>OU911053.1:8384686-9634686 GCA_918358695.1 Melinaea menophilus ssp. n. AW-2005
TCAATGTATAACCTGATCTTTACCCCGGCGCCATTTTGATTTGAATCTGAGCTACTTGAAATTATTGACGCGGGTGCAATTATTCATTGTGTTTTTATATTTTATATATTATACTATATGTTTTAATTTATATTTAATATATATGAAATAAAATACAAAGATTATACAAGTTATTAATATGAGCAAATATTTTATAGACTGTTTCTTAAAAATAACTAAAACTTGTAATAATCTGTACATCAAACAAAGAACCCACTACCTTTACAGTAGACTAACAACTACACCATCAGGTCTCAAAATATTAAACCATTCTTCATATTAATCATACCAAGTGACAATCTTTAATATAACACCAATATAACTTCCGTGTGTGACATACAACAGATAAATCATCTGTTTAAGTTTCGTAGATCAACAAACAACCAACACGGAAGACGAACATACATACGAAATGATTACAAAATATATTGTTATGAATATTTCAAATTATTATAAACACGAGACCCCCAAAATGTATGTTTCCGTAAATAATAAAATAAATCAACAGAATGAGGTCATATTTTGGGAGGCGCGAGTGAAAGTACTCCTTTGTTCGCTTTCGGTGAAGGACTCGCATTGTTTGTGAGGTCTGCTTGGATTTTTTTAATAAAAAAAAATTAATTACATTTATATTTAAATAAATATAAAATTTTTAATCATAAATAAATTTTTAATAGAATAAATATAAAAAAAATGTATTAGAAATATGTAATATATATAATTTGATATATGTATATATATATATATATATTAATATATATGTATAAATATGTATGTTTGTTCGCAATGGGGTCACAGAATTCGGGAGTGACAGTGAAAGTATGTGTTTTTTTTTTCATAACTTTCGTCTGGAGGCCGCTCTGATTGAGACGGGTTACACTGGAATCTGGATTTTAAATCAAACTATTAATTATTAATATTATAATTAATATTATACAATGTTTATTATACATACAATAAACATTATATTTATACAGTTTATATGTGAAAAAATATGTATAAAAAAAATGTTAATTTTTTTAGAACTCTTGAAATTTCCAATGCACATGTATAATTTAATTATTTTATAAATGTTAAAAATATTAAATAATATGATAATGTAATAATATGTTAGTGTGAACCCGTCCTAACGGGATGCAACGACAGATGTTTTCGGATAAATTGAGCTGTGAGTCAGCCATCACGAGTACTGATTGTGAGTTTGTTATTAATATTATTATATAATAAAAATAACATTAAATCAGATTTTTTTATATTCAAAAATATTTCATATACTCTGTGAAAATAATATCGTTTAATATATTTTGTAAATTAAATGATATAATAATAATAATAATAACCCGTGTTTAGAATGTTTATTAGTGAACAGTAAAATTATTTATTAATAAACTATAAAAAGTACCTCATAAGTAAAAGTACCGCAATCATAGTATCATAAAGTAAATGATACATTCTAAATTTTATTGTACCAAGAAATCATTACAACTAATACAAGAAACGATCTAATTTTACAAGACTTTCAAACTTACACAACACACTTTCACTCTTATATTGTACATAATACAATATATAATGTAAATAATAAAAAAACAATGCCTTTGTATAAATAAAAACCTTGGGATACCTTTAAAGGACATATAAAGTAAAGTTAAACGCGTAGCCTTCAAGTATTTCTAAGCCAAGATGGCCGACCGGGTTGTAGTAACATTGACAGTTGTGTAACGCTCGCCTTGGCCGAGCGCATGCGCAAGGACTCGCCGCCAGCGCAGCGAACTTGAACTTTTGAATTTGGAACGCTCATTTTTATAACAAATCACGTTTTTTTTTTTTATTTTATTTATATTATAATAAACGAGGTTTTATATGTTTTATTTATGTTTTTATATTTATTTTTTAATTTTTTATTAATACGGACGTATTGTTGTAATTATTTATTGTTGTATGAGTTGTGTGTGTTTGTTATTTTATATTTGGGTTAGTTTATCATTTTTTAATGCATCCATGACCTGATTTAAATTGAATCTGATTCACAGCTGCATTTAACATACTGATAAGTGAATCGAAGTATTTCAAAATAAAATAATTATCAATTAAAAAAACATTGTTTTTTTTTTTTGTTCGGTATTTAAATAGTACCTAATGTTAGAAGTATTGTTTCATAGTTTTCAATTGTTTTTTGTTAGAAACTTACAGATCTTTGACATTATTTAAATTCGGATGTTCAAAATTTTAAAAGTGAAGCAACAAAAAGTTCCGACGGCTGAGTTTTAGCCTACGACCCCGCGTAGCCCCGTAGCGACTTTACAAAACACATTTAAAACTTACTTTTACGTCTTCCTATTTTAAAATATTAACATAACATTTATTTATTTATAATTTTTAAGTTTTTTTGAACGTGTTAAAGATTTGTAACGATTTTTTTAAAGTTCTGTTCCTTATTCCGCTTCAGTTAGTGGACGTGTGAAAATTTTTAAATATTTAAATATGGAATAGAAATCTAGAATAGCATTTTCTCTATGCCGTCATTGGCCTTCGATCAAAATATAGGTTGCAATTTATTAACGCACACACGCGCACAACACGCACACACCGGCGTTCATAGAAAAAAGAGTGGGACAGATAGTTAACGATAGGTGGGGCGATGGTGGGGGCCCGTAAGAAAACACAAAAAATGTGCGTGAACCCCACACACACACGCGCCTCAAGGAGGACGCAAGATTAAGGGTGAACTAAAACCTCTTTGTGGGTTCACTGTACTCACATGCGTCGGAGGTGGCCTGGTCCTCCTCTGTCCAGTTTGACACTTCGGTGGTAATTTTCGTAGGGGAAAAAAATTAAAAAAAAAAACAACGAAAAAGTTCCCAATAGGCAACCGGCGTCACCTGACCATCAACACTCAATGTCAGCCGTACTTCGCTCCGTCGCGGCTATCACACATCACTATGTCTCACTAAATATAACCTAATTAATATATAGTTCGGGTCCTATGTTTCCATCTGATATGTCATGCATCGCAGTTTGTTTGTACGAGGAGAAGAATTCACTAAATCCCACCGAAAAATATAGCGCACTCTTTTTTTTGTTGTATTCTGTTTTTTTTTTTTCAAAATATTTTTTTTTCTATTAAAATATAGTCTGTTTAAAATATTTTTTTTTTGTTAAATTTGGATTCCTGTTTTTTTATTTTTGGAGGTTATTATCGGTTGTCGCGTGTGTAGGAGCGGATATGCGACTCTCTACGGATTGTGCATAGGCGGCACTGCACCGACGGCGCACTCGGTACTAGACGGCGTGCGTACTTAGCCATTACCTTGTATTTACTGCGAGCGGCCGACGAGCTATGCACTCTTGATACTTGATGCACCCGCTGTACTTTATAAACTAAACATTTTAGATGTTTAGATTTTTATTTAAATTATTATTTACGTATAACAATATATTTAGTACACTTACTGTAAAAAAAAGTGTTTTTTTTTTAATAAATTTGAGCTTTGAATCGTTATTAATATTGCCACAAGCTTGCAACTGTTACATGTTGAAGAAATAGTTTTAAAATATATAAAGAATAATTTTATACCCCATTTATAATATAATTTAAGTACAATAATCGTTTTGATAACCAAAAAAATTATATATAAAGTTATTATCAAAATACGCACATATTATGTATGTAGTATGAATTAAAACAAAATATAAATGAAATTAAAATAATAAATTGATAAATTCAAAGTACGTTACTCATTTCAAGACTCCCCGAGCGCTGTACACGACACACATGCGCAGAATGCACCGTCGTTCGTGAACCCTCTGCTAGTGTGAGTGCCCGCGCTTGTATTCGAACCTTGGGCATTTTAGTTATACTTACTTATCTTATCTTTTATAATATTAACCCCAAAGACTTGTGAATTTAATCACGCTCTACGTTACTTTGGAACGAGACTCGATGCGAATTCGAATTTTGAAAAAAGTTAAAATTTTTAAAAATAGAACGCAATCCTTCCTGCGCTTGTGTGCAAAGTAAATTCGACTAGTGTTTGTGTGGAGTTTTTTATCGTTTTTTTCTCGGAGTGTGGGTGCGTTCGATTGTGTATTCATTGTTGCGGGTGTGTGCGTCAGTGCATATATATCGCGTCTGTGTGAGTTGTTCTTGTAAGAAATGGTTCGGTGAAAAATTTTGTCGGAATCCGTATAGATGGCGCTGTAACTATGATGCAAATAGCACCATCAAAAATTATGATTGGATACATTCAAAGGGATACCGCACCTATGGTAATATACGTAAGGGATATAATAGTTTGAATGTATTATAAAAATTTGAGACCAGCATGACTACTCATTTTCCAATCGCAGTTAGGAAGCCATTTTATTTCGTGACGCGCTGAAGGTTATTGAAGATAATGGACAGTTGGTTAATAGTACTTAATTATGATTGTATCAGGATATAATCAGAAATAACAATTACAAAGAATTATATTAATTTTTTTTTTTACAGTTTTCTTGATATAATGTTACATTTGTATAATGTTTGTTGGAATAGTGAAAACAATGGAGCTTAAAACCTACATGGTGTTTTTTTTTTAATCGTCTGTAATTTTAAAGTCTATAATTTTAAGTAATAACATAAAATTAAGTATATCATAATAGTATTCCAGGATCATTTTATGATGAGCGACACGCGACTGCTTTATAATAATTAAAACACGTCAAGTATGTGTATAAATATATATATATATATATATATATATATATATACTTATTTGTTTAAAAACTTTAAGGGCAGACCAAAATAGGGTTGTCAATAAAAAATGTCGGCTTTTAAAAAAAAATCGTATTAAAAAACTAAAAAAAAAATTACAAAGCGTTTCTATTAATAAATCTGTACATTCGAGTTCTAATGTATTTTATCTGTGCTAACCCCCCCCCCCCCCATTTCCTAATTGCGACGGATCCATCTGAGGTCACCTTAGATCATGACTTAATTATGACTCAGTATTGAAATTAAGTCTGAACAGTTAAAAAATATCATTTAATCTATAAAGTTTAGTAAATAGAAGGGAACAAAGGGACATACATACATTTTATATTAATAATACTTTTTTATTTGAAACTTTTAAAGTGTTTAGTAAATTTACTAATAATATGACACGATGTCTCAGTTGGTAGAACGGTTACTGTACGTGTCCCAGGTTCGAGTACCGTTTATGTATTTTCAATTAAATATTCAAAATTTTGTTTTTATGTCAGTGTTAAGTTTTTAGTACTTTTAATATTAAAATTATAATATTTTTTAATAATTATATGAAATACGATAATATAATCAATAAAAATATATTATACCTTAACCGAGAGGCTGACAGTTCACGGTTCAGTGGTTACGTCTGGGACGGACAGATAGACGTTCAATTCCCGGTAAAAATTCGGTAACAATTTAGCAGACGAGGGTTGAAACACCCAAAATAAATATGTCACAACCGACTGTTATTTTATAGTACAGAATTATTTAAAAAAATATACTTTTTTGACAAAAAAATCCACGTCATTAAGCCCTCGTATGATACAATCAAAATAAAAAAGGTTTTGTAAATTTTTTGATAGTGTACGGTAGTTTATCTTTTGGTGTACACCGCAGGACGTAGAAGGGACACATCTTTATTTTATTATTTTTATATATTTTTTTTGTATGTTAGAAATAATAATGTATATATAAATATAAGTACATTTATTATTTTTAAAAGGATAAATAAATATATTAATATTATTTTTTTTGTGACATGGTGGTTATTTTTTATTTAAAAATATATATATTCAGAATTTATGATAAATGTAAAAAAAATAAAATATTAAGTTAAAATATAAAAAAAAAATGTATAAACAGTTTTTTTTTTCTTATTTTTAGTATAAACATATTATATAATTATAATGCATCTTAACATTTTTTTTTCTTTCAACAAATGTATTTTTTTTTATAATTTCCTAAAAATAATCAAATTAAGGTTATATTAAGAAATGTATAAAACATATGTTTATATTTTAAATGATCGTAGTGTATTATGGGGTTGTGATCGTTGGCCGTGGTGCGTATTTTTTACGGCTTACCGTAGTTAATACACGCACGGGTGGAATATTTTCAGTGTTTTTTTCAGATTAAGTGCCATTAACAATACAGACATACAGACGACCTACATATTAAAGTGGGCGGAATGGATATTTATTTGATGAAATATCTTCACTTATAAATTACTTTGAAAATTCCTGTAGGCGGGATACAGTGGGTAGTTCTTAGAAAATTATACATTTTTATAATCCTTATTAACTTTGTTTTATAAAATAAAGTATTATTTTTATATCGTTAAAGAAAAAAAAAAGTTGTTAATTATTAAAAAATAATAATAAATATCCACCGCGTATCCTCAGACGAACCCCGAACGGCTCAAAGGAGCGGTAATATCTCAAATGCACTCGCGAAAAAACTAGAACGAATTCCTTTTATAGACGCCGCCATGACACTTTTTTTGTCGCCGACCTAAGATGGCGGGTGACATCTAAAACAAAAGAACCATCGACCCCACCCACGAAAATTAACGGACAAAATTTTTAAAAAATAACATTCACACAAAATTACGGAGGCGTTGCAAAATAACACAAAAATACACAAGCGAATTAAACAATGCGGAAATAAGTTTCGGAGTCCCGGTCCCGGTCCCGGGACACGTAGGAGTACAATCCGCAAAGCGGCATGCAAAGTCGTATAACAGTGGCACAGTTACCGGGAAAGGCATCAGGCGACCACTTGTTGCTATTCCCAACTTCTCGCTCCCACGACGTTGCTAAACTTCGGCTATTCACCCTTCCTTGCTCCAATTATCCGGTATTGCGTTCTACTGAACGAAAATTTAAATTTCGTACAACGAACGTTCCAAATTTGAATGTTCTATTCTCCGATTTTAAATAGTTTTTTATATATATAAATTTTATATATTATTTTAAATCACTATCACTACGCGAAGCTAAGCAAAAACTTCTTACACGGAACTTTTACAGGAACTGCGATAACTTGTATAACGTTTAGATAAAAAAACTTTATATGTATTAAAGTTTACAATATTTAATACAAAATATAGTAGACATTGGGAGCACGTATCAATCAATTCTCACAGCACTTCACCACCGTCTTAAAACTCGCGAGACACTTGGACCGACATGAGACACTTAACATGTATCCGTATATACGAAAATAGTTATAACAATAATACTATTGAAATATTAATTCAAACTGTATTTGTCGTATTATTTAAAGGGGGGATGTTTTTTTTTTGTGATATTATAATTTAGATTTTGATTTGGGAGCGTTGAAGTTGCATCTGCACGCCGGGCTGGTTGCAACAGGTTGTTTGGCGGAGGACGCTCGTGGCGCATGCGCGCTGCGGACAGACTGCACCCCGCCACAGTGGTGTCACAGTGCGTTTTATTTTATTTGTTTTAAAAAAAAAAATCATATTTTTATTACATAGACGACAAATTAATTGAAATCTAAAAATATCAACTTTTATAATTTTATAATTATTAAAAAAATATTGTTATATGTTACAGAGAATCATTAATCATTAATAAATAAGCGTTATTCCATATATAAAGTAATATAAAAATAAATATATATATAATATTAAATTCCTCCACAGATATGCGTCCATTGTGGAACGAACCGTGCATTCGCTCTTGGCCTCTATAGCCGCGTGTAGAATTAGGTAGGATCCTTTATCTCAATACCCATAGACACTGCTTAGATACCAGATACCGGGATTGTTTCATCACTATTGAGGATTATGTGACTAATATTTTGAATTTGGAATGTTTTCATACAATATTTATTAAAGTAGACGTCAATTTTAAATTTCGAACGTTACCTACTTGTTGCGGAAGAGCATTATCTTTTTAAATAATTTTCCAAGATGGAAGACAAATTTCATGTATTTTGAATTGTAAAAAAAATATAATAACAAATGCGTCATTTTAAATTGCTCTTTAGATATAAAAATAAATCAAAACATTAAGTGTTTATCAAAAAAAAAAACAAATTAAAAAAAGCGAATTAAATTTAAAAAATCGAGAAGTCGTGCATTGTCTGTGTCGATAATATTTTCATAGAATATTTATACAAAATGTAAATTTGAACACTTAAGATTTTTTATTTCTCAATTTTATAGTCATTCATCTAATGGCGTAGAAATATTATTTATAGATAACAAGTAAAAATATAAGATATATATTCTTCATAAAACATACAACAAATGTCACTGTCAAAAAAAAGCGGGAAAAAAATATGAAATATAATATAATATACAAAAATATAAAGTAGCCCAAAGTAATATAATCCAATCCGGATGTGGGAGGCTGCGTTTTGAGCTATTCTGTAACGAGATTATTAAAGTGGAACGAACTTTTCCACTGACATTAAACCTTATGGTTTCATGGAGTCCCCGAAACAGGGTCACGGGGGTTCAGAATTTACCATAACATTAGAATATTATCTATTTTAAAAATTATAATTAAAAAAATAATGAGTCATTTACACAACTTTTTATAAATAAAAATCTTTCTTGCTTCTTACAAAGAAAATAAATATTAGATACATCGGAAATAGAAAGAAAAATTACATACCTTTTCGGTTTAAAATAGCAACTTAATCTTGTTATACGTACCAACAATATTAGCTAACACACACACAGGTATGTGTGTACATTGTATGTGTGTGTAACTTCTGACATTTTAATATTAAAATTATTTTAAATTTAGAATGCCCTCGACGCTGTTGCGTACATACGGCTTCTGATATTGAGATAAAAATGATTTCAAATTTAGAATGTTTATTTCAAATTTAGAATGTTTACGTTTTACAATTGTGATATTTTTAATATAATAATAAAAACTTTAGACGAACAATTGAACGGTCACTACTACGTAAATATACCATGTTACACACACACACACACACATAAAAATAAGTAGTAGTTTTATTATGTTCTAGAGTTTTTTTTTTAATGTTGTCTCGAAATAGACTTTTACATATCGAATACTAAATTCATCGAAGCTAGCACCGACGCGATAGCTCAGTTGTTGGAGCGGCGACGGAACCAAAAGGTCGCAGGTTCGATTCCCGCTCGCGTTTTTTATTACATATGTCGCATTCCAACTTTGAATGTAACTTATTCACTTGTTTCGTAGACGTGGAAGAAATATAAAATTTTAGTTTTATTTTTTATTAAATGTATGGAAAAAGATTTTGAGTTTTCAAGTATTCTATCTTCTTTTTGTAACCTGAAGAAAAAGGATTATTGGCATGATTCTATTATTTTTGGTGAAATTTTTTGTCAACTATTTTTTATCTACGACAATGAGGAGAGGAGAGAAGAGTCTTCTGAAATCAGTACCAATAGTACTACTGTACTAAATTATTTTTTTTTTTTTTTCAAAAAAATGTTACCATCTGTACTCTATGGAGAGATTTTTACTTTTTTTTACATGATAACGCATATACTATACTCTGATTTATCTTCCAAAACTGATTTGATGTAACTCGTAATTAATATCTCATTATAACCAGTCAACCCCAGTGAAGCTGCACACTCCTCATTGCTCTTGATAAGCTTCACTAAAACGTGCACAAAACGAAATCAATCTCACGTAAAGTTTGAACTCTCCAAAATGTTTAGTAGCAACTTTGAGTAATAACCCTTTCCTTCATAATATGAAGCCTAAGACCGTAACCTTGTACAGGCGGTAGCGGACGCTGAAGCGATTAAAAGGTTACAAAGAAATAACGGACAAACCAATTATTCAATATTATAACTCACGTTTGAAATAAATAAAATATTAATAAAACAAAAATAACATCAAATATACATCCATAGATAATTGAGAATGACTCCACAATGACAAAATAAACGCCATATACATAAAGAAAATAAAAACAAATATAAAGTATCAACTCCATGGTTATAGACGAA
Source organism: Melinaea menophilus ssp. n. AW-2005 (assembly GCA_918358695.1). NCBI lineage: Eukaryota > Metazoa > Arthropoda > Insecta > Lepidoptera > Nymphalidae > Melinaea > Melinaea menophilus. The sequence continues at coordinate 8,394,730 of OU911053.1, forward strand.
CGCTCCGCCGCAGTCCGTCTAATACCACAGAGTAAACAAAATTTCATCCAAGTAGAATGAGTATGATATTTACTAACCGCGTCCGCTCATTCAAGGTTTAATTTCAAATTTCGAACCCTACACATGTCTAGAAAATTCCAAACTTACTCATATACTTTTTTAATTATTTTCCTGTAATGGCACTAAACACTTATATCGCAGCGTTCTTTATTTGAAATATAATGAAATGAACCGAATAGTTCTTTATTCGTATTTCGAAATATTCAAAGAGGTCGCGACCAAAAAGTTTTGATATCAACGCACATTTATTTGTATGGACATTTTTGTTTTTTGGCTTTAGTATATTTATTTTACGGTTGGGTTATTCAGGTTTATCGGATTTTACGGTAAAGCCTTTAACCGTTCGCCGGACGGCGGGAAAAAAGCGAGTGTCAAAATATTATCCAACAATAGAATATGAAGCGCCCGTTCCATACTTAAATTGGATGTGAAGCCATATTGTTGTATGAAAGCTAATTTGTTGCATGGAGTTGTGTAAATTTATAAACCTCTTCAGTACACATTAAATTAACATAATACATACTTAAATATAAAAAAAATCAGAATCGATGTCTGTGTATAAAATGAGTACAAACATTATGGCTCAGTTGTTAAAATAACATTCCAAATGACAATTGAATGTCGAACCCGGGACCTCCGGTACTCACCTAGTATATAAACCATGTTCTTGGTCCAACGCTGCAGTTCTCTCCTGATGGTGCGTCGTTCTTGCTGGCAGCGAGCGAACGAGCACTCTGCCATTGCACACACGACCTGCGACACACACATTATATATATATACTACTACCAACGATAACGCAGGATCTCTATCAAATAAAAAGTTTTGAAGTCATACGCGAACACACAGACAGATGGACGAATAAATGGATATACATTAAAATTAAAAAAATAAAAAAAATGTAACCTAGAACTTAATTCTTTAAAGGGAAGAAATGACATAATGGAATATAAATTACATTTTTTTATTTATTTCCGATTATAATGATACTATAGATTAAATAAGATCAGTATATCTTAAAAAAACACATGTAACCCGCCCCTCTTCAATGGGGGATGGTGGGCTTTTGCGTCTTTCCCGTCTTACGTAAAAACGAGATGTCGATGTGAAAATTATAGGAAAATCTAAAAGAATAAAGCACAAGAACTGAAAACATAAAAGTAATTAAATTTAAATATAAAATAATAATAATAATAATAATACTTCAATTTGAATCAAATTTACAATAAATTACAAATAAAACTAAGCGCGCTAAATAATGAGACCCCCGAAATATAGCACCACGCGTACAAAACAGAGGTCACGTAGTATTAATTATGGTTGGTTATGTACGAAAACGAAATTCTTCAGTTCTGAAAACAATTCCATTTTTATTAATTTAATAAGTCAAAAATAATCTTTAATAATAAGTAAATTAAGTAATATATATATGTATAATAACACAAAGTATGTATAGTTAAATATATTTGTAATCCAATACTACATTAAGTCCGTTAGGAGATCCAATTACTATAACATTCATCGTATCGAGTCCGCCGGTCATTGACCCCGAGCTAACGGAATTCCAAAAACCTCCTCTCATCAAGACACCCTTACACCCCCGAATATGCCCGAACCACCCTTATTTGGCCCCCGAATTCTTATAGGAACATTTACCTCAGAGCAGCCACTCGCTCGACTTCACTCTACTGGCTCGCTTCGAGAACTCATTCATTACCAAGTTTGTTTATTACAAAACAATATTCCATAAACTTATATTTAAATAAAGAATTTTATAATAAATAAATAATAAAATAATGAATAAATAAAAAATGTTATAACAAAATAATATAATAATTTATGAATTTGGATCGTCTATTGGTTGTAGTAAGCGCGCCATTATTTCGAACTCCAGACGAACGGGGAGGCAGGGGGTATCGCGAAACTATTCTTATTTTAAAATCTCTCTCCACGGAATATGCCACGAAGAGGTTCTTATTTTAAAAATATCACGCTCCACCGAAATTTTCTTTTTAAAACCCTGAGGGGGTGGGAACGTTCTTCCGAAATCCACCCTCCGCCAGCGGCCAGTGATAATTTTCTTATTTTATTCAAGACGCCATTACGCTCGAGTAGGAAACGAAATGTCAAATAATACTGGCCACGTTTAATGAGATTTAAGGTATTCAATTATTGCTAATTAATTCACAGATTGATGACAAATTAAGTACTTTAGTGTCACGGTGTCAGTTTAAAAAAAAATAGTTCCAAAAAAAAGATACGTATAAAAAAAAAGTCTTCCTATAAATTAGTGATTAAAGCTAATTATATATTGGTTATACAGCTGTGTATAGTTTTATTTTTATTTCAACGGCTTCGAAATAAATTCAAGCGATAATTTTGAAAAAATTCTTACAATAAAAATTAATTTCATTATCATAAACCTATTTATAACCTAAAATCACAACTCATTTTGTAAACTTTAAATACACCAAAATTAAATAGGACCGTGAAAAGTCAAACATTTCAAATTAGGAACACAAAATAAGCACAATGGCTTAAAATACTGTAAACAAAGAATCCAGACATTAAAACAACCGAGAGACAAATAAAACTTCGAAACTGGCCGCAAAGAATATAACGCTTCACCGAAAATTTCTTTTTTTTTTAAAGTTAAAGGAGGTGGAGGTTATACCGAATTCCACCCGCCGGCCAGTTATGATATTCTTATTTTAAAATTGCTTGGAGCGTTCCGATTTTGTTATTAAGACTGTGTGTGCTTTATAAAACTGTCCTAAGACGGCACAAAGGAAGTCTTCTCCACGCTCACATTTAAAACTGATAATTACTTTTTTAAGAACACTGTGTGAATTTTTGCTTTGAAATATAAAGAATGGAACTTCATAATATGTATACTTTTTCATCACCAAGAATGTTTCCTTGGATTGGATCGATACTGGTTTTTAGTATTTACAAAGAGAATAATTTAAAAATCGAACTCTAATAAATTCTTACAAGTAAGTAGTAATGTAAATATATTTGTTCTAGCAAGAGGATTGATAATTGTTAATAGGCGCGGGTCAACTTACACTGGTTAATCTGGTGAAGCTTAATTCGGGAATGAAACATTTGGAGAGTCATGTCAACGCGATGTATAGCATTATAGACCTTATTCGATTATATTAAAGGCTATATTACATTAAATAGTGTGTATGAGTATTTTGTGTCACTAGAACATTTACTGGTTAAAGTTGAGGTTCGAGGCCGAAAGCGATAAGTGGTTTGACCATAGAGAGTTTGAATCATAGACAACTTGAAGACACCAAACTAAAGAGTCTCAATATATTATTATTTATACACACAAATAAAAATCTCATCTTTTATTTAAAAACGTGAAATAATTAATAATTAAAATAGAGAATATATAATTAGGGAAATCTAAATAAAATCAGCTACATCCCAGGTAAAAGCAATCAGGTTTTTTTTAAAAGGAAAAGATTTCTTATAGAACAAATATGTACTATTCCGGGGGGATGGGGTAAAATGGAACTAATTTATTCATCCGGATTCCGATACGAACAAATGCATGCTAATTTAAATAAAAAAAAAAAAAAAAGTTGCAACCAATAATCTTTCCCGCCAATTTCAATCGCTGTCAAATTCGGGTCTCCCCCCCCTGCCCCCCTAGATCAATTTACGATAACTCCGTCTCGCATCTCGCTCCATCTTAAGACGTTCTCTATATCTATCTCTAGTTAGGTTCTAGAACCGGCTGTTGAGACGGAAAACTAGGTAAAGGCGTTTTTATATCATAGATAATATTAATTACTTAATTCATATATATATTTTTATATGTTTGTTCGTTTGTACAATATATATGTATATATTATATATTATTATCTAACACATATTAAATAAAATATTAACTTAAAAAACATTACAAAATATATATTTATAAAATATATGTTATTAAAATATAATATTATGTTTAATAAAATAATATGAATATCTTATATATACTTCTTTACATCCCGGACCATTCTTACGCGGCTGTGTGTGTGTGTGTGAGTGGGTGGTCTGTGCGTGTGTGTGTTGAAATATTCCCCCGTACCGCTCGGAATTGATGTTTTTAATTAGTTTCGAACGCTTTTCGTCGGTCGCCAGTATTGCATTTTTTTTATTATTTATTATTATATTAATTATAACCTTATTCTAATTATCCTCTTTTTTCTAATTAGTATATATTTATGAGCTAATTATTTATGTATCAAATCCACATCCCACATCCCACGTGCGGTGTAATTCGAACTATCTTGTCGGATATTAAAATGGCGTTAGACGACGCGGTAAAGTTGACTATTGAATTTTGAACAATGCAAACTTCCCGGCCGGGTTACCGTTTCGTTTTACATTTTAAGCTTCAACTTTGACCAAATTGTTTCACGCTGTATTCAATTAAACTTTATACAAATAAGATTGAATATCTGTTTACTGTTTCATATTTAGTCTACGTCTGGTTTTAACAAAATACATTCCAAATTTAAATTTTAAAAAACTATATAGAATATAAATTTAATACGAACCATTGGTTACAATATTACAAATATTCAATTTCGAATGTGTTCTAAATTTGAAAAACAGAACGCATACCACCAACGCGGTTCTGTATTTTGTATCATAATGGGTATAGATTGTAAATGTTTTTTTTTTTAATAAAAACGAGTTTTGACAAAAGAGTTTCTAGTTCGTATAGTAGTGTAGTGTCGGTAGGTTGGATACCTGTTGCTAGAGCGTCGCTTTTGTTTTTGTTGATCACTAGTTTCGGTACGTACAAGTTTATTATGGAAGCGGTGGCTCGGACTGACACGTTTAACGTTTCAATGCTTTTCATAGTGAAATTTTGAATATAACAATTTTGTTTGATTATAACTATATATATAATTAACTGTTAGTTCGTTTATGTGATATTATGTTTACAACCGAAGGGTGACCATTTTGTTATTAATTATTTTTTATGAATACAATGTTTAATATATAATCGTGTTTTACATATATTTAGTATTTAATAACACAACATGGACGCGTACGTCTGGAGCATTTTTTAAAATCCATCAATACTTTCTATTAACTTAGCATCGTCGTCCGAAAAAAGCCTTATCCCCTCTTACCAAGTTCCGGGGGGAAGGGGGGGTATCTTCTCCGCGCCTGTGTGAAAGAATGCAGGAATCAATACAGCCTGTACATTAAATTGGCCTGGGCTTCCGAACCCCCTTTTGGGGGAGGATTTTGGATAATTAGAATGATTGTATCAGCTCTTGGAAAGTAATTGATTTAAGTATTTAGTTAATATGTATTATGTTATATATTAATGTATTTTGTGTGTGTGTGTGTGTGTGTGTGTGTGTGTGTTGTTATTGTGGTTAAAATTTATTTAATCAAATATGTTCATATAACAATGACGCATACACAATACCAAAACATATATTTATTTCAATACATTTAAATAATAAGTCGGCATTACAAAGTAGTTATTATTGTTTTATCAAAAAGCCGCAATTTCAATTTCATTAATTTTGTAACAAATATTTGTTTAGCGTCTCGAGATATCTCAAGTCAAATGGGCCGTCACGAGACAATAGTAGGAAAATAGTGGAAAATTGGTCATAATAACCCCCCCACCCCCCACCCCCCCTCCGCCTCGGGTCAAGCGGGAAATAAAATTTTCAAATTAAACTCGCGAAAAGACAAAACGCATAAAGGCGCGTTTACATTAACATTTGTGAACTTTATTATATTATGTGATATCTATTAGTGTGAACTCAGCTTTATATTTATTTGTATTAACATTAATCTATACTTAACTATTGAATAAAATATTTTTAATATTAAAAATGTATCAATGTGAAAGCGGCCTTACTTTTACTCGTCTGGAATTGTAATTAAAATTATAACTTAATTATACATGAGATCTCATATTTTAGGGATGTTTTTAAAAATATATATATATATAATTTAACTGGTTTGCTTGTTGTTTTATCTCCAAAACATTTGTTTGCTGACACAACCGGCCAGTGTTGTTTGACCCGTGAGTACCTTTATTTAATGTAACCTTAGGGTTCTTTTATATTAGTTTTATTTGTATTGTTTGTTATTAACCAACATTCTTCTTAATTTTTAGTCTTCTTTAAGTAGTTTTTCATATAATATGTATAATTACAAAGAAATCTTTGGTCTGTGGGTTACGGGGTTATCATGACACGGACAGACACACATTATGTAACGATAAAAATTTTGAGTTCTTTTTACATTTTTGAGTCACAAGTATCGACTAAAATTGTTAGTCTACTCAAGGTTAGAAAGTTACTAAGTTACCGGAAAATGACAGACATATAGACAAAATATACTTCATATAAAAGATATTTCAGATATTTCATATAAATATTTAAAAACTTTAAATATTTTTTTAAGGTTAAATGATTCAAATTAAAAATAGGAGTCAGAAATAAAATTAAATATAAAAAAAAACAAAGAAAAATAAACAATCTATATCAAAGCGTAGAAGTAAAACAAAAAAAAAATAAAAAAAAAACAAACAAAGATGAACAATTTATATCAAAGCATAAAAATAATAAAAAAAAATATTAAAAAAAAACAAACAAAAATAAACAATCTATATCAAAGCATAAAAATAATAAAAAATATATAAAAAAAAACAAACAAAGATGAACAATACCAAAGAGTAAAAGTAATAAAAAAATATATTTAAAAAAAACAAACAAAGATGAACAATCTACATCAAAGCGTAAAACAATAAAAAAAAACACACACACAGCAAATATAAATCAGACATAAATAATTAAAAACGACCAATAATCTAAATATTCAGTGTGACCACGAAATTCAATTTGCACTGAGAATACTCCAGACGTATATAATAAAAACACGCTTGGAAAAAAGTGGGGGGAGGGGTGGGGGGTGGGGAAGACGCTGGATGATTAATTATAAGTTTGTATGTGTATAAAGATATCGCTGTGGGTGTAATTAAAGTGAATTATTATAATATATTGATGTTTTGATTTGAGAGAGATGGATGTGTATCTGTCTCTGTCACTCATACAATTAACGAATTCATATATTATGTTTTCTTTAACTTGCGTTGTGATATTAATTTTACTTATTCTTTTAGTTTAAGGAATCTAAACCTTGATTGATGATGATAGGGTTGGTTTTTCTTTGGAGGGTAGCATTATTAGGCTGAAGCATTGACCCAGTGAGGGTTCCTATTATTTCGTATCGACTTAAAGTACGACTAAAATTTGCAAACCTCGGTTTCAGTATTTAGAATATTTGTTAGTTAAGTTCTGTAACATAATAAATATACCGCGAAACTAAAACTGATTATAACTTCTAAACTAAGATGTTTGTAAATTAATTTTCTTTGAAACTTAACATCTTGAGCACGGATGGACGAAAACAAATACCAATATCTCATTAGAGGGGGTTTAAAGATAGCTAAAGATAGATAAAGATAGACTAACCCGGCAAAGACGCCGAAAACTGCATATCCGAAATCTAATTAACTGGTCCACCAACAAAGAATCCTTTGTAACATCTTACGTCCGAGAGAGAGCGGGACCGCGAGAAAAATTCACCCCCACCCCCCAGGGAGCACCCCACCCCCAGGCGAAGGGGTGGCTGTATACATTTTTTCTTTTCCTTTTCTTAAGACGAAAATTTGTTACGCTTTTTATACCTATACACTTGGGGGGGGTTGGCGCCGATCAATAGCACGCTACCCCCTTATCAAGCTACCCCCTTATCACGCCACCTTTATCAATATTTCGAACTACAGTTTTTGTGCGGTGCGTCTTAATAATTAATTAGGTTTTAACTTCGTCTGGGTTTGTTTTGTTTATATTTGTATATCTCAAATACACTTGAGGTACACAAATATATCTTACAACCATTGTTAGCCCTTCTCTTCGTGTCATCTATAAAATAGAGTAGAGTTAATTATTATGTTAATAGATCCTCTGAATATTTAAATATTTCAGTGGATCTACATAAAGGAGGTCAAATAGTTTTTATAAAACTAAATGTAGTTTCTTAAACAAATTTGTATCTTCTATCGGTTTTTTATTTTATTTTATATTTAAGTAAAGTACAATGTTTTTTATTGTATTAAGTATTCATTGGTTTATTTCTTAGATCCTTTTTATATATCTATTTCACTTTTAAAACCACCTCTCACTCTATTTCACTTTACATGTGATGTGACGTACACTAGCTCCTCGACCTGGTTTCGGTTGGAATTTACAAACAAATATATATATTGTCGTTATCTCCAATGGTGATTTGTCTGTCAATTTTTTTTTTATAATGTTGGTAATCCCGATATGATCGTTATACCATCCTGGGATCGTTTTCTTTATCCACGGATTAAACCATCCATCTCAATTATAACCATCTAGTAATAATTAATCTTGAAGCACATATAATATTAAAGTAATTTTAATCACATTCACGAAGGATGATTATTAAAAAAAAATTTCAAAAACATGTTAACTTTTATGATTGATTGATTGATTGACAATATCTAAACATCGATAATTGAATAATCGTTCCAGAAACAGCCATTTTGGTTAAGTTACTAATAAATAAGTAATTATTAAAGTAATTTTAATCACATTCTCGAAGGATGATTGTTAAAAAAAAGTAACTGTCAAAACGTGTTAACTTTTCTGATTGATTGATTGATTGACAATATCAAAACATCGATAATTGAATAATCGTTCCAGAAACAGCCATTTTGGTTATGTTACTAATAAATAAGTAATTATTAAAGTAATTTTAATCACATTCTCGAAGGATGATTGTTAAAAAAAAAAAAGTAACTGTCAAAACATGTTAACTTTTCTGATTGATTGATTGATTGATAATGTCAAAATATTGAACAAATGTTCAAGAAGCTTCCATTTAAATTATTAATAAATAAATGAATTTATTACGTATTATTTTTACGCCAGACGATTATAATTCATATATCAGTGAGCGTCTGAAGGCAACAGGTAGACTGAATTTGGAGTAACAATCCACCCGGCCGGAGGCATTCGGGTTTATTTTCATTAAACTTGTTGAGTCATAAACTAACATTTCTTGGATTATCACAAATTATCTCTAGTGCTCTGAAGTAAAGTGGTTTCTTTTTTAATTTCGCAACGCTATTTGAATTCTGAGGTGAATTACAAGATATTCTGTTAAGTTTCTTTCTTTCGTTGGTAAAATTCTTTATTGTTATAAATATAATATTCGAACACGGTATTATTTTATAAAGTGTATCAAAATAAGTATCTGTAAAGTCATACTAGCGACTTCCTCATGGTTTGTACGGGTGTAACATTTAATACTAGGATCCGCCAACCGTGCGCGGCGGGTGTTGAGCTGAGCCCCTCTCCTTTCTTCCTTTCTTGATAACTTTTGAATGGCTAAACATTTTTTCAATCTGTTTTCGCTATAACATCCGCGTTCGGCTCAAACATACATGAGAAAATTTTTGGCTAATTATGTCGTCGCGTTCTGGAGACAACTAAACACAATAAAAGGTCTCCCAAACAGTTAAGAGCTTCGCATAAGCTTAGCTCAATAACAAAACATATGACAACAGAACTGTCAATGTACGTATAAATGATATTTTAATACCATTTAATTAGTGTCTTAAAATAACTTAATTTAACTTATCTTCACGCCATATCCCTTGCGGGGTAGCCAGAGACGACGGAGCGCCAAACGCTACGGTCCCCGCATACCTCTTTCGCCTCTGCCACAGACATCAACATCTTCATACATGCCCTCCGGGGGGTCCTCATGCTTTTTACGTGACCTTCCTCCAGTATCGAAGCTACTGTGTTTTCGAAGGTCACTCGAGGCCTCCCCCTGTCTCTCTTACCGCTCACTTTTCCTTTATAAATCTTTTTTACTATTCTTTCATCACTCATTCGTTCGACGTGTCCAAACCACCTGAGCACGTTCTTCTTCATTCTCACTGCTACATCTTCGCTGGTAAAATTAAAATCCTAATACAAATCCTCTAATAATATATTCATATACATACATACACTGCATACATGTACATAGCTATATACAAATTTCATATCTTCAATTATAGTATGTTTATCACACGATAGTGATTATCGAATACAGTGATAGACAAAATTCAAGACTTATTTTCTTAGAAATAGATATATTATCTACAATTGCCTTATAACTAAACCACTTGTATATAAAAAATATTGTTCTTATGAATTAAACACGGAACAAAATTAATAAAGTCGTTACGTTTATACCTTTTATGGTAAGAAGTATTCAGTAACCATTTATAGAAAACTACATTCTACATCGCAAATACCGATTACGGAGAAATTAAATTATTCTATAATAAATACTGATACATATGATTAAATCACTCATAGGGTGTGTTTAATATTAGGTATGATTTGACAATTGACTGTCACAAAGCAAGCAAGCAGACAAGTTAACAGATTTGACAGTTAATTAGTTAATTTTTATGTTGACTTAAATTGGTTGATTGATGAATGATGTATTTTATCTAGTGGTTTTATTATTAAATTAACTTTTCTAGTTAGTTATGGTGGTGGTGGTAAAAACTAAATTAAGTGGTATAAGTAAATTTGAATGTTTAAAAAATAATAATTGTTTTGAATACTATTGCACAATTTTAACCTAAATTACATTCACAGCTCCATTAAAAAAAAGAAGTGTTTATAAAAAAGAATAATATTTACATATTTATTTGGTAAGAGTTAAAAAACAATTTCATTATAAAAAACATTGAAACGCTAATAAATACTCGAACAAAATACAAGCTATTAAGAACAGTTGTAACACGTAACAAGATAATAACAATTCACAACGTGCATTATATACATTTACAATAATACATAACACATATAATGTGAACGTAGATAAATACGTATACAAATTTATAAAAACTAAAAAAACATCTAATTAGCAGAAACAATGACATGATGCGTAGTCGCATCCACCATTTTGTATTTTCGACCAATCACGAGCCGGCGTGCAAGGTCGCGCCCAATGTCAAAACGCTTCCTAGTAAATTGTTCTAGGTCATTTGTTTGTTACTATGATAGATAATAGTTTGGCAGCCATTTTGTTTTGACACTATCTGAGTGCGGGTGATAAGCAAAGTTAAGGTTAAATTATTGTTATTTTAGTTTCTATTTTACGTTTATTTTAATCATTTTTCCATGTTATTAAAGTTTTATTGACAATCTGTTCGTAGATTATTAGAGTTGTTATATTATTTATCGCTGCATTATTAAGATTTTTTTATAGTTTTTATTTTTATTCAACATTTTCTATATAATATAAAGCAATTACAACATGATGGTGGATTTAATGATATTTAAGTATTAGTTTAATCGGTCAATATGAAGAAATAAGTTAAACAGTCTGTTTACTTACTGGCATCAAATAATGACGTCACTAAGTAATGAAATAGATATTATATTTAGCGTTATATAATATAATATTATCTTGGACAATATAATTTTTTTAATTAGTAGTTCTGAGAGAGAGAGAGAGAGAGAATAAGATTACCTTTGAACTAAGAAAAGTTAAGTTGAAATTTTTTTGCCATCATAAAAAATATTTCAATTTATTTTGTGAGTTTGTTTACACGTGGAGCATAATCACCGGAACTAGACATTATTACTATTATTATAAAGATACTACATATGACAATAAGAGACAGTCTGAAACCAATACAGCGCGTGTGAATGTCTAGAACATGTTTAAACATGTTCAAATATATGTCATAAGGTGTGAGTGATTTTACTTAGAATTTGGGTGTTTTACAGTGGAGGTGGAGAAGACGGGCTTAGCGAAGTGCAGTGGTTATACCGAGGTTTGGTTATATAGCTTGGTTTGTGATTTACTTTTTACTTTTATTTTTTATTTTTTTACTTTTTTTTTTTACTTTTACTCCATTAACTTAATTGTGGTTACACATTCACAAAGAACTATACTCATTATTAAGATTTTTTAAAGTCGTAAAGATAGTTCATGATACAAATATAATTATTTATTATATTACCGTTTGGGATTGAACCTGGGATCATTGAATTAAAATGTATTCATTATAATAAAAATGCAATACCCTAACATAGTTAATAGTTAGTTTAATTAAGTGCAAGGTTAAAGACACTCAAAGCAAGTTGAATTGAATCGACAAACCAAACAGCACATCACTATTTATTTTCAAATCGTATTATATTACAATCAGAGAACACTACGTGGTTATATTTCCCTGAAACTTTCAGTGAAGCTAACAAAGAGTTTTCAGTGTTGTTGGTATTAAATAAAAATTCACTCTAAACTCCACAGTTAAAGTTGAGACTGCCTTGTAGTTTTCGAAATGTTTTCTATTTTGTTTTCGGATGCAACTTATTTGTGAAAACATGCTGAAGTGAGACCGCCGTGAGGCTACACTATGGGGGGAAAAGAGAGGGGGATACACTAAATTTACCAAGCCACAGGTGGCGCACCTCGGGTATAGCTACAGGGGATATTGGATATATTAAAAAAAAATAACATCAAATATTCATAATAACAGAAATATTGTCTTCGATATTTGTTCTTTTTTGTACTATTTTGCTTATTTTATTTAAGTATTTCAAATAAGATCACCATCCTTTTATGATCTGAGCGGATTATTAATATTTTTTGGATAGAAATCGCCAGTCAAACTATAAAAAACCTAGTCTAATCGTGTAAATGCAACGCGTGCGGGTTGGCTCGACCGGTAGGACTACCATCTCTCAAATCGGTGAGCAAGTGAGAGGAAAACCCTACCCTTCTGCTCCCTTTGATAGCTTCCTTCTTTAGCAAAAAAATCTGCTTGGAACAGACATTTATAACATTCTAAAGTTATTCTTATTTCAGGAGGAAATTAGGAAACCATATTTTTTTAAATAACTATAAGTTCTCGGCAGCAAAGAACACATTGATTTTAAATAATTCATGAATCACATAACTGTTCTGGGAATCGAACCCAATACATTGGTTAAAGAGGACCACTGATAACTAGACCACAAGCATCACCTGTTTATCTTAAGAAAGTGTTGAATTTTTAATGACAAAATCGATTTAATCTTGAACAGTAATTATGTGAACATTTTTAATCAAAAATTTTATTATTTATCTAAAAAAAAAAGTAAATTTTATATACAATTTTAAAAATATTCTAATAATCTTCAAAAACACGAAAGCAGTCTAGTCTTATCAAATTAAGTATTTTTCGTACATTTCCTGATATAAAAGCAAATATAACTAATGCCTGAACGGCACATGGAGAAATAATTTAGCAAACAGCCGTACATTTCCCATGGCCGTGTAAAAGTGATGGAACTAAATTTCTTTGTGCATTCACAAAGACATTAGGAAAAATATATTTTTGCATAAAAAATATACCATCTAATAACTACGTGGTGTTTTTTATTTCAGTTTTTTGTGTAAAAAAAAATACAGTACAGAAAAAAAAACATTTATAAAAAAAATAATTCCAATAAAAATTAAATGTATTAATTTTACTTCATTTTGCAGATAATTTTAATATCGATGCCAAAATATTACAATATTAGGTACTATTAATTTATATATATATATAATTAAATATTAAGTAATAATGGAATAAATTGTCGGTCTGTCTGTAATTACATCGATGTCCAGCTGTGTTTGAATAATACATACAGAATGATTATTATATGTCCGTGTTGAGGACGAATTTATATATTAATATAACCACCATTTGTGTGTCGGTATTCCAATTTTTTATATATTAACTGTGCTGTCTGGTATTTACCTTCCTCTATTTATTTAATCAAAAACATTTATCTTCTTTTAGGGAAAATGTATTAAACCTCAAATATTATATTTCCTTCCTAACCCCGAATATTTAATATTACTGTAATTAAAATAATATTAAATATAAATTATTGATAATGTCGTTTAAAATAAGTGTATTGAGGTCAACCGCTCCCTTTGTGAGATTAAATACAAGGAACTGTCAGAATAAAATATATTTAACCAAACGACTAATAACCTTTGACATTTTTAACTTGAAATAATAAAGTATAAAAAAAATATATGTATTCTAAGTATTTTGGAAATTTATTCGAAAAATTTTTAAATAAAATTTATGTAATGATTTAAATAAATCAGTATTTTGGAAATTTATTTAAAAAAAATGTAATAAAAATTATGTAAAAAAAAAATAATCTTTAATTTGGTTTAATAAATCACGTAACAAAAATAGAGATTTGGAAATTTATTCCAAAAAAAAAAAATTGTTTTTTTTTTAATTTATTGTCTTTTTTGAATAATAGAATATGTACATCGCCGCTCCGCGCTCGCGCTCCAGTTTACTCCGCAGCCTTGCGAGTGAACATTGGACGGATGCAAATATCTCGAATCTAGGTTCAGTTTAATACCAAAGTGATTTGCGAGGACGAACTTGAGCTATTCACATCTATCACGCCCTTGGAACCTGCTGAGACTTGGAGCATTCGTTATACGATTTTAAACGCACTATTTTTAGTGTCGCGATCTTGCTAACAGACTTTTTCATATTCATGTATATTTAATAATAATAATAATAGTATTATTATTGTGAGTGAAGTATCCACAATCCCCAGCGTGTATACCTAACTGTTGCGCTCAGTTCCGTAGTTACGCCCGCACAGACAGACATGACGTTAAAGACACTTCCATTGTATTGATTTTATTCGATCCCGACTACTGAGACGCCTCGCCACTTTTCAATACACATTTTGCGATAATAACTTTTGTTTAGATGTCTTCACCATTGTTATAATAACTCATAAATAAATAAAGTATAATTGTAAAATAACTTTTAAATAAAGAACGATAATTTGAAAATAGAACGCTGTTTTATTTGATTTGATATATGAGAGATTTGTAACGTATGCTTGCTATTCATTGACGGTTATGTTGCTACAAATTATGTACACGCTTTAGAAAGAGCAATGCTATAAGAACTATTATTTAAAATCACATGAATCAGAAACACACTGACCTACAAAGTAATTTTATACTATATTGTATATATATAATGTGTTTGTACGTTTATATTAGAGTGGTTTATTTGTTTATTTGTTAGTGACCAGACATTATAGTTTTTTTTATTTTTAATAACTTTTAATATATATATATTATATGTATTTTTGTTGTTTTTGATGGACATAAATACCGAATGTTAGGACACGAATACCGAATTTTAAATATGTCAATAACCTATATAGTCTAGACATCAAGTTAGGCATGAAAAATTGCCCGAACCTTTGTCTGGTTTGAAATGGGGGGTGGTGAGTGGGGCGAAAATCAATAGGGGTGGCGCTTAAGTGGACTGCACCCTAGTTGTTTACGTTTTTTAAACAAAATAATTAATATTTACCCCTCATTAATTGTGGTGTATCGAAGTTATCTAAGATGTGTTACTGACCATGCTTACAGACAGACATACATTTACTATAATGTAGTATATATAGTATAGGGAGTTTAGAATTTTATTATATTATATTTCTTCTTGGGAACACTTTTTGATTTTTTTGCAATATACTGATAAAAAACCCATTTTTATTAATAATATAGCTTATCTGGTGAAAGAATTATCAAAATCGGTCCATTAGTTTATGAGATTACCCAATACATACAAACATGCAATTAATATTTTATTTTTATAAGTATAAATAAATAAATTAAAGATATATTTAGGCTGTAACAGGTCACGTTCTCTTAATAAAGGATTTTAGATCACGGAACCCCAAACGGGATTAAACTGTTCCAAGGGTTTAATTTATTGCGTTTTGCGTTAGACCGAACTCTAAATGTTGTGGTGTTTGAATTAAATTTCAAACTACCCTCTATGGTATGACATGGTTCATATTTAGTAATTTTTCTATATATATATATATATATATATATATATATATATATATATATATATATATTTGATAGCGTGTTTGCAAGTTTGTTTTCAATAAGTAATTTTAAACGAAATTCTATGAGTTTTTTAGATAATATTTAATTGATCTATGAATAAAAACTGTATATATATATATATATATATATATATATATATATATATATATATATTTATTGTTCAGTTATGATTATACTAAAAATATTACACCACGGGATGGCCACCACTTGTGGTACAACCAAGACACGTAAGATATCTTCACATTGGTATAATATTGTTTATAAAAAGGTTTAAGAGAATTGTTTGTATGTAATATTTGTTACATAAATATTTTTAAATATTTAGTTTTTTTTAATTTCATTTCTTTTTACTTTTATTATGTCATAAATCAACTGTTGAGCATTCTTAAATTTTTGTATTAACCAAAACAAATTTAATTCAATAAAAAAATATACGAATATAAAAAGACTTACATAACCATTGCTAATAATATTACAAATAAACATACAATAACTATAATATTAATATATATATATATATTATGACGTGTTGTCTAAATCAACAAGTAAAAGTTTACTCTATAGTACGATCCAGATTATTTGATAGACATTTTATATTTCTATTAAATACTAGGGGCGCCAACAAACCCTCAATTTCGACTCGCTGCGCTCGCGAAATCTCGAATACCGTTTGCATATTGAGCGAAGCGAGCCCAGTGTATTGACTCATTGTTTCCCATTGACTTCAATGGGATATCAGTTTTTTGACATGATATTAAAAAAATAATATTTTTTTTGAGGACATTTAATTTTTTTTTTAAGAACCATCACCTAATGTCTGTCTTTTTGATTGCAAAGTTTCATAATATTCCGTCAAGTAGTTTTCGAGCCAATTCGTGACAAAGAATGTAAAAAGTCTCCAGTAAAACGCTCCGCTCACTTCGTTCGCTTCGCTCAAAAAATAATTGATATATGAATATATAATATTAATTTTTATTTAAATCTTTGTTTTATATTTGTTAAAATCGTGCCACGACTATGAATAGATCACAGACATCGCAATATTGGATTGTATTTTGTTAAAATGGCTTCCTTTTGACTCAATTCACATAAACTTACACATTAAATGTTATTTTTACCTGATTTAACAACCAAAAATATATTTTATTTAATGTAAAGGTAATTTAATCTGATGAGAGGACTTAAAATAAAAGTTAATTAATAGGATAATTAATGAGGTATCTGAAAACGTGGAGTTGGATGTTACCGTGCATTGAACGAATGAGTGAATGGGTTAACAATATTTTGTTGATATTTTGTCGTTAATTTCATATAAAATTTATTATTGTATATTATTTTAATGTAAAGTAATTGAGTGAACTAAATATAAAATAAAATGTAAAGAACGAATGAACTGTTGAACAAAATTATTTGACATTGTAAAAATAACATCTATTTATTGTATGGAAGGTTTAACATTTTTTACATTGACTTATTAAAAGAAATGAAAGGACGATTCGTCAATATTTTTTGACATCAAATTTGATGTAAAATAAAAAAAATTACGTAAATGTATTTTATAATAACTTAAAATGAACAGAACGAATGAATGGAGGATTCGTCAATATTTCTGACATCAAATTTGATGTAAAATAAAAAAAAACGTAAATATATTTTATATTGACATAAAACGAATGGAGGATTCGTCAATATTTTTGACATCAAATTCGATAAACAGCGTTATTGTGTCAGTCAGTCAGTGAGTGATAGGTATTGTCTAATTTTGCGAGGAATGCACCATTCAATGCTCGACCCGCTGAAGGTCGGCTGATATATTTGTTTTAGTTTCTATCCTCTTGTGAATGGCCTAGGCAGACCGGTGTCATAATATTATAGTTAGACGTCCTGTGTGATGTCATTTTTTAATACAATACATATAATAACTCGTTTAACGTTTCTTTCCCGTTATTGTCTGATCAATGAATGGATTGACTTTCTTTTTTTTTTTAAATAATTATTGTTTAGTTTATAATTATATAATTTTTGTTAGACTACCTGCTTTTTTGTTTATTTTTGTCTGTACCAATGTATTTGATATGGTAGTTTTGGGTGGTTATTTAATCAAGTTGAAGGTCACTTAGGTCAGGATCAGTTTGGGTGAGGTTCAGATTACTGTAAAAAATATTTACCATATTTTTTTTTTGTTTCCAGATATTTTATTATTCGTCTAGACGAAACTGCGTTTGGTCGAGGTCGGTAGTTAACATATTTTTTTTAGTTTTTTTTTAAATTACATACCACGTAGGTCATGGTCGTTTGATGTGTTGTTTTTTACATTTTATTACAGACAAAAAAATTATTGTGCAAAAAAAAAATTTTTTTTTTTTACAGATTAAAAATATTTGATACAAGATTTTCAATGTTTTAAACACAACGAAATGCATAGTTACG
The DNA here is from genome assembly GCA_918358695.1 of Melinaea menophilus ssp. n. AW-2005. NCBI lineage: Eukaryota > Metazoa > Arthropoda > Insecta > Lepidoptera > Nymphalidae > Melinaea > Melinaea menophilus. The sequence goes on from OU911053.1 coordinate 8,413,256, forward strand.
TTGTGAAATATATATATATTTCTTTACACCCATTACTCTCAAGACTCCGAAGTCCAAAATATCTTGAAAGGTCAATAACCCGAACACAGATTAATAAAAAAACAGAGAAAAATACAACAGATTAACCAAATACAGAGACTAACAAAACAAATATAACAAACATAAGCTAATAATGTAATAGTAATATTATATGTGAAATATTTGAAGCAACTATTCACACGGTCACACGACACCCGCCTTTTATTTGTTCAGCATTTTATATATATATATTATACAAACTAACATACATTAATATTATTAATTATATTATCTTGGGAGTTTTTTATTGACTTTTTATATTCACATTTTAATCGTATTTTTGAATCTGTTGCAATTTTTAAAATTGATCCAATAGTTTTTGAGATTATCCAACACACACACATACACACACACACACACACATATATAGACAAATGTTTAATTTATGATATAGATTCATTTATCCACTAATTTACACACAGATATATAGTTAGCATAAATCGAAATGTTATCTATTTTGTAAGTTAATCCAAATCCAATCCAATCAATCAATCAATCAATCAATTTTGGATATAAAACTCGATTATAAGAAACAAAAACAATAAGCATTTCAAACAATATGGCACAAGGACGCGTCGCGTGCAGCTTTAAGCCTAAAACAACATATATATATATATCTCCCTCTATCTCTCTCCCATCTCTCTCTACACACAAATTAGAATATTAACAAATATTAATTGAAATGATTAAACAGATTTTGATTATACAAAAAATATATCAATGAAAAACATTTTTTTTTTAAAGTTAATTTGTATAGAAATTTAAATAAATTACATTAAAATGGCTGAACAGATTTTGATTAAACATAAATGTAATAAAAACAATAAAAAAATAAAAAAGTTTTATAGCTATAATACATATTACAAACAAACACACAAACAACACACAATAGACTTTTTTAAAATTTAATCCTTATTTATTACAAATGTATTCAGTGAATATCAAATTATAGTCCATTGTGAATTGAATCTTAAATGTATGAAGGTAAATACTATTTTTGTATGACAATAATATCATTGAATAATAATAAATATCGGGTACAAGGTTAATAGTATCTAGGTTAGGCGATTTGGTACCTAGATCTAGGGCTGTGCGAACATTGTTTTTATATTAAGGCGATAATAAAACTATTATTAATTATTATTTAATTAAATTATAAATCAATTTATATATCAAATTTTATGAAAAAAATGAAAAAAAAAAAATTTTGGTTGTTCATACTTTTTTTGGATTAAAAAATATAATAATTTACAAATTTTAGTAAAAAAATATTTGATATCAAAATATTGAATAAATAATTAAAAGAGTGACAACCCTAAAATAATCTAGTCTAGGGCCAACTAGTAACCTAGGATTTCGGTGAGCGGTTCCTTTTAAGGTCACCGTGTAACCCTGAATCTATTAAACAAATACCATGCATTAAGGATAACTTACATACATACATATATACTATATTTATTATGGGATATGGAAACGAGGGGGAGTTAGGTGGGGGGGGGGTGCAGGAGATATAGATATACTAATATTAAAAAATAATAACTAGACATACGCCATCTAGCGGACCCGTATAAAACTAAGTCTAAATAAAATAAACTAGGGGCGCCAACAAACCCTCAATTTCGACTCGCTGCGCTCGCGAAATCTCGAGTGCCGTTTGCATATTGAGCGAAGCGAACCCAGTGTATCGACTCATCGTTTCCCATTGACTTCAATGGGATATCAGTTTTTTGACGCTCCGCTCACTTCGTTCGCTTCGCTCAACAAATTGTTTAGCAGTTAGACACTGGATATACAAACATACTGTTATATCGTTAATAAAAATAAAGATATATAATGACATTGTACCAAAAGAGCATTTAAAACTAACCGAAAGCTGGTTGTTTTTCACATTTCCAATCTCTGCCCGTGTTCCCGTGTTCCCTGTTGGGATGTCTCGTTTTGTTTTTCACGAATTTCACTCGCCTTCAACCAATGCGATTTAGTGAAAAGAGTCCCGCACAATAATGTGTGGAGGGGCTATTGGTGTTAAATTAAGAAAAAGCTAGTTTTAGTTGTCGACTTTGTCTGCTTTTGACTTGTACTTTATAAACCAACACCCCCTCATCTCTGCAGCCAAAATTAAGACGAAAAAAAAATTTTTTTGCCGGTAGAAAAGTTATTTCAAAATCGGTTCAGTTGAGCTTATAACAAACAAACATACATAAATATTACATATATAAAAATACTAGGTATAGATAAACAAGTGAAGTCTCCGTATAGCTGTGCTCCGATCAAATTCGGCTAACTACCCGGTACCGACGGACACTGTCCGGTGACGTGACGCGACGGCTCCGACACGACGGACGTTTTCGACTTTTTACCACAGAACCTTTTGTAACCGAGTGAGTGAGTCGTGAATGAAGCTGTAATGAATGTAGGAATGTATCAGACATCGGCAGGGATGTCTGTTTGTGGACGCATATTGTTAATTTTACTCTGCACCCTTTTTTAATGGCTTTTGGACTTTTGGTCCGTCTGTATAACGATTTACATCCAAATATTAACCGAATTTAAAAGAATAATCTTAAAAAAAAAAACTACTATTATTATGAAGACAAATTTGTTATAAAATCTGTAATAAAATGTTATAAAAAATACTGTATCGATTTTGATAATTTTTTAATTGAAAATCTGATGTATTGCGTATCTACAAAGTAAATACTACCATTAAATACAATAAATATATTAATAGTAAAAAAAAAAATTGATAAAATATATTATTTTATAATTAATAAGAAAGTTTATAAAGTTTATTAACCATACAGCAGTGTAGTCATCTTTAGTCCTATCGGTAAGTATAGTGCCGCTTCCCGTCTTTGTCTTTTTCGGAAACTATGCGTTTAACTGAACAGACCACCCGTAAAATTGCACTTTCAGCAATTATCCTTTAAATTTCAGTACTGAGCTGAATCGTTTCACCATACAGGTAATACTAAGGTTTTTTTAGGTCTTGCTGTCTATACTCTGGTAAGAATATATATATATATATATATATGTATATATATATATATATATTTATATAATTGTTTCTATGTCTTATGATTCCTGCATCGGCTGCATCGATTTTGTTGAAACTGTTTGGATGAATTAAATTTTTAAGAGACTTTGATTTTTATTATCGTGAGATCATACTCGCTATTTAAAAAAAAATAGTTTTTTTTTTATTTATTAAAAAACATTAAGTCAAAAACATTTTGACATCAAAACAAAAAACATAATTCAACCATGACTATATAACATCAATAATAATAAAAAGTGGAATGTAAAGATCAAACTGAGATCAATGTTTAAACTGCAGTTAGAAGCTGAACGTAACTGCAGTTTAAAGTACAGGTGTATCGTTTAGTTTCGGTTCGGTTCGGTTCCTGGTAATCTCGCCAGATTTCGCTGACGCAGACGTCCGCATCCGACGACTACCGTCAGCAGAAAAGTTTGACTTCAATATTTATATATGTATTTATAAATATGTAAAATAAAGTTGTGTTTCTTGTGTTACGAGTAGTATTACATATTTTTGTGTATATTTACAATTATGTATAATATGTATAATAAAAGGTCATTGAACTATTATTTTCCTTAAAATCACTACAATGACACAATAAAATTATTTTTCTAATGTCCATATTTAAACAATATATATATATTGTTCTGCTGACGGTACTTCCAGATCTTGGTCGATTGTATTTTAAGCGAACGCCCGCCTATTCACACTTTCGAAGTGTTATTGATATGCAACTGTACAACTCCTCTTTTAACCGACTTTGAGATGCTTTACAAACAACTACAATGTTTACTGATATTAAATATTTAAACATTATATATTTTTAAAAAAGCAACACGAACAGGACTCAAACCTGTAACAACATCACAAAATAATAACCTAAAAATAACGTGTTGATTATTTTTATTATTAATCATTAAAAAAAACAAAATAAACTCATTTAATATATTTAATAATAAAATCGCTTTAGATTTTTGACAACTCAGAATTGGTTAATATTTAAAAGTAGAAAAATCAATTAAAAAAAGTTAACACTAATAATAAATAAAATGGCGTAAAATGTTATAGGTAATATATATTGAATGTGAATGAATTTAATTTCCTACCGTCACTAAGCTGAACAATGGAACGAGGACGAGAACTTATTGAAGTAATATCAATGTAAGCAAATAGTTTATATTTGGATAAATATAAAAAAAAAAAATTGAAACTGTCCACCGGCCAGTTGTTCTGACAGTCTAATTCAAAATGGCGGAATTGTCTTTAGAGTGTCATAAATATAACTTTAAATTTAGATAATTATTTGTTGTTATTTTCATAAAATCCTCGTTAAGTTTGTGTAATAAAATTATTTGTTAGTAAATATTATTTATTCATCATATAAATAACTGTTACGTTTAATAATCTTTACAATCTTATTAGTTGTATTCAAATTTCGATAGATGGCGGTAAATTTGATATTTATTTATTCATGTCGCGAGGCAGCTCGATGTTATTTATTGTAAGATATTTTGAACCTTAGGCAGTTGTGTTAAGGTGTTGTTTAAGTTGTATACAGATTCTGCGTACTTAATAGGAGTCAAGGCTAAACATGTATTGGCCATGTTGAGATTTTTACAATTAGCAGTTTATTATCTATATATTTTTGTTATAGTATGTATGTATATTGAAGTTATAACTCACTGCTTGATAATTAGGTGGTTATTAATATAAACATTATAATTATTCAATACTTTTGTGTCAAACATGGCGTCACAATCGAGTAGCCAGAGTTACATGCTTATTGTTCACAAATTGTTTTTAATATGTTATATGTCTAGATATTAATTAAGACGTTGTTGTTCCTACACACAAACTTATCTAATAAATCAGTTTTGTCTTAAATTTTTTAGAAGATGATAAATATTTGAATAACATTTTTAATAATTCTTTTCTAATTAATATCTTCCAGTTCAAGGTTCATGATATTCAGCCAATATTGCAAATGAGAACGAAGGAGGTTTCAGTTTTTGTAGACAATAAGTAAAATGAAATGTCGCTGTTCGCCGAAAGCGTTCTCAATTCAAACAATAGCTCGAGTGTCCTTCCCCGGAATTTGCGCGGAAATTTTTGTTATCTTTTCGTGTTCCCCGAACGGATTTAAAATTGAGAACACAAATGTTGGGCCGCTAAAATGTTAATTTGTTTACTATGGAATTATTTAATTTATATATATATTTTTAATAATAACACATTTTATCATGATTCAATTTATAAATATTTTATTTTAAATATACAATAGTTTTAAGCCAGTACAGGGTTAAGATACATTTTCCATATGTGTAAAGAGTGCGGAGCCTAGACCACCATACCGCTGAACTGCGGGTTGATGAGTTACAGATTATATAATTTCTTCTATTATATCGAAGTTAACAAAATTATTCTTCACCAAACAAAACTATCAACAAATATATGTTTATAACCAATATGTCCAGCCGGGGATCGAAGCCGAGACCCGTCAATATATAGTATTGAAACGACTACCACAGATGTTCATTGTTTATAATTTAATTATTAATTGATATCACATATTCATAACACATTATTATAATAAAATGGAAGAGTTTTTTTTCCTAATCTCTGGTACTAGCAGTTAGATCATTTTGTATTTCATATCCCATGTACAGTGCGGGCGTTTGGGGTGACGGCCCGGGACGCCAAATTTGGGGGGCGCTGAGGTCTGGGGCCTCGGCCTTCTGCCTTCCGCGCTGTGTACCCTCAATACTGTGCTCTATGTGCCGTATTCACAACTATGGTCAGCTGTCAGATGATTTGGTTCAGCAAAAAATAAATACTCGATATTTCTTTAAGTGGACGCCTAAATATTTTTGCCCGGGGTTTCAGTAGCCCTAACGCCGCTGCTGCCCATGTATTGACAGGTGACAGACTGACAGTTATATGTACAATATGTAGATAACGATATTTGTTATGTTGATAAACTTTAAAACATCTAAGTTCTATGAAACATCAGAAATATCAAATTTATATGTAATAAGAACCACAATGATATTTATATGAACCATTATAAAATAATTATTGTTTTCGGTTAAGATTTATTGTTGAGATACCTATTGTTAAATAGGTACCGGATTTATTAAGTAAAAGTAAGTGTACATATATATGTGTGTGTGTATATGTGTGTATATAACACGTCAACCCAGGTAACGTAATAATCTGAAGACGTACATGGCTTGAAGCAGTTCTGTACAAGGAGGGCTTCACTATATTTGTATTAATTGTGTATTTGAGTTAATATTTTAAGTTATCAAAATATAATACTTATTTGTTATATATATGTTTATATCTGATTTTATTTTATATAGGTATTAATGTTGTAAAAAATTATATACAAATCAGACAACATAAATGTTGCTCGATTCAAATAGGATATTTATAAGAATCAAAGTGAAATTAACTAGATTTTCCCCCGACTTCTCTTTCGTGGATGAAGAGTGCGGAGGACTACATAAAAAAAAATTGAAGAAGAAAATGATTTTAGGAAGAAAATTCTTTTCCAAGCCATAGTTTTTTTTTTTTAATCAAATCAACTAGCGTGATTTAACAAACATACAAACATTTATAATATTTATATGTGTAATATTTAAACACATTAGCACGCTAACTCCACGTGTTTGCTAATTAAACTACTGACAATACATCGCCAGGCGAGAGTAGCAACAGTGTGTGTAAGCGTTTTGTTTTCATTACGTGATTTATTCACACCATCAGCGAATATCTGGAGCATTTTGACTTTAAAAAAAAAATAAAATTATCGTAATCCATAACGAAATTATCGTTTTATTTTTGAAAATTCTTTTTTTTTATTGTATTTTTGTATAAAGATTGAATATATAAATTATAATTTAGTAAAAAAAGTATCATCGTTTAAAAATAGTAAATATTTTTTTGTTATACGAACGGCATTTTAGCGCCACGGTTTCACATTGCCGTCATAATCGCCGGTGATAAGAGCGCCATGTTGTTTAATACGTTTCGATTTTCGTAACTCTCAACACATCAATCTTAGTTATGTCTTTATATTGAATTATCTCAAATATTTGTTTCGATATTAAATAAAACAATAAATAAACATAATTATATATTTTATCATTTCTTTTTTATTTCACGTCATAGAATAATGAGATTAAAACGAAGTGAATTAAACCAATAAATCTAGACCTTGGCACTAAACTAACGACCAGTCACAAAAAAGTAATAACACGGCCATATTAAATAGAATACACGCTCGTGGGAACGAGTCTATAACGAAATCAATTCAAAGATCAAGTCTAGGAATGTACTATTTACCTAACAATGTTATCGGCGGCCATTTTGTGCGAATGTCAACTTTGCCGCGTAAATTTTAACTGATACGAACTGTCAAATTTGTGTTAATAATATAAACCTTAACCTCAAAAGTGACGCGAGCGCCGCCATACTTGAATCGTTCGGTTATTCTCGTCCCGCCTCGGTGTTTGTCGCCGACAAATATAGATTGGCCTCCCTCTCAATCAGCGGTGAGTAGTATTTATGACATAATAGCAATAAGGTCGGGTGGTTTAGGGGTCAGGTTGAGTGGACAGTTGCCATTGAATAGATAAGAATGTCTTATTATTAACAGAATCAGATTGTGATATTAATTTACAGCGGCGCCATATTTGTTAATGAAATCATTGACAATATAAAGGATATAAAGTTAACTTATAAAGAACATTTCCTTATAATTTAAAACTTGGATTATTTGCAATAAAAATCTTGTTTTCTATATTTTTTTACCTTTAGAAGGTTAATTATGAACAGGTTATTCAAATGCTGTCAATTCACAGCTCGTTGAAACATCCAAGATTAATGTCATTTTAAACGACAATTGAATCATTATAGAATAATTAAATAAAATTTTAATAAAACCTTTTTAGAAACTAACTTTATTTTTTTTTTATTTGTAATTTGTACTACGATTCATTTTCTACATCAGAATCTATAGTGAGAGTTATTTTGAAAGCTTTAAAAGAATGCTTTTATTGGTTTTGGGCGACTTTTAACAGGGCTCACTAAATATTTCACAGTCACGCGACACAACAATCCTGAAAATCAATACACGAAAATATATGACCTAAAACAATTTAGTACTGAAACGCGATCCCGTGGTATTTTGTTTTGCAAAAATTACAAATAATATGCTATAATGGCTATGTTTATGAATTATTTATTTGGCGGCCTTCGTCCAGATACAAGATGGCTGCCATTTAGTTGGTCTTAACCATTAACCCTACTAATGTAATAGCGAAGTATTTGTCTATAATAATATGAAGTTTTATTGTTCTATTTTAACATATATGAAGTTAGTATTTATCTTTTTTATTTAAAATAAACAAACTTAAGACAATATTTAGTTTATTAAATAGTTTATAAATTCCTTATTATGAGTATAAAGAAAAATGAAACAAAACTTTCCAGTCGATGTACCTATGGTAGGGGAATGATCTCTGACGAAAATGACGTATCATTGCAAAATGTATTATAAGCACATTAATACGATCTATTTTAATATTTATTCATTGCGAAATAAAGTTTACTTTGGATTGTATCGTACTATTAAGTTGTGGCGTCCGTTCGAAATTCAAAAATGACTAGTCGAGCCTAATGACAAGGTTAAGTGTATGAAACGCAAAGAAACTGGTTCTAAAACATTCCCGCCGTTAGCGTATAGACAAAAAAGTCAGCCATCTTGGACATCGTGATGACTTAGCTCAAATTACGGAAGTTCTATGATGTTTCTAGATATCTTATATAACGCGTTCTAAGTTTTTATTGGTTGTTAATAAATAAATGTTGCTTTATATAATTATATTAATAGAAATCGTATATCTTTGTTTGGAATAAGATCGAAAATCATTTTCCTGATTGACAGATAGTCGATTATTAGATATGTTTTTTTTAATCTATTGTCACTGAAGTGTTGTGTATAAACAGTGACTAATATGACCTCAATAGGTATAGGTATATGTGGCGTGACAGAATCCAATATAGCGGTGTAAAAACTAAAAAACACGACTCAGCCCGATCACTAACGATAATATCCGACCTGCATGGCAGCCGAATTGTTTTTTCCGCGAATGCAGTCCACCCTTAAATGTGAAATGCATTTTACGTATTAAATCTCTTTATAACCTTAAATATTATAAAATACATTTTTAGATTATTTCTGACACTACAATCACTTTACAAATAATATATTTTATGAATGTAATAGACACAAAAGTATATAAATTAGAATATATATATATGTGTACAAAAATATATATATTTTTTTTATAATCCAATAAAAGGTTGACTGGAATCCAAAGCAACATATGTCGTGGATTAAAAAAAAAAACGGTTTAAAATAGCTCCAAAGGGCAGTGACCACTTTGACAGTTGATACTGTGTACTTAACGTTAATAATGGCTCCGTAATGGGTTTATGTTCATTTTTATTCTATTTACAAATAGGTAACGAATTTTGTGATTGTTGTTAACTCTTCAAACGTTAACAATTCTCGCTCGCACACACAACAATTGTCATTCACACACACACACGTAATTTTCTCTCATTTTATTATTAATAATTCTAACATACACACTCACACATACTTGCTATTGAATTTTTTAAATCTTAAAATTTTGGTATTATATCGGTGGCAAACTCACACATAAATATTTTTTTTCATATATTATTTAATGTTTTTAACCCAGCGCCATTCAGTTTTAACTCATTTTTAAGACTACGTAAATTGAAAGAATGGATTTGTTATTTATTATATAATTTATAAATATTATATATATATAAACTATGTCATATAAATAAATGTTAATTTTTAAATTCATCACAATAGGTTTATCTTAACAGCCATTTATTATTATTATAATAAAATATTAAGAGACGAAATCAAACAATTTCACCAATACATGACAGAGATAAACAACATTTTAAATGTTGCATACCACACGGCTGGACCGATTTTGATGATATTATACTTTTTAATAAAATAATTTATGTGGACAGATTTTTATGAAAGTATGTTGTTATGTTTGACTTATAATCTCATGGTTTCAGTTTGAAAAATCTTTATTTTTCACAGGAGAGTTTATTTTTTTTATTATAACCAAAATAAACACGGACGGACAGCCAAAGTCAATGGAAAAAACTATTAATGAAGAACAGAATATTATTTAATAAAAAATATTTTGGAAGTAAGTACCTACCTACATTAATTACGTTTTAATCAACTCGGGTCAAATTAAATTTATTTAGGCCTCAATTGTTATTTTTCAAAAAAAGAATCTAATTTTATCTCTCTATTCTCTATTCTCTTTCTAACTCTATCTCTCTCTTTCTATCCCAGTTTCATAATATAATATATATTTGGTTAATTAATAACATGATATCTTATTTCACAATCTTATCGTAAATAAGAGTATCCGTAAAACAATTGCGCAGTTACATACAACATTATAGATTCATAGACGAGTTATTGTGTATCAATAAAAAAATATATAACAAGAGATATTATAATGGAATTTTATATACAAACATATATATATATATATGAAATATCGCCTTTAAAAACTACTGTTTTATATACAAGTAGCTTGTGAAGATAATAACTTGATACATAGAAATATACATATATGTGTTAAAAAATACAATTAATAGGTGTTCATGTATTAGCTAATTATTTTATTCTGGTTCATATTAAAATTATATTAAAAATTGTCATACTTTCCTTTAAATTCACACTAACATTTGAACAAAGGAAACTATAATATAAATGCAAATGTCATGTGAGTTTTTTAATTAATACTACTTTATATTAATAATAATAATATTTTTATGGTTATAGAAAAGAAATATTGGAAGAACTTCACGATGAAATAAACGATGCAAAATCAACTGTATATAAATTAAAAAAATCATTCAATCCATTATCACCTTTAAGCTGATATAATCAATAAGGTCGAAAATCGGATGTAGTAATTTCACGATTGCGGTATACAGTGAATTTGCTATTACAACTAGGAATGCAACGATGTGCGCGAACTTCACACAAATCCAATCAAGTTCATAGCTGATTAAGATTGGCGTTCCTTCAACATATACATAACCGTAATTAAAAGTCATAGTTGTAAAATGGCTCACCTTATACAGATCATGCAGCAGGCCATAAGCAGCACCAGACGTCCGCGGTTGTTCAACAGTTCACTATCACATAAAACTTGTTTCTAACTAATTTTGCACTATGACATCACAATATTATAATAGTTTTGTACGTAAGGCACTATGTCTATAATCACAATGTTGAGCAAAGAAATGTTTTCACTTTAAATTTGGATAATATTCGCGTTCCAAATTTAAAAGTTTTGATTGGGGCAAAGTTCGGAAAGTATATTCGGCGGGATTCGGGTCGCCGTCGGGGTCCATTCGGCGGATTTTCGTCGTTTTTCGTGGCGGATGCGAAGCGCGTGCGGGGACAGCTCGCGCGCAACTGAAGATTGTCGTAGGTTAAGTTTGGAAAAAAACACCGCTACCTCTATTTTCCGCCTGCGGGCCCACAAAAATCAACCTATCATCACTCCACAATTATAACGTACACTGCTTTTCGAGGTTATTGTTTTGACAGCTCCATGTATCACCATGCGTGCGGACAGCAGAGGGCAGCACGGAAGATACGAAAATCGGTACCCAACCAAAGAAACTAGCAACTCGCGTAAACACAACGAAATTACTGAATGCCACTTTTCATTATTTTATTTCGCTATGCACCGGTCGACGTCACCCAAAAGCGGTCGCGGGGATGTATATCCGTCTCTTTCCTCCGGTTGAGCGGGACTTTATTTTGAAAATGGAATGACATTTAAACTTTTTTAAATCCAATTTGGGTTGTTTATAGTGTGGAGTGTTATTTTGGCGCGCGCTGCATAGATGCACACCGACACACAACTGTTGTAGTACTGAGGCTAGATGACATTCGCAGAGGCTTAAACTCAAGTTCATACATAGGCGTCAATAAACTGGCCGCTACGTAACTTCGGACGATGTAATTGTATATCGCTTACATCTATACTATTCGGTGTTTAAAAACTCCATTCAATCACTTCTTTAACTAACCGTTCTTAATTCAAACTCTCTACTACTACGATTGCCATTTTTTTTAAAATTTCAATCATTTTTCTCGGCAAAGAAAATAATCCCTTGAGCATAAAATAAACAGAACCTAAATATATTTTATATTTTCACATATATTTTGTAACTTGATTTGATTGATTTATGATTGAATTATCAAATCAAGTGATTTATCTAGGTAATATATTTTGTAGAATTATCAAAATAATTACATTTTCATATTAAATATATTTATTACTCACACATGTATGTTGTATACCAATGTAAACCCATGTAATATTTCTTATAAAGGCCAAACATACCTTAGTAGTTTAATTTGAGTAATACCAACCAGATCAGAATCTTTAGAGAACTTTTCCAAGCGCTAACTGCTTTTAAAATGGCATAATATTTTAAACCTTGTTGTAATCTTTTTTATTACACTGTTCTTTTTAAAAATTTCACTCTCTTAAAAGATGTTTATGAGTCAAAAAACTTTTAATTCGAAATTCAAATTTTGTTACATTATTTACTGTTAAGAAATATATACAACTTGTAACCTTTAATCAGTATGTCCGTCAAGATGGCGACCGATAAAACAATTCAAAAATTTAATTAACAAGGAAATACTTAGTTTGTTCGTTTATTAAAACAAAATAAATGATATATATAAAAAATAAGCCGAGCGAATCGCGCAGATGATTTAAACAACGAAATAATTCAACCGCGTTCCATATTTAAAAGTGAATCCTCGTTCAATTCAACGAAAGTATTCTTTTTTTAAACACAAGTCCTGCCAAATGCATCGGCCTCGGTGCCAATGACCTCAAGTATTCGGCCAACGTACTAAAGTTGGGAAAGGTCAGGTCTGTGTGAATTGTGCATGTGTGTGTTATGCTTTTACTTTCGCTGTCACCTTTTTGGAATCGGTTCGAATTTTACTTTTTAAATCCGGCCGGTGTTCGATGTGGAGCTTTTGTGAGTATTCGAGTACCATTCATTTAAAATTCTTTACGAATTTGGAGCTTGTTTTATTTTGATGAAAATTTTTCACAGATAAAAAATATTTTATTACAATTGAATTTATTGAACGCGAATGAAAATTGTTGACGTGATAATATAATGTGAATGGGTGTTTGTCTGTTTGAGTCCTATGTCCCATCTGGATTATGACGTAGACTAGTGCATCAAACAAGCGAAGTCAGATCCGAATATTAGTATTGTAATTAAATATATATTTTGGCTTAATTAGATCAAATTACGTTACTTGGCTTAAGATTAGCAAAAGTCAGACACTATTTACCCGAAATTTCTTATCTTATCGCAACGTGTCACTGACCTGCCAATTGTGCACATTTTGAGTAAGGTCAAGGCTCTCGCTGTCTCCCTCGCTCCCACGTTATCGTATACACCCATCTCCCTCTAGTTACAATGCCCTGTTGTAACAGGTGGCTTAAAAATAAGAGACAAAACACCACAAACACTTATTTATTAAATCAATAATATATATATATTTTTAACTGTCAATGTCATTTAAATTTAAAGAGGTTTCATTAAAAAAAATAAGGAACTTTTTTTTTAAACTTTAATTTTTATTTGTTAAAAAATAATAGTATTTGATTTAAATTACGAAATATTGTTTTTCGGTAATTACTGAGAATCAAGACATAGGTACATACTTTTCCTGTTTTGTATTCGGTAATATTATTATCTGTAATTCGGGTTTCGTAAGAAACGTTAATTAATTGAAAACAATTAATCATTTATTAAAACCCGCTGTAAGTGAATTCCTGAAATACAACACTAAATAATATTAATAATAAAATATTTTTTGTCCGTCCGTTCTTAAAAGAATTCTTTTTTGTCAAGTACTAGGTATTACTGATTTTGAAAAAACTCTCAGATTTAGGTAGATATGAAATAGTCGACATTTTTAATAAATTTAAAAATATTTAATATCATAATTATATAAAAACATATTTAATCTTTAAATAAATAATTTATTTAAATAATACAGGCATGTGACGTCATACAACATTGTTAAAGATATCTCACCCGAAGTCGCAGAACGAAACTAGTGAATATGGTATTTGTACTTACGACCGGAAACCACAAAATAATATCAAAACTAGACCGCATTGACAAAAATTTTGGATATTGTGTAAGACAGGAAAACAAACAGTCATATTCATAGGAATTAGTTCAACAAAGCATTATTAATATTTACGCCATAATAAAGTGAAAATAATGAAAAATCAACACCATACATAAAATAAATAAAAAAAAAACAACAACGAAAACTGTTAAAAGTTAATTCAAGGATATATTAAAAAAAAAAAAAAAAAAAAAAAATAAAGTTACTCGCAACACAGTAGTGTCAATGACCCCGTTTTTCAATTTATCAATCGCTGACTGATTATAATTTTCACTCAAACGAACTCCTTATCGATAAACTTAAATGTATTTTATATTTACATTGATCAACAAGGACTCCTTTTACCCACCGTGCTCCATTACGGGCTGGCGGGTTACATCTTAGTGTTTCATATAATATAAACAGCTCCCCGTCAAAGTTTTTGTAATGGTTGTCTGTCTTTAAGGTCGTCATTCAAAAACTACTGGACGGATTTTGATGAAACTTGGTTTGATTATAGCTTATTATGTCATTCAGTATAGGATACAATTCATTACGGAATATTTTCTCATTTTTATAAAAAAATAATAAAATGTAACATACTTTTCACTTCAAAAACAAAAAAAATATTTTTTTAAAATATCAATAGAATTTTACCAAAATTATATATAACTTTTAACTGTTGTGGGGGGAGGGGGGGAGGAGCAGACGAAGCCTGGCAAGAGTTAGTTTGAAATAAATATTTATAATTCTATAATTATAATAATAATAAATTATATTTCATTTATGTGTTCTAGATAAAGAGTTTAGTCATACAGATGTCATTAATGGGTCATTAATGGGTCAGATTTGCTTCTTAGTAATAAATGATCTTAAACTGCGGGTGATTATTTCAAATTGTTCCATGAAATAATAATGTCCGTCTGTCTGCCCGCATCATGTCATATATATATATATATATATATATATATATATATATATATATATATATATATATATATATATATACTAATTATTTTATTTTATCTGTGAGCACGACTTAGTTGTTGATGTTTTGTAAATAAAAGTAACCCAAGTTACTTATAACATCAGCTATTCGTGAGTCTTGTTAAAATCGGTCAAGCCGTTTCAGAGATGAAATGGAACAAGCAAACAGAGAGAGAAAAAAAATATTTTTAGGGATCGTATATACTTTCATATGCATTTAGTGAAATGTTGTTAATTTGGATACAAACAGACTACAATTTTATTCATATACATCTATATATATATGTATATATTAAAATATTATATTTATAATGACAAAGAAAGCTGTATTTATTTGACAGAATCGAATATAATCGTAAAAGATAAAAAAAAATCTATAAAAGTTAAATATTTAAGAAAATACAATAAATTTATCTTATAATGCAATAATAATAATTTAATAATAAATATGTAACGTACCAACGGACATACACTTAAGTATTATATATAATATTATTTAGCAAGGCTTCAATATTTATTTATGTAATATATACTTTAAGTGTGACGTATAAAAGACCAAAAGACCACGTCTTTTCCAATAGCTGCAGAATAAACTAATAAAAGAAATAAATTTATATATAATTTATAATAAATATTTAAATAAATAATACAATAATAATATAAAACATATCACAAATAACCATGAGACCGTCCGTTCACATTAATAATATAGACTTATCCTTACAAATTAGAGTTTTATAATTAACAAGCGTACGCCATTGGTGAGGTCAGTGACATCTGATAACAGGACCCTACTAAATAATATCACTAATGCACGAGTGAGATGTGACGTCATACGTTTTTAAATACACACACACGCACACACACACACACACACGCACGCACACATACACGGAAAATTATTAAGAATATATTCGTAGAACTTTCTAGATACAACAAAAGAAGTGTCAAATCATGTCCTATTTATATTTAATATTTCATAAATATTCACGTTACTTCTATTAATAATAATTTTATTTACTAACACGTCATCCATTTTATCATTAATAAGAAATATCGATCAAAAATCTAATAAACGAGAACAAACAGTAGCGTCATGTGGAGGACATTTTGAAATTTTTATTGTGCGGTCGACGTTTTTAGGTCAAATATAAATAATATTATCAAAACAACTATATGTATATATGTATTTATTTACATAATTTATTATTTTGTTTGTTTGAAATAAATATAATATTTGATCTTAATTTATTACTATAAACGATTTAAAAGTATGTACTTATATTCAAATTATGCTGAATACAATAATCCTTTTCGAATGAGAATTTTATATTAAAATTCGAAAATTCTTTTTTCAAACGTCAAAATGGCAATCAAAGATTCCGTCACTAAGCCTTACATCCGTATGAGCGATTTTCGCCCTTATCCTACATAACTTAAGGTACCCAATACATGTCGCTTCCTTCTCTACATGGATATGTAATACGTGGTGTCTCATCAAAATGTGGGGTCATTGCACCCGTCTCAATGTCTGAATCATGTCTGTTCATCATTTGTTTGTGTGCGTCTATCTCTTTCTGGCTTATCTTATCTCGGACAGTGCATACTTTGTCACGCAATTTTGGGTTCTTTTTCATACGATGTCTCAAAATGCGTTGGGTTCTTTTTGTGTCTAGACCATTCTAATGACAAAAAAAATATTCTTTCAAAATAAAAATACTTAATAATTTATGTTATTTTAGTAAACAATGAATTTTATAATTTAATAATAAATATGACTAAACAAATATGAGTTGGGGTCAACGATTGATAAGCTTTCAGGTGGCCGTGAAACTGAACACTAATATACCAACAAACAGACGTTATTAGTGTGTATTACGAATATTTATTATGTATCTTTTTAATAACAACTTCAAACATAAACAAATTTGGTACTTTATTTTTTATTATTTTAGGCTGGCAACATCATATTTGATTACAATAAATTTCTAAATATATATAATAGGAACGAAATTTTATGTTCAAAAATCACTTTAATTCTTGTTATTTTATACGAATATCATGAAATAATGTCACGAATTGCATAAAACATTCAACTGTACATGGTTAAAGACAACGGAAGACCCCATAAAGTAATAAACACAAAAACGTACCGAGTAACTGACCTAACCCCACAGTGCGTACGATCCCCTCCCAAATTTGCGTTCAAGGCCGTTGAGGCAGGTCAGTACCGTGACGTCACGCGCCCTCCAAAACGAGGGTCGACGACCGCGCCGCCATCGCGGAAACTGTGTGCGCGTTCGGAATTCAAATTGGAGCCTTTTGTTCGTGTGCGTTAAGTGGTATAGGTGTGTGCGTGTAATTTGGGGTTTTTTATAGCGACACAATAGCGGAACCCTTCTGAATTTAAATCGTTTAATTATTTGCCTGTGCTGCGATTATTTTAAACTCGTACTGATTTTTTAAATTAATGAATGTTTTAAATAATGCAATATTATTATATTATGAGGTATTTTTATATACTCATAGGAGTATTATTCTTGTGCCCACTCACTAAGTTATGTTTATAATTAAAATTTAATGTTTTCTAGAATAAATACGATACAAAAACTTTTATTCTTTATGTTCTCTATTTCAAGAATATTTCTATAATATATTATTTAAAAATGTCGACCGTCCTTATAAGACGCCATGCTATATAGTAAAATAAATACAAAATGTTTACATCAAAAAAGACCCACTCGACCGGTTTTACGCTATAAAAACTTAACTCGACCAATCATCTAACGCTGTTCAAATTTCGGAAGTGGAGGGGGGTATTAGACGCACACAAATGTATTTGAAAATAGAATTCTGAATTTAAAAACATTGGGGGTGTGCTGGGAATAATATATGTATTCTGTCAATTAAGGGTTATTTATGTTAAGGAACACATTTTATAATTATGAAAATTTTATTGTGTTTTTTTTTAAATATTAGATAGCAAAAATCTCCTAGATTATAGATCAGAACTGTGTTTTTGCTTTTTAAGTATAATAAAATGATGTTATATAGTTATAAGATGATTGAACCAATCAATGCCATCTATTTCGGCACAGCACGAAATATAAAAAGACCTCTATTTTTTTCTAACCCAAAACTAACCAATGAGAAGCCACCAAATATGTACCTGCGTGTGAGTGGCCGAAAAAATTAGACACACACAAACAAACAGTTCATCATGAATACATATATAAAGACATTATTTGTTCACTAAACATATTAGTTTTATTTTGCTTATTTAAAATAAATTTAAAACTCAAATTGCATTCGACTAAATGTATTATCATTCAACCGTGACGTTAAAAAAAACCTCCTAACTTTATTTCTAACAAAAAAATTAACCAATCGGATGTCTTCAAATTTAGAGGTTGCGTGTGAGTGGCCGAATTTGAGTTAGACGCACACATACACTGTCCGTGTATACGCGTGTGCGATATTAGCATTTAGTGAATAGGTGTTTGTTTGTGATCAGAATAATTTGTTTAGAATTCGGTTGTGAGAAAGAGATAGAGAATAATATGCATACATATTTAATGCGAGGGGTATAGAATTTAAATAAAGAACGCGTTTGTAATGCATTTAAAATTATATGTGTTATACATTTTATCGGCCATTTTATTTAGTGCCAAATAAACATAAAAGTTAGAAAGAGATAAAATTTTCTAACTAACAAGAACAAAGTTGATATAAGATAACTGGAATTCTTACATTTTACTGTTGTTTTTGTTGAAGCTCTATTCCCAGTTTTATCTATGGGGTCTTAGTTTTAAACTCTTAATCTGTGACAAACATATTATATTACGTCTGTGCGTCAGTGTGCGTCTCCCTTTATTTTTGTAAGTTTATTACATTTCTTCCTAAATATATATATAAAATTTAAGTGTCCGTTTGTAATTCCAAATTAATAGCTCTTAATTAAATTCATATTAAAATATACAAATATGTTGATTACATAAAAATAACAATAAAAAATCTGTCGGTATATTTGTATACCTACTAATCTCTAAAACAGCTGGACTAATTTTAACTGGACTTTCACCTGGGATATGATAGAGTAATTTTTATTTTAAAAAACATCCCGCACGAACGGAGTCATGGTCAAAGCTAGTATGTAATATTTTTATTAAATGTTTCAAGTGAACGTGGTATAATATTTTAGACTAAGCTCCCCAGTTCATCTCGGGGAGCACATTGCTACCTTCCTGTTATAACAGACCCTCCATTACAATTATTAATATATTTTTATTAAATATGGGGTTTATAAAATAATTATATGATATAATTTATATTTTTGTGTAATTTTATTGTTCCCACGCCATCTGCACCCCACGAGTCAGTGTGGTCCAAGTTATAAGAGGTAGGGAAGAAATTGCTTCAGAGAGAGAGAGAGAGAGAGAGAGACAGAGAGAGAGAGAGGAAAGAAAGTAATTGCTTGAGTAGCAAAGGATCAATCAATCAAGCAATTATTTAAAGAATAAAGTAAATATCAAAGTACCGCTTTGAATAATAAGGGTAATTTTATTTGTAATATTTTTGAACTTATTACAAAATGACTGAATGACTGTTTTTTTTATGTCTACAAACTTCAAAAGTTACTAGAGGCGCCAACAGACCCTCAATTTCGAATCGCTGCGCTCGCAAAATCTCGGGTGCCGTTTGCGTATTGAGCGAAGCGAGCCCAGTGTAATGACTCATCGTTTCCCATTGACTTCAATGGGAAAACGATGGATATTTCAGTTTTTTGACATGACATTTTTCTTTTTTTTCTTTTTTTTACTACTATTTTTGATATGTTTTAAACCATCACCTAACGTGTGTCTTTTTATTGCCAAATTTCATAATTTTCCGTCAAGTAGTTTTCGAGCCTATTCGTGACAAAGAATGTGAAAAGGTCTCCAGTAGAACGCTCCGCTCGCTTCGCTCGATTATCACATACAAAGCTGAAACAGCTGTTTTAATATCCGCTGCCGCTGTCGCTTATGACTTAAACCAGCTGATGCTTTTAAGCTTATTAAGCAATTCCTAGACAGCTTATTTCTTATTTCGATATCAAATGATAATTTTTCTATTGGTATTAAGACTTGTATTTTTTATTAATAATAAAATCGTCCTACACCCACCGTTGGGCGAAGAATTCATTCCAATCACACCCATAAAGGTCTATTTGAACCCACCTGGTTTTATTTTGGCTCGGTGGGTCACTAATAAAAGTTAATTAGATTTGAAAGAAGTTATATTTTTTTCGCTGTTTTTCATAACAAAAAATTCAGAACCGGGAATCGAACCAAGGACCACATTTTATCCGTTAGCGGAACATACTCTGTACGTAAAGGAATCGAATCCTGGACCGTCGTTAGGTGTATTGTTATTAAATCACTGCATGTGTCAATAAATAAAGTAATGGCGGTGCATCCGTTGTAGGGTCGGGTAATTTATGTTAGAAGGGTGACCATCACTTTGAATTATTTGGTATTGATTTTTTTAATAGATTTTATAATTAATTTTTTATTCATTTCATAATTAATGTTAAATTGTTTAGTTTATTTTAACAGAATTACAATATTTAATTGTTTGTTCATAAAGTTTTAGTTGTTAAAATTTTTTTTTTAACATATTTTTTTTCTTTTTTTATATAATAATATTTACTATTTTATATATATATATATATATAGTTATTTTATTGACTGATTAATATAAAATTAGTAACCAAATCCTGTAAACTATAAACATCACGAAATATAAAAAAAAAATACCGACTTAAAATAAAATGTATAATAATCTACTTTAATAACTATATTATAACAAATATATATAATATTATAAAAAGGAGAAAAGTCCCACAGCATCTCTAAATATGGTCACCCTACTAGAGAAAGTACGATCCAATTATCTCGGCACATCAGGACCCCCCGCAGGTAGTGTTTGTTCTGAATGAGGTAAATTAGGTTATAATTATATTTTATTTATAATATTTACATAAAAATATTTACTTAAAACATGTGGCTTAGTGGTTAGTACTTCTTAGGTAGTGAGTTCGATTCCTGCTATCACTAGTTAAAATATATATTTGTTATCAAAAATAGACTTTAATTCATAGATGATCTACGTCTAGACTTAGATGGTGGGTGTAAATTCCAGCCAAATTGCTGTGTTTGATCAAACTAAATTACTTGTCTGTCTTACTTTAGTATATATTTCTAGGTCTTATTGAGATTAATAGTTATTTACCTATTATAAGTAGTTTAACTAAGTATTAACACTATAATTAGGGGCGCTAACAGACCCTCAATTTCGACTCGCTGCGCTCGCGAAATCTCGGGTGTGCTTGCATATTGAGCGAAGCGAGCCTAGTGCCCCATCGTTGTGGATAATGTAGGAGATTTCATTGTAAAGCAAATTTAGCGAATTTTTTTTCCCATTGACTTCAATGGTTCAGTTTTTTGAATTTTAACATATTCGTCAGCGACATGACATCTTTAATTTTTTTTTAAACTATCACCTCAGTGAACGAAGTGAGCGGAGCGTTTTGCTGGAGACTTTTTACATTCTTCGTCACGAATTGGCTCGAAAACTACTTGACGGAGAATTATGAAACTTTGCAATCAAAAAGACACACATTAGATGATGGTTTAAAAAATAATATTTAGATTTTTTTTTTTTTAATATCATGTCAAAAAACTGATATCCCATTGAAGTCAATGGGAAACGATGAGTCAATACACTGGACTAGCTGCGCTCAATATGCAAATGGCACCTGAGATTTCGCGAGCGCAGTGAGTCGAGCGAGTTTGTTGGCTCCCCTAGTATTTATATATATGTATGTTAAATTGTAAAATCCTATATTAAATATATGCTATAAATATAATATATATATATATATAGTTATTTATGTAAAACCCGTAGTTTAAACTCAAGGAATTAGCACTTCAGAGGCTTCTGTTGACTCTAAGTCGATTTATATCAGCTTTTGAATATTAACGAACTGCTGCTGTGGAAACAAGATTAAAGAAACCAGTGCATCGTTATAATTATTATTTGATAGGGAAATTATAATAAACAGCATTCGATTACTAATGCTGCTGTTGTTGATGTTGCTGTTGCTGCTGTTGTTGCTGCTGCTGCTAATGTTGCTGTTGTAGGGGTTATTATTGCTGTTGCTGTTGTTGCTGTTGCCACTGTTGGTGATGCTACTGTTGTTGTTGTTGTTGCCGCGGTTGTTGTTGCTGTTGCTGTTGCCACTGTTGGTGATGTTACTATTGCTGCTGCTATTGCTTTTGCTGCTGTTGTTGCTGTTGCTGTTGCCGCAGTTGCTGTTGCCACTGTTGTTGTCGCTGTTAGTGCGACAGTTGTTATTGCTGTTGTTGTTGGTGATGTTACTGTTGCTGCTGTAGTAACTTTTGTTGCTGTTGTTGTTACAGTTGCTGCTGCTGCTGTTGTTGTTGTTGCTGCTGCTGATGTTTCCCCTATTATTACGTACATTATCCACACTATTATTAACGTTCCTGACATAATATATAACATACATAATAACTTAATAAAATAACAGAAATAAAAAATACAAATAGGTGTCTACATTAAAATAAAATACGCTTTAACATGAAGCTTACATCCAGCCTATATTCATTTAATTATGGGGAATCGATGAAACTAATGGACGTACAGATACTGGATGTGATATCACTGGTATCGTTTTGCTCAACTTTTATGCTATGGTAACCTTTGTCATTATCCGTTGTCATCGTAACCGTTGCTATGGTAACCGTTGCTATAGTAACTCTTACCCCCGCGTTAAATGTATAGCTCCTACAGCTTTAAAACTTGGCGAAATGCAAAAAGGTGAATTCCGTTTGGATAGGAATTCCTTAAAATCCGTCCTTGGTGGACATCTACGTTAAAGAAGTAACTATGTAAAATTTTAAGTTAATCAGATAAATAGTTAAGGAGATATCGTCAGTGAATGGTAAATCGCTTATATATATACAGATTGTGTTATACAAAATTTCTATCGCCCAAGTTTTAGGTTATCAAAAAACATGGTAAAAATCATAAAAGCTCTTCAGTCATTATTTCAAGGTCAAAAAAAGGTTTTCAGGGTTTGGAACCCTCGTAGCCTTCATTTAAGTTGGAGTCTTTACAGAAGGTATTTCATAATTATGGTATCATAGTCCTGACTGCCATTTGATACACACTCTATTGATATAAAATGGAAAATATATTAATAAATAAATAAATTCTATCTGTTTGTGCATAAAAAGTAAGACCAAATATGTATATACATGTATACTGAAATCAAATCAACGTACACGTAGAAAGAAGGTCATTGTTAAATATTCCAATAATTTGTCTCAATTCTGACCTTTTGATAATTAGAGGTCTGACTGGTCCGTTAAATATCTGACTTTAATTTAAAGCAATTTCCTTATTGTTTTGTATGAAAAGTGGTGACATTTAAAAGTTATATTAACCAATATTAATAAAGGTTAACTTATGGGATGATATTCTATATTTTATAATTTCAATGAAGAGATCCACAGAATGGCAGGTACTAACGAAGATGTCACGGTGAGAATGAAGAAGAACGTGCTCAGGTGGTTTGGGCACGTCGAACGAATGAGTGATGAAAGAATGGTAGAAAAGAGTGACCTCGAGTGACCTTCGAAAACACAGTATCTATGATACTGGAGGAAGGTTACGTAAAAAGCATGAGGACCCCCCGGAGGGCATGTATGAAGAGGTTGATGACTGTGGCCGAGGCGCAAGAGGTATGCAGGGACCGTAGCGTTTGGCGCTCCGTCGTCTCTGACTACCCCGCAAGGGATATAGCGTGAAGGTAAATAAATAAATAAATAAATATAATTTCAATATCGTTTGGTTTGGATTAAATTGCGTAATATTAATTGCAGATAATTCACTCCGATTTAATAACGAATTAAATTAATAAATGTGCATGAAATTATATTGGTTTTAATAAATATTATGATTGATGTATTAGAATCTAGCTAGAGAGTTAATTGATTAACTTCTTTGTCTAAACGGTTTATTTAATGTTTTAATAGGTCGGGTGTTCGATCCCGATAAAAATATTTGTATGACAAATTTGTGAGGGGTAAATGAGGGCGTTTTACCTCTTTTATGGACCTCTTATATTGACATTATAGGTTAGAAGTAGTAGTAGTTAGTAGTTAGTAAAGGTAGTTTATCCACAACATCCTTTTTACATCTATTGGGGGTCAAAAGGTACTTCCCCCCCTTCTGACTATTTAAGCAAGGAGCAATAGATTTAAGATATTTCTTAATTGACTTTTTTGTTTTTTTTTTGTATTATATGAAACTTTTGATTTTTAAAGCCACATCCAGTAGTCCTAGCCCCGCTCGCATATCGTTAGAAAACTACAGCGTGTATAGTTTTGTAACATTTCGCCGGACATTATCGGCGCGTCGGAACTCGTCGGACGACGTCGTGCAACTTCGTGCGCTTCCGTGGGGAGGGGGGGTAATATATGATTGTAATTTTTTGATATTATGATACACTGTTTATTGAAATATTAATAAATAGAAACTTTGTGAATATATTTTATGTTTTACTAAATAAAGTTATGTTTCAACATAATTGGGTTATGTCGGGTGAATGACCCAAAAGCTAGCAAGTGTAAGGAAATTGAATTTTCCAGACTCGCCCGCAGACGGTCACATTTTTAACACGGGTCATCCGGCCATTTTGGTTCCAACTATGATATCTCATTACATTATTAATTTATTTATTTTATAAAAAAATTTATTAATAATAAATTAGACATTTAATGTCTACTTTAACAAAATTAATATAAATATTTTTGTAATATTTCTTTTTACGCATATTTACTTTACAAATATTTTTTTTATTTTTTTTTATTTTTCTTATTTTATTAAATTCTTGCATATTAGATTATTTTACATTTTATAACCTATTTTAAAAGTTAATTTTAATAAGCATAGAGTGTAAATTGAAATACGGGACAATGGTACTATGATTATTGGTTCGAGTTTAGATCTAGAACTAATAGTATATCTAATGTTGGAGGTGTTGTTTACGAGGACATTAACACGGTGTCACCCCCACAGACACACAGACACACAGACACACTGACTTATATCTCCCTTGGAACCTTGGTTTCAATCAATATTTATATATATATATCCTGAAAAATCATCCTTAAACTCACTTAGGTAATGAAATTAAAATAATTTTAGCGAAAACGGTTAATTTAATAATACTAGCTTGACCCTCGGTTCTGCTCACTTGGATCTAACACGAGTAAATAACACAATAATATTAATAAAAATCAAATTAAATATTAACAGTTTAATAGTTTTAGAGATTCAGAGAAACAAAACAACAAACAAATACATAGATTATTAAGTAACTATGCGTCCATTACTGCACCTAGCTAGGGGTAGGCTTACCTATCTTTATAGATCAGATTAGTTTTAGTACTCAATTAACTAGAAGCATCCAACTACTGGATTATTCTACTTTCCTAGTACTTTACAAGAAATTACTCGCAGACATTTAGCGTATTGTCAAACATACATACATACATACATATATATATATATATCATATACTATCCAAGCTTTACCTCATATCCTGGCTCATAAAAATAAATATATTTCAAATATGAGTGAAAGAGAGAGAACATAGTCCTTCCTGCTCATTTTCATTAACCAAACCAAAGAGAGAAAAACCCTTTACCAAGTCAAATTATTTAAATAACAATACAAAATCACTTAATCTTTTAATTAGTATAGTTATAAATTCGTTAATGGATCCATTTTGTTTTACGACTATTACTAAAGAGAACATTTTTATTGCTCCTACACTTTAAGGATAATCACTATAACGTTCTAGGAATTAAACAACGAACTACCAACCATGCATTCACTTGTCCAACATGGCCCAGTGTTGGTGATGTTCAGCATACGGGCTGGCTCGACCGTAGTATTTAGAGATAGACTTGAATTAGCTATTATAGTTGTTTATCGCTTCTCTACTTCTCTGTTACACTCTCTTTCTTCCCCCCACCTCGTATAAACTCTATTTTATTTCTAATAAATATATCATTGTTGTTAGAAATATCATTTAGTATTGGTTAGAATAACAATATTTCTAATATATGAAAATCATTCAACAAGTACTGACACGATGGCTCAGTTATTACTGCGACTTATCGGTATATGAGTCGTAGCTTCGAATCCATCATTTTGATACTGTATATTTTGTGAATAATCTAAATAGACTAATAAGATATTTCTAATATTAGAAAATTATATATAGGTATATAACGAGTACCGATGGCTCAGTTATTAGGTGGATTTCACTTCATATATTGGATCGCGGGTTCGAATCCTATATATTTAATACAGTATTACAAGAAATTACTTATAATACAAATTTAAACTTAAAATAGGTTATAGAAATGTATGTATTAGTCATGGTGTCAAAAAATATTGGAATACCCAAATGTACACCTAGCAATTTACTGATTTTGATATCATATCATATCATATATATATAAAGCATGAGGACCCCCTGGAGGGCATGTATGAAGAGGTTGATGTCTGTGGCCGAGGCGAAAGAGGTATGCAGGGACCGTAGCGTTTGGCGCTCCGTCGTTTCTGGCTACCCCGCAAGGGATATGGCGTGAAGGTAAATAAATAAATAAATAAATAAATATGTATATATATAAATATATATATTTCTTTACACCTTAAGTTTGGTTTAGGTAAAATCGTCAAACCACGAAGCCTTTACTACAATTTTCTTGTAAGCTTTATATAATAAAATGTATTGAAATAAAGCACTAAAAAGATCTATATAATATTACGTATTATATAAAAAAAATAATGATATTACATAACAAATTTTTAAATAAACAAAAAAATATTTTATTTAACATCACAGAACCCCAAACGAACGAATACACATCATTTAAATATAAACACATCCTATACATATATATACTAATAGATATGTAATTTTGGTTTGTGACAGCTTTGAAGTAATAAAAATCCACACACCCTGTGATCGCTCTGCGAGTAATTACCCAATCAGCGAACCGAGAACCAACTCACGCGTTCTGTTCACTTCGCCATTCACTGGCTGCACCTATCACACTTATATAATTCACTAAATATAAATATATAAACTAAATTATCTATACTTACAAAAAAAACACCATACAAATATATAAACACCTGTATATAACTAACAAAAACTAAGTTATCCATACATATAAATATATATTTATAAGCACCCTGTATACAACTAACACAAACTAAAGTATCTATACATATAAATACAAATTTATAAATTATCTTTACATATATGTTAAATATATATTTATAAACAGCATGTATATAACTAACACCAACTAAAGTATCTATACATATAAATACAAATTTATAAGCAGCCTGTATATAACTAACATCAACAAAATTATCTATACATATAAATATATATTTATAAGCAACCTGTATATAACTAACATCAACTAAAGTATCTTTACATATAAATACAAATTTAGAAGCAGCCTGTATATAACTAACATCAACTAAAGTATTTATACATATAAATACAAATTTATAAGCAGCATGTATAAAACTAACATCAACTAAAGTATCTATACATATAAATACAAATTTATAAACAGCATGTATATAACTAACATCAACTAAAGTATCTATACATATAAATACAAATTTATAAGCAGCCTGTATATAACTAACACAAATTAAAGTATCTATACATATAAATACAAATTTATAAACGCATGCATATAACTAACATCAACTAAAGTATCTATACATATAAATACAAATTTATAAGCAGCATGTATATAACTAACATCAACTAAAGTATCTATACATATAAATACAAATTTATAAACGTATGCATATAACTAACATCAACTAAAGTATCTATACATATAAATACAAATTTATAAACAGCATGTATATAACTAACATCAACTAAAGTATCTATACATATAAATACAAATTTATAAACGCATGCATATAACTAACATCAACTAAAGTATCTATACATATAAATACAAATTTATAAGCAGCATGTATATAACTAACATCAACTAAAGTATCTATACATATAAATACAAATTTATAAGCAGCCTGTATATAACTAACACAAATTAAAGTATCTATACATATAAATACAATTTTATAAACGCATGCATATAACTAACATCAACTAAAGTATCTATACATATAAATACAAATTTATAAACAGCATGTATATAACTAACATCAACTAAAGTATCTATACATATAAATACAATTTTATAAACAGCCTGTATATAACTAACATCAACTAATATATCTATACATATAAATATATTGAAATATATAAATTGAAGTGTCATTTGTATCCAAATTAACAACTTTTCACTAAATGCATATGAAAGTATACTCATATAAAAATATACCTTTTTTTTTGTCTGTCTTTTTGTTCCCGCTCTTCTCTGAATCTACTTTAACAGCACTTTCACTTTTTGTTTTTATATAAATATATTATATTTTTAATTAAATTTAATTCTAATAAGTATATAATAATTTAGGTTAAATAGGTTTTAAATATTTGCATATTTTACACAATAAAATGTGTAAACAGATAAATACTATAAACTAATAGTGTGACTCTGTTTGTTAATAAATGTTTATAGTATTGCTTATTTTTTAGGCTTTATTCTATTCTAGTCTTCTTTTGAATTCTTATTTGTTCTTACATATATCTTTCTATGGAGTTTCTTGTCGGCTTATTAATGGAACTTTTTTGAACTTTTATTTAATATCTGATTATAACGTAGGAATAATTTAAATATAAAGATAAAACAGACAGACTTTGCTGGATAAAAGTTTAAAAATTAATATTATTTGTTCGTGAAATTCGTGAAATTTTTATTATATTACGAATACTGATCATTTATTGGGCTATTGTTATACAAACATACAAACATAAATATATCAAATTATATAACAAAAATAGGGTTATTTTTATTATATATGAAATGATTATTTAAAATATTTTTTTAAAGTTTAGTTTTATATAAGTTTTATTATCAAAGTTTCGAGCTAATTAAGTAGTCTTACTTTATTAGCTTGAAACTTTGCTCACTCTGATAAGAGCTGAACTACAGCTGTCAGAAAGCTGTAAATCAATAATAGTAGACGTTCGTTCGTTACGCACAATCTACTAGATCGATTTTGATGAAGTTTTGTATTTTTGTAAATTATAGCTTCAGTGTAAAAATCTTTATAATAATTAATTGTTTGAATTTTTACAGGAAAAACTAATTTTGCTAATAATAATGATACAACAAAACAAGTAAATCGATTTTAATGAAAATAAGCATGGGTGTTGGCTTATTTTTAGGACAATGTGTGGAATAGTTTTCACTAAAAAAAAAAATAATTGAATTATTAATTACATGTATGTAATACCTAATAAACAAATTTCACTGCAATTAAATAATCTATTTATAAAAAAAATTCCTACATAATATACTTTTAATATTATTTAAGAAGAATAAGAATGTAATAAATTTAATATTACATACATGTAATTAATAATTCAATTATTATTTATTTATTTTTAGTGAAAACTATTCCACACATTGTATGTATTGTATTATGTATTGTATGTATGTATGTATGTTTCTTTTTTTCTTGAATTTTAATAACACATTTACGTATATAGGTTTTGGTTCAAACCCCGTATGTCGAACTCAATCTAATACCGATTAAAACCAATCCTCTATCATCAGTATACCTGATCCCCGCGGCATGGCCGCTAGGCATTAGTTCGCGGGGGGGATTTAGACGCAGCTCTTTCTGATAATATGGTTATGCAGGTCAGGTTCTTGCACTCCTGCTCTCTTTTTCGCAGTTCCTTTAACACGGTCGTAGAATACGAGCTCGTAAGTTTCCAGGTCGAAGACGAGGATAGCTTGTAGCTATCAGAGTTTCAAGATATATTTTGCAGTCTACATCTTCTTCCCAAGACTTCCTGACTTCGTTAAATCGAGGGCAGACAAAAAAGACGTGCCCTGCATCTTCAATTATTCGATTCGGACAGTAAGGAGAATCTTCGTATTTGAACTTATGGAGGTACGCCCGATAACAGCCGTCGCTGGACATCATCTGGGTAGGGTTAGTTCACGTCTCCATGGTCCCGATTAACCCATGGCTCTAGGTCTGGTACTATGTGTCCATCTTCCTTTCGTCGACTTATCTCAGAGCGATTGCTAGTGTTGCAAGCTCTTCAGTCTTCCCTGGGTTCGAAGCTCAACCGCAGTCAGGACTGGGTTACATTTTTTGCTTTGATTCTTTCTTTCATCTGCAAGAATCACAACAGGAACCATTCCCGCTATCACGCATGTCGCATCTTCCGATACTGTGCGAAAGGCGCTAGCTACTCGTAGTGTGCTAATTCTATAAACTGACACGAGTTTCGGTTGGTGTTCCTGCTCCGTCAGCACGTCAGAGAATATGGGCACACCGTCCATAAGCACTTTTCTTCTATCTTGCTTGGGTCCTCCGACATTAGGCATGAGTCGGCATAATTTAGCTGTCACCTTAGACGCTTTTGTTGCAGCTCTCTCTACCTGATCTTTGAAATTTAACCTATGGTCGATTATTACACTTTAGTGTCGTATGGCTGGTTGAGTTGCTATTTCACATATCGACATTGAACGTGATGGTCTCCGCAAGTTTCCTGCCGGTAATTACCACCGCCTCTGTCTTCTGCTCAGCCAGTTCTAGGCCGACTGGCCTCATCCACCGGGTATTTACCGAGATCTTTCCAATGCCCATTTCACTTCTTCCAGGTGTTTGACCTCTATCACGATGGCTGGATTATCAGCAAATGCGACGAGTTTAGTTTCGCTAGGTAGATTCTTCTTCAGAAGTCCATCGTAAATAACGTTCCATAAAAGTGGCCCTAGGGCTGACCCTTGTGGGACGCCTTGTATGTATGTATGTGTGTATGTATGTATGGTACATTATATAATATAAATGTGATTAAAGTCGATTTTTGTATACAATATTTAACGACTCGCCATAATTTAATTGAATTATTTATTGGTTATGGTAATAAATATATATTTCTAACACATTTTAATATCCTAAAAGATAAAGCTAACGTCTTTCATTAAAGTCCGTATTTGGTAAACCGGTGTTGGAACACCTGCCGCACTCACGGCTGTATATCACACCGAAGCGTAACATACATATATATATGTATATATATGTATTATACATATACATATTTTTATATTTTGTAATATAAAAATATGCTATAGAACCGTGTAATAGAGTTGATTGATTTCTATTTATTGAGCTGAGCGTAAGCGAACCTCTTAACCGTTTGAGAGAGATAATTAGCTAAAAATTTTCTCATGTATGTTTGAGGATAACGCGGATGTTATAGCGAAAACAGATTGAAAAAATGTTTAGCCATTCAAAAGCTATCAAGAAAAGAAGAAAGGAGAGGAGCTCAGCTCAACACCCGCCGGGCACGGTTGGCGGATCCTAGTATAATTTTTGTACTAATGGTAGCTTTGAAAGATTAGGTCCGAAAAACTTGGTGCAATTAAGAAAAGTGTCAGATAAGGTGATAGTTTCGTTAGGTTTCATCCTTCTTCTCTCATCTTCTTTATTCCTCTCTGTTGCTAAAAAGATATTATCTATTTGAATTGTCCGTGTTTAGTTTCTTTACTCAAAACAGCAGATAAACAATTTATAAATAAGATATTTTTTTTTACCTATTTTAATACAATTTTACTATATTAAATAGTTGTAATCGAAGTCAATAATTAATTAATTAATAATTAATTAATTTCCGATTAATGTATTTTATGTATTTTTAAATATAACCATGGATCAAAATGAGTACCAGTACTAACAATTAATGAATCGAACTTCTGATAGACATAGATAGAAATACATAGATAGATAGATAAAATAGATTGATAGATTGTAGAAACGTAATGAAAAATGCAGAAAACAAGAAAATCTGTTACTTTAACACTAAACCTATCAAGTACCGGTCAAATTGACCGTTCTTAAACTTTTGAAAACACTTACGCATTTTTAAACGTTATAATATCGTTATCAAACTACATGACAATTCTTAGAATATGTATATAATATTTTCTACACTCTTTACTTTTAGTTATTTCCATTTTTAAATGCGTTATATAATAAAATAACTTTTAATTAATTAACTTTTTTATTACAAGAATTGTCGGTAGGTTTAGTGTTAAAGAAAGGGAAATAGGAATGTGAGTACACCTAAATCTTAAGTTTTCATTACACGTAAATGTATTTAAAATAAAAGTTTTAAATTAAATTTTTACTATTATTTAACGGTTTGGGAAACTTGTTTTTGAAGCACATAAAAACTACTGAACCGATTTAAATTAAAATTGTCAGAGCTGTAGAGCTTGGGAATGGGCATGTTTTAAAAAAAAAAATAATTAAAATATCTGATTCCGTTCAGAAATGATGATCAAATAACTGTTTCTTCCTTCCTTCCTTAACGTTATCAGAATTTCTGATTGCCGATCTTGACGTTCAAAATACGCTTATATGCAACATCACATAAAAATATAATAAAAAAAATAGTATTAAAATATCTCATTCCGTTCAGAAATGATGGTCAAAAAACTGTTTCTTTCTAGACTTAACGGAGTTTCATAACTCCGATTGCTCATCTTGACGACTGAAATACGCTTATAAAAATTACTAAATAAAAAAATATATATAATATTATATTTTATTTAAAAACTGAGGGGGCTCAGCTCAACTCTCGCAGCGCACGGCGGATCCTAGTAAATAATATATGTATAAAATCCTGTTCGGTGTGAGTGTCGGTCTTCGGTAACTCTAAACATGTTATTCTCGTCCCATAATCCAACAAATAGATCCAAAGTCGGTGTATTATTACGAAAAACTATTGAAGCGAAAGAAATTTTTGCGTTTCAATGAGTTTTTGTTCGGTATACTTAATTATATACGACACGTCCGTCTATTGAACTGAGAGAGGTAGAGTAGGGTGAAAGTTAACTATAAAATAATAAGGCTGGATTGGTTTGGATATAACCGCTGTTAGATTTTGTAGAATATATCTATCATATAAATTTTGATCCTTGAATAAAATATTAAATTATTTTCTATATAACATCTGTCATAATATTAAAAAGAAAATCAAAGTAAAAAATTATATTAAAATATTAAAAAGTTATAAAAATAACATTATAACATTTAGCCGGCAATAAAACTAAAGTGAATTTATACAACCATGACCTATCTCAGAAGTGCATTACAAAAAACGGTGTCAACGAACGCGACACACACACGTACAAGCACACACACACACATACACAAACACACACATACAAATCAGAACGGGATCCGATGCGCAAAGGCAATTACATACGCGGTATAACATCTTCAGATTTAGATCAAATATCAAAATTATAATACATACAGAATACACACACACACACACATAAATATATATATACAGTTTTGGGTATTTGTCCCAAGGTTAATCTCCTTCCTCAATAATATATATCACTCACCGACATTTACCTCTTTAACATATAAATGTATTTATTTAAATCAATAATTTTATTGTTTTCAAGGTTTTGTTATAACAATCGATAAATAATATCACAATAGGTTTAGTCGAAAATTTATATATGGTATATAAATTGTTATCTCAGAATAATACGCTATTTGAAAACAAAATAAGAACATGTATTAAAAAAAATGAAATAAATTACATTCATAATATATTAAAAATAATGTTATTTTAGTAACAATAACTCAAGTGTTAACTCAACAATAAATGATTAATATCAAGACGACGTGTATATGGTCAAACATTTCATTTTTTCTCTATTAAACCATAGAATTAACAAGAAAATTAATTCGGAATAGTATGTTACATTGTATGTGACAGCTGAACGGTTTGTAGTTTTGTGTTATTTAAAAAAAAAAAACTATAATTTAGATAATGTCAGACAGTGACAGTGACATAAAATGGCGGAATAGATTGTTACATATTGCGTAATTAATAATGTATTTGTTTATAGAAAATATGAATGATTTATGAGTTAAGTTATTTTGAATTTGGTATATATTTTTCATTTCAATATAATTTCCTACAAATAGTGTCGTTTTGTTTCGTCGGAGACAGTCTTCGTGCGAATTCGTCGCGGCCTTGACTTCGGTCGACGACTCCGGTCTGTTTTTATTCGAGAAAGACGAATACGCGGAGTTAAGAGTGACAGATTGAATGTGTCAACTTAATTGACTTTTATATTTTTAAATATGCAAAAAATATACCATCATGGCATGAGCATTAATTTTACAGCCACGTGTTTTTTGCTATTTAGGTAACTAATAATATTTTATATATAATAAAATTTAATATTCATTTACATTTACGAGCATATCTAAAAATAACGTAATGACATTTCGGTAAAAAATATAAAAAAGTATATTCAACAAAGGCGGCGTATGAATTTTAACAAAACTAAAAAAGTGAGGCCAAACTGCACTCGCTGAAGGCCAATGGCCTTAGAAACGTCATTCTTTATCAACTGCATTTTGGATCAACGGAACAGCTAAAAATATAACCGTCTCCCTCTAACAAATGAATTTCGTTGTTGTTATCTCGTTTTAAGAATTCGGCGTGTGCGTTCTTTTGAATGTGTGAAACAAAAATTATCTTCTGCGTTTGAGTTGAATGTGAATTGGTACAAAAATCGCTCTTTGAATTTTTATTACTTCCATTATATTATGCATGGATGTGACCCGTGACTGCATTTATTATATTATAATACATCAACTATATATTATTAATCTTACTTTAAAGGTATTTAAAATTATAAAGAAACTTTAGATTCCAAATTTGAATGATGAATAAAAATGACAATATACAAGAATGCAATACACACAAACACACACATATAAAACACTAAGCATAATTCATGGGCTATTTGAAATTGGAACGCAATATGTAACGTTTTTTTCGTTCGGTTGAGGCAGGTCGGATGTTTTATGTGTGTGCGTGTTACGTGTTCAGGTTTTGGGATTCTAAATTCAATTTGTTTTATTTTTTTATTTTGCCATTGGTCGATTTAGATTGGGTTTTTTTATGTATCGATTAGTTACGGCTGTTTGGGTGCTATGTAATTAGGTGTTTTTTGTGTATTGATTTTTAAGGTGGGGCCTAATTATTTTGTTTGTTTTTTAAATTTAAATAAAGAATAACTGTTATATAGCATAGATAATAAAAGATAGGTATAAAATCGTATAAAATAAATGTCATTAAATCAGCACGGAACCGGCTGGGTTGCTTTTTTGTGGTGCAGGTGACGGGATACAGTCGTCGTTTTGTCGAACACGGACAAACACCTACGTACATATTATGGACGTTTTGAACTATGTTCTTTTATTATATACACTCAATCAAATTTATTATTGAATTCTATTTAGAATTTCTCATTACACCGGCTAATTACTTCCATCTGCATCTATTCAGCGGTCATTGAACCCGTATTCCGTGGATTAAGGTAAAAATGTAGTTTGTTGTTGCCACAAAGGCAGTGCCGACCAATCGCCACTCTAGCTATAGATAGGGGATGGTTTGGTAATACAGCGTAAAGCGCTTCATAGATAACTTACAGCTGATTAAAGCGAGTAAAGTCAAGGAATTTTTTTGTTATAATAATAATGATTAATATTTATAACTTATTTATATGTAACGTTCGTTATTTATACGTTCTATTAGAAAGTATTTATAGCTGAGTTAGTAAAATAGAATTATTAAATGTTAGTAATATTCTGAGAATACTTTTAATACATTTATTATATACAGTCTTAAATTAAATTAGCAATAGAAAACCGTAATGAGTCTAAAGCTATATCTATGCAGCGCTTTACGCTGGAGGGTTGCAGCCACCCCTAGTCCTAGGCCCATCCCCACTCTTTGCCCACATTATTACTTTGATGAATTGCCTCATACGGTCATTCAACTTGGCCGATACATAGAAAAATTACAATAAGCGGATGTTTGTTGAGAAATGAAATGTTCGTGAGATTGCGTATTTAAATCATATTAAACATACATACATTTTATATTTACACGTGTGTGTGAGTGTGTGTGTGTGTGTGTTTTGTCTTATATGTATTCAATTGCCAGACCTCGGTTAGGGTTGGTACGTTATGGTTTTTAATACGAGGTGGTGACCCTAAATATGTATTCAGTATTGATGCATTGAAGGGAGGCTTTTACGTAAAATTAAACATTTCAATTCCAAATATCAAGTCGAATAAAAGATCCAATGGTCCTAATGTATTAATACGTTTGATGTTTTTATTATAATTAATATATACTTTAATATATATATATATATATATATATATATATATATATATATATATATATATATATATATATATATATATATATATATATATATATATATATATATATATATATATATATATATATATATATATATATATTAAAAAATATTCATATAGTTATAGTATATATGTATGTTGTATTAAAGTAAAAATTTTATGAAAAAAAAATATATATATTTTTTTTGAAAAATATATAAAATTCGAATGATTGCATTTTTATAATAATATCGAAAAAATTTAAACAGTTCCAATAAAAGATATAAAAATGATAAATTGTATATCTACTTGATGTAATTAAAGTGTATCTTTGAGTCGGGGGGTCGGGGGGGTCGCCCTCCCTCACCCCAAAATATCAAAAAAGCGTTCATTCACCTTCATTTACATAATCAAAACGCCGTCTGTGTGTGCGTATTTTTGGATATAAACATTTATTTTTACCAATGTGCGTGTATTTGGTGAGTTCGTTCACCTCTGCAGTTGGGGAAGTCGGACAGCGACGACACGGAGACCATTATATTAATATTATATTATATTAATATTATATAACTAAATTTGATTTTTTTTTAACTTTTTAAAATGACAAAAATATTTTATTATATACTAAATAAAAAATTAATTCTAACATTTCCAAAATGCTTTGTTGTTTTATATATATATAATTTTTATATTTAGTAATAAAATTAAAAATGTCCGTGTGATTTGAATGTACATATTAATTGAATTAAATTTTTATTATCGTATTTTTTTATTACTACATATATTAATTAATGAATACTTTCAAAAACCTTTCTTTAGACATATATGTATAAGATCAAAAAAATGTTATTAATAAAAATAAAATGAACACACAACACCACTCCACGCCGCTCAATGCGTCCAATATTTAACCAAGTCGTGGAGGATTTTTGCCACGCACGCACTTAATGAGCGTGTGTGAGTGCGCACACACACGCACACACACACACACACACGCACACACGCACACATCGGTGATAAACGTTTTCTTACGTACTATTTTGCTTTTGGTCTAGTGGTTAGAACTTTTTTGGATTAAGTGTCTGGGGTTCAAATATTTGGAGTTTACTTAATATTACTTAGTATTACGGAATATTACCTAATATTACTTAATATTAAAATATATAATTTAATAATATAATCAATCATATTTGTATTACAAAACGATTTTTAGATAAATATTTATGTTAAATCATTTAGTTTTATACAACAATTTTATTTGAATTTTCATATTTACTTTAACAATAATATAATATTTACGTAAGGTACGGAAAACGTACGGAATAATTAACAAAACAAAGGATTCTCTAAAATGTTTTTAAAACTAAAAACGTAAGAATGGCGGCCACTTTTTCTAGTCTAAATTAAAAACTAAATACTTGTATTTTGCGAGAAAAGTAACCCTCTAGCCTTTAGGGGTTGTGGATAAGGGTGCGGTCACATTGTCGCTTGTTTTCAGTTATTTTATATTATACGTGAAATGTTAAAATTCGGACGTTATTATAATTGGGTTTTAGGTAAATCTTTCGATACAACATGATGTATACATATAATTCTATGAACAGATATTAAATATATATACACCTAAGTCTGTTTTTACACGGTCTTTTTTTAAACGGTTTTGAAATAACACGGTTTGAAAATAAAATATTTTAAATTTTTTTTACACGATTTTATTCCATTTAGCACGATTAAAAATTTGTTGGGCTTAATTTTTTTTGTCAAATTTAATTTCTGCGAAATATGTTCATATTACAAATTTAGGGGAATTCCCTTTTTGTGCATACAAGCAAATTTACTGGTCAGAGCAATTGAAATGTGTTCATATTTTGTGAATAATCTTCAATAACTATTAAATAAACATGAATACTTGTTCTTAAAAAATCCTTGTTTTTCACTAATTTTAATAGGTTTTAGAGATTAGGAACCAATCACCTATTTTTGCATACGATCAATGTCTTTTTTACACGGTTTTTTCTGGAACCAATTTCCGTGTAGAAACAGACTTAGGTGTATATATATTTGAGAATAAAATATATTATATAGAAAAAATAAATTTAAATAATTAACTGTGCCCATGAGTTATTTCGGAATGTTTTTTAAATAGAAGTAGCCAAGTCACTTATGACATCACCTATCTACCAGTGAGAGTACTGTTACAATCAGTCCAGCTGTTTCAGGGATAAGCCGGAACAAACAAACAGACAGAGAAACATTTTATATATAGATGTTAATATGGAATTATAAACAGACACTTCAACTTTATTAACATATATATATATATATATATATATATATATATATATATATAGGTAAGAGGATATCCTAAGAGTATATTCGGTTAACACTAAACCTACCAACAATTCTTGTATAGGTACCTGTTCCTATCGCACGCTGTGAAATTGACCGGTAATTAAAAGTTATTTTATTATATAACGCAAGTAATAATCGAAATAACTAAAAGTAAAGAGTGTAGAAAATATTATATGCATATTCTAAGAATTGTGATGTAGTTTGATAACGATATTATAACGTTTATAAATGTGTAAGTTTTACAAAAGTTTAAGAACGGTCAATTTGACCGGTACTTGGTGGGTTTAGTGTTAATACTAATGAAAGATTAATTCAATAATTTTAATTTAATTAATTTATAATATATAATACAAATTGACTAACACAGGACTCGAACCATCAACTTCTAAAACCGCCGCTCTGTAAACTGAGCTATCGTGTCAGTACTGATAATCTTTTTTTTTTTTTTATTATTATGAAAAATTTTATTAAATATTAAAATATTAGCGGGTGTAATGGACACTCAGTGTATAGACTATGGATCTAGCCTAAACTAGAGTGGGGGGGGATGTTCATTATATTTGGAACTGGAGGGGAACTATATTTGGGTGTATTGAATAGTTTTCGCCAGCGGCGTGTATGGGTGTATGGGTGTATGGGTTTATTAATTACTTTTGCTTTTGTGAAGATTAAAAATGTATTTTTGTCTAGGATTTTATTTGTGATTTGATGACATTTTCGTTGTTAATATTTTACTTTGTTTCAAATGTTAATGTTTTTCAAATTTAGCAAAAAAAAAATATATATATATATTTTATAATTTAATTGTTTATAATTTTTTTTTCAAAAATGAAAAATTTACTGTTTTTATAAAAAAAATTCTAAAGTATATCAAATTGTCAAACATCATAACCATGTTACGTTTTTTTTATAAATATAAAATTAAATTCAAACACACAACCATTCCCTTCCCAGTCGGTTGGATAGTTTCTCCACCCTATACTACCAAGCCGTGACATCTATTAATACATATATATAGATAAATCAGTGTTTAGGGTCTGCTCCCTCTCCCTTATTTCGGGGTCTCAATTACACTACTAATTGTCAGGTAAATTAATGAATTCCCGATTTTCTCTTTTTGATCTCAAATCTACATTCCGTGGTTATTATTATTACTATTTAAATTTTATTTCAAGTAATACTTAATTTGCTTTTGTTTTGTTTTAGGGTTCCGCTGATATCGATTTAGAACCATCGTTATTAACACGGACGAAACGGACGAAATAGACGAATATATATATATATATATATATATATATATACATACATACATATTATATAATAATGTACATAAAAATAAGTTTTATGAATTTAGACCATGAAATCCACCAACCAACCTTCCTCCTTCATGGACTTTTAAATAAAAAATTAAATTAATTAGCTTTTAAAAACTTGTCAATCTGTCAACATTAATATCAATAATTATATATATATAATTGTCTTATAACATAATAATGGCTTCCCACAAAATAGAGGACATCCATAAGACGCTTCTAAATCAACTTCTGTCTGATTCTGGCCTGGAGTGTGTTAGATCATCTCCTGAAACCCCTGCATTGTCGTCTAGTTCCGGAGAGGATGAGGAGATTGGTAGGTGTTTACTGAACTTACTGGTAGACTGGTGTTAAAAATATAATTGAATATCAGTACACTAGTTGAAAGTGGTTTGATAGATTTTTTAATCAAAACGGATGCCCGTGTTTTGTTAGTTCATAGATTTAAAATTTGTAGGTCAAGTTGAAAGTTCCGAACACGAAATACAAGAAGAACGCCCAGAGGAAGAAATAAAAGAATTTGAATCTGAGGATGTTCTTGAAGAACAGCCAGAAATATTCCCATCTCAGTCCTTAAGAAAACTTCTACCGGATAGAATACGAAAAATCGAAGAGCAGAACCGAATTCACGTTTTACCTCAGACGTTTAAAACATTGATAGACCCGGCTTTAATTCCGAAAATAGCAATAACAGCTCAGCAAAAGTATATTGATATCCTCGGGGAGATGACAGGATGTACCAAATATAAGAAAAGTCTAGCAGAGTATTGGTTCCTGGATACCTTGGCTAATATGTTGAGACGAGCGCAGGAAGACGGCATGGACAGACGTTAATAACAATAATAATATTTAATTTCTTTCACTAATATTGTAAATAATGTAAACGTTGTCGAAATTTTGTTTTAGCATCTCAAGCTGTTCTAATATTATGGTTCTGTGAGTGGATGAAAGAAATGCAGCACTTCGATGCAGCTGATCGGAAACGTATGCTTAAACGATTCCAGGTCAATTTCTTCTTAATCATTTATAGCAAAGAATTTAATCTAAATCTAATTGCAATCTCTTTTAGGATAATATGCTAGCAGCTGCAAGGTTTATAGCTGAAGAAGAACACCTCCCGACTCCTCAAGAAGCAGGAGTTTTCTACAAGTCACAGGAGGAAGATTTGGACAGTAAATCCACGTCTCGTACAGCGCCAGAGTCAAAACACTTAGTTACATTCCAGGGGGCGGCGTATGAGTGCTCTTTGCGAGATCTCACTAATATTATACATTATATATTTGATTTGTGAGTTCTTATTAATCAAAGTTGAATATTTTAGCAATATATGTATTGGCTTCGTACTTGCAGATTCAGTACGGACTACCAATACAACCTGGTGCGTTCAGTGTTCACCTTCACTCCAGAATACTGTCTGATAGACACTCCGTATCAGCTACGGAATCCGAAGCGACTGTTCGCTCCTCTCAAACTGAAGCCTAGAAAGGACCTGAAGTCACCGAAAAAAGACAAACCTCCCACTGGTAAAGGAAAAAAGAGGGAAGTTGATACGGAGGAATATTTAGCGTTATTGGAGGTATTGTTGCATTTTATTTGAATTAATAATACAATATAAGTGCCTTGTTTTCATGTTAGAAGAGTCTCATTCATAAATAAACTTATAAAACTGTCAGCTCAGAGCAAGAGACGAGCGCGAGCAAGAGGAACAGGAAGACATAGATAAAGAATCATGGCACCGACGCTGTCACATTTTGCCGCTGGCCTTCGCAGCTGATGACGAATTCTTCAACAAGTACTGGCCGCCGCCGC
Organism: Melinaea menophilus ssp. n. AW-2005; assembly: GCA_918358695.1. Taxonomy (NCBI): domain Eukaryota; kingdom Metazoa; phylum Arthropoda; class Insecta; order Lepidoptera; family Nymphalidae; genus Melinaea; species Melinaea menophilus. The sequence goes on from OU911053.1 coordinate 8,455,662, forward strand.
CACCGGAGCCCGAGCCCGAACCGGAACCCGAGGTGAAGGGAAGGAAGAAGGGAAAGAAATAGAGGAAGAAAAAAAACAGAAGAAATGGTAGAATAGGTCTTTTGGAGGTTATTAAAATAATAATAATAATAATACGTTTATTTGCTCTCACAATGCTTTAAGATTACAAATCACAATAACAAAAAATATGTAGATTTATAAATAATAATTAAAACTAGTAAAATTATGTCAGAGAGCCTGGTGTCAGTACTAGGATACCTGTATGACAGATCCCCAGGCACTATCCCCAAGTATACAAAGCTTAAAGAGAATTGCTAGCGATGCTGATTCGCTGCTAAGAAAAATAAATTTATCAAACGCTAGCAGATGTAGAGGTCTATCTAAGACATTTTTATTCAATTAATATTAATAACAAAAATTTGAGTATTTTTTATAAGTTCAGTCCACTTAATTCCAATAGAAATTACAAATGTAAACAACTTTTCATTGTACCTTGTTTACATGTCATTTCAATTTACTTGTTTACAATTGTACTATTTCAGAATAAGACCATTTCTAATGAATCTTCAATCACAGTATAATATAATATGTATATGTATTTTTTTGTCAAATATATGCAATATCGGATTATTTTATTGATGACGTCACAGTCTTTGTTGCATCTTAGCGACTAGGAATCCTTCAGCGCAACCGACGAATAATATGTGAAGTCAAGGTTTAAGCCCAATATACATTTCTGTGTATACTAAATGGTTAGTGAGATATATATATACCTGAGTCTGTTTTTACACGGTAGATTGGTTCCAGAAAAAACCGTGTAAAAAAAGACATTGATCGTATGCAAAAATAGGTGATTGGTTCCTAATCTCTAAAACCTATTAAAGTTAGTGAAAAACAAGGATTTTTTAAGAACAAGTATTCATGTTTATTTAATTAAATCACATATACAATATATGTTTATTTTTACAAGCATAGTTATTGAAGATTATTCACAAAATATGAACACATTTCAATTGCTCTGACCAGTAAATTTGCTTGTATGCACAAAAAGGGAATTCCCCTAAATTTGTAATATGAACATATTTCGCAGAAATTAAATTTGACAAAAAAAATTAAGCCCAAAAAATTTTTGATCGTGGTAAATGGAATAAAATCGTGTAAAAAAATTAAAAATATTTTATTTTCAAACCGTGTTATATCAAAACCGTGTAAAACAGACTTGGTGTATATATATAATGTTAAATAATACAAATAAAAGATTACAAACCATATTTATTGTATTATCACGATACAAACATAAGATATATTGTGCAAAATTAATTATACAATTACATTTACTGGAAGATAATTTCATTATAATACATTAAAATAAAAAAAATTGAGCCAAACGTTGAATAAATGGAATGTAGTGACGCAATTTTTAATAACAAATTTCTTCCACATTGAGATTATAATATAAAACATTTAATTTCATAATTAATCTAGCGACTAAATCTTACACTAAAATACATCACACGTATATATAATTGAATAGATGCCACAATTAATACTAAAGACACAATATATTGTCAGCTATAAAGAAAATTATTACATAATAAAAATTTTGGTTATTTGAGCAAATTTATTAATATATTTTAAAAATGCAAAACGATGTAATAGTAGAAAAAAAATATAAAATTTCATTTTAATAACGTTTGTTCATTTGAAAAGTTCATTTCAGAAATAAAACATTTAAAAAGTTGAAAAAATCTGGAATGGAGTTTTAAAGCTGCATAAAAATAATAAACCCAGTAATAAAACTGAACAAGAAAAATAATTATATAACAAGTGCCATCTATCGGTGTGACTTTATAGACAAAATAGCGGTTTCTTGAGAGAAAAAAATGATAAAACTATTTATTATAGATATGTATAGCAAAATAAAACAATTAATGTATAGAATTTTTTAGTGCAAGGTTAATAACCCGAAAGATACTTCGAAAACATGGATTAAATTAAAAAAACAACTAAGAATCGAACTTGCTGCTTCGTGGTCGCCGGTCTAACAACTGAGCCATCGTGCCTTGATAACGCATTATCATACACTTGACATTTCGCTCTGGCAGTGTCAATTTTATTCTTAAATCTATTAAAACCTATTTAATATATGAGTTTTGAACATTTTTAATATCAAACTAATTATATCTATAGATAGAATAGCTGCAATAGTAGTGAGATTCAGTGTTGTATAAAAGAAAAATGGCCTCCGTCACTAGAAAATTTATTTCAGCGCCATCTATCGACACGTTTGTGTAACTGAGTAAACTATTTCAGTATTGGTATTACATTAAGATACGAAGCTAATGAACAGCTCATACGACGTCAGTCTTATGGCAAGCCGATTAACACTTGAAGTACTTAGCGGTAAGGTCTACAATTTTACCATTATTGCCATTATTATTTTTATTATTTCTTATTAACTTGATATATTTTTAATTTTCCTTCCAAGATTTGCCAATTTCTTTTTAACTTTGACTGGATTTATTAATTGTAGTTTCCATTTTATAAGGATTTTTTTTAAACACCATATAATCTGACATAAATTTTTCATCATCTTATCCGCAGCAATACAGTACATTATGGCGAGTCCCAGCAGTCTAAGATCCAGCATTAAATATATTATCAATTTAAAGCGACATCTCAGACTACGACTTAAACTTATTTACACTTATACATTAGTGACTAATTCCTATGATTATATTATTACATCCTATACATGTGTGTATAATGTAAGATAAGATTTGGTCTCGTAGCACACATTCAAAGCTAAGTATATACGAAACATTATACAATTATAATGTATCCAATAAGTGTAAAACAGCAGCGATACAGCCTATATTAAATACAGACGACAAATAAAAAAAAATACATTGCACAGTTTATAAGCACATACACCATAGTCATGTAGCGCGGGAGGTGTGTCCGCTCCCGCGGCTGGGGCGCGACTGGCGCTCCTCGGCTGCGGCGCTTTACATATGGAGCGCGGGCTCGGGGCGCGGGGGGCGGGGCTACAGCAGCGCGCGCCGGCACTCGTCGCGATATGCGCCGGCTGAGCCCCTGTTTCATGTCTGCCACCTGCGGGGGAGGGTCATTTTATAATAGTTCAGTCCGGGATTGCGAACAACTATGCTTTGTCTTCATTTTCGTTGTATATACTTGATATTGAAACGACCCACAAACTAAATCCAGAGGTCGTTGACACTGAACGATTCGGGAAACCTTTTTATACAGTATCTAATGATATAGTGTAAGAATGATCGTACCTGGCCTTCTGCAGCTCGATCTGTCCCTCGAGAGTCTTGGCGAGGTAGATAACGAAGAGCTGCGCGAGCGCCACGCCCAGCGCCGCGGACGCTATGGCGTACAGGTTGCGCTCCGCCCACGAGCGGACTATCTCAATGCAGCCGCTCGTCCACACGCGCTTGCCGGCCTCCGCCACCTGCGACCCGACGGGCCAACGAATTAATGGATGGCTTTTACAAATAAAATAAAACAAAATACACTTTTCTGCAGACATTGAAAAATTAATAATTGAGTGAATGTAACAACGAATGAATGAATGGATGGCATTTACGAAATAAATTATAACAAAACAAACTTTTCTGTAGATATTAAAAAACGTACGAAAGAATGAATGTAAGAACGAATGAAATGAATTAAAACAAATTAGAGTTTTTGTAACTGTTTTGAATGACTTACCGAATAACTGCTAGTTTTGTTACTAATTCAGTTAAAAGACATTTTCTGCAGTTTGTGGTTTCTGGTATTTTATATTCAACAATATTATAACTTAAATATAATAACAGCTAAATATGTTTAATTTCTATTTTTTTTCTCTTTAACTGATTATATTTAAAAACACCCTATATACGAGGGGAGATCCAAAAGTTCGTGGAATGGAGAGGATGGAGCGGGGGTTGGGGCGCTCGCTTGGTGTCATACGAATCGGAGACTCATCATTAGTATAAATACCAATCAATCCGGAAGAAAACTGAAACTATGGAGAAAATTGAACACCGCGCTGTGATAAAATTCCTTACCAAGCAAGGAAAGAACGCTCAAACCATTTTGAATGAAATGAGAGTCGTTTATAAGGAATAGTGCTTTAGTAAATCAATGATTTACAAGTGGCATGGTCTTTATAAACATGGTCGAGAGTCAATTGAGGACGACCCCCGCTCAGGATGGCCAGTTGAGGCCACCACATCGGACATCGCCGAAAAAGTGGAGAAAATTGTACTAGAGGATGCCCGTTTGAAGAAAAAACAATTATCTGCATTAGTTGGAGTATCAGATACCACCATTTTGCGAATCCAACATGATCACCTGGGTATGACAAAAGTCAGTGCAAGATGGGTACCGAGAATGCTCACGCTGTTTCAGAAAGAGCAGCGCGTCGATGCGTCAAAGCATTTTTTGGAGTTGTGTGGAGATAAACCTGCACAGATTTTGGACCGAATTGTTACGGGAGATGAAACATGGGTTCATCACTTTGAGCCTGAGTCCAAACAAGAGTCCATGCAATGGCATAACCGCCAAAGAAATTCAAGGTGACGGAGTTGGCTGGAAAGATGATGGCTACTGTTTTTTGGGATTGTGAGGGGCTAATCTTGATTGATTACAAAGAAAAGGGAAAGACTATAACCGGAGAATACTACGCAACGATATTAGAAAAATTAAAGGATGCCATCAAGGAAAAGCGACGAGGAAAATTGACAAAGGGTGTGTTGCTCTTGCAAGACAACGCGCCAGTTCACAAGAGCAGAATGCAATGGCTGCTCTGCACACGCATGGGTTCGAATCCCTAGTTCACCCACCCTACCTTCCAGACCTGGCCCCAAGTGACTTTTTTTTATTCCCCTATTTAAAAAAGGACTTAAGGGGAAGGAAATTTTCCGACGACAATGAGGTTAAGGGAGGCAATTTCGGCTCATTTTGAGGGAAAAGATAAAACATATTTTTATAATGGTTTAGAAAAATTAATTCATAGGTCTAATAAATGTATTGGCTTAAGGGTGATTATATTGAAAAGGAAAAATAGTTTTGTTGTTTTATTTTATTTAGATTCCTTTCATTCCACGAACTTTTGGACCTCCCCTCGTCGGACGGGATACGGGAACTTACGGGATAGTTCTGCACGCCGTAGCCGCACATGATGTTGACCAATCCGGAGCTGATGTCGGTGGCGTTGATGCAGCACGAGAAGGGCACCCCGCACCTCTCCACGGACGGGGAGGTGCAGTTGTAGTACTCGTTCTTGGACCAGTCCATGTACCCGTCCGACGTCAGCCCGCAGCAGTGGAACTGGAAATGTCATTAGCTTGATATTAACTACCTACAGCGTGTATTTAATATTATCTTAAATAATAATAATTATTTTTTAATTACCCACTATTAACTAAAGCATTTATTTATTAATACTATTATTAAAAACTTATTGAAACGTTATATAAAAAAAAAGAACACGCAGATATAAACTTAAGACACATACAACGCTTTATTTAACACAATTTAACCTAATAATGAATACATCTATCTATTTTCAATTATGTGGCACAAAACTATTTATATACAGCAGTTTTAACAACTTTGAAACGAATTACGACCGCACGTCCGACTTGTTCAAAAATCGACCGAGAAATGTGAGCTCCGTACTGCGCCTTGTCTTTTTTATAAACTTCAGCTCGGCCCAGGTTGAGAAGAGAGGGTAGTTTGTAAGACTATATTTTTAATTTTTTTTTATTTTTTTTCTATGTTATAATTTTTAATATTAACTATAGCCTGTATTTATTATAGTTTTAAGTTTCAATTTTTCTTCTATATATAAATTAGTTATTTTATAATTGCAATATCAAATGCCCGGTGAGTCAGTTTTATTTCCAAAAACCCAAACAGATCCAATTTCAATCTTTCTATATAATTTAAGATATATTACTTAACTTCTTTATTGATTTTTGTCAGTCAAAACAATTGCTACAGTTACTTAATGATATTTTAAAACAGAGGTGGTTGTTGGAGTAAAATTCAACTAAATTCTAAGTGTATAAACAATACATTCCTCAAAGTCGCATAAAAATCAGATAAGCCGTTTCAGATATTAGTGAGCACAACCGCACAGACAAACCGACCAACAAAAAAAATTTTTTTTGGATTCTATTAGCTACTAAAGACCCTCATTCAAATATCTTGTATATACAGACAGTGAACAGTTAGATTTATTATATATATATAAATCAAATTCTTACTTGTTTTTACATAACATTATTACAAAAAATACACATCTTAAAACTATGACATAATAATAATGTGAGCAACTTTAAAAAAACTTTGACATTTTGTAGAATTTTAACAAAGCAGCAATTAAATTTGTTAGCAATTAATTTTGTAAATAAAATGGTATGGATGGTATAAAACTAAATAAAATAGTAAACATATAGTATGTTTCATCAGAGTTATATTTCTGTGAAAACAAAAAGTCTCAAAAAACTATAAGATATTATTAGCTAGGCTGCTTTCAATAAGCACGCAGGATTATATATTTGAAAAGATTTATTCAAAATTGTCCTTATATTTATATTTGTGACAGGAGTGAATGAGAGATAAACATGCTGGTCACATCTGAGTGAAATAAAGGCAGGGAAGTGACAAAAAAATTGACAAAAAGAAAAGAACTCACATCCTTCTGCGCAAAGTCAATGAAGTTCTGCAGGTCGGGGTCGTCCCTGTAGGAGTGAACGGCGCGCTCCGTGAAGCCCAGCTCCAGCAGCCCGTGCAGCGAGCGCGGGAACACGAACCCGCACACCGCCGAACCCATCTCCACCAGGAACAGCACCAGCAGGCACAGCGAGTACTGGAACAGTGGCGGTGTGTTCTAATACTGAGTTTGAGTTCTTTTATTAGAGTTTAGTTTTAGTTAGCCTGGTTAGATTGTAGATTCTTGGCTCGACACTGTCTTACAGGAGAGAGAAAACACCCTCCCTTCCCTTCCCTAATCTCCTTCTTCCATAACCCCCATTCCTCGAGGGTGTCAACATATTTACATATAATAATAATAATAATAATAATAATCTTTATTGGAACCAAAAAAGATAGTACATAAGAAATCAGTGATCGAAAATGCTTGCATTAGTTATAAAACTGTGTCGCATACATTAACGCCCACCTCAAAACAATTATTGTTCCAGAGAACAGACAATATAAATAAAACAATAATAGTAGTTAAAAACAAAAAGAAACAGAAAACAAAAACAATAAAAAAAACATGTTATCCAAAAATAAGGTGCTTCTTTAGGTGTGTTTGTGTGTGTGTGTGTGTGCGTGCGTGTGTGTATGTGTGTGTGTGTGTATGTGTGTGTGTTTGCGTGTGTGTGTGTATGTGTGTGTGTGTCATGTAGGGGGATTTATAAGTAAACTTATAATATTTTCGGTATCATCATAGTTTAGGCATTTTAACCATTCCAAAACTCGTCTTTTACATTCCATTACACTACAAGGATAAATATCCAAGAATCCATTTATCCTATTGTACAACCTACTTGCCAAATAGCAATATTGTCGTCTTGAGACTACTAGCCTGCTGTTGTTAATACTACAAACTTTTTGCATTCTACGTTTATTTACATTTGGCTTATAGGGAATTTCATAGTGTTTTCGTAATACTGTGTTTAAAATAAATAACTGCCTTACCGAAAATACCTTTGCGAGGTTGTATAATTCAACAGTAGGAAAGCGTACAGGTTTAAAGAGAATAACTTTTAGTAATCCTCTTTGTGCTCTTTCTAGGCTCAGCAAAAGAGTCTTTGGAGCACATCCCCAAACAGGAATACAATAAGAAATTATCGATTGAGCAAGAGCAGAATAGACAATTTTAAGAGTAGGGAAGTCAAGAGAATTTCTAAGATTCTTGAAAACATATATCAGTTTTCTGACTTTGGATGCAGTTACCATAATATGTTCATTCCACGAAAGATTATAGTCAACGTTAACTCCAAGATACTTTATTTTGGTAGTACTAGTAATCTTTAAACAACTACAATCTAGATTTCTGTTACAATTATTTGTATGAATAGATATAGTGAAAGGTAAGTTTGGCAGGGATACCGCGTTATGTGCAAAAGGCAATATTTTAGTCTTTGCGATATTAAGTGTTAGAAAATTAGTGGAGAGCCAACACATAACAGAAAATAGCGCTAGTTCAGCATGTTTTTTACATTCAAACCAATTATTACCTTGAACAAGTAAAACTGTATCATCGGCATAAGTTATGATTTTACAATTCAGTAACTTCAGATTGCAAAGGTCGTTTATATAAATAAAAAATAAGGTAGGTCCGAGAACACTACCCTGAGGTACTCCGAATTCAACAGTTACTTCTTGACTGATAGTATCTCCAATTTTAGTACTTTGTTTTCGGTCAGTGAGGTAACTTTGAAATATGTCATGAACCATACCTCTAACACCAATAATTTCTAGTTTTTTAAGAAGAATATCAATAGAGACGGTATCGAAGGCTTTGCTTAAATCTAAAAATATACCAATAGTTTTCAGTTTAGTATTGAAATTTTGAGCTATAGAATTTGTAAGGTCCATGACAGCATCCTCAGTAGACTTACCCTTTCTAAATCCATACTGATTATTTGCAATTATATTATTTTTATTAAGATGACTTATCAATCTGTTATTGAGGAGTTTTTCTAAAATCTTGGATAAGGTAGTCAATATCGTAATAGGTCGATAGTTAATTAAATCTTGTTTCTTACCACTTTTGTATACGGGATGTAAAATACCTGTTTTAAAGATTTCAGGGAAGGTGCCTGTCGAAAAACATAGATTACAAATATGCACAAATGTAGGTATAAGAGACGACCGAGCACTCTTTATAATTGAAACAGGTATGCCATCAGAACCAGTGCTAGATGTATTTTTGAGACCCAGAATGAGGCTGAATGACATATCCATCCACAACTATTTACCGTGAGTTAAACCTTCGGTTCTTTGGCCACCATGTCTCGTAGAAACAGAGTCTATCACTTTGAATGATGTTGGCTTCCATTAATTTATTTACAATTATTTATAATAAAAAAATAAAAATTAAATCAATTGGTTTTTTATTATTGGTGACAAGGCATACATCTCATATTATCCCAAATCATAAAAAACAGATACATAAGTTATATAGTAAAAAAATCAACAAGTAATCACTACAACTACAATACATAAATTCCAACTTACAAACTTTAATAGACACGTATTTTCTCTCAATGCCCCGATGCAGCCGGCAAAGCTAACAATGAACACAACACCACCGAGGAGAGCTATTAGCAGACTGATGTTGAGGATCACATCATATAATGTCTCCAGCTGAAAATATATTTACCGAGCATAAAACCTAATGTATATGCATTTAAATACGACAGAAAGATTTAATCCTCCTCATAAAATTTTCTGATAAAATAACATTATACATATAATAATCAATACTTTTGTAATGAACAATTACTAAATTAGTGTATTACTTTATTTTAGTTGGCATTCTGTGTTAACTTACTAGATAACCGGAATGCCTCATTGAGTACTTTGACTTCAGAATGACAAATGATATAGTTCTCAAATAAAATGACATTAATAAACTGTGTAATCTCTATAACCGTTAACACTAGTATATTATGTTACAATTCTTAGTATGTAGATAGTTACCCTAACTTGTCCGAGTGCTTGCCACTTGTCAATAAAAGCGTACAGTCCCACTCCAATCAGCAATCCTCCGAACAGCTGAAAACAGTACACATGATAAATATCAAATCATACAAGTGTAAACTATTGCACTGAGGGTGGAGAACTCATATTTAAGTAATAACTATTACAACATTAGTGAATAATCTCTTTTTGGGATGGTTTAGTTACCATAATGGAGACAGTACTTTCAGACTCAAGATAGTTGAATCATAATAATGGCTGTGCCGTTCCTGGTATAAAGAGGTAATTGAATGACACTGACCATATCCACAAAAAATATTTGTCATACAAAAAAAAACAAGATTAAACACTGAATAGATATAATAGCAGCACTCACTCAACAGTTGTTTAATTAATATTTTTACTAAGTTTAATTTTGTATTTATCATTACAATTAATGTAAAATTTGGTATTAGATTATATTATTTTGTCAGTATTTAATTTTGTAATAAAGGTGGGTTAAATTGTGAAACAAAAATAAATGAGTCAGCCTATCTCAATCTTACACACATATATATATATTTATATATATATATATATATATATATATATATATATATATATATATATATATATATATATATATATATATATATAGCACAGACCTTTATTATATACACAGACTGGTTAATTATCAGCAATATATTTTACCTGCTATATATTCTCCAAAATCATATTGGTATCAATATTATAAGACTATATTTTACCTATTTATATAACTGTATATATAATAATATATAAAAGACATTCAAATTTACTTATAGTCACTTATGTTCATAATATCCTTATTTTAGGAACAGCTATATGTAAACATAATCACTTAAATCACCAAGAAAATTGTTACATATTCCATTTAATAGTGTAAAATTAATGAATGCACTCTAGCAATCTAGTCATATCAACAACGGATGCAGTTGATGATACATTTAGTATATATATATATATATATCTCCCACACTATCACGTTAAACAATGAAGTAACAATTAGAGAAAATATAAACATTCACACGTACAACCAACAATGAATACAATAAAAGCGTCTGCCATAAAAAATACAATTGTTAGAAAGCAAAATATGAATCATATTCGTACTTACCCAGAAGACAAAATTCAAAACAAAAATCATATATTTAACACAGCCGCTCACATACGTAAAATTAGGACCTCGTCTTCGATGCATTTTGAATTTATTTAATATCAAATGCAAGAGCGAACACTGTTAGTATTTGTTAAAAAAAATATGAACAGATAGTGTTTTCATTGAAGAACAATAATTTTTTAAATGATGAGTAAGACACAAAACCTGTCGATTTATAAATGTCTAACAGGCAATGCAATAGCAGACCGCATCCGTCAAAATCCGGACGTATAATGATAAAGAGTATAATCTGTGATAGGAATGTAGTATATATATCGATACTTTATAAAATATATCTATTAAATGGGTGTCAATATTTAATTTAATATACGAAATATCATAACACATAATTTCTTAATTAGAATTCTTTTTAATGCGAATGGAGCTTTAAAATGTGAATGGAATTATACAAGCAACTAATTTCAAGAACTAAATTGTGTAATTCCACATTAATAGTATGTTTTAGAGAAGTTTATGTAATGTTAGATGTATATAAGATGCTTTTTTAACAATATTAACTTAATTTGAAAACTTTGAAATGTATAATATTATGGTATTCCATTTATTTCCACATAAAGATATTCTACAATATTCAATCTCATATAATAAAAAATAATAACCAACGCCAATATCGAATAAAAATAACTTGATATAAAACGCCAACTAACATAGAACTTTATTTCTGTCAGATTTAAATAAGAAACATTGAAAATTATAAAAAAAATAATACATTTCTTATCTTTTGCTGATTTATTTATTTCCTTCGGATAAAAATTTTTCTTCAAACGAAATGGAGAAAATATCAATGTTTTTACTGATATCGTTAAACATTTATACAACATTTTGACATTATATCGATAATTTTTATACATGAACATCACTAATCTTTGATATTGGCTGCGGGCAATAGGCATAGATTAAATTAGAAGCTTTACAAACCTTTCAAAATGATTTATATTAGGACAAAACATTAATATCGTCACAAGTTCAATAATTTTAGTTAATTTTCTTCTCTAATTATAGATAATTGTCTTTTTAAAGTATGATTATTTCCTTCGACAAATTATTCGATCTTGTATCCAAATTAATTGAAGGCTTAAGCTACAATTCTATAAAAATAAGCTCTAAAACTAACGAAAGCTGTTCCGTTCGTTTAAGATGAAATGTGTATTCTGGTGCCTTTAGCAAACGGAAATCTCGATTTAATAGACTATGTTGCTGCTCTGAACTCAACCAATTTTAGGAATACATATAACGTTTTATATTTAATCTTGTAATTGTTTGTAATCTCGATGCTCACTATATTATTCTCCTGGAAAATGTCGACGATGAGGTAGAAAAACATAAGAGTGGGACAAGACAAAAAGTGAGAAAAATCTATTTCTATTCAAATTGCCATATCGTCTACTTCATGTCACTGCATTTTACATGCGTTCACTCTTTTCTTTGGCACAAATTGGAATACAGGACCTTGACTGCTAGTTTTTTGTTAAATTATAATTAAACAGTCGTAGAGGTGGCCACGCCTTTGCTTCTGCTAATACATACTCTTACTTTTCACTAAAAAAATATTATGATGACAGATGTTCAAGTACCTTCTTAATAAATTACCCCTTAAAGGGAAAAAAGAGGTTTTAAACATATTATTAGTGCTTTAGGTCCCTTTAAAATCGCCAGTATTTTACCCGTTCTCATATTAGAATATATTAAAATTTACCTACAAACATCATTAAAATTTCGCCTCCTTGTATTTGCGAATGTCCCGGTGTCATTGCCGACAGCTTCGATATCACAAAGATTTTGATCCGAGTCTTTCAGATTTCTTTAAAAAAGTTACAATTTTTCGTAGTTTTTAGTCAGGTACAACTGGTGTATAAGACAAAGAATTTCTAGAATTTTTAAGAAGAGGGACATCCAGCAGACAAAAGCAAAACAAAACTGCTTATTTATTTAAAAGGACACTGTCTTTCACTACTGAGTGAAGAAGTCTGATAGAAGATGTGCTTAATGTGGGCATTGATAATGTCAGGTTTTCCCAGTTTAGTCTCCAAAGACGAACACCGACCCATGCTATGGAAGTTTCCCATCAAAGATATTTGATTATTTTTCACATTATGAACACATTTTCACATTATATTGATACAATAAAGGTCAAGAGTTTACTTGTTTGATAGTACAATTTTTTGGCACTATAAGACGGATTTGATTATTTATTTGTATTTAATAGCCTATAATTGATATGTATTGTAGAAGATTATTCTTCTTAAAATATAGATTCTTTAGTTACGCCTTAAGGTATATATATTTCAAAGCGGAATATAGTATGTTGTTTGTTTCTTGGCTTCGGAACATAGCTTTTAAATAATTTTGAAGATATTTCGAGTTATATCTAACTGTGATTTCTAATTATTTATTTATTTATTTATTTACCTTCACGCCATATCCCTTGCGGGGTAGCCAGAGACGACGGAGCGCCAAACGCTACGGTCTCTGCATACCTCTTTCGCCTCGGCCACAGACATCAACCTCTTCATACATGCCCTCCGGGGGGTCCTCATGCTTTTTACGTGACCTTCCTCCAGTATCGTAGCTACTGTGTATTCGAAGGTCACTCGAGGCCTCCCCCTGTCTCTCTTACCGCTCACTTTTCCCATATAAATCTTTTTTACCATTCTTTCATCACTCATTCGTTCAACGTGCCCAAACCACATGAGCACGTTCTTCTTCATTCTCACCGTGACATCTTCGCTAGTACCTGACATTCTGTGGATCTCTTCATTGGGGATTCGATCAGCTAGACTGACTCCGCATATTCTGCGAAGAGATCTCATCTCTACAGCATTCATCTTTCTTACATTCTTCTTCTGTGTTACCCACGTTTGGCTGCCGTATAACAGCGTCGGTAGCAAAACTGCATTGTGTACAGCCAAACGTGCAGCTATACTGACGTTTTGCCGTCTCAACAATGCAGTCAAAGCACCATTGACTCTGTTACCGGCAGCAATACGCCTTTCCACATCCATTTCGTATCTTCCGTCTCTGCTAAACATACTTCCCAAATATACCACTTCATTCACTTGTTCTATTATCTTATCATTCACGTTGATCTTACATTCTGTTCTTTCTTCATTTCTTTCAAATATCAGAACCTTCGTCTTATCTACATTCAGGTTAAGACCATTAATTTCACACCCATCTTTCAGAGTGGTGACCAATGCCTGCAAATTGCATTCTGATTTTGCAATGAGCACTGCATCATCTGCATATAGTAAGCAATTGACCTTAAGGTCACCTACTTTCACTCCCATGTCGCTATCTTTCACTCCTTGGAGACAACTAATTAATATTTACAAATTACAATCTTTGACAACCGGAGTTGAATCGAATTTATTTAATCCATTTATTATATTTACAAGCTTAGTACAGTATCAATAGAATAAATACAGCTTCAATATTTTTATAAGAATTTACAGTTATTCTAAGTGTCCATATGTTTATTTTCCTTCATCGATCACCATTTCAAGAGACTCGGGTTCATATTCTGGATCCATGGTCCTTGTTTTAACGATCTGTTTGTACACAAAGGCAGATTTACGAGGAGTTCTCGTACGAGCTGGGTCAGTGAAGTCAACTCGGTAGAGACCAAAACGTTCACTGGAAAAGATATATAATCATTGTTAAAGAAGAATATGTAACTTAGATTACATATAGTTGTCAGAGAGAAAAATGTCAATGTTTAAGTAACTCTGTTGAAAATTTAATTGATATATAATTCTAAAATATAATCTGTAAATCTCACGTGTAGCCGCCCAACCATTCGAAGTTGTCCATCAAACTCCAGGTCATATACCCCCTCAGATCTACTCCAGCCTCTATTGTATCCAGGATGCTGTTCAAGGCAGCTCTGTAGTATCCGATTCTATCCTTATCTTCGATATCCTCTTCAGGGCCCGAGGACCAGCCGTTCTCCGTGATGTAAAATATGATGCCGTTGTATTTTTTGTGAAGGTGGGTGAGAGCGTTGTAAATACTATTAGGTGCTTGCTGTTCAGAAAGGAGTTGGTTAAAAATATATAAATATTAAAACATTCAATAACTGTAATTGTTTACAAATAATGCATTGCTTACTGTCAACCAAGGAGATGCCGCTTTCGGCCACTCTGGGGGAATATATAAACCAACACCAGCATCATCAAACAATGAAGGTACCGGATGATTAGACATATGTTCTGTCGCAGATACAAGACCAGTGGTGTAATGATTGACTCCAAAGAAATCGTAGGTTCCACGTACGAAAGCCTTTTCATCTTCAGTATATTCTGGCATACGAGACCTCGGGTAACCCTGTTCCGCGCTTTTTCTTGCAACAATCTCTGATAATTCTTTAGGAAAGCCTCCTTCTTCAGAGAAAATAGGTTCTGCATAGATACCCCACTGGAATCAAATAAATAGACCACACATAAAATGTAATAAATTAATATATATATACACTATATAATATAAAAATTATACTTCTGCTTGTCTCCTTAGTTCAGCAGCAAATGCATCTTCCTTCGATTCAGTTAAAGGCCCAAACCAGTTAACACTGATGGTGATACCACATACTCCACCTTGGCTTTCTTTGTAGTCGTTTACATATGCGTAGTAAGCTCTTGCATGACCAAGCGCTAGATTCTTGGCGCAGTAGTAAGTACCCACGTCAGTTGCGTTTAGGATTGGAGCTTTTGCGACAGAACCATAACCTTCGTAACAGATCTCTCTTGGTTCATTAAAAGTGATCCAGTGCTTGACTCTATCCCCAAACTTTTCGAAAACAATCCTTGCGTAATCTTCGAACCACTCGGGAAACATGGGGTTTATAAAACCTCCCAAGTCTTGTAGTTTCTGTGGTAAGTCCCAATGGTACATGGTAACCACGGGCTTAATATTGTATTTAAGCATTTCATTAATATAATTGTTGTAAAACTCAACTCCAGCTTCACTGACTTTGTTTGCTAAACCATTCGGTAGAAGTCTAGACCAGGATAATGAGAACCTGTACACGTCCAGACCCAGTTCCCTCATCATTTCTACATCTCGTTTGTAGTTGTTGTATGAGTCTGTTGAGATATCACCATTGCTTAAATCCGCGATGACACCAGGCTTGGTGTGGGTCAGACGGTCCCAAATATTTTCTCCTTTGTCTAAAAAAATACAAAGAAATTTAAAAAAAAATCGTTTTTTTTTATACACGATACAGACTCTATATATCTCTTAATGTTGGTCGATTCTGCATGCATTGCAGACTTCGATAAAATTTGTTGAACACATTTTGTTAATTTAAGGTATTTAAAATTATTAATCTAAGTAACAGCAGGAAAATCTTAACTAATGTTATAAAAATGTAACTTTTGTAGTTCTCGCAGATGAACTCATTTGTTGAGTTATTATTAGCTCGCATTTTATTTCTGCTATGATATTATATTGAGAACTGTCCTCACTTACTCAATTTATTACTATCTTATTAAAATATGTAAAAATTTTATATAAAATATTTATAGGTCAAACATGTGTCAACTATTTCTACAGGATGATATAATTATGATTTAAGAATTACCATCAACGTTCCATCCTCCTTCTATCTGATAGGCGGCTGTGGAAGCTCCAAAGAGGAAGTCATCAGGGAACCTCCTGTCCTGGGCTTGGATACCTACCACTAACCTAAATATAATTTAAGATACATCAATAGATTTCATCATAATATATACGAATAATTTATATGCTTCTTCAAATTGTCTATAAATATGTTAATATTTATTAACACGTCCAGGACTTGAAGCTGCTACCTCTGAGATACTCTCGAAGTCTCTCTGTCAACTGAACAGCAGAGTTGTTACCTGCACTAATGTATTAATTCAATATATAATACTCCTAATCGAAAATGACCATCCGTGGATGGTCATTTTCTAAATTAAAAAGAATTTTATAAATTAACATACATAATACATGAAAATTAATGAATACAAAAACTGAAACGAACCGCAGACGTTATTATGTAAATCTTAAAAATAATTTCCTAAGCACCGATTTTAAGACATGTTATTAAATAAAAAACACATTTTATTATATCTCAATCATCACATATTTACTACAATATAAAAAACATTAATTGTAATTTATAATTACTCTTGCACAAGATATATACGTACCATATTAACAGTAGAAGCTTCATCGTACGTCCGTACAATGTACTTTGTATAATGTATTTAAGCTTTGAATATATATGCATTGATATATCTATATTTATACATTCATGCATCACTTGACCGATTGAGATAAGTCTTGATGAAGTACTCTTTGATAATACAAGACACTGCCTAGAATTTTAGATTAAACCTAAAAATAAATACTTTTCAGACATTAAAATTAACTAGGGGCGCGAACCGAATCTCGATTTTGACTCGCTGCGCTCGCAAAATCTCAGTAGATTTCGGCGAATTGAGCGAAGCGAGCGAGATTTTCAATTCAGCGTTCAAAGCTGAAACCGACAGGCTAAAAATAAAGAATAATCAAATATCACATAGCGAAATTTTTTAAGATTGAAGTTTATTGGACTGTTATTTTTTGGTGATTATTCCTCAACGATATGAGTTTTTTTTCACTTTTTTTTTATAAACCATAGCTATCGCATCGCTATACATATCGCTATAAAAGTGCAAAATTTCATGAAGATCGGTAAAGCCGTTTTCATGCCAACCCCGGACATGGGATGCAAAAAGTCTTACATAGAGCGAAATACATTTTAAATAAATCTAAATACTTACCGTCTTACAAAACGGCCAAGCGGTATTCCAGGGCGAGTGCTGTTCATTGCTCTGGAACACTTTGAGGATAAGATTTGGAAACTGTTCAAACTTTCTATGCTCATCTCGTCTATAGTGTCTTAGTGAGAGGCGAGGGGCTCTTTCTGACTTATTATCATGGTAATGAAGTCATGGAGATTTCATCCGTCGACATTTATTTTCAGCAGTGGCTACTACTGCGGCGACGCTTTCTTGTGACGCTGATTTCACTGATGAGATCAGGCAATCGATCCCGTCGTCAGTGGTCAGTTTGCTGACATTGGAGATCACCTCCTCTGGGAGTTTGTCCTGCGTGTCCTGCCATTGCCAGGATTGTACATTACGTAAAAAAACTTGTAACCGTTTGTTTTATTATTGTTTAGGTGAAGATTGTTTTTAGCTAACCATTTGGAAAGGACCACTAAGCGATCAACCATATAACTTTATGTGGCTATCGTTTTTATGTGAAACGTCAGTGCCTTTTTTGTCTACTTTAAAAAAAGCGAAGTATGATCGACGGTCAAGATTATTCTTCTTTTTATCCTCGTCAGCCCCAAAGATCGCCAGGATAACCGTACTTGCACTGCCCGCATCCAGCGACTTTCCGCGACCTTGGCTATGTCATCGGTCCATTTAGTGGGGGTCTACCCACGCCGCGTCTACCGGGTTGTGGTCGCCACTCGATAAACTATCGGCCTTCGGTTGCATGAGCAATGTGCCCCGCCTACTGCCACTTCAGATGAGTAATTCTCAGAGTTATGTCGGTTATGTTGGTCATTCTGTGGATCTCCTCGTTTCTAATTCGATTTCGCAGCGAAACTCCGAGCATTGCCCATTAAATTGCCCTCTGGATGGCCTTGAGCTTTCTTATTTAGGCCTATCGTAAACGACTACGTTTCAGAGTCATAAGCCAAACCTTCGTTGATGTATTTTGGACGTGAAGTTATTTCAGAGCTTCTCGAATTCTGCCCATCCCCGTTGGATTCGGCCTATCTAGCTAGACCTACCTACCCTGCAGGACGGTTTGTCCAAAGTATATGTAATCGTCTACAACTTCGAACGTAGAATCTCCGACAACTTGAGTAGGTACGACATGGACATAATAAATCAACTTCGTCTTGTCCTTGTTCATTTTAAGGCCCACTTGTCCGGAGGCTCTACTGAGATCTTTGAGCATTGTATCCAGGTCTTCCATAGTCCCAGCCAATAGAACTATGTCATCGGCAAACCGAAGGTGAGTGATGTAATGTCGGCTTATGTTGATGCCGACGTCCGCTCCAGTCCATGAGCTTGAAGACATCTTCTAGTGCAGCGGTGAATAGTTTCAGAGAGATTAAATCTCCCTGTCTAACCCCTCTCTGCAACTGTATTGGTTTCGAGCTCATGCCCTGTAGCCGGACATGGTGGTATTATCATATAAGAGCTTCGGTGCTTGAATGTACCGATAGTCGTTTTAGCACCTTTGGAAAGACTGAAACCTTTGAAAGGCTTTTTCATAGTCTAACGGCGAGCATCGTGGCCGATTATACTCTTTTTAATTTTTTGAATAATCTGCCGCAGCATGTGTATGTATGTGGTCTAAGGTACAGCCTTTACGAAAACCGACTTGTTCGGGAGGCTAGAAGTCATCAAACCTGCGTGAGAGACGATTTGTAATGATTCTCGAGAACAACTTCTAGACATGGTTCAGAAATGAAATGGCTCTGTAATTCTTCCACTACACACATCACCACACTCTTTTTCCGTACCTGTTGCATCTTGCCTTCATGAAGTACGTTATTAAATAGCTTCTGAAAGTTTTCCAAGACTGGTCGTCCACCAGCCTTCAGAAGCTCACCCGAAATACCATCTTCAACTGGCGCCTTGTTGTTCCTGATCTGTTTGAGGGCCGAACTAATTTCAAATCTAATTATTGATCTTTGAGGAACGCTTATTTATTATATAAAAACAACAGCGTTTCAAGTAACTTTCTATTGTCTATTCGATAAATACGAGACTATAAGAGCCCGGTCATAATATATGAAAGAAAAGATTTTATGAAATTGTATGTTATACATGGATATATTACTGCAGATGTAGATAAGTTTGCTAGCAACATCTAGACATCAGTAGTTCAATGCTGCTCTATTTCTAACTATTATTAAGAAAATATGATTCTCACTTAAAAATTAAGGATATGAATAGAAAATCTATGAAAATTAAGGATCAGATTTTAAGAAGTCGAAATGATTGATTCTTAAAAAATATTAAATTAGGATAGTCTATAAGGTGTAAATACATTTGTAAATATGTCCGTAGATTGAGACTTCTAATAAATTTGTGAAAACTTGGAAACTTCCTTATGTAGTACTTTATAAAAACTATAATAAAATTCTATCTAAAATTTTCGAAAATATTTTTTGCAAGCAACTTTCATATTTTTTAGCCACAAATAATTTAATTAGTTCTTACCAGTCAAGTTTTCGCAATCATCATAGTACCACGACACCACTACTTAAAATCACTGAGGACATAAGGCTTGCTATGGACAACAAATCACTTACCATTAGTGTTGCCCAAATGCAAGAACAAGACGAGACTTAGCCAGTCTTGGTCTTGGTCTTGGTCTTGCGCTCCCAGTCTTGGTCTTGGTCTTGGTCTTGCAGCAAGAGTCTTGCAAGTCTTGCAATTACCTATTAGTCTATTACTATTTATTAAAGTTTACTTTAAATCTTAAAAAACGTATTAGAATTGGAACATTGTGAGCTTGAATTAACATAGCCATAGTAAAGATCAAGCAGATTAATAAATAACTGAAGATTTGATAAGAAATTCGAAAAATCAACTGACCTATATGTCGTTTTCCATGGAAGTAACTGTTTCTTAATAAACATTTATGATTTATAAGCTTACATTTGCTAAAATATGTAAAAAAACAAATTAATTACAATAACTTGACTGTATTTTAAAGAACAATACTTATCTGTCTAGAAAGAGATTGAACCCTCAACTTATAAGAAATTTGATAAAAGAGTTTTACGATTTATCATTTATTTGAACAAAAAATAAAATACAACACTAATCAACAGCTTTATCATTAGGTTATGATACTTTATATCAATTTTTTTGACCAATAATTAATACAAAGTAACTCACTCATCATTTAACCTATTTCTATGTTTTCTAATTACTAATGATGCTTTAGAAAATAACCTCTCAGCAGGTACTGAAGTTGCAGGTATTGAGAGAAAATCACGGGCCATTTTCGATAAAATCGGATACTCTGTCTCATGCGTCCTCCACCAATCTAAAATGTCTTCCGAGCTGGCAGTTCTTGGTTTTCTCAGGTACTCCTCCAACTCGTCTATCACTAAGCCTTGAAGACAAGATCCAGATGACGTCGAGGGACATTCATAGAGTTTATCAAAGTCTATTACGTCTTCATCTTCATCACATACTTTATTTTCTTTTTCTGGTAATTCCAGAGATTTGTTCAGTGAGTGTAGACTTTTATATTCTTCATAAAGTTCATTGAACTTGCGCAGACTTTCTGTTTTAAGTTGCTTCCCCCACATTGTCAGGTCAAAAGTCTGAGCCTTATGCCTTGGGTCTAAAATTAAAGAAGTACAATAAATCCAGTTGCTCTTCTTGTAATGTTTAAGCATTTTGTCTCGAGCTGCTTGGAAAGCTAGAATGATCTCATCTAACTGTTTTACCATAGATTCAATTTTATCTAGCAAGAGATTGAATGATACAATGACTAGCGGTAATGTAACATATTTGTCTCCACCAAGTTTTGTACTTAAAAGTTTAAAGTTTATTAGAAATTTATGTAATTTTTCGAGTACCTGACATTCATTAGCTGTGATTTGAAAATCATTTAATTCGGTGACAGAACTGCACAATATGTCAATGCCCGCTCTCACTTTTAAACCAAATCCAATCATATCATGTGTGGAATTCCATCTCGTTGGACAGTCAAGAATGGCATTTAGATTTGATGGCACGCCAGCTGCTTCACAAGCAGACTGAAACTTCTTCTTCACTATCTCACTTCTTTTTATTTTACTGGAAATACTGCGTAACTTTGTTACAGATGTACGCGAGTCAGCAATATTTGGTGCAGATTCTTCATCTTCCTCATCCTCAGTTTCGTCTGCATAGTCTTCGTACTGCTGATCTTGCGCGTTAGTGTCAGACTCACAGTGTAATGCTAAGGTCTTTAATAAATCTTGTACACCAAGGTTTAAAATGTGAGCAAAGCACCGGAAATGTTGATTGTCTGAATCAAAGTGTGGCGGCAGCTGTTTGCCCAGTTCATACATAAATTTGGTATTTGCAGTTGCGTTGTCGACCGTGATACCTTGTATTTTATCAATTATGCCATATTCCAATAAACATTCATGGAAAATCGTTGCAATATCTTCCCCAGTATGTCGACCGCGTGATGGTATAAAATCAAGAACTACAGATTGATACTTCCATTCGTTGTCTATATAATGAATAGTAACCCCGTAGTAACTCCTACCAGCAATTGACGTCCACCCATCAATGGTAAAAGACATTTTAGATGATAATTGTTGAAGTCGTTCCTTGAGATTCAATTGGAGCTCTTCAAATCGCTCTTTGACTTTCCTTCTAAGTGTAGACCTTTTAGGAAACACCATATTAGGGCAAATACGTCGAAAATACACTTGTGTAGCTTCGTCATCGAAAAATGAGAAGGGAAGATATTTTTTAACCACCCAATCAACTGTAGCTGTCGTGATGTTGTCACTGCTGTTTTCCGACTGAAACAAAACAATAAATCTTGTGTTATTATTTAAAACATACTAGGTTTGAGCGTATAAGAGGAGGAGGTTTGTTGTTGTTAAATCGAGAAAATCGTTAAATTGATATTTGTTATATTAAGGTTGCACTGTACTGTAATTTACCAAAATAAAGTACTTAGTTGTTACTGGCCGATTAAATGAAAATATGGGTGTTTATAAAAAATATTTAAGACGATAATTACATACTTAATATGTCGCACCCCTAGATGAAAACACCACTAACTCAAAAATACTTACGTAAGTTAATGGCGTTTTTGAAAGTATCGCATGAATAGCTACGGTTACTAAAAAGCTTGTGATATCTCCACTTAATTTTGGTTTAACAGGAATAAATATTTCTGATTCCTTTTTGTGGAAAGATATTAGATGTTTCCTTAAGCCTGAAGTGTTTCTGTTTTTCATTTTTATTTCAATCTTTTTATGTTGGCACAATTTACAGAAGGCAGTTTGGGATGCATGAATTATTTCGAAAAACTCCTCAAATTTGCTTTTGGGTCTTTTAGATCTGTGACTCAAACTCTCGTTACTCGGACTAGAATAATTTGAATCTTCGTCACTCATATTAAATTGTACACGTGATACGTTTTTAGAAAACAACGAGAATTAGTAAAAACAATTATTAAGTTAGACTCGAAGCACAGCTCAATTGGAAATGACTGGAATTAAAATAATTCCTTTATTTATTAGTACGTTTCCTTGCTTTCTACCGCGCCGCCTCGCCACGTGCCGACTCTATGAAAAGGATGCCGCCGCAAATCAAACAATGCCGCGTGCGGCGTACAAACACACACTAAATATTACCTACTTGTACAGACGCGACGCGTGAATAAAA
Organism: Melinaea menophilus ssp. n. AW-2005; assembly: GCA_918358695.1. Lineage (NCBI taxonomy): Eukaryota > Metazoa > Arthropoda > Insecta > Lepidoptera > Nymphalidae > Melinaea > Melinaea menophilus. The sequence continues at coordinate 8,479,038 of OU911053.1, forward strand.
TATATGTAAAGAATTAGTGCCAATCACTATTCTTTACATATAAGTGAATGTTTTGGCGTACATCTATACTAATATTATAAAGCTGAAGAGTTCGTTTGTATGTTTGATGACAGAAGTTTTAAAATAAAAAAAATAAGTCCTGAACGTCACTATACCTCCAAAGTTATTCCTCGTGGACGAAGTCGCGGGCACAGCTAGTAAATACTTACTCTCATCATCTCTCTCAGAGATATTCGGGCTGGTAAGTAATACAAAACTCTTATCGCAGGCTTTTTATTTTATTAGTAGGTAAGTACCTACGCTTTTTATATTATTTTATTAGTTTTGTAGATTTTTTTTACACGTTTCAAGTATATTTAAAAGTGGCTACAATATTTATTAAACGGGTGCGGGGTGATATTTGAACACTTTTTTGCTATTTTTTCTTGTAAAAACTTAAGAAATATAATGACTAAATGTACAATAATAGTACCTAAGTAATTAGTTTAAAACTATATAAGTAATCAATATTATAATATATACTTACTAGAATGAATTAATATGACATCTACTACCTATCCTTACCATTTTATCCCAATCATAATACTACTTGCGTGATCAGTATAATGTATTCATTTTCATTCTAAGCACTCTGAAACTTGTTTATTCTTTGGAACACCTGTAGGTACTCTTAAAATTCGAAATTATTTTGCATGAGTATACCTACGCCTACGCCCTATGGCGGCAATCAAATAGTGTCAAATGTTATGATTTCGGCGTGGCGGCAACGATTGTTTTAGATTTCAAAAGAAGCCGCCGGCGCGTGTATCATAACCATGTACTTCCGAAAAGCGGCAAATTTCTTTGAGAAGTAAGTACAAAACCTTTGATGCCGCATTATCCAAGTGCCGATGGTTGAAACATAACTATGCATGCACTCAGTTTGATTTTAATAGATAGGTCCAGTTTTTCATATTCTTTGATACAGTTTTTTGCGTTTCATAGAATTCCTAAGCGTACCTACCTATACACCGAACTGTTACACCTAACTACTCAGTGAAATAGCGCTAAGTCCTAGCTGCAAGACGCAAGAGTCTTGCAGGCTATGTCTTGTTCTTGCTCAAATCTTGCACGGTCAGTCTTGGTCTCGGTCTTGCTAAAAATACGCGGTCTTGTTCTTGGTCTTGGTCTTGCAAAAACGCAAGAACAAGACCAAGACTGCAAGACCAAGACTGAATTTGGGCAACACTACTTACCATCCTAATTTTACTGGATTTTAGTAATGCCTTCAACTCAGTTGATTTCGGTTTTTTACTTTCCATCCTGCATTCCCTTAACATATCTCCACCTGTGATTTAATGGTTTCAAACTTATCTTCATGGTCGTCGGCAATGGCGATTTCATTATTCTTTTCACCCTATGAGACGTCTTCAGAATTTACTCCCTGTAAAATCAGAAATACTTTTAACTCAAACCTTATTACTTCCTCTCCTTGATTATGCTGACATATGCTATCTAGATGCTACACATGAGCTACTTGATAAACTAGATCGGCTTCAAAACTTGTATATAAGATTTATATATGGATTGCGGAAATACGATCACATATCAGACTACCGACGTCAATTAAAGTGGCTACCAATTCCTCTTCGCCGGAATATGCATATCTTAAATAATCTCTTCAATATAATTAAAAACTGTGCACCGAATTACCTCACTGGTCGGTTTAGAATGTCGACTACAAATCACAGACCATTGCGTTCATGTGTACCTTTCAAACCGCTTGATATTCCTCACCATAATAGCATATTTTATTCACGCTCCTTTACAGTGCAAGCAGTGCGCCTGTGGAACTCACTACCTGACGAATTCTATAAATGTCCGAACGCTAAATCGTTTAAATATAAATTAAAGCAGCACTTTCACTCACTTCTTTGATGTATGAGGGGAGGTCAAAAAGTTCGTGGAATGAAAGAGATCTAAATAAAATAAAACAACAAAACTATTTTTCCTTTTCAATATAATCACCCTTAAGCATTTATTAGATAATACATTTATTAAACCTATGAATTAATTTTTCTAAGCCACTATAAAAATATGTTTTATCTTTTCCGTCAAAATTGGGGAAAAAAAAGTCACGTGGGGCCAGGTCTGGACTGTAGGGTGAGTGAACTAGGGATTCGAACCAATGCGTGTGCAGAGCAGCCACTGCAATTCTGCTCTTGTGAACCGGCGTGTTGTCTTGCAAGAGCAACACACCCTTTGTCAATTTTCCTCGCCGCTTTTCCTTGATGGCATCCTTTAATTTTTCTAATATCGTTGCGTAGTATTCTCCGGTTATAGTCCTTCCCTTTTCTTTTTAATCAATCATGATTATACCCTCACAATCCCAAAAAACAGTAGCCATCATCTTTCCAGCCGACTCCGTCACCTTGAATTTCTTTGGCGGTTGTGTCCCCTTTTTATGCCATTGCATGGACTCTTGTTTGGACTCAGGCTCAAAGTTATGAACCCATGTTTCATACCCCGTAACTCCAAAATCTGTGCAGATTTATCTCCACACAACTCCAAAACATGCTTTGACGCATCGACGCGTTGCTCTTTCTGAAACGGCGTGAGCATTCTCGGTACCCATCTTGCACTGACTTTTGTCATACCCAGGTGCTCATGTAATATTCGCAAAATGGTGGTATCTGATACTCCAACTCATGCAGTTAACTGTTTTTTCTTCAAAGGGGCATCCTCTAGTACAATTTTCTCCACTTTTTCGATGATGTCCGATGTGGTGGCCTCACCTGGCCTTCCTGAGCGGGGGTCGTCTTCAATTGACTCTTGACTCTTGACCATGTTTATAAAGACCATGCCACTTGTAAATCATTGATTTACTAGGGCACTGTTCCCTATAAACGACTCCCATTTCATTCAAAATGGTTTGAGCGTTCTTTCCTTGCTTGGTAAGGAGATTTATCACAGCGCGGTGTTCAATTTTCTCCATAGTTTCAGTTTTCTTCCGGATTGACTTGTTCGTAAACGAATGACGCAATCGGGTTGAAACTAGGTATTTATACTAATGATGAGTCTCCGATTCGTATGACACCAAGCGAGCGCCCCTACCCCCGCTCCATCCTCTCCATTCCACGAACTTTTGGACCTGGTATATATAAAAAAATATTTGTGTAAGTATATATGTTTATATACTCGTATGTTTGTATATATATATATATATATATATATATATATATATATATATATATATTATTTATTTTTTAATATGTAAGTTTATATATTTATTCTTTGCATTATACAAGCATGTTATATTTCTTATTATTATTATTATTACTTAATTATTACTATTTTATATATATATATTTTTTAAATTTTAAATTACCCACCTACTTACGTCAATTACAAGGCACTTACACTCAGGGGTGGCTGGAAGAGATCTCTTCTAAGAGATAAGCTATCCCATGTACATAATTTATAATTTTAAGTATCTATGTAATAATGATGTACGTGAATAAATAAATAAATAAATAAATAATAAAATAATCGAGAGAGATTATTTTAAGATAGCTCATTTTAGTTACATATACCACACGGTAAGATATTTATGTAACATGTTTTTAGATAAACAACATATATCAAAAACAAACAACTTAAAATGACAGATAAATCTTATCAAAAGTGATGACAGTAAAAGTTAATCCAAATGTTTTTAAACAACATAAATAACTTTACGACGATGATTATCAAGATTCAAATCTCGGAGAGGATTCTAATGTGACAGTTATATAGTTTATTTCGTGAAGAAACAAACCTTGTATTCTACGAAGATATTTGTCTATATTATTAGATTTATCAACTACTAGTCCATCTGAAAGTCGCATCTGGTATAAGTTTCTAATCCATCTAAGATCATAACATTAAATTTTGTTCTTCTAATTGGTGTAATAAAAGTTGGAAAGAGATGGAGAAGATCCCTCTTATTTGATGTCTACAGTCACGAGGATGGCCTGCCGTTGTCTCGCAGCATCTCATTAGGCGAGGATAATCTCAACTGAGCGAAGATCGTTCTTACTTTAAATCTGGAGCTGAGAATCTGAGTATCAGATCTGAGAACTTATCCATACTAAAAAAGTATAGGTATGTCGGTTAATTTAAGAACACCAAAGCTAGATGGAAAAGTGAGAGTTAAGGGTTTAGGTAACTCAAATTTTTCAACCAGTAATGTTTTCTATGATATTATTTGAACGGAATGATTCATTCACTAGATAATCGATTGGTTTTACTGTATTTTTATTTTTATTTCTTTCAATGGTTGCTTTAGGATATGGTCTGTGAATATCATCAAAACAGTTGCCCCGAATCTGTTTAAGAGGAAAATAACAATATTTTTTAAGAATTAAAATAGGTATAACGAAATTAAATTAATTGTAATTTTGTCTTTGATATTCCATTTAGTCTATTGAGTGGAGTGAAATCAAATCATTCAGAATCAGTCAAGGTTTTCGAATACTTATAATGGTATCTTATTTGAAAGATTATGGATATCTTGATTATTGACCTAGAATCCGTTACGACGGTCCAATGGAAGGACGTACGATGAAGATCTTACTCTTAATGGGGTAAGTAACTTTTTTTAAGTGTTTTTTCTTTGTCTAAAATAAAAAATCTTATCAGTTCAATTTACATATTTTGCTTTACAATTTTAAGAGTAAAAATTTAAAATTAAATAAAAGAAAACGATAAAACTCCCTTTTTCTTTTATTTAATTTTTGCTTATTGATGTGACGTGATATAAGAAAATGTAGCAAATTACTACGATCAGTATTTTTTGCATTTAGACACTAGAGTTTTTTGGGTTGTTGGATAATTGAGTTGGGTTGATGTGTTTTTATCCCAAATGAGATAAGAGCTGGAGCGATGAGAGAGATGAGAGCTGGAGCGCTTTTTTGGAACTCCTAGGCAAAAAGAACGCCACCATATTTCAGGTCACTTAAACTAATGATATCCCAGGTTATTCAGAGAATCGAGATTGCTTTCATATGATACCGTGATGATTCAAAAAAATACTCTTTCTCCGAGTTTTTTTCATACTTGATAGTATTTTTTTAGGTTAGTGATTGGAAGCCAGGCCCAGGCGCGGAGATTCCCTGATGACTTTCTCTTTGGAACTGCTACAGCTGCTTACCAGATAGAAGGAGGATGGAACGCTGATGGTAATGCTTAAAGAAGAACGCATTAAGTTATGTTTCTATTTATAATCACATGGCAATTTTACTCTACCGAGTCATGTTAACTATAGAAAGGAACTAAATAATATATTCAGGAACTTACTTCTATAGAATTGTTACTTGAATCGGAGCGAATATGTAAGGCAATGCATAAATATAATTTTATACTATGATGAGGTGTTATAAAGTTTAAATCTTTTTGTTTGTTTGTTGGTTTCTACTTCCGATTACTAACTACCAATAAAGGGTAGCTCTTATCTCAAAAAAGCATTGTTCTCGAGGAATATAATACAACCTTTAAGATGGCAATCAGATGTAATGAGATTAAGAAGGTTTATTTCGCAAATAGCGCAGGAGTATTGCTGACAAAAGCTAAAACAAGTACAATATTTGTCAAAATAATACCAAAAGTTCAGCAATTTTTGCTTTGCTTATCCAACTTGCGATCATTTATAGAAAATATTGAAAACTTAAACGCTTTTGTTCCGCTATACAGTATCATAATTCATTCCAATTATTAAGGAACTCCACAAAGGAGTATTTTGAGACCTTTATTATGACTAATTTACATAAATGACGTACCTGGCTGCTTAATAAATAACTTTTAAATGTGAGCACCTAAATATAAATATTGTTTCTAACAAGAAAAATGAGGTTTATATCAGGTTGTCACAAGATGAGATGTTTGTTGCTATAGAAACTTCAAGTGTTACTTATCTTTTATATCTCCTGTCCTAATCTTCGTCAAGTTTGAAAATAATATTACATAAGTTTTGCAAACTAATACAAAACATTCGTCCGTTTATCTATAACAGTGCACAGATACTCCTCCAAAACATTTAAAAATTACACTTGCGTTCATGAATTTACGTAATGAAACATTATTGATTAATGTATATTTATATATTTATTTTAATTGTTAAATCTAAATCTGTTATGAGAGATTGTTCAGATGTTAGTAAAAGTAAAATTAAAACTTTTTCTTGTCCAAATTGTAAAAAAAATATGCTACAGTTACAACAGTCATATTAATAACCTGTAACCAGGTAATTAAAGATATTTTTATAAACTATCAAAAATATGTTTAGTATGTATGATTATATTTTTGAAAATAAAGAAGTTAATAAAAATTACTAAAGAGAATCCTTAAACAATAATCGTGGTATTTATTAAGACGTTGAGGCCATGAACGAACGTTGTATTTTTCTAATTTATTTAGATACTAGTTTATAATTAGCCATTTTGTGAATTAACATATATTGTAAGATTATAGTTGTGTGAAAGAAACGTTATTTTTTAGACAAAGGAGAAAATATATGGGACCACATGACCCACACTAATCCTAATGTCATCAAGGATTTAAGTAATGGTGATATCGCAGCTGACTCATACAACAACTACAAACGAGATGTAGAAATGATGAGAGAACTGGGTCTGGACGTGTACAGGTTCTCATTCTCCTGGTCCAGACTTCTACCAAACGGTTTAGCAAACAAAGTCAGTGAAGCTGGAGTTAATTTCTATAACAATTACATCGATGAAATGATAAAGCATAATATTGAACCAATGGTCACTATATATCACTGGGACTTGCCACAAAAACTTCAGGATTTAGGAGGCTTTTCGAATTCTCTATTTCCGGAATGGTTTGAAGATTACGCGCGGATCGTGTTTGAAAAGTTTGGAGATAGAATCAAGTACTGGATCACATTTAATGAACCAAAAGAAATTTGTTTTCAAGGTTATGGTTCCACCACAAAAGCTCCTATCCTAAACATCACAGATGTGGGTACTTACTATTGTACCAAAAATCTAGTACTCGGTCATGCCAGGGCTTACCACGCATATGTTAATGACTACAAAGTAAAACAAGGTGGTAAATGTGGTATCGCCATGAGTGTTAACTGGTTTGAACCTTTGACTGATTCAGAAGAAGATCAGGTTGCAACTGAAATTAAGAGACAAGCTGATGTATGGTTTTTATTAGACTTTAGAAAATGTATGTACTCTCTGGGTAAAAATGTTAAAACTATTTCTTATTTCAGTGGGGTCTCTTTGCAGAACCTATCTTCTCTGAAGGAGGAGGCTTTCCAAAAGAATTTGCCGATATTGTTGCAAAGAAAAGCGCGGAACAGGGTTACCCGAGATCTCGTTTGCCAGAATTCACGGAAGAAGAAAGAAATTTTGTACGTGGAAGCTATGATTTCTTTGGAGTTAATCATTACACAAGTAACCTGGTATCTGCGACAAAATATAAGACGGTTCATCCGGTACCTTCACTATACGACGATGCCGATATAGGATCGTATATCCCACCAGAATGGCCAATATCGGCTTCTGCATGGTTAGCCGTAAGCATTATTTTAATTGACCAATTTGATTATAAAAATGTTTTATTGGTTCTGTTTAATATTTTCACGTTCATTCTCAATTGTCGACAGCAAGCACCGAATAGTATTTACCTTTCTCTCACCCACCTTCACAAAAAATATAACGGCCCTACAATCTACATCACTGAGAGCGGTTGGTCTTCGTCTCCCGAGGCTGACATCGAAGATGATGACAGAATCAGATATTACAGGTCTGCTTTGAACAATGTCCTGGATACAAGAGAGGCTGGAGTTGACCTGAGGGGGTATATCGCTTGGAGTTTGATGGACAACTTTGAATGGATGCAGGGATATACGTAAGATTTATTTATAAATGACATAATAACTTTAACATTGATAACATTATTGTCTCTGACTAAATTTTAATATTTGAGTATTTTTTCACATTTGGAATTCTATTCTGAAAACTTTATTAACTAATTATTAGTTTAGCTTATTACGGCTTATTGATTTGATGATGCGATGGTTCTACGAGTAGTTGCTCGTAAATTGAGCACTAGATATTGACGTTTGTGAAACAGTGATCACAATAAAGAAATATCGAACTGAATTTGTTGCGTAGTTCTTCTAAGACCAGGGAATGTTTTCAACCCTCTTAGCATTTATTTTCAGTTTTAGAGTGTTTTTACAGAAGGGCTTATTAAGATAAGTATGGTATTAAAATGGGTCCTCCTGCCACTCCAATTCGATGTACACAAATAATCACTCGTATGGTTCAACGTGGAAACGATATAAATAAATAAATTATGTTTGGATACTATTCTAAAATTACGAGACTAAATGATTTTTTTTACAGAGAACGTTTCGGTCTTTACCGAGTTAACTTCTCGGACCCAGCTCGCACCAGAACTCCTCGTAAATCTGCTTTCGTATACAAACAAATTATCAAGACACGGACCATCGATCAGGAATATAACCCAGAGACGCTTGATATGTGGATTGATGAAGGGAATTAAATTGATTTCTTAAATACTTGTTGGATATATTGTATCTCAAGGAACTAATATTGCAGTTATTATTATTCAATACTTGGAGCCGCAGCGTTGTTATATAGTCTATTATCTTCCTTAACAAAATGCAAATATCATTGCTAAAAATGTGTGCGTACAAAACAACATAAATATCATTTATGATGTTGAAATAACTTATCTAAACACAAGCCGATCATGGAGGGGGCCACAGGCAATGCATGATTTGGGGCCTTTTTTTCCATTTTAATTTCTTAAAATATTTTTATTTCCACCACAACACAACATCATTCACAACTAGCTGTTACCTGTGACTTTGCGGGATTACAGGAATGCTTTACATTTTAACACTAAACCTACTGACAATTCTTGTATACCTGTTCCTACCGCACGCGATCAAATTGAACGGTAATTAAAAATATTTTATTATATAACGCAGGTAATAATGGAAAGAACTAAAAGTAAAGAGTGAAGAAAATATTATATGCATATTCTAAGAATTGTCATGTAGTTTGATAACGATATTATAACGTTTAAAAATGCGTAAGTTTCACAAAAGTTTAAGAACGGTCAATTTGACCGTTACTTGGTAGGTTTAGTGTTAACATGGGCATCAGTTGAGAACTAGGATAACAATTATTATATAGTTTTTCCGCTCTTAAACTTGCATCGTGATGTTGTTTAGTCCACAACCTTTGTTAGTAGTTCTCAAATTAAAAAGTCAACCCCACTATTTATTAAAACGTTTGTTGTTTGAATGGTGATCACATTGAATCCTTTGTAAGCAGTCGCACAATATACACTGTTAAAAAAATTTTATGTACAAAAATCTCATATTTCTCTATTTAATAGAAAATAAGCTTTTTGTATCGATAATTTTTTTCATCTCGTTTTTTACAATAAACCATTAATTGTCGTTTGTGTCCTACTTTAATTTTTTGTATATCACATACGCGTGTTTATGGATTTGTCAAAAACAATGTTTATTACTATTTAGTACAGACTCTTAGAATTAACGACAATGTTTAGATAGATAAAATACTATTCATTATGAAAATTATTTATTTATGGATAATCCCCTAAAGATGGTCAATATAATGTTACAATATACACGGGGATATGTGTAACTCAATTAATTTGAGGCGTTGACATTATCTGAAATGATTTTAAGTTGACAAATATAACAAATATAAAAAGGTGAACATAATATAACAGAAGTAACTAATACAACTAATACAACTAATGCAACTAATGCAACTAATACAACTAATACAACTAATGCAACTAATGCAAGTAATGCAACTAATGCAACTAATGCAACTAATGCAACTAATACAACTAATACAACTAATATAATTAATATAACTAACACTAAAACAACTCTTTTTTTACATTTAATTTAATTTAGTAAAAAACTATAAGTAACTAATACAGTCGAGTTTTTAATGTAATTGTATTTTATTTCATAAGAAAATTGCTTGAAAACACACTCTCTAGAGAAACAATAAAATGTAGATGAAATGTGACTTTCTGTAGTAGGAATGGTAAACCATGCGTTTCCAACCCCTAAAATTCGGGGCAGCTCCAGCTCGATAAACAAAGAACGTCTCCAAAATGTCATTATCACTTAATAGTGGGAGACAAAACAATATTTTTTCACGGTGCAGTGTAATAATCAAGAAAATAAGGTGCCTATGTGTGAACGACCGGCCGAACTCCCCATGGACCATAAAAACCAAACAAAAACAATATATTATATGATTCAAAACCCAGTATAAAGTATAAGTGATTTTGCAAAAGAGAGGGAAAAACAATTCTTGTTAAAGCCATTGTCACCGTCAAATTCGTCATTTCACAGCATTTTACGAGCCATCTTTTAATACCTTGTCATTAACAGAAATACAGGCCTTGACTATCAGAGTATTTAACAATAATTTACTTAGAACCATAAATAAAATTACAAATACTTTGCCTATATTTTGATCTCCTGAGAAATTTCCCGGTTGTTCCTTGGAGTTGGCACTAAAGTTATGTTAAGTTCGACATCGCAAAGGTCTCTGAACTAGAAGTCTCAAAAGTCGAGACTAATACAACAATATTACGATACCGAATAATATATCTAAAATTCTTTACTGTTTGTAGAAGTTTAGTGCCTCTTGGTGATCAGCACTACACGGTGAGCCCTCAGAAGATGCCATTAGGCATTGAAGATATCATTATTTGGTCTTGTTATAAAATCTACGTAACGGCTCTGCTATTGAAATTGTTGCAGCGGATTAAGTTGTATAACAAATACAACGATGAAACAATTGATTCAGACAATGTTTTTTTGGACTTGGGAAGTTTTCTTTGTTCATGTGTTTGATGGAAAGGAAAATAAAGAATTGCTAATAATTTTGTAATCGTTTCTAATCTCGACGCTGGTTCTCCTGGAAAATGTCAACGAGGACTTTAAAAAAATAACAGTTGGACAAGACAAAGAGTGGGAAAAACAATTTCTATTCAAATTATCATTGTCTACTTTATGTCACTGCATTTTACGTGCGGTCACTATTTTCTTTAGCATAAAGAGGAATGTAGAACTTTGACTGCCAGTTTTTCATTAAATTATGATTTAACAGCCGTAGAGGTGGCCACGCCTTTGGTTCTGCTAATACATACTTCTACTTTTCACTAAAAAAATATTATGACGACAGAAGTTTAAGTATCTTCGTATTAAATTACCTAAAGCACTAATAATAATTAAATAAAATTCTGCCTAACGGCTTTCTCATCAAAATTATTGCAGATGGTTTGAGGTTTATGGTAAATATGCCGATAAGATTATTACTTTATTACTTACAGTACTTACAGTACTTTGTCACGAGTCCTGCATTGGTTCGAAATTTTTAAAATTTAGTCTTAAATGCTAAGAAATCTAAATGCGTAGAGTTTACACTTCCTAATGTAAAAAGTAAAAATTGTAACTTGCTTTTTAACAATGAAGTGTTAGAATTGATTGACTCAACAAAATTCTTAGGTATAACATTAGATAAAAAGCTCCAGTGGAACCCCCATCTTTCAACACTCGCAGCCAAACTCAGCTCCGCCGTCTTTGCAATTAGAAAAGTTAGACAATTAACGGACATTAATACGGCTCGACTTGTTTATTTTAGTTATTTTCACAGTATTTTATCTTACGGTATTTTATTATGGGGCAGTGCTGTCGAAATTAATTCTATATTTATTTTACAAAAAAGAGCTGTGCGGGCTATTTATAACTTAAAAGCTAGAGATTCTCTGAGAGATGTTTTTAAAGAAATAGGTATTCTTACAGTCGCTTCCCAATACATATTTAATAACATATTATATATACGTCAAAATTTAAATAGTTATATAAAAAACAGTGACAGACACGCGATAAATACGAGAAATAAAAACAAACTCGTAACGCCAAAGTTTCGGCTTGAAAAAGTTAATAAATCCTTCATGGGTTTGAGTATACGCATATATAATAAAGTTCCACAAGATATCTTAGACCTTCCATTTCTTATTTTTAAATCTAAAATCAAAAGTTTATTGTTAAATAAAGCTTATTATAACGTTCAAGAGTTTTTAGTGGATCGAAATATGTGGAACTTAAGTTGTTGAATCATTTGCAGGATTTATATTATAATGTACATCACCTATTGTTATATTTCTTTTGAAAAGAACTGTTGAGTGTCTGGCCGGCTCTTCTCAACAGAGCAGCATTCCGAGCCGGTGGTAACTTACTTACGGACTGACTACACTGACCTTTTTTGTATTATAGTAATTGACGATTCAAAAGTGCGTGTAAATGCCTACTTGAATAAAGATATTTTGAATTGAATTTCATTGAAAACTGGGAAGATTTATTGGTTCATGTAATTGGTGGGAAGAGTACAAATATTTAAGAGTACAAGTATTTGAAAATTAAATTTTGATAATGTTGTTTTATGATGATAAATTTCATCTTGTAACGTTTTATATATTTTTTTGTAGATTCTAATCGGGTTCGGACAATGCATTTCCGGACGTTTAAGAATTAAAGAAGAACGTGTAAGACTAAAAGAATATCAGATTTTTTTAAGAAGAGAGGCATCCAGCAGACAAAAGCAAAACAGAATTTCTTATGTATTTAAAAGGATACTGTCTTTCACTACTGAGTGAAGAAGTCTGATAGAAGAGATGTATAATATGGGCATTGACAATGTCGGGTTTTCTCAGTTTAGTCTCCAAAGACGAGCACCGACCGATGCTATGGAAATTTGGCTTTAAAGATTATTTTTCACATTATGAACAAGTGTATTGATACAATATAGGTCAAGAGTTTACTTGTTTGAAAGTACTATCCTTTGGCATTACCAGACGGATTTGAAAATTTGTTATATTTAATAGACTATAATTGACATGTTTTGTAGAAGATTATGGGCTATAATTACATTACACTACAACCTTTATAATCAGTTACGCTTTCAATTATATATAATGCAAATATGCGGAATATAGTATGTTGTTTGTATCTTGGCTTCGGACGATAGCTTTTAAATTATTCCGAAGATATTTCGAAAGTCTTTCGTGAGTTATATCTAACTGTGATTGTTTTAAATGTCTAATTACAACTTACAAAATACAATCTTTGAAAATCAAAGTTGAATAGAAGAATTTATTTAATCAATTTACATTTAGATGCTTAGTACATTATCAATAGAATAAATACAGCTTGAATATTTTTATACGAATTTACAGTTATTCTAAGTGTCCATATGTTTATTTTCCTTCATCGATCACCATTTCAAGAGACTCTGGTTCATATTCCGGATCGATGGTCCTTGTTTTAATGATCTGTTTGTACACGAAGGCAGCTTTACGAGGAGTCCTCGTACGAGCTGGGTCAGAGAAGTCAACTCGGTAGATACCAAAACGTTCTCTGTAAAAGATATACAGGTATAATCTTTGGTAATAAAGAAAATTTACTAAATTTAGATAATATAGTGTTATATCTATGTTTTAGTAATTAAACTCGGTTGAAAATTTTAATTTACATCTAATTCTAGAATATAATCAACAAATCTCACGTGTAGCCCAGCAACCATTCAAAGTTGTCCATCAAACTCCAGGTCATATAACCCCGCAGATCTACTCCAGCCTCTAATGTATCCAGGATGCTGTTCAAGGCAGCTCTGTAGTATCTGATTCTGTCAGCGTCTCCGATATCTGCTTCTGGTGTCGACGACCAGCCGTTCTCCGTGATGTAAAATATTGGTCCGTTGTATTTTTTGTGAAGGTGGGTGAGAGCGTTGTAAATACTATTCGGTGCTTGCTGTTAAGAAAGGAGTTGGTTAAAAATATACAAATATTAAAATATTCAATAACCAAAATTGTTTATTAAAAAAATATTTGCTTACTGTCAACCAAACAGATGCCGATTTTGGCCATTCTGGTGGAACATAGGTTCCGACACCAGCATCATCAAGCAATGAAGGTACTGGATGATCAGACATATATTCTGTCGCAGATACAAGATAACCGGTGTAATGATTGACTCCAAAGAAATCGTAGGTTCCACGTACGAAAGCCTTTTCATCTTCAGTATATTCTGGCATACGAGACCTCGGGTAGCCCTGTTCCGCGCTTTTCTTTGCAACAATCTCTGATAATTCTTTTGGAAAACCTCCTTCTTCAGAGAAGATAGGTTCTGCGTAGATACCCCACTGGAATCAAATAAATAGAACATGTATAAAATATAATAAATTAATATGTATGTATATAATAAAAATCATACTTCCGCTTGTCTCTTTATTTCAGCCGCGAATGCATCTTCTTCCGAATCAGTCAAAGGACCAAACCAGTTAACACTGATGGTGATACCACATACACCACCTTGGCTTTCTTTGTAGTCGTTTACATATGCGTAGTAAGCTCTTGCATGACCAAGCGCTAGATTCTTGGCGCAGTAGTAAGTACCCACGTCAGTTGCGTTTAGGATTGGCGCTTTTGTGGCAGAACCATAACCTTCGTAACAGACTTCTCTTGGTTCATTAAATGTAATCCAGTGCTTGACTCTATCTCCAAACTTTTCGAAAACAATCCTGGCATAATCCTCGAACCACTCGGGGAACATGGGGTTTATAAAACCTCCCAAGTCTTGTAGTTTTTGTGGCAAGTCCCAATGGTACATTGTAACCACGGGCTTAATGTTGTATTTAAGCATTTCATCGATGTAATTGTTATAAAACTCAACTCCAGCTTCACTGACTTTGTTAGCTAAACCGTTCGGTAGAAGTCTGGACCAGGCTAAGGAGAACCTGTACACGTCCAGACCCAGTTCCCTCATCATTTCTACATCTCGTTTGTAGTTATTATATGAATCTGCTGCGATATCACCATTGCTTAAATCTGTGATGATATCAGGCTTGGTGTGGGTTAGGCGGTCCCAAATATTTTCTCCTTTGTCTAAAAAATACATACATGTTTTAAAATAATTGCTTTGCTTGTACACGATACAGAGTCTATATATCTTTTAATAATGGTCGATTCTGCATGCATTGCAGATTTCGATGAAATTTAGTGAACACATTTTGGACTTTTAGGTATTCAAGTTTTTTATCCATGTAACTACAGAAAATCTTAACTATGATTAGCTCATTTGTTGAGTTATTATTAGCTCGCATTTTATTTCTGCCATGATATTATATTGAGAAGCTGTCCTCCCTTGCTCAATTTATTACTATCTTATATTATAATATATTTTAATTATATTAACATATATTAACATTAATATATATTAATATATATTAATCTTAATATATGTTAATTCTTTGTATAAAATATTCATACAGCAAACCTGTCTCAACTATTTCTACAGGATAATATAATTATGTGATATATACGAGTAATGTAGATATTAAGAATTACCATCAGCGTTCCATCCTCCTTCTATCTGATAGGCGGCTGTGGAAGCTCCAAAGAGGAAGTCATCAGGGAACCTCCTGTCCTGGGCTTGGATACCTACCACTAACCTAAATATAATTTAAGACACATCAGTAGATTTCATCATATTATATATGAATAATTTATATGCTTCTTCAAATTGTCTATAAATATGTTAATATTTATTATCACGGACAGGACTAGAAGCTGCTACCTCTGGGATACTCTAGAAGTTTCTTTGTCAACAGAGTAGCAGTGTTGTTATCTACACTAATTAGTATTAATTCTATTAATTCTATTCTATTAATTAATTAGTATTAAAAAAAATATTGCGGTGAATTCGGAGTTAAATAATTAATTATAATCTTTATAATAATATTTATAATTTAATAACATTAATGAAATATTTCTTAAATATATGAATAATTTTAAAGAACATCTTACAAGGGTAACTTATTTATAATTATATATATACTTACTCTAATTTTAAGAAATACTAAATGGGTTTTCTAAAGAAGATTTTTAAGACATCATATTATAAAATTGCGCAATTACACTGCGCATTATATTGCGCAATTGCAATTATAGAACACATTTTATAATTGCAATGACGCTAGGTAAATACGTACCCTATTAACAGTAGAAGCTTCATCGCACGTCCGTACAGAGAACCTTCGCGATATACTTTGTGTTAAGTGTTTAATCTTGAATTTATATATATATATGTCTATATTTATCTATTTATACATCTCATGATAGATTGAGATAAGTCTTGGTGAAGTACTCCTTGATAATACACTGCATAGAATTTCTGATTAAACGTAAAAAAAATACAATATTTTTCAGACGGGTTAAGTACATCTAAATAACGTTACTGCTAGACGGCCAAGCTGTGCTTCGGGACGATAGCTGTTCGTTGCTCTGGAACACTTGGAAGAAAAGCTTTGGGAACTTTTCAAACTTTCCTTGCTCACCCCACCTGTAGTACCTTGATAGGAGGCTCTTTCTGCCCTATAGGCTTACGTCAAGAGGATTCGTCGGGGTATCCTCATATGAGGGGTTCCGGTTTTTGTGTTTATAATTTTCTATATACGTGGATTACTTTTTTTTAGTTTAGTTAATTTCATACTTTGTGATAAGAATATTTGCATTTAAAAAATTACAAATGAAAGTAAGTTCGCAGGAATGAAAATTCCTTTTATGGCCATTTCCCACGACGCACAGGAAACTTTTTTATCGATGATATTTAATAGTGGTGCGGCGCCGCTTTCTTGTCACGCTGATTTCATTGAAGAGTTGTGGCAATAGATCCTGTCATCAGTGGCCAGTTTGCCGGCATTTCAGACTATCGCCTTCAAAAAAGCGAAGTATTATCGACGATTAAGATTATATTACTTTTATATTGTTTGATGATTAAACAGGGAACGTCGTTAATTCAAGCTAGAAACAAAAAAAATCCTATTATTGATCCTTGTGAAACGCTTATACTATAAAAACAGCAGCGTTTCAATTAACTTTCCATTGTCTATTCGATAAATTTGAGACTACAAGAGCAGAAGCCCGGTCATAATATACGTAAAAAAGATTTTGTTAAATTGTATGTGATATATGGACATATTACTGCAGATGTAGATAAGGTTGCAAGTAGCATCTAGATATCAATAGTTCGATGTTGCTCTACTATTAAAACATTGTCAAGAAAATATGATTCCCACTTTAAAATTAAAGATGTGAATAGAAAATCTATTAAAATTAAGGTACAGGTTGTAAGAATTCGCGAAGATAGATTTAAAAAATATATGAAATTAGAATAATCTATAAGACATTTGTAAACTGTAACTTCGAATAATTTTGTGGAAATATCCTTATGTAGTACTATATAAATATTATAATAGAATAATCGAGAGAGATTTATTTGAGAGGAGTTAGTTTCTTTACATAAGTCACACTGAAATAACTTATATAAGTTTTTAGATAATGTTTATATCAAAAACAAAAAACTCAAAATGATAGATTACTCTTATCAAAAGTGACGATAGTAAAAGTTAATCCAAATGTTCTTGCACAACATAAATGTGATTACGACGATGACTATCACGATTCAAATCACTAGTTTATATCGTGAAGAGACAAATGTCGTGTTCTATGAAAATATTTATATACTATTCGATTCTTCGACTATTAGTTCATCTCATCATCAAAGACGCGTCTGGTATTAGTTTTTAATCAATCTAAGACCGTAGTATAAAATTTTGTTCCTTTAATTGGTATAACAGAAATTGGAAAGAGAGGGAGACAATCTCTCTTATTTGAAGGACAAGTCACAAGGATGATTTTCCGTTGTCTCGCAGCATCTCATTAGACAAGGATAACCGTGACTGAGTGAAAATCGTTCTTACTTTAAACGTTTGGATAAATCTCATTTTCCAGTAAGATATGGTCTGTGAATTTCTTCAATACAGTTGCTCCAATTCTCAGAGAAAAGAACTTTCAAAGATTCCGCAAACTTTTACAATATAACACTTTTTTAAGAATTAATCTAGGTATTAACCTTTATTAGAAATTAAATTACTTATAATTTTGTCTCTGATATTCCATTCAGTCTATTGAGTGGAGTAAAATCATATCATTCAGATTCATTCAAGGTGATAGAATAACTACAATGATCTATTAATCTATCGTGATAGATTATTGATAGACTTGCAATAGTAGGAATGGAAAACCATGAGGGCAGCTCCAGCTCGATAATCCAAGAATATCACTATCACTTAATAGGGGGAGACAAAAACAATAACTCGTCACGGTAAAGTGTAATATTCAAGCATCGAGCGGAGAAAATGTACCTATGTGAGAATAACCGACCGAATTTCCGATGGGTAATGCCTATAAAAATCAAACAACAACAATCCAACAAGAAACAATATTATATGATACAAAAACCAGTATAAAACATTAACCTTCTAAAGTGGCTTAGGAAAAGACAAGAGCAAAACTAATCTTGTTGAAGCCATTGCCACCGTCAAATTCAACATGTCGCTGCATTTTACGAGCCATCTCTTAACATCTTGCGGTTAACAGAAAAACAGGCCTTGACTACCAGAATATTTTAAAATAATTTACTCAAAATCACAATTAAAATTACAATACCTTTGCCGATATTTTTATTTCCTGATAAATTTCCCGGTTATTTGCTCTTATGGTAGAGTCGACACCAAAAATTTTTTCGACATCGCAAAGGTCTCCAACAAACCTAAATCTCTCAAAAGTCTAAAATTCTTTACTGTTTGTAGAAGTTCAGTGACGCTTAGTGATCAGCACACTCATTATCATTAGCATATTCATTGAAGATTCTTTGGTCATTCTTTCTCCCTGTTTCACACTCTACCAGCCGTTACTCGTCCATCGAAATCGATGCAGCGGGATTACGTTTTTAACGAATACACCGATAAAACAATTGGTTCAATTTGATTCAGACAATATTTTTTTTTGGTCTTTTGAAGTTTTATTCATTCATGTGTTTGATAGAAAGAATAAAAATAAATGAGGTCATTGATAACAATTAATTGGCATTTATTAAAAAAAAACTATAATTCCAAGGATGTAAAAGTTTATTTTCCTTCATCAATCCGCATTTCAAGAGTCTCAGGTTCGTATTCCGGGTCGACGACCCTTGTTTTAATGATCTGTTTATACACTAAGGCAGATTTACGAGGAGTTCTTGTACGAGCTGGGTCCGAGAAGTTAACTCGGTAGAGACCAAATCGTTGTCTGCAAAAATATGTAAGATAACTTATAAAAAACTAATAACATACTAAGATAATATTACAAATTAAACTATTTAATCAATGTCATATTCTTATTCTGTAACTAAATCTAAATATAAAGTATTTCGAAATAAATCTCACGTGTAACCATGCATCCATTCAAAGTTGTCCATCAAACTCCAGGTCATATACCCCCTCAGGTCAACTCCAGCCTCCCTTGTATCCAGAATGCTGTTCAAGGTAGCCCTGATGTATCGGACCCTGCCATCATCTTCGCGGTCTGCTTCAAGGGTCGATGACCAGCCGTTCTCCGTGATGTAAAATATTGGGCCGTTATATTTTTTGTCAAGGTGGGTGAGAGCGTTGTAAATACTATTCGGTGCTTGCTGTTCAGAGAGGAGTATGTTTAAAAATATTACAAATATTAAAACATTCAATAACTAAAATTGTGTATTTACTATTGTTGGTATGCATTGCTTACTGTCAACCAAGCAGATGCCGATTTCGGCCACTCTGGTGGAACATAGGTTCCAACATCAGCATCGTCAAACAATGAAGGCACTGGATAATCAGACTTATATTTTGTCGCAGACACAAGAATGCTGGTGTAGTGATTGACTCCGAAGAAATCGTAACTACCACGTACAAAATTCCTTTCGTATTCAGTGAAATCTGGCATACGAGATCGAGGGTATCCCTGTTCAGTGCTTTTCTTTGCAACAATCCTCGCTAATTCTTTTGGAAAACCTCCTTCTTCAGAGAAGATAGGCTCTGCGTAGATACCCCACTGGAATCAAATAAATAGAATATATATAAAATATAATCAATTAATGTGTATAAAGATATAAAGGTCATACTTCCGCTTGTCTCTTTATTTCAGCAGCATATACATCGTCCTGTGATTCAGTCAAAGGACCAAACCAGTTAACACACATGGTGATACCACATACGCCACCTTGGCTTTCCTTGTAGTCGTTTATATATGCGTAATATGCTCTTGCATGACTAAGCACTAAATTTTTGGCGCAGTAGTAAGTACCCACGTCAGTAACGTTTAGGATTGGAGCTTTTGCGACAGAACCATAACCTTCGTAACAGATTTCTTTTGGTTCATTAAAAGTGATCCAGTGCTTGACTCTATCTCCAAACTTTTCGAAAACAATCCTTGCGTAATCTTCGAACCACTCCGGGAACATGGGGTTTATAAAACCTCCTAAGTCTTGTAGTTTTTGTGGTAAGTCCCAATGGTACATGGTAACAATGGGCTTAATATTGTATTTAAGCATTTCATCGATATAATTGTTGTAAAACTCTACTCCAGCTTCACTGACTTTGTTAGCTAACCCGTTTGGTAGAAGTCTGGACCAGGATAATGAGAACCTGTATACGTCCAGACCTAGTTCCCTCATCATTTCTACATCTCGTTTGTAGTTGTTGTATGAGTCTGCTGCGATATCACCATTACTTAAATCCTTGATGACATTAGGCTTAGTGTGGATCATGCGGTCCCAAATATTTTCTCCTTTATCTGAAACAATACATAAAATAAATTCTTAACTATTGTTCCGAGAATGTAACTTTTGTACTCCATGCAGATAGTATAATATGAACGGAAATAAAATCTGTTAACCTTCCGTTAAGAGACAAACAACAAATATTAATTAATATTTTAAAGTTATTATTAAGGGGCATTTGAATTTTGCTAGCATTCGATAGCAATAAACTATCAAACAACTAAGTGAAAAATAAATATGTCAATAATTACTTATATAACTAATAAAATAACTTTTAATTAATTTAGTTTTAATCAACCTAATATTTGTCTTCAAACATTACCATCAGCGTTCCATCCCCCCTCTATCTGATAAGCGGCTGTTGCAGTTCCAAAGAGGAAGTCATCAGGGAACCTCCTCTCTTGGGCCTGGATACCTATCACTATCCTAAATATAAATAAATGATTGCATTTCATTATATTGTATATAAAACACACACGTTGTAAGCAAAAACACAAAATGTACACTTTGCTTACATACACTAACAGAAAGCATTTAAGCACGTACCACACACTTGGCTCTTCCAGGTTTTATACATATACAACAAATAAACAACAATTTAATGCTTTTCTTATAGTATACAATGAATCAATGGTATACTATACTAAATATTCTAACAGAAAAATAAATTTTAACATCATAAATACATATTTTCAGAGGCATATTCCAAGGGGAATCTATTAGCCTTTTGTGTTTTTTAGCTTCAAATCCTCTGTCACAGCTAACAATAGTCGCTACGAATACAAAATAGATAAACACACTAAAATTACACATCTTTTAAATCTTAAAAAATTGCAGCAACGAGACACGAATTCAACTCTTTCCTGAAAATCACAGAAAATAATAGTAAAGATATTAAGATGAAATTCGGTATTAATAAATGTAAAGTAAGCAGTATTATTACAGCACACTGTCAAAAACAAGAACCTTATAAATTGGATCAACAAAACAATGTAATTTTTACTTGGTCCAATTTATATTTATTTGGCTTTTCAACAAACTGAGGAAAATAGTTCACAAGGGAATTAAGGAAGACCTGAAAATGAAATATAAAAACAGAGTACAATACTGAAGATTTAACTCTCTGCAAGAGATAAAGTAAAAGCCATTTACACATATGCTATCCCTGTACTAACATACTCATCTGGAATTGTGAAATGGTGGGATACAGGATAACAACTAAAACCACCTGGAATAAGCGTATTATATACCCTGCGATTGCAAGATTTACATTAAAATGACAAAATATAAACTTACAACTACAACGAAACAGATCCTTATTAAGTATATTATAGAAGATTAAATGCAGTATTTAAAACTAAAGTTTGTGGAAAAAAACAAGACATATGCCATTTCAATATTACCCTATTCCTTTTGGTAAATCAAATGGTCAAAACCGATTTCCAACAAATAGAACAATCACGCACTACACACAAAAAACATATTAACCTACATCCTACATGTGAAAGTCTTTCCATTAAAAGACATCGAATTCAGGCTTTATAGATATTCATACTCCCAGGCAAATACAATTGCTTCAAATGAAAGCATTCTTCCACACAACCTTCTAACACGTCTTCCTTTAACGTTAATAATACACAAAAATTAAAAATACAAAACTGGAAAAAAGTATATAAAATAACTTACCTCTAATAGACATCGCAAATTCTAATACTCATAATTTCCATAAAACAATAGCGGAAAAAATAGAAAATATACAGAACTGAAAGAAGAAGTAACTCAAATATGGTGAATAAAAAATATACGTGGCACCAATAGTCCTCTCAACTACAGGACTCATAACGATGATTTACATCATAGCCTCAAATTAATAGACCGAAAAGATGTAATTTATATAACGCTACAAAAACCGCTGTCTAACACCTGTAGAATAGTGAGAACATTCACATTCATTTTCAGTTGGCAGAGCAGTTTTCTTATTACTATACTTAGAAAGTAAAACCTAAAGAAATTAAAACCATATTAAAAATTTTAACTTTAAGAGAATCAAGAAAAAAAAAATCCGTGCCCGCAGGGGGACACGCGTGGGTAGACGTCGTGTGTAACTCGTTTAAAATATAAGAATAACACATGATGCCGTTGTTTACATCAAAAATTTTCAAGCAAAAAGCGGTTTTTATTTTTTTTCTCGGAAAAGGTATCTTTTTTTGAAAATACTTTTGGTACTTAAATTTAGAGTAAAAAATAACCTTTCTATTAAAAATATTTGAAAGGAGGGAATTTTTACCAGAAAAAAGTTGCCGTGGTTTTACCTACCTTAAATTTTTAAGCTAAAAGTTGTTTTTATTTTTATTCTCGGAAACAGTACCTTTTACGGAAAAAACTTTAGTACCTAAATTTAGAGTAAAAAATAACCTTTCTATGAAAAATACTTGTGATGTAAGAATATTTACCAAAAAAAAGTTATGAATTTTTTTCCAAAAATTTTCGGTTTTTTCACCCCCACTCCTAAGTTATTGAAGTTAGGTTTTCGATTTATTTGCATTAGTTATAGGTATTCATCAAAGACAGCATATAATATGAACGCGATTGATCTTCTTTGTATAGGGAAAAAGTTATGGTCGAAAAACTGAAATCAGAAAAAGTGAGGCCCTAGCGCCCCCTGTGGCCGGATTTCTCTGGTTAACGAACTTGACCTTCATTTTTGGATGGTTGATTTTTGTGCAAAGTTTGAAAGCGATCCGAGCTAAACTGCGGCCGCTATCGTGCTGACAAAAGTCGAATCTGGACGCACGCACGCATATATATATATATAAAACTTTTTGACCAATGGTCATTTCGGACTCATGAGAAGACCTCCTGTGAAGTCAGGTACAAATGAATGGGCAGACCGAATTCTTCGACGTCTACCCAATATGATGTATTCGCAATTAAAATAATATTAACATAATACTACTTGCTTTCTTTAGACAGGTATGTGGTTTAAGAAATTGTGTTTTTCACCGCTGCATTTAATGGATTCAAGTTCATTCTCTATATTATTATTATTTGTTAACATTGGTGAAATATTTGTAAACAATCTTAATCATTTTAAAGAATATATTACTAATTTTACCCAATTATGATGTTAGTAACGTAGACTTTATTTGTGTTAAAACCATAACATAAAAAATACTACATGAGTTTGAGAAGTGTTATTTATGATTAAAAAACTTCCAAAAACTTACTGATAAACTGATCTTTACCACCACCGCTAATAAAATATTTAACAATATAAAAAAACACTTTTTAAACAGCTGAAATATCATTATTTATTTATTTTCCACTATGATTCAATGCGTCTATTTTGATATAATATTTATCGAAATAAGCCTTTCTGTAATACTGCAATTTAAAATTAAACAACGAAAATTCTAAACTAACTCTGAGAAGAACACAACAAGCTCAGCCTGGTATTCGTTTATTGTGATCACTGTTTCACAAACTTCAATATTTAGTAAAAATTATGAACAATTAGAAAAATGCAGACTACTAACTCACAGCAATAAAATAAATTTTGATTTAAATCTAAATTTATTATATTTCACGTTAATACTTACCCTAATAGTAAAAGCTTCATCACACGTCTTTACAGAGAGCTTTCGTAATTTGTGTGAAGTATTTTATTTTGAATTATATATATATATATATTTGTTCATGTTGACAGAAAGATGCAAGTCTTTATGAAATGCTCTTGATAATACACTGTATATTATTTGATATTAAATTTCAAAATTTAATAATTTTAAGAGCGGTTAGGATCGTCGTAATAATAAATGTACATAAAATGTAACATTAATTGTTATTAAATAGCTATTATATGTAATTAGTGCTCATTGTCTAAACTAATATTAAGAGGAAAGATTTGTATTTTTGTACGTATACATGTATATTTATTGCATTTATTTCAAAAATTCTTTCACCATGCGAATGCCACATTGCCTGCCTGCCTGCCTGGAATAGTTTCAATCATTCTCAGGATACGGACATACAAATAAAACTGTTTGTCGATTAAAAAAACGTTAAATTTATATATATGTATAAATTTATATATATGTACATTTTAAGACTTTTCAAGAGACAAAGCGCTAACGAACTCTCACATATGTAAACGCGGACGGAGTCGCGGGCTATATTTAGCATGTAATAACTAGATTATGTGATAAATTAATAATAACAGGTCAATTGTCAGTTGAAGTAATAAATAATGGTAATGATAACGAGACCCCAAATGCAATATTACGTTATCACATACAACGTCAAATGACGAAGATATAGTAAATTATCTATATAAAAATAAACAAGATTAGAGACATTAGAAAGTCATTTAGACAATCTCTTAAAAAGGCAAAATACTAGGGGCGCCAACAGACCCTCAATTTCGACTTACTGCGCTCGCGAAATCTCGGGTGCCGTTTGCATATTGAGCGAAGCGAGCCCAGTGTAATGACTCATCGTTTCCCATTGACTTAAATGGGATATCAGTTTTTTGACATGACATTTAAAAAATTTTTTTTTTACGTTTTTCAAAATTTTTTTTAAATCATCACCTAATATGTGTGTGTTTTTTTGATTGCAAAATTTCATAATTTTGCGTCAAGTAGTTTTCGAGCGTATTCGTGACAAAAAATGTAAAAAGTCTCCAGTAGAACTCTCCGCTCAATAACGGCTAATATATTATTAGCGCTCACTTAGTAATGATAAGAAATTTTCGAGTATTGATACCGGACAGAGACAAGGAGCGAAGCCGCCGATAAAACTTAGTTATATAAGTTTTTGGTATGTCCGTCAAAATTTTAGAATTTTCCAGTATAAAAAGCCGTGTCGATCATACTTTGCTAAAACCTTACATACAATGATTAGAAAACCTCAACATGTATGCGCATAGTATTCTTATATTAAAATTATTATAACTGTTAAATTATAATAAATAACATTTAAAACAGGTAAAGAGTTCTAAGAGTGATGAACTGGAATCCTGATTTGAGCCCTCTTTGTCCTTAGCGTCTCTGGCTTCTGTCCGATGACAGTACACAATATTTTTTTATCTAATTAAATTTCTGATATCCGTAATATTTTTGATATCTATATCTATACGCTAAAATCTGTGCACTTTATAAGTAATATTTTTATATCTATATAGATTTGGTGTGAATAGTTTAATATATGTATAATTAATATTATAATAAAAAAAATTGTTTTAATTACAATTGTTGTTTTAGTATTTTTCTGCAGTGTTCTTATTAGTTAACCCTTTCCCCAAAAAGTTGTCTTTAACAACATTACCTTAATGACTATCAATAATACCGCGTTTTCCATTTTCATTGTTTATATATTGTCTTGTTTTTGTATATCTACTTATCTATGCTCTTCAGTCTTGTTTCTTGTTTGAATTAGGTCAATAATTATAATGAGCATTCAATTAAGAATTATCTAAAGTACGAGTATTTGTGTATAATATAGATGTCTAAAAATAGTTTTTGTTTTTTTTCTATCTTTGTTTATTTGGATCACGCAATCTGTAAACGGAGTATAATTAAATTTTATAGCTTGTAGTCGATTTTAGAATATAGGTTTCTAACTTTACGCATTTTTTTTATTTTTATTGAAAACTTATAATGATTTGGACTATAACTTTAAAACGAGTTTAATAAAATTTTGTGTCTATTTTTGATTAAATATTATTTCGTGATTAACTTACTATTTTGATGAACAGATTATGATTTTTATTCCATTGGATGTAATCCTAACATCGTCTCATTCTAATTTTACTGAACCTTAATTTGGTTTTCTAAAACTCAACAGAAAACTCTTCAACAAAATGTCATTTCTGGATGTAAAAGTCGAATTATCGGTGAAGGTAATTTTTTAATTAATTAATTAATTAAGTTTTTCATTCTTCAGATATATATTAAGAAAACAACTTTAGTTAAGTTTACTTACTATCTTTTTAACATTTCAGGAGCGTAGTTAATGACTTGACAATGATTATGACTAAATATCTAGTAAAAAAAATTATTGTCAATAATATTTTACCTTTAACTTAAACGATTAAAGGAATAAAGTATAGAATCACTTTTATATAACACTACTGTTATTTTATATTATATTACAGAAAAATGTAACATCTTATATTAAGTTATTTAATATGACACCTCGTTAAATAACAATTAAACATTATGTGTTATTTATTACATAATCACTTCTATGTATAATTTATTATATGTACAATGACAATTGTTTTCTCATTTTAGTTATAGCATCCTGATAGACTTATCATTGATGCTTATGGGTGGGTTTTTTAAAGAATGTGTAAATTTATTCGAAAAAATAATTGAGCTGAACCTAAGCGAAGCTCTTAACCGTTTGGGAGCCCTTTTTTTGGGTTTAGTTGTCTCCAGAATGCGACGAGATACGAGGAATTAGCTAAAAATTTTCTCATGTATGTTTGAGCCGAACGCGGATGTTATAGCGAAAACAGATTGAAAAAATGTTTATCCATTCAAAAGTTATCAAGAAAAGAAGAAAGGAGAGGGGCTCAGCTCAACACCCGCCGCGAACGGTTGGCGGATCCTAGTATTAAATATTATAAGAACTACTTCTTAAAGCTCAGATAACCTTTTGTCAAAGTTCTGAGAAGAACTGACGACAGAAACTCAGCTTGTATTTGTTCATAGTATTTATATGATGTACATCACTATACTTAATAAAATTATCCTTATTCTTATACACACATTTGCACAATGCGCAGATAGCTTTCTTTTTTAAAAATATTTTTTTTATATCAACACTAGAGTAGGATACCACACGATATTATTCTATGAAAATAACTATAATAACTTTGCAATAGTCTTCTCAGTATATACGGTATCGTACTATGTAGGGGAGACCGGGGATGGTTGACTGTAGGGGCAGGTAGACTAATTGTCAAAAACGCGAGCTAGGCAAATTTTTTGCAAAGATCGACTAGGTGAGCGTATCCATTATTCCCCCGCACACAATCATCAGAAAAACCGCGGAGCAGACGCACACCGTTTGTCAGCTAGACCCTATTGTTCAAAAACAAGACACTTAAGTAACAATTTTTTTCCTAATTCTATTTGTTATAACTCTTTTCATTTTGTTTTGATTGCTTGTCAAACTGTTTAATACGAATGTTTCATTTCCGAACTTTGTATGCTTCCTTATTATTTTTAATTACGACACCATTTTAAGGTTTAGGCACGTAGTTAAAAATTACTAGGTTGTTTGGGGCTGGTTGACCATCTAGTTAACCTGCCCCAAACAATTTTGGATATACTAGATATAAATTGGTATAATATATAACCTAATATTTCCAATTTAGAACGATGCGCATCTATAAACGAAAGTCAAATCGACGTAAGGATATACTGGAGAGTAAAAATTATCAATTCAAAGAATTTGCTATGCCATATAAAATATCGCCATTTAGTAAATATGAATAAAAAATAATGCAATCCCGGACTGTCTAGATCTCAATTGACCTTGGAAAGCGTTGTCTACATAAGAAACAGACAAATATTCAGTGACGAGGAAGAGCTTGCATCAGAAGATTGCCCATAAGGGAGCTGCTGATGTTTATTATGGATTAACGGCTTACGAGCCCCGAAAATTTGCATATGAATTTGCGAAAAAAAATAATAAATCTATTCCTGAATCATGGGATAAAAAACAGATTGCTGATGAAGATTGGGTAGGGAGTTTGCTTAAACGTCATCCTATTCTCTCTATTCGATCTCCTCGAGCCACTTCTTTCAACATAAACAACGTGCAGTTGTTCTTTGATTACCTAATAACCGTTTACCTACGTTTAAATTTAAGCCCTAGGTATATTTGTAATGTAGATGAAACAGAACTGACAACGGTTCCCATTCCTGATAGAGACATAGTGTGCTATGTCTCTATCTTGGCACCAAAAAATGGGTTCGGTTCGCTGGTGACAGTCGCAGTTGCTATCTCGGCCTCGGCAATATGGTCCTTCCGTTCTTCGTTTTCCCACTATAAATACTATTTTAGACTAAAGGACTATCAAAGACTATTTTAGACTGGAGGTGGACCGATAGGTTCTTAACGATGTTTAATGTTGTTGAAGATGTTCTCTAAAATGATGATTGCATTTACTTTAGTATCTTAATATTGTTCCTTCGTAGTCTTGGTACTCATTACTTCTTAGGTCAACTTACCCCTAGTGACAAGTCAACCTGCTCCAGGCACGGGGTAGGTTGACTCGTTTTTCCCGTTCTATAAAATCGAGCCTATATACTATGTTTTGATTGATATCCAGCTTATTTTAATTTCTTTCTAGAGCTGAATAGTGTCACTATCAATGGAATCGCTTTTCACAAACATAATCATTAAAGCAATAAAAATATTAACTTTTAAACTGAAAATTGATCAACCATCCCCGGTCTCCCCTACGGCAGAACTAAGTCTATTAGCTAATTGTAAATTACCATTTACATTGATACCAAAAATCGTTGGTTTCCATCATTTCTTCATTTAACAGTACATTATCTGGCACTTACCTGTCCTCTGTTTTATATTAGGAGTTGCAAATCCGGGAAGTTTTGTATTTTTTTGTTGAGTACCAGATTGTTAACAATCAACCAGATTACTATTTTAGAGAGCCTTGTATACATCATCATACATTTACTCATGCTTTTATACTTTAAATATCATAAAAATATTATTAGCAAACAATAATATCTTATTATATTTTTTTACAAGAGTTCTGACGTAAAAAGCATGAGGGCCCCCCGGAGGGCATGTATGAAGAGGTTGATGTCTGTGGCCGAGGCGAAAGAGGTATGCAGGGACCGTAGCGTTTGGCACTCCGTCGTCTCTGGCTACCCCGCAAGGGATATGGCGTGAATCTAAGTCTAAGTCTAAGTCTAAGAGTTCTCAGTTCATTTATATAAACAAGAAAGAGAAGCGACCCTATGATTAAACCTTTAGGAACCCCTATTTCAATCGGAGCCCCAACCGTTCTCTTACTATTAACTTTAATCCTCTGAATTTTATTAGACAAATAAATAAATCAAAATTTTGAAACTTCTGCTTAATGCCATATTGATACAAATTTCTTAAATATGTTTCAAGCTGAACACAATCGACTGCCTTAGATAGATCACAGAATACTCCAAGATCTTCCAGTGATTCCTTTCTAGGCTTTATATATTATATATATATATAACTCTCTAACGCTTAAGATTCAAATATTATAGATTTTTATACTAACTTAAAATATAAATGTTAAAATATACTCATGGTTTATAGTTATATTGCATTTAATAACGCGATGTTGTTACCTTGAGAATGAAGTACATGTGTAGAACCGTCGTAAATAGAGACAATTAAAATATAATTAAAAATATTTTTGTATAATAATATATTATAGTATGAAAAGGACAAAAATTAACAGTTAAAATGTAGTTAATTGAAATGGTATTCTTGCTATTTACACATAATTATATATATATATATATATGTGTGTATCTTATCAAATACATTACGAAGGCTCTGTGTCCAGACGTGCAGTGAGCTTAAGCTTCTACTCTTAATAGTGTAAATATTTGTTTTATAAAATAAAATAATTTTATATGTAGATTTATTGCTTTATATAGTTTCAAGAAGTTTTTTATAAGAAATATATGTATTATGTATTCACGCTAATTCTTTCTTAATTTATTAATACATGGTTTCATATTTATTTTATTTATTTATTTATCTTCACGCCATATCCCTTGCAGGGTAGCCAGAGACGACGGAGCGCCAAACGCTGCGGTCTCTGCATACCTCTTTCGCCTCGGCCACAGACATCAACCTCTTCATACATGCCCTCCCGGGGGTCCTCATGCTTTTTACGTGACCTTTTTCCAGTATCATAGATACTGAAAAGGTCTAAAGATAGATTCGAAGGTCACTCGAGGCCTCCCCCTGTCTCTCTTACCTCTCACGTTTCCTTTATAAATTTTTTTTAACATTCTTTCATCACTCATTCTTTCGACTAAAATATTTATATATTGTTTCAAGATTTATTATATTTATAATACTAATATAATTAAATGAATGTTGTGTGATATCTCAATTTTTAGAATTGGCTATAAATAAATATCAATCATGGTTACATAGTACAATCATTTGTGTTTTATAAGTAACGTTATAGGTTATATTCTCTTAATGCGAGTTAGTACTTTCTTGATTAAGAAACGTAATATTTAATATTGAAAGTACTGAATGTATAGTCTTAAATATTCTATTAAAGTTGATTAAGTCCTAATATATCATAACATTTTCTTAACGATTTCCCTTAAAATTTTATATTTTATATATTTCTACGTTTCTAGGTATTAGTTTGTAAGTATAGCTATATATATATATATAGTATGATGAAAATTGTTTATGTTTATTTATATTTATTAGGCTTGTGATATGTATCCAGGAGAGGAAGCACCCTGATGACTTTCTCTTTGTATTTGCCACAGCCATTTATCAGGTAGAAGGGGGATAGAACGCTGATGGCAATGTTTGGAGACAATTATTAGGTTAATATAATTATGGCTTTTATTAATAATTATTGACATATTTATTGTTCTATATTAATTATTACGATATTTTATATTATTTTATGATGACAGAATCAGATACAGGGCTGCCTTTAACTACGTCCTGGTTACAAGGGAGGCTGGAGTTGACTTGAGGTTATATGGGCTTTTTTTTTTTTATCTTTGGAATAATCCGTTACGGATACCCGCTGACCAAGAAGGTGATGGTCAGAGGTTTATGTGGGACTACCCGGCAGCATCGAGCACGCGGCCCTTTTTTAAGGCTACCCACTAAAAAACCAACGGATGCCCTCTACGCCTTAATGGGACGCCATGGGATCGCTTGCGCACTCACCGTAGCGCCCCGGCGGTACTCTCCCATGTAAGGGTGCTCCGAGCAACTTAGAACACCCTCACCACGTAGGCCTGGACTAGGTGAGAGAGGTCACCCTCCCCTCCCACCAAGGCACTACAACTGGGGAAGGAAGCGGCGGGCGTACTCCCGCCTACTTCTTCCCAGCCTTCCCCTACGTAGTGGGTCAGCGGTGGAGGCCTGCTCCCTGACCCGCTCCGCGGTTATATGGCCTGGAGTTTGATGGACGATTTCAAATGGATGGAGGATTACACTTAAAATTTATTTACCCATATATTTACTCATATGTTAACGTAAAAACAATTAGAATATTAAAGTGCTATCATTGACCTAAATATTGGGACAAGATCGATAACATTGATTGATAATAAATGAACTTCAAAACCTTTGAAATATCATAACAATATGATAAAGATATCATATATATTTTATAACATGCTTGAGCTTGATAAACATGGTTTGAACTAGATTTCTCCAAAACGTTGTCTTACTAAATGCATTAACTATAAAATTGCTTAAAACTTATAAGTTCCCACTTATCATATATAATATATACAGTAATACCCCTCTTTACGCGACCCCGTTATACGCGGTTTCACTATAACGCGGATGCAAATTTCGCGCTCAAATGCCTCGAATTACGCGAAAGAGTGTGTATAATTATAATGTAGTCATCAACAATAGATGTATTTTTCCGTAAAAAATAAGAGTATGTATGTATTGCGTAAAGTGTTCCTAGAATTAAAGTGATTGATTAAAATGATTTGTATTTTTTTTGTAATAATTTTTGACTATGTTTAATCATAAACCTCGTTATACGCGAATTTCAGTTAACGCGATTTTTTTTGGAACGTATCCCTCGCGTTAAGCGGGGTATTACTGTATAATAGGTTTTCAACGACATATTAATTAGTATATTTTATTAGCGAATACTGTTTTGGTCTCTACCGAGTTAACATTTCGGAACCAGCTCGCACGAGAACTCCTCCTAAATCCGCCTTCCTTCGTGTAGAAACACTCAAACAAAGATCATCGACCCGAGATGTTATTTAGATTTAGAGTTTAGATTTATGATCTGTATTAATAATATATCTTGATTCAATTGTTACCAATAAAGATTGAAATAGCAATCCTTTTCTTCAAACGGACGGATTTTCGAAAGGTCGCAGATTCGAGGTTTGCCTGTGTCCATGATTTTTACATTCTATATTTATTTAAAATCTTTGTTCTTTACAATATTTGATGCCACTGTAGTATTTGAATTCGTGTAATAAGCTGATAAAGCCTGGTAGTATTAGGTAGTACATTATATATACTAAAACTATGTTAACAGGGCTGTATGCTAACAGGGCCGGATTAATAAACGGGCCACTTCTTCTCCTAGGGCCCCGCGATTGTAAGGGGCCTCCATTATATATTGGACTAGAATAGCAAATATACCCTAAGATTATGGGTGCCAGGGCCAAAGGTGGAGAAAATCTGAATAGTGTTGATGGGCTTTTTAATTATATCCATTTTAATAGTCTAAAGTAGTTATTAACAAAAAATAAAACTTATTGTACGGGTTATAACAGTCTAATTGGTATTTAGTCTAGTCTAGTCTAGTCTAGTCTAGTCTAGTCTAGTCTAGTCTAGTCTAGTCTAGTCTAGTCTAGTCTAGTCTAGTCTAGTCTAGTCTAGTCTAGTCTAGTCTAGTCTAGTCTA
Organism: Melinaea menophilus ssp. n. AW-2005; assembly: GCA_918358695.1. NCBI lineage: Eukaryota > Metazoa > Arthropoda > Insecta > Lepidoptera > Nymphalidae > Melinaea > Melinaea menophilus. Next base: position 8,512,501 of record OU911053.1, read on the forward strand.
GTCTAGTCTAGTCTAGTCTAGTCTAGTCTAGTCTAGTCTAGTCTAGTCTAGTCTAGTCTAGTCTAGTCTAGTCTAGTCTATAGTGCCTGTGTCGCTATGGAACTATGTTATATCTTAATATAAAATAATAAACGTATTTCACAAATATATATGATATTTCCGACAGTTTTGCGAATGTGTAGTATATTTTTTGTTTTATTTGTCATTTTATACGAATCGTTTATGTGTTATTTCCATAAATGTCGTACTTTATAAAAAAGAAGATTATTGCAACCTAAAAAAGGCACTGTATAATAAATTATGTAATAAGTTGAATTATTATTGTTATAAATAGCCAATTGCTTGTAATTAAAATGATTCTAATTATTGCCAGCAACAAACCTGTCAAGTTAATATATTTTATTATATGAAAATTAATATGAATATATGAGGATTTTCCATTAAAAGTGTGCTATATGTTGACTGGGCAGTATATACTTTGCAGCTATAACTTTGTTAAATATCATCAAAATCTGTTCATTACTTTTGCGTGACGCTCTAACATACAGACAGGAATCATAGACCGGTGTGTGTCTGATTTTGTTTTGTCACTATTTGATTATATGAATAAACAATATTAACCTCTAAACTTTATTTGCGATAAAATCTTGCATCTTTGTATGTGTGTGTTTGTGTGTGTGTGTGTGTTACTAATTCATATAACAAATGCATATATTCTATACATTTTTGTAAGGAACACCTTTGTTTGCGCTATAATAACAAGAACATAAAAAATGTTAAGACCAGGGCCGGATTCAACCGTTAGATAGAGCCCTTAGACTTAGACTAAAACAAATAAATTTTAGCAAATCAAATTATTTTTATTCAAATGCTATTTTTTTAACCGCATTTAATAAATAGGAAAAGTAACTCTAAAAATTTATAGGTTAGTTTTAATAAGCTTTAGTAGTAAATCCTTTTTGAACTTATCAATATTTTTTATTATCCTATAAAATATCTACATATCAAATATATAGAATTAAGTTTCGTTCAAAAGGTAATTCTTCTAAAATAATATTAAATCTCAGGCGATAATAAATTTATAATATTTTTTTATCTATTCTAAACGATATAAAATACTACTGGATTATATATTATTAGTCACTCGTAATACAAATATTTTATAAACACGATAAGGAGGATTTTTGGTACAAATGTAATGAAAACAAGGAAGCCAAATCACTTTTCGAAAGTAATCGGGTGTCCGTCAGAATACAGATTTTTAAATGAAGCAAAGACTACAATTTCATTAAATAAAAGTTAAATATTATATAGGTTTATTATCTAGTGATAACTAGGGGGCCTTATCGATCACGGGGTCCGCGGCATCACAGTGGATAGCTGGGGCCTCTAGCAACTAATTTTAAAATGACTATCATGTTGCTTGGTATTTGCTTGGACATTTTATCTCTAACAACATATGTCATAGACTTATAACACACATAATGATAACACGGATATTTTGTTTGATTTAATTTAAACTTATTTAAAAAACAAACAGACGGACGGAAGAACAGCGTTCTGTCGTTGGCACGTATTTTAATACATATATACATATATATATATATAGATGTATGATATTTTTTTTATTAATTCCAATGTCTTGCAAATTTATAAATATGCATTTATAAATTTTCTTAACGCAATTCTATTATTCACTCTATAAACTATAATTATCATATTTTTCTAATTATATTAAACACTAGTTGACGTCCGTGTATCCACATGGATTACATGAGAGCACTCAAATTATTAACTCCAAACTTTATTCTATATGGGCCCCTATTGTTATCCAACTTTCAGCGTACTGTTTTTCCACAAGCTGTAAACAGTTCACTAACAGACTTTTCACTTGTCAAAATTAGTGTGCTACTTGAGCTAGTACTCGACAAATTGAATAATGAAATGCATCTTTAGGTGTGGGTCACACATACTTGATATACGTTTATTCACACCTAATTACATTGCGCGACTGACTCCGTGACTGAGTGACTCAGTGTGACTGAGTGTGACTGTGTGTGGTGCGTCACTTATATACATTTAATATTGCTTACAATATATCCTCTACACATCTAATACTGGTTGCTTCCTAATAAGATGTGTAACTTCAATAAATAAAAGTCAATATTCTTTTTCAATAAACAAACAATTCTTCAGGTCTTTTATATTCAATATATTATTTAATGTTATCAAATGTTATCTGTTAAGATAATTATCATATTTATCAGTTAAGTACTACTTTATCACTTATTATTTTCACACCGAGTGGACTGGTTGTGTTGACTATGATTCATTTAATTATATTATTATGGTAAGTTATTATATATGTAATGATATATTTAATTTCCAGTTTCTAAACTGCGGATGTAATAGATTAAATAATTCTACAATTTAATATTAGGTACGTTTAAAATTTTTATTTTCCTGTGTTGTTCATTTGTTTCTTCTTTATCGTTATCGTTTTTTCGTTTTAATAAAATAAATATTAAATTTTAAGTAGTTACCAAAATATTTAGTGAAAACCGCGTTCAAATTGAATAAGCCATTCCAGAGATTAGCACGTACAAACGTAGGTACCGACAAAAAAACATTGTTTTAGGTTTCTCCTAAATATTTTCAACGTACAAACAGCGATCAGTTATTATATGTATTGTTTTATTTACAGCTGCAGTTCAGTTCATGGATGGTCAGATAATAAAATCAGAAGATTTCCTGATGACTTTCTCTTCGGTGCAGCGACTTCCGCGTATCAGGTGGAAGGAGCTTGGAATATAGATGGTACGAACAAATATATTGTACATTTAGTATGTACCTATTGTTTATTATTACTATTTATTTAGGACCAAAACAGACAATATAAAATACAGAGGTCTAAGTGGTGTCTTAATTACAGGTTGACACGAGATGCACATTATGACACGATTCTCTACTTCTTACACCAAACCCTTTTTCGATGCGTTTGTTGGTATTTTATCATTGTCTTAAACAAATAGCTTTTAAGTAATATGACGTCACTCTTTTTTTGCCTTTTTTTGACATCATCCGCATATAGAAAACAGTTACAAGTATTAAATACAGGGTGGGCCAAAAATTTTTGCACTTTTGAAACATGTCTAGAAATAAAAGTACAAATGTTATTTTGTTTATGATTTATTTAACGTAATTATCATTTATTATTTTTTTTTTTTAATGACATCGTCGAGATGTGCTCCGTCTCGTCGTTGGCAGTCCTGCAGTCGACTACGTAAACTTTGGAAAACTCGTTAACACATGCTGCAAGGAATCGCGGCTATCTCCTCGTGGATGTTTTCTTTTAATTGGGATATGGTCGTCGATTTATTAAGGTATACTCGACTCTTCAGATATCCCCACAAGAAAAAATCGCAAGGTGTAAGGTCCGGGCTTCTGGAAGGCCATGGGATATCACCTCTGCGAGAAATCAATTTGTTAGGAAACATTTCTTTGACCACCGGTAAAGTCACGTTTGATGTATGGCATGTTGCTCCATCTTGTTGCATCCAAGTCCGGCTATTGTATCCTTCAAATTCATGCAACTGTGGTGTCAAAAACTCTCGCAACATTTTCACGTATTCCACTGAGTTCACAGTTACGTTATTTCCTTGATTATTTTCAAAGAAGTATGGACCGATTATGCCCTTTGCGGATATGGCAGCCCACACTGTCGTTTTTGGTGAATGAAGAGGCTTTTGGTGTTTATAGTGAGGGTTTTCCGTGCTCCAATATCGACAATTATGTTTCTTTACGTGATCATTAATGTGAAAATGGGCCTCGTCCGTAAACAATACATTCTCAAGGCTAGAGAATCGCTCCAGTACAGTGTCAGCAAATAACTTGCGTTGAATGTAATCGTTTGATTTGATCTCCTGTACAATTTGAAGTTTATATGGGTGCAGTTTAAGGTCCAAATGCAAGATTCGCCGCAGACTAGTTCTTGGTATAGCAAGAGCCGCCGACCGCTTACGCGTAGATGATTCTGGATCGTCCCTTACAGAAATTTCAACCTCCCGAATGTTCTCTTCGCTTCTTCTTGAACGTGGTCGCCCAGTTTGTTTAATATTCGTTGTCGATCCCGTTTGCTCAAACTTTTTAACCCAAGCTTTAATTAAATTAACACTTGGACACTCACTTACACGTTGTAATCCGTATTCAACTCTAAAGAGGCGTCGTACAGTAACGTAGGAATCGTTGTTTTTGTAAAATTGTTTTACGCAAAAAGCACGCTGTTGTCCCGTAAAGCGCATCGTGACTAAAATTGCATTAAACGACGCACAATTCCCCGCCACCCGCGCGCCCCTTGCTCTCACGGTTTTGGAGAAATCAAGTGTTGCTATTTGCAAAAATTTTTGGCCCACCCTGTATATTAAGAATGATATTTATATATTTGTTAAAACGAATGATCACAACCACACAACCTACTTTACAAAGAACTTTAATAATTACAACTTACCACATCTAATTTAGTATTAGTTACAAAAGTTGTAGGTCTATGTTTTCTGGTAAATACCATGGTAAGGCTTTCGATTTCATAAACCATACGATTGCTTCGAACATTGTCTAAGAATGGAATTAGCGGTATTTTGATATGGTACAATGGTACAGCTATGGTATGGTACAGCTCCAGAACATCTATAGACGCTATCGATGGCTATGTCCAAGACATTTAAAGTACCTTGTGGGGTACCACAAGGATCGCATCTTGGCCCGATTCTTTTTAAGATATTTATAAATGACATTGTTAACATATTTAATCAACGTAACTGTTTTCTATATGCGGATGGTTTAAAAAACTGAAAAAAAAACAAGAGTGAAGTCATGTTAGTTAAAAAATAATTGGATCATCTTATACTTTACGACAATGATAATACTCTTAACATTGGTAAATTTAATTTTATGACTTTTACTCGAAATTGTTATTCAACTACACAAATTTATACAATAAAAGAGCAAAGCTTTAGGGAGGTTGAGATGGAAATTGACAAACAAGAGCGTTTAATAAGCTGGGCTTAGGTTTAAGAAGTACATAATGACAAAGACTTTAATGTAATTATGATTTCTTTTATATTTTTTAAATCCATCAATATTATCGTCACTATTTACGTTCTGTATTGGCATTGTCATCGTAATTTTTATTTTACTTTCAACATAGAGATAGAATAATAAATATGGTAATCCACTCGCACGATAGTACACAAATTGTTTTTCGCGTTATAATTTGCAATTAATTCAATACTTTGAACTGTGTGATTTTTTTATTGTTTTTAATATCTGCATTATTGGTTGTCCTAAATAAATATATAAATAAAATTATTATAAGTAGCACAAAAAATACTTTCGGTATTGACCAATAACAGCAACATCAATACATATTCCAACTGTATATAATACTCGTAGGTCCGGAAGAATGTCTTTTCGTTATATCAAATAAAAAGTTGTAATAAAGTATTTTTGATCGTATTTTTAGTAATTGAATGGTTTTGATATCATTAAAAGATTTTCCGCCATTTTCATTTGTTCTTCTGTCCGACAAAATTGGTGAATGAATAGAAAAAATTAGTTATTTCAAAGATTTACTTAAAATAGGGAAATGTTACTCAGGTCGTGAAAACATGGGACGATTTTAATAGTAGCACAACATTAAGTATTTACGGTCAGAAAATTTTGATGTCAAAGATGTATCTCGCTCTGGTCGCCCATTTATACATGACGCACAGACATACGTATAGACGTACGTATTGACATTTAAAAAAGTGGAGTAAGATCGACATTTTGTCATTATGATATAATTGAAAATTTGAGAATTGCCCACGAAACCATATTTTACTATTTTAAACAAAACTGAAAGCTCATGAACTCACTGAAAGAAATCTAATGGACCGTGTATTATTTTAACAGAATAAATAAAGAATATCACTCTCTGTTAAGTAATGAAAATTCAGAAAAACGGGCTAGAATGGATGAAAGATATCATCACCATAAACCCGACCATAAACAAAAGCCACTGTAAGCCACAAACCATTGCCGAAAATTGTAAGAGTTCTCTAGAAATGACTGGGAAGTCTTAACGTTTACCTGTGGAAGATACCATGGCCGCGGTACTGGTAAAAAAGGGGGTAACATTGATTCAAAAAGTTAATTACAGATAGCTTATTGATGACGTTTCTCATGAATTACAAGTTGGTGACACGGTTGGTACAACGATGTATTGAATATTGTAGCAGGAAAAGGAGCCAGGAAAAAAAATATTTTATAGAAAATGATTGAATAGCAAATGGTTTTCTATCTGGTCCAACTCCTTTATTACAGTCTTATCGTTGTAATCCAATCCAATCTAATAACAAATATTGTTTTTCCGAAATATATATATATGTATACCATTTTTTTTTTCTGTACGTGTTTAACTTTTATAAACCGATTAAAAGATACGTCATAGAATCTATCGAGTGTCACGATTATAACTAACTGTCCCAACAATAAGTGTTTAATTAAATATAAATTTTTAAAAAGCTGCTTTATAATAATTGGTTAATCGACAGGATACTGATGCCAATGCAGGATGATATGGGTCAATAAATACTGGTTTACTGGTAGATTTCTAATTATTGGGATGGATAAATCTTATCAAGTATCCTGCCCTTATTATTCCCTTATTCGGAACGTTTTTAAATTGTGAAATAAAATCATGATTTATTTCATGCCACAAAGTATTACTTATATTATATTTTTTTTATTTATTTATGTACCATTAAGTTACAAAAAAAACAGAAAAATATACAATGACAAAAAAAAATGTCCAAAGGTTTAACTTATCTCTTTAAGAGATCTGCCAGTTACACTTCGGCAAAAAAGAAAAATTAAAATGACAATGCGGATTGGTACGTTAAAAACATGAAAAAAAAAACAAGCAAAACAAAAAATATATATATATGAAGCAAATTTTGTATTATTAATTTATATATACATATGGCATTTATTATATTATTAAATCCGTGTTGTTTAATGGTTTGTATACACCATAAAGATATAGTTCTTCTGTATAATTGACTCCACAATCAACACCAACACAGACATCTTCAGAATTACTTTCACAGTTGACAGTATACCAACCAGTCTTTCATACAAAAACCTCCAATTCTTTTTATTTATTTATACAGCTTTTATAAACATGTTTACAATATATTTTTTTGGTCAATTTCCTGGTTTATATTTCAAGAATTATTTTTTTAGGCAAAGGTGAGAGCATCTGGGATAGATATCTCCACGAGCACCCCGAGGTTATAACTGACGGTAGGAATGGTGATGTGGCCTCTGACTCCTACCATAACTACAAACGAGATGTGGAAATGTTGAGGGAGCTTGGGGTAGATCATTATCGGTTTTCGATATCCTGGAGTCGGGTGCTGCCTGGTGGTAAGTATAGATGGTAAGGACTCGTACAGTGAGTGAGAACAACGGATTTCCAAAGAGACTTGCTTCAGTGTGTCCTTATCTCCTGCATCTTTCCCCATTCTGCAGGGGAGGCGATTTAGAATTTGTCAATTACGATGGTGTTTATGGTTAATCGACCCATTTAATAACGGATTCATTATTTGTCACGCAATCCGATAAAACCAGAAACAAAGTTATGAAGTAGAACGAACTTTATATTACTAAGATATTTTGATTTTTGTATCCGTCCATAAAAAGTTACAATTTTCAGGTTTCACAAATAATATAAACGAAAAAGGTCTCGAATATTACGACAAGTTGATCGACGAATTAATAAAATATAACATAAAGCCAATGATCACTTTGTACCACTTTGATTTGCCACAAGCGCTCCAAGATTTGGGCGGTTGGGCCAACCCCTTATCCGTAGAATGGTTTGAGGATTACGCGAATGTGATCTTTAAGGCGTTCGCACATAAAGTTCCATATTGGATAACAATTAATCAGCCGCACTCCATATGTGTGGACGGTTATGGCCAACGTAGTTTCGCACCGGCGGTCGGTTCCAGTGGTGTTGGTGATTATATGTGTATTAAGAATGTGTTATTGGCTCACGCGAGGGTCTACCGGTTGTATAAAAAGGAGTATAAGAATACAAGTAAGGGTGAGTGTACATTTCTGTCGTAATTATTATTATTCTGTTTATTTTTTATTATTTTATCGTTTAATATAAAAATGTCTCCTCAAAGGCTCAGTTGGTATATCGCTGGCACTGAACTGGGCTGACTCGATCGATAATAAAACAGAAAATGTCGAAGCAACAGATATTTATAGACAGTTTACGGTAAGTTAAAAGTCAAAGTCAAAGTTAAAGTCAAAATGAGAGTCAAAGCAGCAATATAAGAGAATATATATATAAGAACATAACATAGATCGAAACAAGATTTTGAGCATTTCTTATTGCTAGAATAAGCTGATACCCGTGAAGTTCTATTTCCTTAATATATTTCACAAACTATAATATTTCCTAGATCGATCTGTACATGCATCCGATATGGTCTAAGGAGGGAGATTTTCCAAAAACAGTCAAAGATAGAGTCCGTGAGAGAAGTACGAAGCAAGAATTCAGAAAATCCAGACTGCCTACCCTCACTGCGGCTGAAATATCTATGTTAAAGGGTAATTAATAACATTTTCAGAATAATTTTTACTTAAATATACTTATAAGGTTCGTTTGATATGTTTTTATATAGGTTCAGCAGATTTTCTTGGAGTAAATCATTATACGTCAACGTTAATTCAGGCCACCGATAAAGTTTTTACAACGCCATCTATTGACGATGACATGAAAGTGGAACTGAGCGTTAGATCTGAGTGGAAAGGAGCGGTTTCAAGTTGGTTGAAGGTACGAATTTACGAATAGTTTTTACTTTATATTATGCCAAACTAGTTTTTGCCGACGGATTCAGTCGCTCTTAGTTTGGCATTCTTTGGTATTTATCTTTTTTCTCTCTCTCCAAAAAAATATCAATTAAAAATATATTATGATAAACAAATGTACAGACAGAATTGAACTTTAAGATTTATATGGTAGTACTAGGTGTTGTCAGCGACTTTGTCTGCTTCTTCATAAACTACTTAACATATATTAAAATTTTATTATTAACACCGCCATCTAGTGGCTACTTTTATAACTTAGCAGTGAATAAAACGTTTTGTGTATAAAAACCCCAAATTTTCAATTAAACAATTTGAAAGTTATTAATGGAGATAAAAACTATGCTGTCTTTTAATTCTAATAATAGATAACTACAAAAATTTATTGTAATCGATATAGTAGCTTCGGACATTAACGCAAACAAACATCGTGATAGGATTTTTATATAAATACTAGCTGTGCCCACGACTTCACGCGAAATATAATTTTTTTTAATAAAAATAGCCTATGTTACTCCTTATAATATCAGTTATCCGCCAGTGAAAATTTACGTTTAGACAGACAGACAGAGAAAAAAAATCTCGATATACGTATATACGATATTTTTATTTTATTTAGTGAAAACCTGTTAATTTGGATACAAACAGACAATTCAATTATATTTATATGTATAGATAATAATAATTTCAATTGTTTTAGAGCGTACCCTACGGTTTGTACAGAGTATGTGTCTATGTCAATACCAAGTACGATTATCCACCAATGTTCATAACAGAACACGGCTGGTCCACTAAGAAAGTACTGAGAGATAAGAGCAGAGTTGAGAATCTCAAAGAGTACTTCAGAGCTTTGCTATTTGCTTTGGAAGATGGCAGCGATATCAAGGGATATACCAGTTGGAGTTTAATGGATAATGTGGAATGGGATGCCGGTACTAGGTTTGTTAATTTTAGTATTGTTTTGTTGATCACACCCCCAGAAAATGGAGGGGAGTCTCGAGGAGTATTGAATTAATAACTGCATGCATGACTTTCGTATTGCTCCTAACCAGATTCATCAAAATGTTATAGATACTAATGGGCTAAATATTTTACCAACACATATTTCAAATATTATATAATTGGGATCCGCCGCTATGCGCTGCGGGAATTGAGCTGAGCCCCCTCAGGTTTTTGACTATCATTTCTTAACGGAATGAGATATTTTAATTCTGTTTTTTTTAAAATATGCCCATTCCCAAGCGCCACAGCTCTGCCAATTTTCATTCAAATCGGTTTTGTAGTTTTTATGTGATGTTGCTTCAAAAAGAAGTTTTCCAAACCGTTAAGAACTTCGCTCACGCTCAGCTCAATTAATGGGAATCATTACATTATGATAGTTATTAATATTTTTCAGCGAGAGATTCGGTCTCTATGAAGTGGATTTTGAGTCTGAAGAGAAGAAGAGAACAGCGCGGCTGTCGGCGTTAGTCTATAAACGAATCATTGAAAAGAGGGTAGTCGAAGATTGGACGCCTACGAATTTAAGAATAGCAATAACTAAAGACGCCAAATCGGAGTTGTGATATAAATACAAATAATTATAATAATAATTTATTTTAAAAAATATTATATTTAAATATTATAGAAATTGCTATAATTAGTTCGACATTTCTGACCTTTGAACCTTTGAACAATAAAAACATGCTCTTGACTAGTATACAATTTTTTATGATATATATGTAAAACAATGAAACAATTTAATTCCTTAGTGTTCAGCGCCATCTAACAATTTTTATATTAACGAGTTAAAAAGATTTTTATTTTCTAACCTACTAGCATTAGTAATTTTAAAAATAAGCAATAGGTGTCGCTAAAATAAAATTGTGCACATATTCTTTATTGTTAAAAACGCCATCTGTTAGTTAAGGACAGCATATACATTGTATTGATATAACTTTGGAAATCTATTTAACGCTAGATGTCACTAAACCAAGTAAGAAACTTAGATACTATTCAATAACAGATGTCGCTTTAAATACTACAAACTTGTTATAAGCGCGTTTTTAAAAAATTAACAGGAAATATAAATATTATTACATAGAATCTATTCGTTATACACGTTTAGAGCTATTTTGGGTTAATAACAATTAATTTCACATATGGCTGACTGGATACTTAAAGTCTGTGTTTCGAAATACATGGTTCAATTCCTTCTGTATTGTTCCTACCTCACGAAACCTTAATTTAATGTTAAAAAGAAATCACATAATAAATTATATACATTTATATAAGTAAATAGTAAAAAAGTATTATTGTAAGTTATATAAGATAAAAAATCCAATTAATTGTAAACACAACAAACAGTAAATATATAATTCCTCACACAACAAACACAACAACAATACTTCATCCAATTTTTGAGATTCATTATATTCGGTATTTAGTTTATTTAATAATGGACGTCAAAAAAATCGCAACAAAAGATTACTGACGACAAAAAAAACGTATCTAAAACAGACGCCGCGGGTGGTGGAGTATAATAAACATGTACTTCTATATATCACATACCAACGTAAATTGAACCATATTATATTATAATAGAGGTGATTTTCCCTTGATGATATGTATAAAGCTTTTAAAGTCAATGAGTCGTGGCTACTGATGGTGAAATCGGATCATACAGATTTCTTTGCTCCTTAGATTTGTAATTGTATAATCTCATAGAGATGCCGCGAATTTTTTTTTATATATTCTATAACAGTTATTTAAAAGATTTTAATGTTATTTACAAAATAAATATATTTGAAATATAATGACAAGATTACGTGAAATAGGAAAAAACAAAGAGAAATCTGAAGTAACGTTTGTATCATACCAACTGAAGGCGACGAAATGAAACGAGTTTATATGTTGTAGTTCGAATACAATAATTGGAATATTGTAAACAAACTACTATATAATAACTGGGATATATAATAATGTAGTATTGTTTTAATATTTAAATTTAAAAAAATTATTATGGAATTAGTTTTAATTCTATTGTAGTTATAGATTAACTTTTAGTTGTACCGTAATATTAATTAAGCTGAGCGTAAGCGAAGCGCTTAACCGTTTGGTAGACCGTTTTTAGTGTTTAGTTGTCTCCAGAATGCGACGAGATAATTAGCTAAAAATTTTCTCATGTATGTTTGAGCCGAACTCGGATGTTATAGCGAAAACAGATTGAAAAAATGTTCAGCCATTCAAAAGTTATCAAGAAAAAGAAAGGAGAGGGCCTCAGCTCAACACCCGCTCACGGTTGGCGGATCCTAGTATATTAATCCGGGAATGTTTCTCAAAGTCTATATATATTGACTTGCTGCAGCATCAGTGAATATACAACGTGGGAGATGAAATACCAACGGCTGAGAGGCTTTTATTATATTTTCTTGTAAAATATTGTTTGATGTGAGCTCCTTTGTATGGAGAGGGAATATTATATTTAATACTAGCTCAGCCCGCGACTGTGTTCACGGTATATGTTTTTTAAAAGAAGATATTCCTTATAAAAATCTGTCCGGTAGTGAAAGTATTGTTAAAATAGGTTCAGCCGCTTCGAAGATTTTCGGAACAAACTGACAGATATATTTTTTCTATGTAAGTAATGTATATACTTTCATATGAATTAAGTGAAAATTAATGTACAAATGGACATACAAATTTTATTTATATGTATATATTAATATTATTAAAAGATTACATACATATTATTCTAATAGTGAGTTAAAATAACAATTTTAACTGTATGTCTGTATGTCAGTTCGCTAAATATAATAAAAAACAACTCTCCACTCCCCCAACCTTCCCCATAAGAAATCCTCTTCTATATAAACACATCGTCTTTATGTCTGTCCTCCATTTATTTATTTTTTTTCAAATCCATCATATATATATATATATATATATATATATATTTATACCGTTATAAACCTTTTTTGTATTATTAAATTAATTTATAATTAAATATATTATTTTAAATAATACCTCAAACATATAAAAAATATATTCAATATTCATAGTATTTTTCCATATATTTATATATATATATATATATATACGCCGAGTGCACCCATCGTATGCGGTTGTATCCATCAACGAAATCCAATTTTCTAATAGACATATTATATATATATATAAATGAAATACTTTGATCTTCCTCATACAGTAATTGATCAAATATGACGCCATTTTATTATTGTAGGATAAAAGTATTCATATAAAATATGTTAAATTAAATGTATATGTAATGTATATGTATGTGTATGTTTTTTTTTTTAATTAATTTATTTATTTGAAAAGATTTTACAAAAATAATTTATTCTCGCCAAGCTGTTATGCTTAACGGCGAACTTTGTGTGTGTGTGTGTGTGTGTGTGTGTGTGTGTTTGTATGTGTGTGTGTGTGTGTGTGTGTGTGTGTGTGTGTGTGTGTGTGTGTGTGTGTGTGTGTGTGTGCTATTGACCGATCATTAACACTTGAATAACTCCTCAAGTATAATCCCCGAGGTGACCGATACATTGTTGCATTGTACTAAATGATCTTATTGATAATTTTTTTTTTTATATTTCAAAGTATCACCACACTGATTTAGTTTTATTAATATTATAATATAATAATAATATAATATTTTTATAATATCTACTTATAAATAACATTATCATAAAACAATGTTTAACACTAAACCTACCAGTACCGGTCAAATTGACCGTTCTTAAACTTATAAAACTTACACATTTCAAACGTTATAATATCGTTATCAAACTACATCACAATTCTTAGAATATGCATATAATATTTTCTACACTCTTTACTTTTAGTTATTTCCATTATTACCTGCGTTATATAATAAAATAACTTTTAATTACCGGTCAATTTGAAACGCGCAGTAGGAACAGGTATACAAGAATTGTCGGTAGGTTTAGTGTTAAAATAAAAAGAATTTAAAATTAAATAAGACATGTATTTAATAACAAAAAAACACTACAAATATTTATATTATAAGATCAGTGTGAAACACCTTAAAGATTACGCAAAACTATTGTGTGTACGTCTTTGTGTGTTAATCTCAGTTCAAGTAATGCGATAAACCTCAAGAACTATACAATTATTTTATTTTAAATGTAGGTTACTATATTACTACTTATAACATACACGTCAAAGTCTTCTTAAAAACGGTTCAGCCGTTATCACAGACAGACAAAATATAAATATATATATATATATATATATATATTTATATATATATATATATCATATGCACCCATATGTGTGTTAAATGGATAATTAGGAATATAATGACATATATATTGATTACGGAATACAAATATGTTGTTTTTTATAGTTTTCCTTTTAACGTAATCCGTCATCCCGAGTGCAGATAGGATTACAATTGCTTCCAGAGAATCCTTAAACTTCAATGTTGTCCAAATCTGTTGTCAAACACTGATAACGCCTTCACACACGCAATAGATTAGGGTTCCGTGGTAATTTTTAATATATTAAATCATTTTCAATATATATATTAAAAAATTCGTTCCAAAATATATTTTTAATATTCTTACACTAATAAGTAAGTAAATATTATTTCTTACATTTTATTGACTTATAATTTTTTGTTTTTTAATATATTTTCTAATGATTTTCAGAGTAAAAAAATGTTTTATAATATTTCTTATATATATATATATTAACATAAAAAGGTATACAGAACCAATATTATAATATTATATCATATTGTCAAAACATTAAGACATTATCAGACGGCATCGGTGTTACAAGGAACACTTTAAGCGCCATTATTTACGTAACATTATACTTCGGCGGTTCCTGTCAGTTGGAGACAGTTTTTGTTTTTTTTTTTTTTTTTTTTCTTAAAAGTAAAAGTGCGAGGATTAAACGACAATGCCAAAGGAAGGCGGTGCGTGAAGGTTTTACTGGAATTTATTTATTATTTTTTTTTTTTATTCCATTTTTAAATTTTTATTTTAAAAATTCATATCGATCACTTTATTAATGTTAATGTTTATAGCCGTATCATTAAGTCCCCCCGCACGTGGGCGCAATTTGCCGCCGTATATCATTTTTCACTAAACTAACGACTCCACAATTAGTGGGGTGATGGTAGTATCATTTAATTTACCTAAATTATCTTTATGGACTCTAAATTTTCATTTACCATTTACCATACATATATTATATATGTTAAATGTATGTTTTTATTGAATATCCATTGAAATAGTAATTAATTGGGACAATTTATTAATTTATTTCACTTATACTTAGTTGGTTATAAATTTTGAAATAAAAATAATATTTTGTAACAAAACTGTACTCAATATTCTCATATATCGGTTCATTAAAATAATAGTTTCGAATAAACAAAAAAAAAAGTAGACAAAAGTATTCCGTAAGCCCTCTCCACTTAGTGGAGTAGAGCCACGCGCCGGCCATTACAGCTTTAATTAAATAAAACGCAATATGCCTGGGAGAATGCGGCCGGCTTTGTGATTTGATTTTTGAAAATCGAATCAACCGTCATTTAAAAATGGAATCACCGATATTCGTCTGAAACTTAGTCTTTTTTAATTAAATTTAAAAATGGAACGTTATCTTAACTAAATATTGTTCGAGTTTTATTAGTAGATATATAATATTTGAAAATGGAACATCGATAACACAACATTGACAAGAACTTAAATATTCAAAAATGGAATTAAATAGTTGTAATTGATTCTTATTTCAAAATGTAGTTTGGAATGATTTTGTTATTTTTTTTTAATGTGTACTAAACAATTAAAATACAAGGACTACTCTACTATAATTTTTATTAAGAGATTTTTAACTGTGAAAAGGTATATTGTTTACAGCCGCGTGCCACGTATATGATACTTAAGGTGGCTCCCCTTTAAATTTACCTATACCTTATGTTCTATGTAATAAGAACTATAATCCCTTAACATGTATTGATAAGGACTCTTGAGGTTTTTGCCACTAAACTAAATTTTACACACGTTTACTAACAAATTTATTTATCTATGTTTAAATGTTGGTAGTTAGTAAAAATAATTTAATATTATTGTATATACAGTTTCAATTCTACCCGCAAATTGGATAGATTTACGGAGCACCATAAAATAGCAGTTTAGCTGTGTTGCCAGATTCAGTGGCAAATTACCCGACTCCTCGCGGGGGGTTCGCGCCCCGCGTTCCAATTTAGTCGTAATGTGAGAGGCTTTGAGGTAAATCAGGTGTTATTTTATAAAGGTTTTTTGTAAAATTCGTATATCATTAATATTTGTGTGAAATTTTGATAAATATGATATATTATATATATTTTTAATTCTTTAAGTTGGTGCTTCAAAAATTCGTCTACAAACGAATATTGATTAAAAAAAAAGGATTTTATGTATATTCCTAAACGATGATATGTATTAAATAATTCTATATATATAATGGCATGAAATTATATTAATTTATCAATTTAAAACTAATCCCCCTATCCATATTCAATGTTATATATAAAACGAAAAATATCATCAACACTTTCGTAGCAAATAAACCGCGAAATAAATAAATTCAGGGCTAACCAGACGACAGCGAAAGTTAATTTGAAAATGGGATAAACATGAGCCGACCAATCGCGATCCACCCCGAGGGAGCGCGGACCAATCGCTGCGCTGGATGTTTTCGCGCGCTGAATTTTTATTAGCACAGATAATAAGGCCATTCTGTGACTCCCTTCCCCGTGTTGCCATATGAGATATTGAACACGTAAATGGGATCGGATACGTGACCAATGCGTTTGAGATGTTTATATTATTTTTTTATTATGATTTTAAGGTTCCGTTGGTATGTTTGTGTTATTTTTATAATATTTTCATTTAATTTATTTTATTAGGTTTAATTTTTTTTTATTTTTTTATCTAAAGCCTTTGTTAAACGTTATTGTTCAAAAGATAAATATATATTGTATTTTTTTTAGTTAGCAAATTTTCTGAAAAAAAAAATGGCTACGGAACTCTAACTATTTACTCTGACTCTACTTAATACCTTAAAACCCTCATAAATTTACAAACCTTACTATTATGGGAATAGGAAGCGAGTAGTAAAAAGGGATGAATATAAAAAACAATGACAAATATATATTTCTTTATAAAATATATTCCTTTTCAAAAACAATAAATAAAAAATAAAATAAAAATTTATTAAAAAAAATATTAATAATAAAATTACCTTAAACAAATTCAAAAAACACATTATTGTAACACTGAACAAAAATTCCACATTCAAATTGAATAACAAACTCCGTAGTTACAGTGCGGCTGTATGGCGAGCTTCCTTTGCCCGCGGCTCTGAGAGCGGGACGGCTAATTATTTCCCGCCTTTTCCTTCCCCGATCAACGCTTCCGGATTTTGAATTTCGAATTGCGTTCCGAATTTAAATGGAATATGAACTGAGATTTTATATTATTCGTGTAGTTTTAGTATTATAAAAAATAATTTTACTGAAAAAGGTATATTCCAAATTTATTCAAATATAAGGAAATAGACGATGAGTTAACATTTTTAAAAAACATAAACTCAAATTCTAAATTCAAATTTCTTGAACGTGAAAAATATTCGAAATTTAAACATTTTTTATTTTTTATTTTAAAGTTAATTCTTGATATATATATACATATATATGGTAGTTATAATACAGGTAACCCCTTATAAACCGTTGTCTGTCCGTAATTAGTCCCTCAGATATACAAGTTTATTTATTTCGACTCGCCTTCATTTAAGAGGTTTGGTGTTTGTGTGGAACGAAACATCTTGATACTTTGATTTAATATTATTTTTAATATCAAAATATATTTAGGGCATTTTAATTAATGTATCAAGATTGATGTTTTTCTCAATATAATATTGGATCTATAATTTTAAGTTAAGAGTGACGAACAGGTATCAAACCCGGAACCTCTTTTCGGTTCAAATGTTATTGAAAACTTTAATTAAGCTTTTAAACTTAAAGATAATAAATAAAAAAAATATATATATATAAAGTTATAAAAAAAATTGTTTTGTGTTTCAATATCTATACAAAACTCCCTGAACTGTTCTAGATATTCCATTTATAAATTTTAAAATAGTGTTCTTAAATTTGAATTTCGAATCTCAATAATAACTAAGGTTCATACACACTATATTTGATAGGAAGGTTTCTTAAAAAATATAATTTCATATTAATCTTTCGTAGCACTCTAACATGTAGCTCGTAGCACGCTACAACACCGCTACAACTGCTACATACATATTAAATATAGATTATTAACACTAAACCTATCGACAATTCTTGTATACCTGTCGCTACCGCACGCCGTCAAATTGACCGGTAATTAAAAGTTATTTTATTATATAACGCAGATAATAATAGAAATAACTAAAAGTAAAGAGTGTAGAAAATATTATATGCATATTCTAAGAATTGTAATGTAGTTTGATAACGATATTATAACGTTTAAAAATGTGTAAGTTTTACAAAAGTTTCAGAACGGTCAATTTGACCGGTACTTGGTAAAGTGTTAAGAATCCCAACCTTTTTATATTTTATGTATTAATTTTATATTAAAATTATATAACTATTTTTATAACTAATCTTTAGTATAAAATATAATATAATATCAAGTATCAAGACTATTGGTGACAGTATAAGAGTTTATTCATGCTCTTTAGAAGAATATCTCAAAGGTGTAGAGCTAAGTTACAATATGAGGTACGGTCGTAAACACAATGGTTAAGAGATTTTTATATTATAATTATTATTAGAAAAAAAAATATTAAAAAAAAAAAACCAAAATAATATATTTTATATATAAAGAAATAAATGTTTATAATTTAATTTATATTTTATATTTTTGATATTATTTTTTTAGTAATAAAATAATGACTAGCAGATTCTAATACTAATAGCCCTTATCCATAATTTTAAAAGAATTTTTTGCTTATATATTTTATATTACACACTTTTCTAACCGACCGTACCACGCTAAGATGTTGTCTCCCGCAAATTTGGCCGACGCTGCTTAACGCTAAATGTTATATCATACGCCCCCTCCCTCCCCCCTCCCTCTCATCAAGGGGAGGATTAGTGCGGATTGCCGGATTATAGTAAATGTTGTATTTAGTACGAAAAAAATACTTTTCGATTTAGTGTCAATGATTATCTTTATTGTGATTGGTCAATTATTTTATTACATAATTTGAATTAAGAATGTTGATAAATCTTTGTTAACTTTGTGTTAGAAATTAAAACATGATATAATACTACTAGTACTGCTTACACACACACACACACACTCACTCACACACAAGCATACTGAAGGTATAAATAAAATATGACATACCTCTTGACGTATCCACATTAAACTGGCGCGTCCGTCTCAAGGGAGAAGCAAGAAAGTCACAAGTAAATTTTAAGTAATTATAAGAGCGCTAATCAGGCGAGCTTAGTAATTACGATTAACGCGCCCGCAACGATGCTATCGCCTGTATCCGTTCCAAATTTGAATTTAGACTAATGATGAACACGGATGTTACTTTACAGAATTTGTATTTCGAATGTTTTATTATGTCTTGTTTAATAGATTCGAATTTTAAAATTAGAATAAGTTCGGATTGATGTTAAACTTTTTATTGTTTTGTAGGATTGTGTTTTACATGTTATGACAATTAAGTTTGAAAAAAGAATACGCTTATTTTGTACATAGTATATAAAAAATATTTTTCTGTAAGAATATATTTAAATATATTATCTATGGTAATGTTATTTATTGCAACTGTCAGATCAGAAGGTCCCCTCGGAATGTTTTCGTGTAATAAACAAATTGGGTCGGGTCCCATCTTAAAGTTGGACCCTCAGCTTTATGTTTAGTTTTCAAAAGCGTTTTATTTATTAACTTAACTTTTCCACTTGATAACGTCTTTGATGAAGTTACTTGAGCAATGGCGGCCGTGTATTTGAAATTATTCCTTGATGTCTAATTAATTAATTATATTTTATCTTATCTGCATTATTATTTATTTATTTCTTATTAGTTTAATTTATCTTTACGCAGCTTCAATTACTAGCATTATATTTAAGATTACGCTATTTGACTAACATAAAAATTTAGTTAAAAAGAAAGAAAATTTAAAATTATATAAATTCGAAATTCGAATGCATTTGCAATTTGTGTTCTATATTCAGTTCTGATTCAAAGACAAATGTGCGTTCGATTTTCAAATTTGATTCTACATTTCAAAGACAAATTCGTACTCTGATGAAATCTGCGTCTCCTTTGTAGTGGTTCTCGTATCCAGGTATGTATGTATATGTATATATACCTTATGTATATATGTATAGACTATTTTGTTCTGTCCTATAATAAAGGATATAGGAATTCGGACTCCCAAGGCTTTGAGGTTGGCGATTGTTTTGGGATACGTCTGGTGTTTTGGTGATTTTGATAAATATTTATAAGAAACAAAAATATATAATTAAAGAAATATTTTAATATAAAAAAGAAAGCATACATATTGAAAATATATTTATCAGATGAATTAAATTTAGACAAGTGTAATCTCAACACATTGATATCTTGTTTTGTTTGTGTGTGCATGTGTTTGTGTTTGAGCGTGTGTGTGTGTTCCTAAATCGCATATGCAATTCCGTCACAGATTTTCAGGTTCATTTGTAGCACGGAGGTCTTTGAGCTGTTTGTAAATCGAACTGTACGTCAATCAGACAAATTGGAGGACGGGAGACGGATTGAATTTACATTGTGTTGAAAAGATTTTTTTTTTTTTATTAATGTAATGTGCCATTGAATATATTCATGTTAAGTATGCTTTTATAAATATATATTAATACTTTTTGGAATTTACATAGTTATTATGTAAAATATCGCATCCAATGTCGTCACGATATCGTTTAGACGGGCGCGGTCGCAGTCCTTTCAAAATTCTCAATTCAAATATCAAATTTGCCACGTTTTGAAATTAGAAATGAAAAGGCGCCTTCTGTTTCGATTTTCAAATTTTTTTTCATCGAATACTCACTCGGCCTTTGATTTAAATTCAAATATGGAAACATTTTATTGAGATCAAGTTTGAAATTTATTAAATACTTCATATAATTTATGCATTTATTTTAAAATGTATTTACAATATGTAATATATTATAATAATATGATATTATTAACGCGGATTACTGTATGACAAGAGACTCAAAGCATATTTAATCACCGTATAAATCGTACGCGAATCAAGAAACCATTAAACAACCAATCCGTATTTTATGAGATAATACAAAATCATTTGCCGCCAAAAAGCATCTGTCACCGGAATGTGTACTCTGTGTCAATGACATACAGATTATACAAATATGGCGGAGATATTTTGACAGGGCTCCATATTTAATCACCTACAAAGGACCTCGTTGAGTTCAGAGCTACACACGTATTGAAAACTAACAAAAGAAAAAAAGCAATCTCCTCAGATTGGCATTTGGGGGCCATTGTACAAAAGGGGCCTCCTTTTGGGGGAATATTGTTAGTTGAGATTGAAAAGCATTTTGTCGTCAACATGTTATTCGGTAATTTAGTGTTGCCCGATCGAAATAACTGGGGTTGTAATTGGAAAGGAGGTTTAATGCATGCGAGGCTGATTGATTGCTTTCCATTATATATTTGAATATTGTTAGATTAATTTTTATTTATTTAATTTATTGTGTTCCTTTTTAATTTGACAGATTTCTTTAAATTTAATTTTCTTTCTTATCTATAGTATGAAATGGATATTGTTTTTTTATTTTAAATAAAAATATAAAAATAAATGAAAAATGCTATTTAATTATATTAAAAATATATAATGTTTGAAAAAAATATTTTCTAATACTAACAGTTGTTAACATATTTTATATATATTTTACTTTCGGTTCGCTATGACATAGTCATAATGGCTGACTCTGGTAGACCCGGGAACAACGCTACATGATCTGAGGGCTCTGGAGAAGTCGCCCTAAAATGAACAAGGACAAGATTAAGCTGAGATGAAGCTGGTCTAATGCCCATGTCGTGTCCACTCAAGTTGTCAGGTGCTACGCTTAAGTTGTAAATATATATACTTTGAACAGCTTGGTCCAGCTTGGTCTAGCTTGGTCCAGCTTGGTCCAACCTCGAGAAAGATATCTCTCACCCAATCCAACTCGGATGGACAGCATTCGGGAGCTCCGAAACGTCTTCCATAATATCGCCATGTCTGAAGATGATAGGATACCAGGGATGAGTTCTGAGATATGATGGTTTATTATCAAGCTATCGTACCATCGGATCGAATAAGAAACAAGGGGATACAAAGTGAAGCAAGATACGTAGCTCTAAGAATTGCTCATCTGAAGTGGCAGTTCACATCGAGCAACAGGGGCTGAAAGGTTCTCGAGTGGCGACCGCGAGCCGGTAGGCGCATGGGTAGCAGGGCAGTGGATAGTGGATAGGGGGTAGTCGCTGAATGCAAGCAATACAACCTGTCTTGACCTGTCATGGTGGCGATCTTAGGGAGTCATGTCTTCAGGTGGACGTCTAAAGGCAAGATATATATTTTTAACTACCTGAAGAGAACTTTTGTGGCATCTATATATAATATATGCTACAAGTACATATAAGACAAAAATAAAAATAATTTATTATTTAGTCAATTTGTTTGTTTTGTGTTGTACTTATACTGGACCGATTTTGATAAACTAGGTAGGTTTAGTAGGTGGAGGTTTAGGATACACATACAAATTCTATAATTTTCATGTAAAAATAAAAAAAAATGTAATTGATATGTAATAACAAAATTACTGAATTTATTTGGATAAAGTTTGATGTGGTTTTAATTTATTATCTGTAGAATTAAAAAAAACAACGTAAAACAAATATGAATTTGAGTTTAAATACTATAGATAAATATAGATATAAAATTTTTTAAACAGTTTTCTTAAACAGACAAAGTCGCTGACAATAATTAGTGATGTTAATAAAGTTCAATAGAAAACCAAAAGTAACTGAATAAGATATAGTAAATATAGAATAAAAAATTCAGCCTTGATCCCGTGACCTCTGAAAGCCATTTCGTTTTAACAACTGAGCTACCGTGTCTCTATATAAAGTCGTTTAAAGTCTTTTATGAAGTAAGTGTTAATATTATTATATATTTTTTTAAGTTTAATCATAATTAATTATTAAGTATTTAACACTAAACCTACCAAATACCGGTCAAATTGGCCGTTCTTGAACTTTTGTAAAACTTACACATTCTTAAACGTTATAATATCGTTATCAAACTACATGACAATTCTTAGAATATGCATATAATATTTTCTTCACTCTTTACTTTTAGTTATTTCCATTATTAGATGCGTTATATAATAAAATAACTTTTAATTACCGGTCAATTTGACGGCGTGCGGTAGGAACAGGTATACAAGAATTGTCGGTAGGTTTAGTGTTAATTTACAAGCAATTCTTAAATTATTTGATAGTTGATAATAAAATAAATTAATTCAGTGAAAGATTTTTTTTTATATTGTATTTATATTTATAATATATTTCATCAACGAAGTAATTTTTATATTAGATCTATTTACCGGTTACGTTTTATCTGAAGATTTAGAAATTGATAGTCAAAAAATATAATAAAAAAGTAAGATTTTAAGGTTTAGAACGTATTTGTAGTTTATATTACGGGATGCTGCACGGATTTTGATAAAAAAATTCTATAATGCTTTGACTAATGTTAATAAAGGAAACTTTTGGTTCTAAAAGTGTTTTTATTTTTACGCTAAAAAAACAAAAAAAAAAAAATAATATTTTTGATTATATTAAAACAGAGAGAGAAATTCTTTTATTTTTTAATAACATTTTTTTTCTTTAATTTAACGTATTTTGATGTAGATTTTTCATTTATTAATTCATGTTTTTAGTATTTACTAAATTTTTAAAATAATGACATATATAAGTGTGTTTCTGAACGATTTAATCTTTTTCTACTATATTTTTTATTATTTATTTATTTAGCTTCACGCCATATCCCTTGCGGGGTAGCCAGAGACGACGGAGCGCCAAACGCTACGGTCCCTGCATACCTCTTTCGCCTCGGCCACAGACATCAACCTCTTCATATATGCCCTCCGAGGGATCCTCATGCTTTTTACGTGACCTTCCTCCAGTATCATAGATACTGTATTTTCGAAGGTCACTCGAGGCCTCCCCCTGTCTCTCTTACCGCTCACTTTTTCTATATAAATATTTTTTACCATTCTTTCATCACTCATTCGTTCGACGTGCCCAAACCACCTGAGCACGTTCTTCTTCATTCTCACCGTGACATCTTCGCTAGTACCTGTAATTCCGTGGATCTCTTCATTGCGGATTCGATCAGCTAGACTGACTCCGCATATTCGGCGAAGAGATCGCATCTCCATAGCATTCATTTTTCTTACATTGTTCTTCTGTTTACCCACGTTTGGCTGCCGTATAAAAGCGTCGGTAGCAAAACTGCATTGTGTACAGCCAAACGTGCAGCTATGCTGACGTTTCGCCGTCTCAACAATACAGTCAAAGCACCGTTGACTCTGTTACCGGCAGCAATACGCCTTTCCACATCCATTTCGTACCTTCCGTCTCTGCTAAACATACCAAATATACCACTTCATTCACTTGTTCTATTATCTTATCATTCACGTTGATCTTACATTCTGTTCTTTCTTCATTTCTTTCAAATATCAGAATCTTCGTCTTATCTGCATTCAGGTTTAGACCATTATTTTCACACCTATCTTTCAGAGTGGTGACCAATGCCTGCAAAGCGCATTCTGATGCATTTGTTATAATTATTATAAATAAACTTAAAACTTATACCTAAATCTATCGCAACAATAATATTATTATAAAAAAATCTATTACAAACAAACAACTTTCAATATTTCACTTGGGAGTAGTCTCGGATAACTTTTAATACGAAAAATGGTATTATCATATCAAAAAACACAAATATTATTAAACAAATAATCATTCAAAAACCATCCTTACTGTCATACAATAAGAACTATTGTATACCAATTTATATGTAAATTAAATTTGTATTCAAACCAAGATAAGTAATGCTATTCAAAATAAGATATTAGTTCTTATATTTATATAATAAAGTCTATATTTGTTTGTATTGTGTGTATTTAGGAAATGTCATCCTTTCACCTGACTTGTCGTATAAGAGACACAAAATTAACTAATGCGGTTAAAAATGAAATGTTAGCTCTTATGTCTAAATTATAAGATCTATATTAGTTTGTACCGTCTGTAAATATGAAATGTAATTTTCACCTGACTTGTATAATATTGTTTAACATTCGACACGAACAGTTTTTTCAATAAATATTAATGAGTTTCAGATGTTATTTGATTATTTCTGTTTTTCCATACTTTGATTAATAAAGTTGTGTTGTTTCGCGACCTTATTATATTTATTCATTGAATATTTTTTTATATTCTTTTTCTTTTTTTTTTTTTTTTTTTTGAATCGTGTCTTAGGTTTTTACTATTCATACATATATATTATATATATTTATTTACGGACAATTTATTGTCATAATATTATTTAAATTATAATTATAAAACACATATTTCAGATTTTTTTTTTTAAGTCACTGTTAGATATTAAATTATAATAAATATAAAACATACAATCAATAGTAATCATTTCTCCAAAGGACTTGTATCCAAAGCTTCAATCAAAAATGGAGCATAAACAAAATTGTTTTTTTTTTCTCTTCGACAAAGGCACACCCGTCAAATGCCATTGCTTAAATGAGAACGCAGTCATCCGCGAGTGTGGTGGAGCGGAAAAATCATTGGATGAAAAAAAAAAAAAAAGAGAAATGTCATTTCTACCGCTAAAATATATCGAAGGAGGTTGTAATTGCGTGTTATAGTTCGAAATAAGGTTATAATAAAGGTTATGTTAGGTATTAGTCTATTATATTTAGTTTTTTAAATTTAATAAAATATTAAAAATTTCATAGAATTTCTTAGAAAAAGTTTACAATTTTGGTTTTGAGAACTGATTTTCGTAATTTTCAACCACTGAATCCACGGAAGGAAAGGCAAGGAACATTACTAGTTTAAAATATTTGAGAATAATTAGTTCCAAATTCAAATTTAAATATACATAAATGTGCGTTCCAAATTCAAATATATTATACGAATGAAGAGACGAAAAATGAGAATGATGTGAATTTATCAAAAGTTGTTGTTTCCATTTTAGTATATAGGACGTGGAATCGTTTGGAGCCACCTTTGAGGTGTTGATTAAGATACATATTAGAGGCTAGGGTTGTCAACATTATATATTTATATTGTGATAGCTTTAAATCGAATTATTGTTAACAAGTTAAGATTAATTGATATTGAATTAAATGTTAAAATTATATTTGAATAGAATTTAAAAATAAAAATTTATAATTTATAACTTTTCAGACGTATTATTATATTTATATAAGATATGTGAAAATAATAAATAATACAATAAAACAAAATACAAAAATATAACATTTCCGGAATAATTATAAAAAAAAAAAAAATAAGCAATGTACAACCCTAGCTGTGATTGGCGCGTCGCGTGCCTCTGGGAAATCAGACTCACTGACTACGGCACCGTACTGCGCCCAGCGCCAGCGCCAGATAACACCGAAATGCTTAATTATATACACTTACACGTGAAAGGTTTGAGAGGGTTTGTTTAAATATTTAAAAATAATTTATCGAAAATTAGTATTAAATTAAATACTACGGGTCTCATATAACGCGATTTCAGTCCCTCACATAACACGTGTTTTCCCCCATATAACGTGGATTTCCCACGTTATATTTTTATATTATGAAAATTATAATTATTTTTTATAGTTCATAATTAATTTATTTTACGTTTGCACATTGTGTTGTTGTAAAATTATATAAAATTATGTAAAAATTAAATTTAATAAAGTTTCTTGATATTCCATTTAAAACGCCTTTAACGAGAAAAGTTAAACGCGAATTATTTGTACATAACGCGTTATACGCGTTAGGTATACAAGAATATTCCTACAACGCGTTCTCCTATAACGAATCTACCGTGTTATAGGCGGATAACTGTATAGTTATAACTAACAACTATACATTACTCAGACAGTAATTTTCTTATCCGTTTTAAGGTCTAAATGTAGATAAATCTCATACAATATCTCATTCCATCTTAATAAATAACTTATGTGGTTTATTTACTAAGTTAAAATTTTAATAAAAAGTGTGTACAATACAATATAATAATATATTCCGAATATTAAAAAAAACATTAAAATACGATAATAAAATAAACTAAATTCGTTTTTTGAAATTAAAATGTTGAAAATGTGTTCGAAATTCAAATCTGTCCGCCGCGGGCGAGTCGCGTCGGATCCATCATTTCGCGCTCGGACCACTCGTCCGGTGACGCCTGAGAACTGCTCTCATTCGTCATTTTAAATTCAATCAATTTAAAAATGAATATTTTATACCAATGTCACTACGTTTTTTTTTTTTTTTTTTAATTATGTCATATTTTTAAACTCATCAGTCTTATGTCATTATTCCATTACCTTCACAATAAAATTTTTGTGTTTTATAAAATTAATAATATCTTTTATTATTTTAATCAATATAAAATAAAATTATCACATTTATATTTAATTTATTTTGTTTTTTTTTTATATTTTTCAGATAGCAACTAATCCGTAATAATCTAGTTACATGCTTTCACGTAAAATTTTTATATTTATTTTATACTAATATAATCGCAGATACAACAAAATAGTTTTCAACCAAAAACAATATAAATATAAATATATTACGACAACGAAACAAAATAAATATAAATATATATATATATATATATATATATATATATACAATATATATATACAACGAAAAACAAAATAAATATAAATATATAAATATATTATTATAATTATTAAATCTAAATTTGTCTATTAAGTTCATTACACTCATTCACTCACTCACTCATTCAATCATATAACAAATACTGTCTCTATCAAAACAGAATACAATTACATCACCAAATAGAATGAAGCTCAGCCGAAAATCATTTCATTCACCCTCAAATAACTATCGAAGCTCAATAGACATCTTAATTTACACACACCAGATAACACAGGCGATTATCAACCTTCACCCATACAACATAAGATTCAAAACAAATACATTATTATCACACAATCATAGAAATGTAAGTCCCGAATCCAAATGAAAAAGGTGTCAAAGATCGAATTTACGATTCATTATACTTAAACCGAATAAAATCGGGGAGACCCTTTCGAGAGAATCTAATGAAATTGAACCTTATCTATTAGAAAATACGGTAGAGATTCGATAAAACATACAAAATGACATTCGATTTTCAAAAAAGCATTCCAAGTGCGCATGTAAGTGCCCATTGTGGTGGCAGATGGTCCGTTTGAATTTCGAATCGAAAGGTCACATGTGTTCCAAAGAGAATCCCCTATTGCGTGTATATAAAAACTATTTTTGTTTATTTTAATAATCTTTTAAAAGCATGAAGATGAATTGCCGAGTGCTTAAAAAAGTAATTCGTTGTTAAAACACGCAGAGGGTGTGTAATTAAGTCTATATGAATCAGTTTCCATGTCAATTAGTGTTTATGAATAAAATTACTACTGGGTGTGACTTTAATGGCATTAAGCCTATTAGAATTTAGCGGGAAATAAATGACGGAATATATTGTTTTGAATAAATTGCGTTTTAAAATAAAAGTATTTATTTTGATTGCCATCTGTTTATGTACGAGTGTGTTTGTAAAATTGTGTATGTGTGTGTATGTGTTTAAAGTTAGAAGAAGGAATGTAAGTAAGTATATAATGAAAAATAACATATTAATATTATATACACTTATTAATTTGATGTATAGATTAAATATATTTTTTATCTATAATATAATTATTTCCTTCATTAAATATATATTTATTAAACAAAGTAAACCACATGAGATAATCGTAAAAAAATCATCCGTAATAAAGTTTGGGGTACCACTAATAGGTCGGAATGAATTGAAAATATGTGTCGGGCCATTAGCGGAGCGCCATTACTTGTCCCGCGGGCGCTCTGGAGGCCTAATGTAACATAGAGTATAGAGAGGGTTGTGTTATAAGTATTAAAATTTTTTTATGATTTTTAATACATTTTCTTAATCAACTAATTTATGGATAAATATTATTTAATAATTGCTAAATCTTTAATTAATTTCAGATAAAAAAATATTTTTTTTTATAAATATTGTTCTTTTATATTATTTCTAAATATTTGTTAATTTATTATATTATATATTTTAATTAAAACACATTTTTTATATGAAATGTCTTTTTAAAGCACGTCCATCGTAAGTATAATATATGTTTATATGTAATGTCCTGTCTGTGTGTATATTCTTTGTCTCCCGCCCCAATGTTTTGTGTTTGTCCGAGGGTCGGATTTCGCGCCATTTGGCCAACTGGTCGTGTAATAGTCGTGTTAAGTGCGACGGACACTGGGACTGTTTTGTTATAAGTATTATAGTATTATATGTATATATATATATATATATATATATATATATATATATATATTTCAAGATTTTTAAACGAATCAAAAAAGATGTAAAAAACAGAAAATATTTAGAACAAGAGTGAAATCTGTTATGCGGTCAGTAAGAAACAACTGTTCTCAAGTGAAGGATTAGTAACGGTAGTGAAGATATTTCTGACATTATTCATCCGCAGCCAGGTCCCACACAACTATCTAAAATTATAAACCAGCGTGAACAAGACTAGAAACACTGATTTTCAAGATATAATTATGAAATACATACTCAGTAGGTAGCCTAGCCTTAAAAGTTTATTTGAAAACTACGCTTCAAATAATATTACCAAAACATAAATTATATTGATATAATATAAGAACTATTTTTAACATCATTAACATGGTTGTTTTAATAAACTTAAAGAATTTAAAAATGTTATATTATATTATACAAAATATTTAAAGTAAGCTCCAGTGTACGTCGCCGTTTCAAATCTCTAATGTGCCTCTTCAGCCATCATTGTCTATTTGAATTTAGAATAAGCCGTCTCGAAATTTGAATTGAGATGTTTGTTTTCATTTCAGTGGTTTGATTTGATTCTGTATTTAACAGTTTGAATTTGGAACCGGCTCGGGTTCCGACTGATTGATCTCAAAACGGTTGTTATTATACAGCCAATGTTTGTTTTTGATTTGTGTATAAATTAATATATCATTAAAAAATTATGTAAATCATTTTAGAAAATTGATTTTCAACATAGTTCAACTATGTTCATCATAGTTAAGGTACTATAGAATAAATAAAAATAAATTATATTTAGATAAAAAAAAAACTTGTATGTTCATGGAAGAATATAAAGGCACGTTGCGTTTTAAAAAAAAATAGTTTCGGATTAAAAAAAAGTTTATACTCAATGACATGTGACATTCTTTATTCAAATTTAAATTTTATTGAATAATCTTTGGTTATATGTTAGTATATGTTTAGAGCATTAAGTAAATGGTGTACTTATATAAGTCGGGAGGCTGTTCCACATCAAAGGGAGACGATCAAAGCGATCACGTGATATCTGTCAGTAATTACTCCATTACCGGTCAATACGTGGGGAGGATAATTGGACCATGCCCGGGGTTGGTTTTGTTTAATTTTTTATCCTAATACAGCTTCTAAGCTTCTGGTTAATGTTTAGTTTTATAACGTTCCTATGACTTTAATATATTTTAAATTTGGAATTGACTTTCTTTATTTAAATTTTATAATTAATAATAATATAATTATATTTTTTTGTTGTCAATGTTCTTTTATTGTTTTAATATTATAATGAAATTAATGTTTTTTTTTATTGTCAAAAATTATTTTGTTTCTTTTAATATAGTTTTAAAATTAATTGTATCTGTTATATTCGAAGTCATACTTTTTTTGTCACCATTTTGTTGACATCTTTAATTATATGGCTTTTTACATTTTAATGTATAATTAATAATACAATATATATATATATATATAAATAATATGTTTAACTAATAAAAAAACCACAACCGAAATTGCTCAAACAACTGGCAAAACATGTCAATTTTATGGACATATCGTATGATCCCGCGGGATCGGGATGTGCGCCCCGGGATTGGATCCCGGGATGGGGATCCGAGTACTTAATGATTATAAACACTAGTTAAATGATTGATGGGGTGTGGTGCCATTATTGTCTTTGGTTATGTGCTTTTAAAATGTATTAAATTGTATTTTTTTTTAAATATAATATTTTTAGTAAAAAATGGTGTTGGCATCATTTATATTATCTATAGATTGATTAATAAATATCAAAGAGAAGTAATCTAAGAACCGGCAAAGCCATTACCAAAATAGAGTTTGTAGTTTTAGATAAAGCTGGTAGAGCTATATCTGACTTTATTGATGAAAATATGACTCTCAATAATATTATTTAACTAGCTGTGCTTCGTTTGATTTTTAAATAAAGTTCTAAATTACTGTAAAACATCAGCTATCAAGTGAAAGTCCTGTTAAATTCGATCCAGCCGTTTCAGAGATTAGACGGAATAAACACACAGACAGAATTTTTTATATATATATAAGTATGTATGTATGTACTTTAATATAGATTTAGTGAAAAGCTGTTAATATAGAATTACAAACGGACACTTAAATTTTATTTTTTTATTATTATAGTAATATATATAATATATAAATTATTAAACACGTGCAGGTAAGGGTAAACAACGCGCCCCCAAATGTATGATTCATACACAGACATTCATACCTAAATATTACGAATATTAGTTGTTTATAATAAATTTCTAATAGTTATCAATAAATATACAATTATTTTAATATATATATATATATATATAATTAAGTTGTTTTGATTATACTAATATTTCTTAGTAATTTCTTATAAAGATAATTTTTAATTAAGACTCATATTTTTAAGAAAAAAAAAACAGTTTATCTTTTCTAATATTCGATGTTAAAAGATGAAAAAAAGATAAAAATAGTTCTGTACTCAATAACTTTGGTTTAAAACGTACTAAATATAACTTACAATAACATATTCATAATAATATTTATAAACAATATAACATATGATTAAAATACCAAGATGGCTGACACTACAATTGATAAATTCAGTTCCAACAGCTAATTGGTGAAAAAGTATCTGTAATTCTTTCAAACGTCAAAACAATTACAACAGATCGTTAAATTACAATGATACTGTCAAAATCCAAATTACCGCCATCTGCCATTTGACAGATCCCAAAGGGTTTTGGCGCGCTTCAGCGGCCGTCGGCCATCTTTGTGTAGATTTGCAATTTAACGCGCCATTGATTCAAGTTTTGTGAAATTAACCGCGTTTAATATATTTATTTATATGAATGTTTTTGAAATATAATCAAGTGGAAAGGGATTATTATAATTTCTATTTAAATTTTAAATTTACAATTATTATCTGTGGTAATTATGACTATTGTATTTATTAACACTAAACCTAGCAAGTACCGGTCAAATTGACCGTTCCTAAAATTTTGTAAAACTTACACATTCTTAAACGTTATAATATCGTTATCAAACTACATGACAATTCTTAGAATATGCATATAATATTTTCTACACTCTTTACTTTTAGTTATTTCCATTATTACCTGGGTTATATAATAAAATATTTTTTAATTACCGGTCAATTTGACGGCGTGCGGTAGGAACAGGTGTACAAGAATTGTCGGTAGGTTTAGTGTTAAATACATATATCGTTCATTCACCGTACAAAATAAATATCAAAGTCAAAAAAATGTGTTTGTAATTAATCTCTTTTCATTCAACCTCCCCTTCCTCTCCTCCTCTCCTCCTCTCCTCCTCTCCTCTTATGTACTTAAACGAATGACTAACAAACTGAAATGAATGAATGAATGTCTTCGATTTACTTATCTATGAAATCTATGAAACATGATTCATGTGTGAATGAATTTGAATTCTATTTTAATTGAATGAAATATTGATTAATTCTCTCGGTCATAAGTCAAGAAAATCTACTATTCTAATGGCTATAAGCGAAGGCTTGCTGAATATAAATCCGATATATCAAGATGTATGATACCATAAATATAATAACTAAATACATACAAAAGGATGAAAACATTAAATAAATCTTATCTATACTTAAAACGGTCAGACGAACAAATTGAAGCACTCGCACACAGAGCAGACGGCGCGTGAAATATGGCTGCATTCTACAAAGGAGCTAATAACTCGTGTGAAACACCCTTAACACCCACGAGGGGGAGCTACTGTGCTGTGATTTTATCGTAAAGGTTCTATTAGCTTATAGAAATCTTTAAATTCGTGTGTTAGTTACAGCATGCGACTCCGTCCGCGCTTAGCAGGATATTTAGATTTTTTTTCAAGACTGAAAATATTTAGATATATTATTTAAATATTTTACAATTATATATATTAGTTATTTTTTAACGTTATGGTTCTTGAGATAATTTAAACATACAAACAAACTCTACATATTTATTCTACTAGCACTTACACAAGAATCCGCCTTCTTCTCTAACTTGCACCATGTTATTAAAATATTATTTATCTCTGTAGCATCGGTATCTTTGTCGGTAAAACTATTGTTTGTTATAGACATGTTTTTTTTTGGTGGCGTCCGCCATTTTTTTTCAAAACGCTCCAAAATCGATTGTTTTCTACCGAAACAAATGTGTTTATATTTTTAGTTTTGTATTTAAAGAATTGTATGCATTCTTTATTTTTTTTTTATTTATAAAATGTATATTTTTTATTCAAGTATAAAAACAGATGTTAAATATACGAAATTAATAATCTATCCAGATCTAAAGATTATAACTATAAACCCGATTGTTTATCTATGATTCGAGCTTATAAAATTCGATTCCATCTCGGATTGCAGATTGATTATTAATTTCAGTTGTAAGTCTACACAGAGCTATATACATAAAGAAGTTTGTCGGAATATTTGATATTAGTAACATATTTTATAACTAAACATTTCTTTATACTAATGTAATGGGTAGTGTTAAGCTAATAATTGAGCTGAGCGTAAGCGAGGCTCTTAACCATTTGGAAGACCTTTTATTGTGTTTAGTTGTCTCCAGAATGCGACGAGATAATTAGCTAAAAATTTTCTCATGTATCTTTGAGTCGAACGCGGATGTTATAGCGAAAACAGATTAAAAAAATGTTTAGCCATTCAAAAGTTATCAAGAAAAGAAGAAGGGAGAGGAGCTCAGCTCAACACCCGCCGCGCACGGTTGGCGGATCCAAATAATTATTTGGATAAGTCCGGATTATATTGTAGAAAGGTAGTTGTAACAATAAAAAATTGTAACAATTTTTACATCAATTATAAATTATAAACACAGTATATAATTTTTAAAACATTATAGTTATATAACGATGTATATATAGGGTTCCTCAGGGCAGCATATTGGACCCGACATATCTTTTATTTCATATTAATGTAATATTTCTCAAAATCTTGAAAAAGAAAGACTATAATAATTAAGAGTATAACAGATCTTTAAACAAAACAAATTAGCAAGTAGCTTGTTATAGTCAAGAAAAATAAATAATTAAATAAAACTTTAAATCTAGATATACACATACCTATATTTTACTAAGATGTTAAAAATAAGATGATGAAGAAGAAGAAGAAGAAGAAGATGATGATGATGAAGAAGAAAGAAGAAGAAGAAGAAGATAGTTTATTGAAACGAGGAAAAGTAATATATGTATGTATGAGCTTTAAAGATAAATAATATTTGAAATATAAGATTTGAAGGGAATTAAAATATGAGTATTGTGTACCAAAGGTCATTGAACTGATGATTATAGCTGTTTGGTCATATCCAGTTGAAATCATGAAACTTGTAAGAACAACCGAATTGAGTTGAGAGTAAGTAAATGAGACTTTGACTTAGAGAAAGAGAAATGTGTGCATGTATGTCTTAAGTGACGATTACTATAAGTATTGCGATAAACATACTTATATATGTTGAAATAAAATAAATTTAATAGTAATAATAATATTATTGGTTAAAATTCACACAAATTATTTGATTATATTAATGTAATATTAAATAATAATTAACACGAAATCAAAAAATAACTTCTAAAATACTACACACACACA
The DNA here is from genome assembly GCA_918358695.1 of Melinaea menophilus ssp. n. AW-2005. Lineage (NCBI taxonomy): Eukaryota > Metazoa > Arthropoda > Insecta > Lepidoptera > Nymphalidae > Melinaea > Melinaea menophilus. The sequence goes on from OU911053.1 coordinate 8,547,788, forward strand.
ACCACGAACACACACACACATACACTTTATTTTAAAAATTAATAATCATGCAATAATCCGAGATTACTGTAAACTTAATTCATATTCGATCGTGTATTGGTACTTAATGAATGGATTGTTGTTGCTTTATTCAAACCTTGGATCATTATTAGTTATTTATTATTATTCACACACACACACACACACACACACACACACACATATACGTAAATATATATATATATATATTTCGTCACAACGATAGATAATATAGTACGCTATATATAAAGTAATCCGAACTCAAAGCTCGGCTGTAATAATGTTACTTTGGTGTGTTTTAGATTTTTTTCAACCCATTTGCAACGCCACTTTTTAATTCTTTTGACGATGGTCCCCGCACGTGGTAGTGGTGTCTTTGATATCGATAATATATTTAGCGTATTACTAGTTAGACTACATGCTTCCCCCCCCCCCCCCTCCCCCTCCTAATAATATTTGATATCGATAATATGTTTATTATACTAGCGTGTTACTAGTTAGACTACATCCCCCCCTCCCCCCTAATAATATAATATTTAACATTTTCATCTCAATGTCAATGTTACTTATATTTATGTGAATGTATTTTTTTTTCTTTTATTTTCTTTAATTATGCAATATTTCTTCGATCTTTGTTGTATTGTAGTCGTATTATCAAGTGGTATGGTATTTTATTATCGATAATATTACTATCGATATCGACAATCACTCACACCGCACTCGCATCGCAGAGCCATCATATTTCATTTTTATCATTTTATTCAATCCTTTGCCGAAACCATACTGTTAGAAGCTCTCTTTTAATTCGTTTTGCGATGACTGCCGGCTTTTTATTATTCGTTGAATATTACTTTTGACTGCAACTGCGTGGCTTCTGTTGTATTCCCCTTGATGTCAGAGTATTTGATATCATATTAATGATATAAATGTGAAGATTATGTTATTAGATGTTGGGATGTTTGTCTGTCATTAATATACTAGGATCCGCCAACCGTGCGCGGCGGGTGTTGAGCTGAGCCCCTCTCCTTTCTTTTTCTTGATAAGTTTTGAATGGCTGAACATTTTTTCAATCTGTTTTCGCTATAACATCCGCGTTCGGCTCAAACATACATGAGAAAATTTTTAGTTAATTATCTTGTCGTATTCTGGAGACAACTAAACACAAAAAAGATCTCCCAAACGGTTAAGAGCTTCGCTTACGCTCAGCTCAATAAAGACATTGATTTGTAAGAATTTTTTCACACAAATAGATCAAGGCAAGGAAAACTACAATTTTTCAAGTTATTTCTAAGCATTTATTATTATTACTAAAATAATATTAAATCTTATTTTTCAAAACATTTATTAAATTATGAAAGCATCCAACACCATCACCTTAACGGGTATCACGTGAACGCGTAAATATCAGTTATACAGTCATTAGTGGGACCGTACTTTACGTCCCCGTTACGTCCCCGTTACGTTATCGTTACGTATGTGTCACGTATTTGTTTTCGTTTACTTCAAAGGTACGTGTTTCAATTTAGAGGGATTTTACATACAGATATATATACACGTACAAACTTACTCATGTACATTTATATATATATATATATATATCTATAAAAGAAAGTTACGCTATTTATAACTCAAGAACGGATGAACCAATTTGGCTGAAAATTGGTGGAGAGGTTGCTTAGAACCAGGAGACGGACATAGAATACTTTTCATCCCGTTCGACCGCGTTTCCGTCAAGTCACTATTAAACGTGGTTTAACAAAAACGCATCTGACAGGGAATAACAAAACGCTAAAAGCTAAAACTTAATTTTGTCTTTAGTTAAGTATGGTAAAAATTTGACTGGAAAGGCGGAACAGAGTTCGCCGGGTCAGCTAGTATATATGTATATATAAATAAAATTTAGTTGTCCGTTTGTATCCAAATTAACAGATTATCACTAAAATCATATGAAAGTACATATAGTACTTACATTTTTTTTTCTAATTTCTCTCTGTCTGTCTCTTTGTTCCAGTTAATCTCTGAAACATCTCTATTTTACAGGACTTTGACTGCGTGATAACTGATGTTATAAGTAACTTAGGCTACTTTTATTTTGAAACAGTTATCCCCCTATAACAAGGTAGATTCGTTCCGCGTTATAGGAAAGCGCGTTGTAGGAATATTCTTGTATAACGCGCTCATATAACCGTATAACGCGTTATGTATAAATAATTCACGTTTAACTTTTCTCGTTAAATACGTTTTAAATGGAATATTAAGAAAATTCAATAAAATTTAATTTTTACATAATTTTATTTAATTTTAAAACACAATGTGCAAGTAAGCGAAATTAATTATGAACTATAAAAAATAATTATAAATTTCATAGTATAGAAATAAAACGTGCGAAATCCCCGGACTGAAAACGCGTTATAAGAGTACCGTGTTATAGGGGGGATGACTGTATATTCCCCAAAGTCGTCGGCAAGAGTAGTGTTAATTAATAAATTAACAAAATAAATATTAAAAATCAATCATATATTAACTGAACATTTAATATTTTATTCAGTAACAGACGGACAAAATGATATTATAATATGTATATATAATAATCAATTAGTTTAAAAGCTGTTGTTCCGAGAAGCGATGTCTGGATCCGTTATCTGTCTAACGTTATTTGAATAAAAACACAATTACAACGTGTTTTGATCGCAGTCGGTTAGATTGTATCTGTCTTGTGTAAGCGTGAAGTTGGGAACATTTTTATAATATATTAATACATTATTAAAAAAAAAATATATATTTTTTTTGTGTTATACCTACAGATACATTGTTGTTTTTCGAAAAAAATTAAACTAACGTATTAAAAAAAAAATATCAAGAATTTTTTTTAACATTTTCTTGTAAGATTAAAATAGAATAAAAAAATTAAAAATAAGTTCTCAAAAAATATATCATTCAAATCTTTAAAAATATATAGACACATAGAAAATAAAATATAATTAATAAAAATATAATATTAAAATCCCAAGTTCTTTGCTTTGGTGTTCCCGCGGGGTGGGAGGGGAGATATGATCGGAGTCTTGTCCAAAAAATTGTTTTAAGGTCATCGTTAGTAGCGTTATTATTAATTCAATTAATTCAATATTATAATGAGTTCTTGTAATGTTGGTTTGTTTATTCATTTATTACCAATTTATAATATATATATATATATAACACTATATAACACTAAACCTACCGACAATTCTTGTATACCTGTTCCTACCGCACGTGGTCAAATTGACCGGTAATTAAAAGTTATTTTATTATATAGCGTAGGTAATCATGAAAATAAAGAGTGTAGAAAATATTATATACATATTCTAAGAATTTTAATGTAGTTTGATAACGATATTATAACGTTTAAAAATGTAATGTAAGTTTTACAAAAGTTTAAGAACGGTCAATTTGACCGGTACCTGGTAGGTTTAGTGTTAAAAAATGTTAGGAAACTGTCGTTGAGATACATAGCAAAAAATATGTCTATCCATCTATACATATAACTAAAATTGTAGTGTCCGTTTGTATCCAAATTAACAGCTTTTCATTAAACTAGGTACTGACATAAAAAAATCTGTCTGTCCGTTTGTCAGGAACAAACGTAACGTAACCTCTGAAACGACTGGATTTTAACAGAACTTTCATTGGAGGATGGGATATAAGGAGTAACTTAGGTTTTAAACGAAAGAAGGCGTACCTAACTAGGTACTAAATAGGTACTAACTAGGTACTAAATAGGTACTAACTAGGTACGGTTGGAAATAACATATATCTAGAAATAACAATTTTTGCAAATTATGTCTACCAAAAATTCACAATATAACAACCACAAAAATCATTTTGGCTAAGAACAAATAAGAATAAAAGTAATGGATTTTGTGTATTCCGTGATTGATTGTTATTTATAAGAGGGAGAGAACAGATGAAAACGCCGGCAAAAGGTAGTATTAAATATATTAAATTTATGTTTATTCTTTGATAAACAGATTACAATTAAATAATTAAATAATACTTTGCTTGTAATTACTATATCAAACAGATTATTGATACTAGATTTAAATCTATCTAGTATCTAGATTAGATTAGTTTTATTCAATCTAATCTAATAATAATACCAATCCGACGGCCTATGGAAGTTACTGTTCAAATTTAAACTATTCTCATCTAATAATAGTGACATTATTATTAACATAATAATAATTCACTAGATAAGATGTGAAGGACAATTAAACATAGAATTAGGGGAAATTGTCACCTTTAGTTTTAATAGTCACATTTGACCATCTGCCCTCCGTATTGACTCTAAAACAAAAAACAAAATAGTAAAGTCGTTCTCAATAAAAATAAAAATTCCTTAAAAGAAATGTTGCTTCGATTTAAGTTCTTTATTTAAATAATCTTAAGCTTATTATCTCGTTTTATTTCTATTTAATTGATCCATATAAAAATATACTTTATTGTTAAAATAAATAAAGTTGATTATTCCATAATAAGTTTAAATCACAATCCTAATACTTAAATGCTTTGCAACATGACCCGATAGTATTTACCTATTCATTTTTCAAAAAAGGAACTTAACGCCCAAATCGACGCGTTAATACCGGACAAAGAGAAAAATAAACGCTTTTGTGTGATTTGACAAACTTATTAACACACTAACACTAACATTGCAATCCTTATTTATATAAAAATACGGTTTAATTTAGTTTAGAAAAATATATTGTACACGCATAAATAATTTGGTTAACAGAAGCAAAAGAATGAACAGGGGGCTTCTTTTTTTAAATTGTAATTCGTAGGTTCAAGTTGCGAATGCGGCGTTCTAATTTCAAAACATCAGTAGGTGTCATGCGACACTCCCATTACGGTGGGAGCGCGAAAGTTTTACAAATATAATATATTTTTATAATTACAATAATATATATCAGTTATAATATGTATTAATAATCTACCAATTATTTCTTAATAAAATGAGAATATTACAAATGATATTTTAACAATGTATTCATTGGTATTTCGACTATATAATTGACAGCGCATTGAAACAGCAATACAATGTTAAATACACGTAATCAAGCTGATTGCTGATACAAAATTTTATGTTAATTTCCGTTTGCCTTTTATTATTTAAGTACAGGATCGATTTAACGTTCATTCATTTTATTAATATTAATTATCTGTGATATACAATGTAGGTTTTATTATAATAAAGGTTTATTTTTTTTTATCTTTATATATTTGATCTGTGTGTGTGCAACTGTTTTTTGTTTTTCTTAAAGTTGAATATCTTAAGAGTTTTTTTTTTGGCAGATAAATATATTATGGAGACTTAAAACTATAAAACTGAGTTAGTTGTTTATGGATATAAAAAATATTTACTTATTTATTTCTAAATGATATTATTCTAATATTTAACAAAATAATTTTATACGCAATACTTTCTTCCTCCTGTTATAAAATTTGAAATTGGAATCGAATGTTTTTAAACGTGACGCGTAATGGCATTCAGATTGTCGTCACTTCGACACCTCATATTAAAAAAAATAAACAATTAATTTAAACCCTATTTCCATAAAAATAAGGTTGTATATAAATAAATATATTTAAATCTAATTCCTATTGTGTATATGATATTTTGTTTGAAGAAAACTGAGGTTCTTATTTCAAAATTTTTAAAGATTTTATCTATTTTATATTTTAGTTGTTTCCAGAAACTTCTTTGAGACTGTTGTTATGTGTGTTATGAAATAGTTTTATAAATATGTAAACTAATTTACTGGAACTAACAAAACTAAGTCTATTAGCGTCAGCGTAACAGGATTAGGGTAATTCGTTTTACATAAAACATCACACGCACTTTACATTCTTATTGCGCCAACTAAGTGTTGCTTGGACACAGATTAATATGTATATTCATTTATTTAAAATTATATTTTAACTTTCATTCACCAATATCAGGTCTATGGGAAGATTCTTTTCAAATATGTAATCTTTGTAGTCTGAGTTAATTTTTCTTGTGTCTTGTGTGTAAATAAAAAAAAACAAAATTAAGAATTTTACCTACATCGTAAAATTATCGTTGAATATTTTGAATTATTACCAACAAATATGATGTGTCGGCCATTTTATTTTGAAGTGAAGTTTGAAGTGAAGTTGTTTTTTTTCTAAACAATTCAAATAAAATCTATATTCATAGTTATAAATTCAAACAAATTTACTTCGTAGTAAGAATCTTTTTATATTAATACTAACACGTTAGAGCGGACACCAACACGTAGATTGACTCAATGTTGCTTAACACAGATACTTTAAAATATTGGTATCGTTTTAAAAACTACCCTCAGGGTAAACTACCCTTATCTAATAATAAATATATCTAATCCGTCTGTTAGTTATGTTAATGTACATATAATGCAATTTGGTAAATTAATTGCTTTTATTAATAGAGTCTCTGATGCGTTTAATAACTTGATTAAATTATAATTAATATATTATTTCGATAATTTTTATTCGAAAAAAAATATTTTAAAATACCGTATTAATATTTTAATAAAGTATGTTAAATTTAAATTTAATAAAACTAACTAATAAAATAATTATTAACTAATTAAACTATTGCTTTTATTAATAGTCTCTGATGCGTTTAATAACTTGATTAAATTATAATTAATTTATTATTCTGATAGTTTTTATTCGGAAAAAATATTTTAAAATACCGTACAACTGTTTATTTTAATAAAGTATGTTAAAATTAAATTAAAAAAAAACGAATAAAATAAAACTAATCGTAATAATTAACTAACTAAAGTAAGTTTAGTGAAAAGTACACTAACTAATTTCGACTAAAGTAAGTTTAGTGAGTTCGCCTAACTATAAACCTAATTAACATAACAATATAAACACGGTCCGTCCGTTCATCGCGGTTAGATCGGAGATCGCTATCCGTATAATTATCCCCGAAATAATGGTATTCTTTGAGTGCGCGCGCGCACGCCATCGGCTTTATTTATTACTTTGTCACAGATCTGCCCAGTGACGTCACGGAGTTAGTTTTTAGTTTCCGTTGACTAATTTTTCGATGGTTATTAGTTTTTAGTTTAATATTAGTTACACAGTTTTGTTAGTTAAGTTGAGTTAGATTTTTTTTTTTGTTAAAGTTTTGATTTTTTTTTATTATTTTAGTTTAGTTGTAATTCAGTTAGTTTCTTATTGTTTTAGTAAAATATATTTTTTTGTTTAGTTTAGTTAGGTTTTTGTTTTAGTTGTTTTTTATGGTTTAGTTAGTTTATATTCTAATAGTAGTTTTACAGTTTACCTGTCATACATGCCCTGCGGGGGGTCCTCATGCTTTACGTGACCTCCAGTATCATAGATACTGCTAAACATACTTCCCAAATATACCACTGTTTTCTTTATATAGTTTATTTTGATACAACTTAAGTTAACTTAAAGTTAAAGTAAGTTAACTTAAGGTCAAAGTAGTGTAATATTTTGTAAAATTATTAAATATCTAGAATAAAGTAATTAATATTTCAAAGAACCTAATGATTTACAACCAATACCACTTGAAGGTACTCGTGTTATTAGAAATATTAAGGGGAGTGTACACTGGTGTTATATTTTTATTAACCTTAGTTTACACGAGTGGGATATTAATAAAATACTCGATGGTTTTAAGATAGCATAATTTAATAATAACAATAGCTGTAAAAACAAGAGATTTTTCTAAAATTAAATGTCCTAAATAATTTAATAAATATATATATATATATATATATATATATATATATATATTTAAAGCATGTTTGTTGGTTATACATTAATTAAAGAAAATAATTTTTTTTTAAGAAAAAAATTTTTATAATATTTTTTTAAAAGCTCACCCTTATCTTAAGGTAAGATCACGCTATCCCCTCGTTATCACTCATCGATTATTGTTCAGCATTATATATCTGTTATATAAATATAATATAGTTTTTTTTTACTTTTTTTTTCTTTTTGGTGTTATTAATATTTAATTTTAATTTATTTCGTATTTTAAGTTAACAATGAAATCTTAAAACTCAATAGAAAATTATAATAAAAATGTTTTAATTTTTGTGATTAATATATATATATCACTTTTTATTAAGAGTAAATTATTTTATTTAAGAGACAGTATATATATAGTAAGGAAAAGGCAAAAAAAATCATTTTTGGAAGAGATTTTCTTTTGTAGGGTTATCATTTTTTTAAAAGTATATTACTTTATCTTATATGATTAGGGATCACTTGCTACTTCAAGGTCATGATAATGATAACTTAAGTATAATTCAGGTGCTCTCATCTCTGGACTAGAATACTAATATTATTTACCATTTGACACAGTAAAGGAAACCTTGTATAGAGAAGTCATCTGTACGTCTTCTACTGCTTTTATCGAAAACTGTTATTAAGTTATTGAGCGAAGCGAACGAAATGAGTGGAGCGTTTTACTGGAGACTTTTTATATTCTTTGTCACGAATTGGCTCGAAAACTACTTGACGAAAAATTATGAAACTTTGCAATCAAAAAGACACACATTAGGTGATGATTTAAAAAAAATGAAAAATGTCCTCAAAAATATATATATTTTTTTAATATCTTGCCAAAAAATTTATATCTCATTGAAGACAATGGGAAACGATGAGTCACACTGGGCTCACTTCGCTCAATATGCAAACGGCACCCGAGATTTCGCGAGCGCAGCGAGTCAAAATTGAGGATTTGTTGGCGCCCCTAAGATATTATGTTACTACTATGAATTCATACAAATTTTATCTTCTTCAGTTGCCTTCAACTGTATTCAGATCAATATGAGAAATATACCTTGAAACGAGCGATTAACCTTAAAGGATATTTTGAATCCTTACCACTAAGTAACATACAGTAATACCCCGCTTTACGCGACCCCGTTATACGCGGATTCACTATAACGCCGATGCAAATTTCGCGCTCAAATGCCTCGAATTACGCGAAAGAGTGTGTATAAATATAATGTAGTCATCAACAATAGATGTATTTTTCCGTAAAAAAATAAGAGTATGTATTGCATAAAGTGTTCCTAGAATTAAAGTGATTGATTAAAATGATTTGTATTTTTTTGTAATAATTTTTGACTATGTTTAATCATAAACCTCGTTATACACGAATTTCAGTTAACGCGATTTTTTTTGGAACGTATCCCTCGCGTAAAGCGAGATATTACTGTACTCTTCGTTTGATATAAAAATATGTATATAGTTAGTAAAACATTATAAAATTGGATCTGAATTAAAAAAATACATGTTTTTGGACAATTAAATAAAACTGACGAGACCATTCCATCAAGTTGAAGTAACATTTGTCATATCAGTGTCATTCACGAGTCATTAAACAGTTTAAAAACATCCAGTAATTGTTATTAAACAGATCATTAACTTTGTTGTATAACAAACATTATTAGAAGTTATTATCACCATAAAAATAAGGTCGAAAATAAAATGATAATGTCAAAAATTAATTTCATTTTAATACTGGCCATATAATTATACAATAAAAAAAAAAGATCTCAATTCCATACCAAGAAGGTTTCATATCGAATAAATAAACGCGATACGCGTTTAAAATCGATTAACGCATCCGAACGCATCTGCCATTCGAAATTTGAATAATTACAAGTTTTAAAAACAAACATGGTTGACAGCGAGCCCGCTATTAGCGGCCATTCCGCTTATCTCATACACGAAATGACAGAGGATATTCAACATTTCAAATGTATTATCAGTTTAATTAATTGGATCGCTACAATTTTGGCTTTTATCAGGATTAATTCGCCGTTAATTAGTATACGTAAATGTTGACCTATTGGCTTATTATAATACTTATAAAATATTATAGCAGGTTAATATATATTTCAGCTTTTAAACTCAGTAGTTTACGCTCGGCACAGAAAAATACTATAACAATACATACAATTAATATTATATACGACTATTGATAACACAACCATTATAAATATATATATATATATATATCTTATTTATATGTATTTTTCTTAATTGTGATCTATTCAATGCACATTTACCTCTTACATAACGCGCCCAAACGAATAGTTTAAAAATGGAACGTATTCGCAGTAGAGACAACAATTTTGAAATTCGAACGTATATTGGCAAGACGGGACAATTTTTTTTAAATATGAACGTATTTACAAGGCGGAACAACAATTTTGAAATTCGAACGTATTTGCAAGGCGGAACAACAATTTTGAAATTCGAACGTCTTCAACATTTTTATCGATTTTTGTTTGTTTTTGACACAGACTCAATACAGATAATATTTAATATAAATAGTAGATGTTGAGTTATAAACAATAAACTATTACAAATATTACTTTAATTTTCAACATGGCGTCAGTAAATATGTGTATATCCTACTAATTTTGGAAATTTTGTGACTGTTTCAATTCGGTAATTAATTGATTTTAAAGAAACTTTCACTGAGTAAGTAATATTTAAATTTTCTAAAATATTTTGAGTTGATCCTCTTAAAAAAGTTCTTTAAATTAAACTATTCATATAATATTAACGGTTTTTTGTCTAAATCTACACACAATGTGTCGGTTTTAATATTGAACAAAATTATAGAAAAAAAGAATTACAAATGTATAAATAGCAGAGAACTGCAAATATATTAAATCTTATTTTATTTCTTTCAAATTTCCATTACTACCTATGTAAGTAATGCTTCCTTTATTGAGCTGAACGTAAGCGAAGCTCTTAACCGTTTGTGAGACCTTTTTTGTGTTTAGTTGTCTCCAGAATGCGACAAGTTAATTAGCTAAAAATTTTCTCATGTATGTTTGAGCCGAACGCGGATGTTATAGCGAAAACAGATTGAAAAAGTATTTATCCATTCTAAAGTTATCAAGAGAAGAAGAAAGGAGAGGGGCTCAGCTCAACACCCGCCGCGCACGGTTGGCGGATCCTAGTATTTACTTAACTTTACTTATTATGAAAATAAATTAAAAATGATATCAAGATCAATGAACTACACAAGGCGCAATCTCATAAACATTCCAAATTCAAAACAAAAAACAGGCAATCAGATAAAATGTAAATAAAAGAAACATTCCAAATTCAATTTCGATAATGAAGTGACAGTTGAATAACGAAATCCTGTCGTGTGGCAGCACTTTGAGGCACGCGCGGTAAAACGTTCCAATTTTAATTAAATTAACATTCCGGAACGAATTCGATCTAATATGAGATAGATGACACCTCCCCTGCCAATTGACTTTGAATCTTATTAACATGGAATACAGTTAAATTTACCGTGAAAAGAAATCAGCTAGCATGATTAGAAAAATTACGATATTATTAAATTATACTCTATTTTAATGACTTAGGGTTCTTTTTGCATTGTCTCTTTGTGTCGTGCGATTCCTTGTACAGTAATTAGAGGATTGTCGTGATAAAACAATGTAATCTCTATTACCGAGCGATAAAATCCAAATTGCTTTATGGCATGGCGTGACGTGCCGGTGTGTCGTTTGCGTTAGTTTTTTAAAAGTTTTTACGAGTAGTAATAATCGAATTAATATCGAGAATCGTTTAATTAAATTGATATATTTACTAACGTTTGTTTGTGTGGGTGAGTTGTATTGATACATTTAATAAGTTTATGTGTGTGTTAATTGTCTATAATATTTTGTTTAAAGAAGATATATAGATTGAGGCGGTATTCATAGTCCGGACTCTAATTGTAACCAATTCATCTAGAAATATGTGACACTAAAAAAATGTTTTCTCTATCTACCTTGCAAAATATAAATTACTCTTGACTGATCCAGTTTATTAAAACCTAATTAAGGTTTTGAAATAAAGATAAAAATTTACAAGTGTAAATCTACCCTCGCTTCCGGCGGATATGTGCGGTGTTGACCGGATGTGATGGTTAAACAACGTGTGGCGACGCTTAACTCTCCTCTAATATTTATATTATTGAGGGGAAAAAAGAAAAACAATATACATTGCGTGATGAATTTATTCGCCGCTTCATTTCAGCATTATAATAGTTCAATTTACGAAGATATTCACTATGTTAACATTAATATATAGAAAGCATTAGCGGTTACGGAATTACACTGACATGGCAACACTTTATACAAAACTAATTTTGATTTTGGGTTGCTAGCATTAAAAATAATAACTACCGATATATTCACTTGACACATAATTTGGACAGAGAGTTAACGTTTTGAAATTGCAACTTTATATATAATTTTAAAACAATATAATATAAGCACATTCCGGTCGCTGTATCAACTTACGCTATTTACAATATTAGCTAGCACAGAATAAATACAAGAAGATATTAAAACACCTTTATCTATTTACAATAATATACAATGTGGAATGACAACGATTTCTGTTTGTACGTTACATTAACTTCAATTAGCTACTAACAATTATTATTAATTAATTAATAAATTACGAATAGGATCTTAATTTGGCTTTTGACAGCTGTGACACTCACTGACATGACTAGTCCGAGTCGTTATTTAAAAAATAAACAAAAAAAATCGTTCTATATTCAAAAGTGTCCCGCTGCGTCACATCTTCGAGCAGCTTCAAGCGAACACTACACTAGACTAGACAGCGGCGCTCTGGAGGTTACCGGTGAGGACGGCAGCTGCTGCAGCTGCTGCGGCGCTTGAGGTTGGAAGTATACGCCGGCGTCATTGGAGAATTGAGGATGTATTGGCAATGGCGTGTGAGGGATGGATGTCGGTCGGGACTCGTGATACAAAATCGGTACGCGGACCAATCTTTGTGCTGCATGAGCCATATTAGCGGCTTCCAATTCAGCAGCCAGCTGTCTCTTCCACTTGTTCCTTCGATTCTGAAACCATATCTTCACTTGTGTTTCCGTCAGATGCAAACTGGCAGCCAGACCGGCGCGCTCTGAGCTGCTGAGGTATCTCTTCATATCGAAGGTGGATTCAAGTTGGAATACTTGTGAGCGCGAGAAGACCGTTCTGGTCTTCTTCTTTCTTTTTCCGAGACTAGAGCTGGGGTCTCGTTTCTCGTCTTTGTCGAAATCGTCGCTCTCATCGACATCCGGGTCTGAGTCCTGTACGTCTGGCTGCTGGGGATACAGTGCGGGATGTAGGCGGGGGGATCGGGGTGAGGAACGCGACGGAGAGGGGGGGGACGGCGCCCGGGGTGGGCTGCGGGGCCGGGGGGAGCCGCCCGCAGAACCATCCTCGTTGGTAGTAGAATCCTCTGTAACAAACATAGATGTATAAGACAAGAACAAGACTTATTGTATTAATTATAAACAAAGCATTCATACTAGAAACATTTACATCCGTGATTTAATTGAAACCCCTCAAGAGTTGTTCAAAACAAATTGACACGTTTTAACGATTTAGATCCAATTACGTATTAACCTGATCGAAGGCTTTGACGCCCGTGATTAGACAATTTAGCGGCCTTTTGATGTAATTGAAAACAAAATCCCTACATTTCGGGTTGTATTTTTAAATTCGCAGTATTTTACTCGTACTGGTCGAATGGTCAAGATAAAATATCAGATTGACCATGATATTGACATTTCAAATAAATTTCGTCCAATCGCTATGTTCGAAAAAAGAATATCTAAATTCAAAACACAAATACGAATGAAATCACTAAAAAGAATAAACTAGCAAAGAGTATTTACATAATCATCAAATGGTTCTATTAAAAATAAATACTTTTTCAATTAGATTTAAAACCGCAAGAATGTTATTCCAATTTCAAATAGAACACGAAGGCGCGAACTCAAATGTCATCAACGCTGTTGAATGAATCACTACAATCGAATCGGGAACACTTCAATTACATACAATGGATTTTATACTTTATTTCTCTATGAAAAGGCTCAAATTAGCTCGTCCAATTTCAGTATCTTTTAGGATCACTTACCAGCATAACGAGACCCGCTTTTGTAGGGACAACAATAGACAAAATGGTTCTCATTAAACGGTTGCTCCAGCAGTGATTCGCATTGATTTTAGAAGCCATATCAGGTAATCCTTTGTTACTGTTGGTTTGCTGTTTACACAAACGCTTACTAGTTAAGCAGTTTATGAATACGGAATTGCGTTTAGAAATTATTTAATAAGCGCTATATTAATGATAATGAATGAATTTTATTCATCTATACGTATCCGATTGTTTTACATCAATATTATCTAAAGTTTTAAAATTAGAATTGTAGAATGGACGTAAAATGCATTATTTATATTAATGAGTTCGTATACAATTTCCAATCAAATGAAAGTAAATGCAACTGGGGTATACAGACAACGTTCATAGAAAAAAAAACTATTTATTTGGAGCATTCATTCCTGGCGGTAGTCAACTTCGATCACCATGAAAAAAAAAAATAAAAGAGGCCAACAAATGCACTCACAGCAATCCGAACAAACCGCATTCGAAAATTAAAACAACCGCGTACATCACCGAACGGTAACATAGCTTTTGGTATCGGATGAGTCGCGGGTGCGAGCGGGACGGATATATGTTTGACAGTTCGCCAGTGTCGCTATATGTATAAACGTAGTAGGTTGGTAGAAAAGCATTGTTCGCTCGGTTTGGACCGCGTGAAATGGCGTTCGCTTTGTTTTCCCCGGAGATGGGTTTTGGAAAATTAAAGCGAAATGAGCGGGGTTGAGAGAGCAGACGAGATGACGATTGCTTGTTTACCATAAATATAGCCTGCTAACATACAAAATGTGAATGTGAGAACTTTTCGCTTGTCTTACCAACAATGGCGTTCTCGGGTGAATTATTGCGAAAATAACTTTGATTTTACTCGATAGTTTACTGATAGTTGTTAAGAATGTGTTTGTTATATTGAAGTTTTGATTAAAGATTTATAATAACGAATGGCGTCAAGATGTATTCCAAGACTCAACTATTTAAAACTGTTATAAAATAACTTTTCCTAGTAATTATATATATTGCCATCTTTAAATCACGGCCGATCCTCCAATCGATATGTCATTTGACACCGGTGACAGCGTTGCGATTACTTTGGTGTCGTTTTTCTTTATTTTAAAGTCAATGTCAAAGTTTTCTATATAAATCAAACATACATGCACTTTCAAGGTCAAAAGGTTGGAGAAGAACGGAGAATAATTTCAGTGAATACTCTATTAGTTTGTCAATTTATATTATATAGTAGAATTTGTAAAATTTATTATATTTCGAACAGTTGTCACATGACAGTCACTACTCCAAAGTGTTTGAAGTTATTGAGCGAAGCGAACGAAGTGAGAGGAGCGTTTTACTGGAGACTTTTTACATTCTTTGTCACGAATTGGCTCGAAAACTACTTGATAAAAAATTATGAAACTTTGCAATCAGAAACACACACATTAGATGATGGTTTAAAAAAAAATTAAAAATGTACTCAAAAAAAAATTTTTTTTTCTTTAATATCATGTCAAAAAACTGATATCCCATTGAAGTCAATGGGAAACGATGAGTCAATACACTGGGCTCGCTTCGCTCAATATGCAAACGGCACCCGAGATTACGCGAGCGCAGCGAGCGGAATTTGAGGATTTGTTGGTGTCCCTAGTAATTTATACGATATGATAAATTAACTATGACGTTTTCTGAGGATAAAAACGGTAAAACCTATTAATAATCCGTTAAAACATTATAATTTTCGGTACACGCCATGATCTAACAGATCGATTAGGCGCTGGCGAGGCCGTAGCAATGTTAATCCTTGTAAGTGACATTCTGACATTAACGTTCCGTGTTGCCATATTCATATTTCATGTTTCTACCATATTAACTTTTAAGGTTTTATTGTTTTAGTTTGTGTTTATTCGGATTTATGTCTGTAAATATTATATTTTTTTTTTGATTCATTACTTAGTGTTGGTACAAAAATATATTATGTATTAATAGTTTCAATATTATAGAATAATTATTAAAAACTAATTTGTTGCTGACATTTTATTTTATGATTAATAGTTTTTTGGTATTTATTCATTTAAAACTCTTTAATAGACCAATATATAGTGATGAAATATTTATTTTAACTGATTTAGAGTAGCTATAGTTAAAAACTTGCTCGGTTAATAAGAAACTTGGCGGTAAATAACTAATTAGCTATTATCTAGCAGTGAATACAATTGATCCAGTATTGGAAACTTAGTTAAAGTTAAAGTTGTAAAATGTAAATCATATTAACACTAAACCTACCGACAATTCTTGTATACCTGTTCCTACCGCAAGCTGTCAAATTGACCGGTAATTAAAAGTTATTTTATTATATAACGCAGGTAATAATGGAAATAACTAAAAGTAAAGAGTGTAGACAATATTATATGCATATTATAAGAGTTGTAATGTAGTTTAATAACGATATTGTAACGTTTAAAAATGTGTAGTTTTACAAAAGTTTAAGAACGGTCAATTTGACCGGTACTTTGTAGGTTTAGTGTTAAATGTAAGTTAATAATAAATTTATATGTATTGTGAGAATATACTAAATACTTGCATACTGTGTATCACCTACTGATTGCAACTCAGAAGATTATACTGAAAATAAATTTTGTAAATCTACTCCACTATTTGACCCTCTTAGAGTTATTTCACAAAAATCTTGTACTAAGACAGGTATGTAGTCAAAAAATCTTTTAGAATTTTTGTATTTATAAGCAAATGGTAATTAATAGGTTATTCGGAAATGAAATGGGATCTCTTATTTTCAATCTAAATTTAATATTTATAAATTTATTTGATTATTTTTCTCACAAGTTAAGCTACTTTTGTTATATATATTAGCATCATCTCACCTCTGGGCGGAGTCCTTTCGTGGGGTCGCTGCCAGTACCAGGGCGCTGGGACCAGTCCTCCGTAACGCCCCGCCAGCGCGCTCCACTGAGATATGAGGCCCAATCTGGAACAATATATTATAAATCATTCAGGCCTATTACCAAAGGTGAGTCCCATTCCTCCAGGAATGTTCTACTTTATAATACGAGTATTATTTTATCGCCTACTGTTAACAATATCGCAATTTTGAAATACCAAAAATTTCTTATGTTATAATTGCATTGAAACCTGTTCCAAGTGACAAATGCAATGCAAATATAATATTATACATGATCATGAAAAGATAAATGTTCCAGACTGGGCCTCAATTTGTAGATCTTTATATTGAAGGTTTGAAAGAGATTACCGATGGTACAAATATATGTGATTAGTATGAGATGGTACAAATAACTTTTTATATCATCTAATGAGTCCTGACTTCACGAGTCCTAGTCGGGAACATTTATCATATATATTTAATAAGTGATAAGGAATGTATATGTATACATGTATATTCGATTATATATTTGTTAAATATTTTTATTAATTATAACAACATGGTACTTAAATTATTTAAAAATAATATTTAAAGATTGGTAGAATTGATATAAATGATTTATATTTGTTAGATGTACAGACATATAGACAGAAAAACTTTATCAAATATATCTAGACTTTAGATTATTAGAATTTCGATCGAAATGTGTTGAAGTTAAGTTGTTGCATTTGCAGGGTTAATATAATATATACATCTAAGATTATTAAATTTCTTTTTAAAAGAGCAACTGTTAAGTTTCTGGTCAGATTTCTCAGCAAGACATTCCGAGTTGCTTACTCACGGACTGGCTACTGAACTTATTATTGTAATAATTGAATTGGATTGGATTGGAATGGAATTCGAATTAAAAAATATATCAAATAATTTATATGTATATATATATAATCCAGAAAATAATATTTCTAATACAACCCTCACAATAAATAATACGAAAAAAACAAATATAAAATACTAAATAGATAATAAATCACTGGTGACTGTTTGTATGTCCTCCATTGTGACGTAAACAAGCCTCCTCGCTTACTGAGATCGTATCGATGTATAAATATCGATTGTCGAGAACAAAGAGGATTGCAACGCTCTTGGGAGGATAGTGATGTGCTGTTTATCGATGTTTTATCGATGCTTCTTTTTTTTTCATAAAAATATAGTCAAAGTAAAAAATATTAATAGACAAAGTAAACTAAAGATATACAATCTTGACGAATAAGAAACAAGTATTAAATAAAATAGATGATAATAAAAAGATATATATAAGTTATATTATTATGATTTGAAGCCTTTATTACACACACACACACACACACACACACACACACACACACACACACACACACACACACACACACACACAGACACGATCACAAACATCATCGCAATTATTACACGAATCCTTCATCACACACACACACACACACACACACACACACACACACAACTCATCAAAATGTGTCACACAATATAGTTTAACAGCTAATTAATATTACATTATCATGATGAAGAAAAATATTACATGTAATAAAAAAAATATAAATATTTGCTACAAAACATTCTACGTAGCATTGCTACAATGGTCTACATGCTACGACGTAGACAGCGTAGCGTAGACAAAACAACGGATATCTCATAACTATTTATAATATATATATATATATATATATATGTATATATATATATTTATTCAACCTCTTTTAAGACATCGATAAAACGTTATATATATATATATATATATATATATATATATATCTGATAGATTTTCATTTATTTATTGCCTGTATTTTAAAAAACTTAAGACAAAAGTTAATTGAATTCTATAATTGTTTTCAATAGGTATAATACATTTGGTAAGTTATAATTATTATTAATATTTGAGATATGGTGATAATACTGCAGAATAACATATGAGCTAATAAACGAAAAATCAATGCGAAAGAAGATCAAACACAAAAAAAAAAAACGAATCAAGACATACCAATTTGCATTGGTCCCGCATTTAATCCCCGCAGAGAAGTTCCAAACTCAAATTCCATTACTCGATAAAGTACTGCTTCCTTTAAAAGCGGAAAGGAAGAAGCCGCGCCGTGATTGGTTGGCTCACCGCGCTCTGATTGGCCGGTTCATGACCCCGCCTCTCTTGAGGGGTATAAAAATCGATGCGCGTCACCCGCGCACTCTTTTTGCCGCGGCGCGTCCGCCCGACACTCTCCGCTTGTTACTAATAATGGCGTTTGTACTTTCTTTTATAGCATAAAGTGTTTAGTTGTATCTGTTGTCCGTGCAAGCGACACGGGAGTCTTTTGTTGGTTTAACAGATAGGGAGGTATTCTCGGACGCGTTTAAAAGCTTCTCAGAGATACCTTTTCACTTATTTCCTAGGTTACCGACTACAATACGGCGAGAACAGCCATTCAGCGTCTACGTTCTGTTTAACAGTCGATATGATATAGGTGCAATTTTCTTTTCTAATGAAAAAGCTTTCCCCTCTATCACGACAAGAATCTTTTCAAATACATTAGAGGCAAGGAAGGGCAATGGTATTTTGATACCTAAAGATAACAACATATAATATATCTTTCAACTTAACATACAGAAAACCACAATCAAATAATAACTATTGCGACCAAACTCATGTTTCCATTTCTTGAATTCGTCCATCTTTTAACATCCATTGTTGGTTCTAAGTAACCCCACAATGGTTTAGACCGGCAAGTAGCTAGCATTTATTATTTTATTTCTACGAAACATATATTAAAAACCTCTTTGCATTCACTTGGACTGTAAGCGTTTTCTTTTTCTTTTTATTCGTGTTTGTACAATGGCAACACTTATGATAGTTGTCACACAGTGGTGTAAGGCCTACATGCTGGTTCTTTGTAGTAATTGTCTTTTTATTACACAGATTATAAATATTAAAAACATTATCATATAACATCGATTTTGCAAACGTGATTTACTTAAATAGCAAAAAAAAATTCAACAAATCCCGTATCATCTTACAAAATATTATAAAATTTTTTATCTTCAGCTATTTTTAAAGATGCTAAGAAAAAAGGCGCTTAAATTCTCTTAAAGGATAATAACTCCCGCCCTCAACGAGACTTGAAATACGAGCGGAGCGTTTAAAATACATGGAAAAGCTTTTCTGAACTGCAACAATAATGTTTTTATAAAAAAAAATACGAAATTGTCATCAACAAAATTAAAAAACAAAAAGACGACTTACTACATATGCAAATCATCTTCACGCATATTATCTAATATTACAAAGATAATGAAGATAAAGATAAGATAATCAAGGTAAAGATAAAAAAGATTAAATCATGATAAAGATACAAAAGGGAACATAAAGTATCCTTATTTAACAGTTTAACCACACCTCTTACATGAAGCACGCACTCAAAACACTCGACTTCACGCAGCAATGCATCTCTGTTTAACCACTTCACTTTTATATAAACAAATTGAATATAAGCTTCTTTACTCACTTATTATCTTATAGATAATATTGAGCTGAGCGTAAGCGAAACTCTTAACCGTTTGGGAATTAATTTTATGTCGCCACATCAAATAAAAACTACTCAGTCGATCTTCATCAATATTGGTATTTCTGTAGCTCTTGTTGACGGGCTTCTACAGAAAAAAACTGATTAATAAAATCTTGATTTTATCAGAAGTTATGGTCGAAAAACTGAATCCCCAGACTTAAGCTTAACTGTTCTCGCGCGCGCTTGCCGATCGTCTTCCTCAAAATGAGCTGAATCGCTTCATCACATGAAAACTACTGGAGCAATTTTAGTCAAATTTGGCACGAATATAGAACTAACAAATAAGCATCTACAGAAAAAAAATAGCTTGATTAAATCAAAAGTTATTAAGAAAAAACTAAGAGACTCGTGATTGTCTCGTTCGTAGTCTAAATTTCATGGCGACCAACTTTTTCAAATAATCGTTTATTATTGTTATTAAATATTTATTTCCTTTTATTCTTTTCTAATGGATATGCCTGCGCTCAGCTCAATTCCCGCCAGCATGATGGGCGGATCCTAGTACTACTAGTATTGAGTGGTTGATAAGGTTTGATATCATAGAATCTATTGTTGATAATATAATAAATAAATCTTATACAGCTAATTATGTTATAGTTATAATATTGATAAATATAGTTTTGTTTATTATTATTAAAAGTATGTTAAGTCTGCGACGGAAATCAACTTATGCATTTTTTCAATACTATTATAATACATACAAAGTTTAATTCTCATACATAAATATAATACAAACGAGATCGCTACATCCCGTACCTCGTACCGCGGTAGAGTCGTTAAGTTATTTACTCTAAGAGGGGTAGATCACCCCAAAGAAATGTGGGGTGCATTATTTGTATTATTAGGTGTTTACGGTAAGGGTTTGTCAAGATTTCATTATATTTATATGGATGGTATTAGCTTTGGTAAAGAATACGGCGTGATGTGTTTTAAAAATGGCTGACAGTAAGAGTTAGTTTGAATTAAAAGATAATTATAATAAACAGTTCTTATAAATCTCAAATATTAATTAAGATCTGTTACTTATAAAGTAACAGATAAAAGATTATTTCATATCTTTTGTTTATCATCTTTACCATAATTAAAAGATATTAATTAACTTTAAGATAATGTCTAAAAAGTTTCGCTCGTGTAAATTAATTTCATATAAAGATGTATTTAATATTACCTACACCTTTGTTAACTTGTTAATTAATTGAAAAACTTTTTAACATATTCTATACTATATCGAGTTTCAAGTCAACCCTTCACTTTTTAATTAGCGAAAAAAAAAGATCCGACGAAAAAGTCTCAATTTTGAACATCCGTATAAAATTACTCAATTACTCAAGATTTAGGAAACAAGACGACAACATTGTAAGGAATTAAAACAGAGAAAAAAGTTTAAATGTCATAATGGCGACAAATGACAGATGGTTTACATCGCAACAAAATGTCGGACACCGTACCCGTAATTAAGCTGCGAGGGTGGAAAATTGTGATCATAGAAATATTTTGAAACGATATTTAATTGAGGAAATTGGTACTTTATATTTAAACATTAAAAATCTTAAAAATCTTATTAAAATTGTTTTTTATTCAAAACAACGGTCACACCTCACTCATTCTAGTAATCACGACTGACCGACGTAACGCCGTGTTTACACCGTCCAATTTGTCTGAGGCTACCAAAAGACCGTTTTTTCCTACTTTCACGCAGTTTCACGAGATAAAGGGTCGTTTCTACCGTAAAGGGAACTTGTAACCCTTGATTAGATGGGGTAATGATGTTTCCTCGTACGGATTAAATGGAATCTGGTTTTATTTTGTTACAGACCCCGTTTGGATTACGAAGTTACGTGTTACTGAGGAAGTTACTAATAAAAACTTTACTTAAGACTTTGGATATAAACAGAAAATCATAAACTAAAATAAAGATGAAAGATAAACGAAGATAATTAAAGATATCCTTGTCTATGATAAGATTACATAAACTAAATTATTAAGAAAGACAATTCAAAATAAAACAGCTGAATAACATTTAGTAAAATACTTCCTAGAATAATTTTACCAATCAAATGAAGCATATTAAAGTATAAATAAAGTGGTGTTTAAACGTTCCGATAAATCGTTAGCCAGTACAAGTTGTATAATTAGTTTTAAAGTAGCCGGTCGATGGTCGATGGTCGATCGGCGGTCGGGGTAATGTCGGTCGGTCCGTCGTGGTCTACTCAGCTTAATCTAGCAAATCGATTATGATGCGTTCACACTATCCAACTCCATAGTTTTCACACGACTTAATAGATTGTACATTTAGCTGAATGTGATGATTCCACTGATTTACTTGTTAATAGTATTTTTTTGAACTATCTCTACTATTTCCGGATAAAACATATATATATATATATATATATATTAATATATATAAATTCTTCCCAGAATTGTGTTAATTATCTTACCAAAAGTAGCTTAATCATTTTAAAAGTGTTTTCTTTAACACCCATTTTTAAAATGAATTTAGATTTTAATTTCTAACTAATTCAGATAACTAAATCTTACTATGTATGTCTACTTGCTCATCCACTGGCTGGACAGTTACTATCCTGTGAAGACTATGATTATTGCAAGACGCTTGTCAGTCTGTGCAGCAATCAGTTTGAGGTTCTATCTATCCCAGTAATAATTTGCCATTGATTTAAACTCGATATAACTATCATCAAAGCAATCCATACCATTGTTACAATATAACCAAATTTATAATATTGATTAAAATAAGATTTCTAAAACGATTAAACAAATTTAGAAGTCGGATTAAAAGTTTGTGAGTGTGGTTCAGCCTTAATTCTATAAATGTGGTTCGGGCTTAACGTTACGTACCTGGACAACATGGCGTCGTTTGCATTTCCAAAATGGTTAGCAGCGAGCGCAGCCTCTAGAACATTCTCTCTTCTCGGCTCTGTCCTGTTCAGAATTGAACTGATAGAGAAGCTTGTGTATGGAGCGCTACCGGTGGCTTTATCTTCTTTATCCTTCTTTAGATCGTAGAAGGGGCTCTTCTGTTCTTTTCTAGATGGCGACGAGGGTATATCCGGGCTGCTGGCGCCGGACACAACGTTGACTTCGATGTCGTTGTCTTGGGATGACACCGGGGAATCCATTTTGGATTTAAAACATTTCAGTGATCTGAAAACATGTTTTATATAATACCAATCAAATTATGTGTTATTATTATTATTATTTATTATATTTCTATTTTATTAACTTGTGATTCAATCTATCTTAACGTGTTTGTAAAGATCAAAGCATTAGATTATATATATATATTGAAGGTTCCTATCTTAATCTGCCATCTTTGGTATTAGTAATACAGTAAATGTTTCAAATATTCTATTAAAATAATAATTGTAATAATTTAATTAAGATTATAGAACAAATGGTTACAATTCAATAAATTTTTATATTTTGACAGACATTGTATACACAAACTGACAAACAATTAAATTATTATCTGAAGCGTATATTTCTTCTCTATCTCTATCGAAAATATCTTTTCTATCTTGTATTAAAAACTCAAAATACAAATTATACTATCACACGGGTGAAACTAATAATCAAATTACGATTTGAGATTGGGATTAAACTCAAAATTCTTCAAACATCACTATTGGCGCTGTCAACTCAAGAAACGTATCCTAATTTCTATAAAAATAAAAATCGATAGTCGGTGAGGATAGATTATTAATTTCAAAAAACTTTATGACACTGAAGATAATAGAAACTTTAAAATGTTAACAAATATTTGAACTGAATATTGAGAAAATAATTCAATACTAAATACTAAAATAATCGTCATATCATGAAAAACAGTTAATCTTATAAAAATCAAGACATCAAAAACTTAAATAATTTATTTTTATTTACGATCCGAGATAACAACCCCCTGTATATAATCTGCATCCCTAGGGACATCCCTTAATAAGGATAAGAACAATAACGCACTTAAGACTTGAATTATAAATGAGACGTCTTAAGTTAGCCAGGTCTGTATCGGATTAAATATTACTACGTAATACTTATGTTGATAGTTTAACTATTTAATATTAAACCTCTTTTGATATTGTTTTAATATTCTTAAAAACAGTTAGCTGTCAGTTAATAAGTAGTCTGTCAAAGTCAATGTCACTTTTTTTTTTAATTGGGCACTGCTCTTATGAAACGTTACTCACGCACGGCTCCAAAGAGTTTTATTGAAGAAACTTCATGAAACAAAATTATTTTTTTTTCATTCAGATATTAAAAAAAACGGCAACAAATTCTACAATATCGTAGATGGTATCTCATATATGAACTCTTTCAATACACGAACACAATGTTTGATATCTAGTAGGTAATACGTGTATCAGTGGATCACATTCAAATAATTTGTCGATTCGCTGCCGGCTGCAATCGTTCGTTCGATTGCCTTTTAGTTTAAACATGTGTATCGAAATGAGGTTATTCGATTTTATATATTAAAATTAAATTGTTTTTATTATTGGTTGCATACCAAGTTTGGGTCATTTTTAATTACGCCATTTTGATTTCAATGAGATGAACGATTTATATTGACATTTCATTGACACTTTTGACGCCATTTTGATTTCAATTTTCAATTATATACCATATTATTTATATAATTATAGAATTTTGGTGTTTCTAAATATCTTTATTTATTTATACACATTTACAGACAAGATGCAAAACCTTTATACATATATTATAATTAAAAAGCAAAGGTGATTTTCAATCTGTAACATGACACTTCAGTCCAGGTGTTTGGAATCGGTCAAGCGTGATCTACGTAATCGATACTTTGGTTATCTCGCTATTATACTTTTAATCGATTTTTTTGTTTCAAACTAACCTTTTATAATTTTTATTATCCAAATATTGTGGTAACATCTTTTTGTATATAAATATTGCGCGAAGCGAGCTTAACGAGCAGAGCGCTCCACTAGAGACTTTTTCGCATTTTTTGTCACGAATAGGCTCGAAAACTACTTGACGGAAAATTAGGAAATTTTGCAATAAAAAAGACACACATTAGGTGATGCTTTAAAAAAAAAATGTCATGTCGTTGCGAAATACTCGTTAAAAAACTGAAATCTTCTACATTACCGACATTGTCCACAACTGGATTCGCTTCGCTCAATATGCAAACGGCACCCGAGATTTCGGGAGCGCAGCGAGTCGAAATCTTATTTGTATTTATATTGTATTTTTATTTGAAAACCATTGATTTTATGTTATATTGTTATAATAATAATCTAAAATCTTTAATAAAGATGGTTTATTATGCGCATATCAATGTCGGCTACAGCTGGCCACTTCCTGATAACATCGGCTGTAAACTTTACAACCGCAACCCTTCAATGGTCTGTCACACCGACGAGTAACAATACCTTACAATTATTATAAACATATATAACATACTTTTACTTAATATATAATATAACTGATATTATGTAACAAAATTACACTCTGTGTGTTTGTGTGTGTGTGTGTGTGTGTGTGTGTGTGTGTGTGTGTGTGTGTGTGTGTGTGTGTGTGTATGTGTGCGTATAAATATAACATACTTGATTATTCAAACATTAGGTAACCTTATAACTATTATACATATATATTATTTATTACTACTAACTATGGACGTCATTTTATGTTATACATATTAATTTCTCTGTATTTGTCTGTCTAACATTAATAATAAAACTAATTATTAAATTTTTCAATATCTTATATTTCTTTCTTATCAATAATTAATTAATTTATTATTAACAATATCTACATATAATAATTATTTTTTATGTTATTCCGACCGGTACGTCGGTGTGAGTGTCAGAACATCTCTAACGGGTTAAATTATACTTTGTAATGTTTTATTACTCAATACAGATAAGACATTGAATATAAAATTATAATCAATTAATTTGTATTAAAAAAAAATAGTTCTAAATTTAAATTTTGTAACACGTTATAAAATTATTTTATCTGAAAGTATTTGAAATTATTGTAATATATAATTAACACTAAACCTACCAAGTACCGGTCATATTGACCGTTCTTAAACTTTTGTAAAACTTACACATTTTTAAACGTTATAATATCTTTATTAGTATATGCATATAATATTTTCTATACTCTTTACTTTTAGTTATTTCCATCATTACCTGCGTTATATAATAAAATAACTTTTAATTACCGGTCAATTTGACCGTGTGCGGTAGGAACAAATATACAAGAATTGTCGGTAGGTTTAGTGTTAATATATTTGTTTAGTGTTTTTCTTGTTTAATTCTAATATATCAGTATTACAAACTAACGCGAACGATACAATAAGTTTATGACAAACCATATATTTTTTTTTATATCACCAAGGAGTTCGTCATTAAAATTAGGCCAATTACAATATAACATGATAATGTCAATTGAATTTAATCTATTAAAGTGTTTTCATATTAACTAATTACGTAAAATACTTTTATTGTTCGGGGATATACCTAGGCTTAGTTTAGGGAATTGTAATTAAAAAAAAACACCATCCGTCATTTAGATATGTCAAAAATTAATTGCTTTTTATATATATCATGGAAAAGTCGAAGGAACTAAGTCCATACTGCCTTGTATTAGTATTATGTTATGATAAATTAATTGCTATTACAGGCTGTATTACTTTCAACCTTTGCCTAAATAAATTTAAACAATAAAAAATCAATAATGGCGGTAATATGTATTATTAATATTAAAATGATGTAATATAGACATTATTTTGAATCTAGATATTTGAGCGAAGAGAGCGTAGCAAGCGAAGCATTCTATTGGAGAGTTTATAGCATTCTTTGTCACGAATAGGCTCGAAAATTACTTGACGGAAAATTATGAAATTTTGCAATCAAAAATACACACATTAGGTAATAGTTTAAAAAAATATCTATTTTAATGTCATGTCGTTGCGAAAAACTCGTCAAAAAACTGAAATCTCCTACATTACCGACATTGCCCACAACGATGAGTCATTACACTGGACTCGCTTCGCTCAATATGCAAACGGCACCCGAGATTTCGGGAGCGAGTCAAAATTGAGGGTCTGTTGGCGCCTCTATTTTATTAGTTATTTAATAGTTTACCGTGATTTCATGTGCGGATTTTTAAATAAAATGAAATAGTGAAAAGAAATATTCAAAAAGCGTCATGAAATCCTGTCGAGAAGATAAACCTTTTGGAAGACTTAATACTAAGGTAAGTACTATACTATACTATAGTTTATACTTATATAAAAAATAGTATTTAAATAAATAAATTATATAATAAAATAAATAAAGCAGGCTGGTGTTTGTGAAGATTTATATTTTATAACATATATTAAAAATATATATTATATTAGTATTCTTATATTTTATATTAATATGACAAAAAGGTTTAGTAATAATTGAGAAGTTGCCTTTAAATACATGTTAAATATTTATTTTGATTTGATTAATGAAAAAGTAATATAACAGGTAACGTCCGGCGGATAAGCTAGTTATAACCACATCATGTTGAATTATATTATATATAAATTATTAAAATATATATAAATGATAAACCAACATACAAACATCTGTATAAGTGTCCACTGAAAGTGGTACTATCCTTATAAAGAATTAAATATATGAAGAAATAATTAAAATATTTTTAGACCTGTTAAGCAATTTCCTAAAATGTTTGAAAATTTTAATATTAATAATAATAATATAGTTTTATTAAAAAAAAAACAAAAATTTTTTTAATTAAATTAAAAAAAAAAGTTCTTTAAAAAATTACCTTTCAACTGTATTCAATCATCTCACACACAACACTCCAGCATCCGATATGTAACAAAAAAAAAACTATAAAATCGCGTAAAATGACTGTACTATGGACATGCGGCTCTGCCCGCGGCGAGGTGACAACTGACGCTACCCTTACGTTTGGGGCGGTCCTCCATCCGACCCCACCCCTACGGCCGTACCCTGTATCGCTGTCCCTCTCTATCCTCAAACCACCCTTATATGTAAGGGCAGGTAATCGATCGTAGAAGAATGTCTAACACAATTAAGTGAAACTTGGAATTAAATTTAATATTTATTTTTATTAATTATATATATATATATATATATAAATCGTTTTAATTAATTTATTTTATAACAATTACGTCAATTTTTATTTTTTTTTTTGGTGTTTAATTAAATTTCAACACAAATAATAATTAAAAATATTTCGATTA
The DNA here is from genome assembly GCA_918358695.1 of Melinaea menophilus ssp. n. AW-2005. Taxonomy (NCBI): domain Eukaryota; kingdom Metazoa; phylum Arthropoda; class Insecta; order Lepidoptera; family Nymphalidae; genus Melinaea; species Melinaea menophilus. The sequence continues at coordinate 8,576,574 of OU911053.1, forward strand.
ATATATGAAATAAAATATTATATCTAGAACCATCGAAATACAAAACGGAAACACTGTAATGTCTTACTACCATTCACTTCACCCTTTGGCCCTTGGGCGGAATAAACCTCTCCCATACCAAGAAATACATTGAAAATATTACATACTCAATATACATTGAACGCTAAGTATAGAAAAAACTACATACATTATTAAACCATAAACAAAACAAGCAATGGATGTTAAATAATAAATAGAATCGTAATTATCGGTAATTCAGTTGCCGCCTCGAGCTCTTCCGATTGTCGGTACTCGCCCTAATGACTAATTTACCCTATAATTGCCCTTGTAGGATCTTTTAGGGTGTTTTATATCTTCACTGGTTAAGTTGAGACTTCCCTAAAAGTTTAGGCAATTTATTTTCATGATATTTTTTTTTTTGTATTTTTTGAGTATCGAATTTTTATTTATTGTGTTCTCGGTTTTATATTCGATATTTTGAAAATGGAATGTCTTATAGCTTTGTTTGGTTTCGAATTAAAATATTTGAAATTAGAATATAATTCTTTCATGTTTTTTATTTTAATATATTTATATATTTTTTTATTTATCTTTATTTATTACTACTGTTTTATTGTTTTTATTTTTATTTCATTAGTTTTACTGACTTGTGTAATGAAATGTTTTATTTTTGTTATGAAGAGAGCGTCTTGTAGGTAATTAGTTGACTTTAAGTGTTCGATTTGAATTCAGAATACAATTTAAAACAACTTTTTACCCGCGATTCTACCTTCACGTAGAAATTTGACAAAACCTTTCTAGTTATAAATTTATCGTAAAAATTAAGTTAAATTAAATATATAAGAGTAATTAATAATGTTAAAAATAAACTCAGTCCATATTTTACCAATACACCGGCTTAGAAATACACAAAGTTATCTTTTAAAAGCTATTCTAATTATTATTTGTACAAATATGTAAAAAACATACAAATTTATGATAATAATAAAAAAATACAAGACCTTCCAATACTTTAATATTTTATAATGATTTTTATTAATTACTATTAGAGGAATCAAATTTTTGTTACTTTACAAAAAAAATATATATATATACTTTTATTTATAAATAAAAAAACAAATAAGTACGCATAACGCAAGTTTCATAAAATCCGTTTAAAAAAAATTAGTAACAATAATATAAGTTGTTATGAATGAAATGACGCCATGATTTAAATATATGTTACATTTGAATTAAGAACGCTAGGTTATACATTTAAATTTAGAACGCTCGACTATAAAAGGCGTTAGTTGGAATGGTAACGGTTGATAATTTAAACTGATTCATTTACAAACACTAAGAATATATATATATATTGGCTATAATTAAATATAACTATGTTTATAATTGACGTGCGCCATCTTGATATAATCTACATTGGAGACACGTGGTGTGTATAACTTAAGGTACAAGTATTATGTTAAAAATTATATTAATTTATTACTATTTTCTCAATTTATTCAATGTTTTCATCTACTTGTTTTGTTGTTCGTACATTGCTCACTAAATATATTGAACAGTGATCACTATAAAAAAAACCCGGCTGAGTTTGTTGGTTGGTTCTCAGACCAGGGCGCGTTTGGAACCCTCGTAGCCTTATTTTAGGTTCGAGTGTCCTTACAGAAGGGCTTATTTTAATACATATAATATCAAAATAGGCCCTCCTATCTCTTCCATTTGATACACAAGTGATCACTGGTATGGATTCAAAGTGGATAATATATAAATAAATTATAAAGTAACATTTTTTTAAACATATATATATATATTTAACATTTAAACATTATAAATATATATAATATAATATCAAAAGTATTTTTTAAAACCTTTAAGATATCTCTATTGATTCTCCAAAAAAAAATATTTTAGAACTATTTCTCAATTTAGTCCGTTATTAAAGTTTTACAACGCCATCTGTTATGGAGTAGATAAATCTAAGTCATATTTAAATTTAGTTCAGCACCATCTAGTGAGTTTGCAATATAGTACTGGAACCCAATAATAGATGTCACTAAAATAAAAATATCCATAGATATTAAACTATTTGATATATCAGTAAAAATAATTAAAATGTATATAGGGATAACTAAAAAAGACAAATGTGTTCAAAATACTTTATTTTTAACAACATTACGTATAAAACATCCTCACATCATACAAATTAATATATACAGAGTGCGTACCAGTACTGGGCAGTGTTGGCAACCGTACGATAATTATCATAAATGTACGATAATTTGATACCAACATATCAGATTATCGTACTTGTACGATAATTTCGTTCGTTACAATATAAGTTCGTGATAATGTCTATTTTGTTAATAACTAACGCCTTTTTATTATATATTTGAAAACGTACGATAATTTTTTGTCAGGTACGATAATTTTACGCCCCTGGTACGATCAGCTCAATCTAGGTTGCCAACACACTACTGGGTAGTAATAAAATATTTAAAATCGTTAACCGCACATATTACTTTGATAGCCCAGCGTGAAAGGAAAATCAAATTCCTCCAAACATGTTCAACCCTAGTTACATAGTTAGATTTAACATTTAGTGTATTTACATAATTCGTATATCTCAAATTCAAACATTTTTTAACTAAATCTAAAGCAAAATAAAGCAATTTATAGCCAATTTTTTTTATAGTTTTTAATAAAAAAATCATACAATGTACAATTAATTACAACCTTAACATTAGATTGTACTAAAATAAACAATGTTTTAAGAGTATTTAGTCGATATTATTTTTATAATCACCAATATACTTATAAAATAATTACATAACACAATATATACAATTAAAATATATATATACATATATTTGTATGTATGTATGTTACCAATCTAAGAAGAACAGGAAAAGACAAAAACAATTTACTCAATGTCAATTATTTTCTGAAATTTCATAATTTTTTTTTTAGTTTCACCTTTTTTATGAAGTATTATAAAAGCAAAAAAAAATCTAATATTTTAAATTGTCTCAATTACAAAAAAAACTAGTTCAAATATCATTGGAGTACAAATTTTGAAAACTTAATCCCTTAAAAAATATTATTAAAAAAAATAAATATATCATCCAGCTACACTGACTAGGCTCTGTTACGACTAAGCTAACGAAAAAAAAAAAAAGTAAACGTCAATGTGACAGTTATGTGATGAAAAACTAAGTGAAGTGACAATTAAAAATCCTGTAATTATTTTTTATATATAATCTGTATTAAAACTGAATTATAGATAAATACAAAAAGTAGTTTTTTCTAGCATTTGACATTGACACACGTCAATTCATTATAACTATGGAAAGAGACAGATTGTGTCAGTTTGTCTCTTTCTAGCAGTGGTCAGTTCTTTGATTGATTGATCTACATTTAATATACTATTTTTTGAAGCGTTAATATATTAATAAAATAAAATATATAATAATGATATTTGTTCATTATATCCTATGGCGTTAATAATATAATATGCAAATAAACTACTCCAAAAAGCTATTGTATGTATCCAGTCTGTAGCAGTCTCGTGTTCTGGCAGCACTATAGTACTATGTTAGTTAGCTAAAGCCTATTTGTTCCCGTATCGATAAAATTCGAATATATTTGAAAAAAAAAAAATTGAAAATTTTCTAAATCATTTTTTTTATTATACCTCCTTTAGTCTATTGTTTATTTAATATTTTATGCAAAGCTTTATATAATCTAAATTATTTATAAATTCACATTATAGGAACAGTGAGTTTGGCACTGGCGTTGATCAGGAAGCATTTTATTATCTATGGACGTGTTTATATACAGGGTGGAAATAACGTTACATTAAAAAAAAAGACACCATTTAGTTGAAGGTATATTCATTTTACAAATAAATACTAAAATTGCGATAAAAAAAATCATACAAATTAAATCTAATAATTATTAAAATAATATAAAAACATCTTTATAAACAAAATGAGCTGCTATTGAGGCATCGCTCACTTTTATCTCACTCTTATAGCCAATATAAACTTAACTTACAGCATGTATTTAATATAAAAAAAAATGTTGTTCAGAGAAAACAATCAGAAAATTTATATTTAATTAATTTTTTTACATTTTCCACCCTGTATTTTTTAATTTATGAAAAAAAAAAATCTATCATATACATACATTACAATATACAAAATGTCTACAGTCAGCATAATTTATTTCATACTTATATAAACGGCAAATGAATTTATGAACGTTATTTAATTGTTATGAATAATATATATATATAATTTTTTTTAAATACATAACAGGCAACATTACCTTCATTTTCGGTTTTAAAAAAAAAACAGCTGCAATCATTTTATTGTCATTGTAATATGAGCCTCTACAGATAAATACATATAGTTCATAATATTTGTATATTGACATTTTAGTTTTTTTAATCTGGCAGTTTACGGGCATTTTTAATCCACTAACTAAACTGTACTGGTAGAATAAGAGGTAGCCTTGATAAACGTACTAACTAATATATACAAAATATATATATATATAATGAAGAAATGTACTAAAACAATTTAACTAAAGGTACGCCGTGAGCACAACAAAAAAAAAGTAAAACAAATGTCTTTTAATTGCACACGTCACCTTGACAGCCATTATGGCGCGAAAACGTCAAAGCAATGACGAGCACAAGAATATTGGTAACCGGGTGAAAAAAAAAGATACTAAAATAAAGCAACCGTCAAGCTGTATCGTCTTGACGGTTTTTATCGCCTTTCCTTTTATTTAATTTCTTTTTTATATCTAGTAACATTTGTTCGAATGACATGTCGTCATTCCGGCGTATCGGCAACGCCGCCTGCCCGTGGAACGCGCTTTCCGTATACTTTGCCTCTAGACCATCTGTTAAAAATAAAAACTCATAACTACAATTACCTCAATCCGACCGTGCGTTAAGATCCTAAATAGCACAAGGTTTTCACGATGCCGATAGCAGCGGAAGCGGTAAACTAGACAATGCCAAATGATTGTAACAACACTTTGAATATAAAGTGGATCGTTTACTTGGCTTAATATATTTTTAAATGACACTGGCCATAATAAACGAATAAAAAGGAGGTGCAAAATAAATTTTCCAACTCACCGAGGTCGGCATAGCTCTGCCTGCAGAAGGCTCGTCTTCCTCCGAAGCCCACGTCGTATTGAGGGAACGAGCCGGCCGCCTCCACGGCCGACCACGCGTCACGTGGCCGCTGGAAGGTTACGAACCCATAGCGGGACCTGTTCCAGGAATTTATTAGACGATTTAGAATTGCTTGGTATGGCCAAAAAAAGAGTATTTTTGTATAAAACTTGTGCTTTTTTTTTTAAATGATCATTCAGAATCCGTTCGGCAAAAAAAAAAAGATTTTTTTCATATCGTGTAAGGTTATGTTAAGTTTACTCACCCATCTTCCTTAGAATGCAATCTAACTTCAGTGACAGGACCGAATTTTGTAAACTGAGCTCTTAAAGCAACCTTCGACAAATCTTTCTCCAGTCTCCCTACGAATACTATCCGTCTTTCTTCCACTGGAGTGTTGCTCTCTCTAAAATAAAAAAAAGAAATGAATAAGAAATGATTAATAATAGAATGATAATAATTACAAATAAAATACACACCTATCTTCAGAGCTGAATGAACTTCGATAATTTTTTCTATAATTCTCCTCCTTCTTGTACGGACTGCTAGATCTTCGCGACTTGGAAGATGATGCTGACGAAGCACTAGACGACGAACTATGAAAAGCAAAGTAAATAATTGAATATATAGACTCGTACTCCAATACTTCTCAGATCCATATAAAGAACCTAGTTTTCAATTGCCGCACTCACAAATACATACCTGGAAGAGGTAGTGGAATCTGAACTTTCAGAGACAGTCGGCTTTCGTGGAGGCGGTGTGAGAGACTTAGCGGATTTCTTCTCTATTGTTACATTGTACTGTGGACTGAGACGCTTTTTAGACGCTGGACTTCTGGATTTATTTATATCAGCGTGTTTGGATCTTGACCTGGTGCGGGTTGACCTATAGTCTCTGCGTACGGATGGAGAACGTCTCGTTGAACGATACGGTGATCTAGTCCTGGATCTTCTTTTCCTTCTGTACGGAGAATCTGAACGTCTGTAGCATCTGAAGCGACCGCGTGATCGCGATCTGTTGCGACTGTGGGACCTTTTCCTTCTATGGCCACGCGAATGGGACCTGGAGCGCCTGTATTTAACGTCATAACGTTCTCTTGAACGTGATCTCTTTTCTTTTGATTGTGATCTGGGAAGGTCGCGCCTATGCTGCCTTGTTTTAGATGGAGACACTTTTTCTTCTACTTTTGGAGGAGACATATTCTGTGATGTTTTCACTCGAACTGGACTATCCTCACTGGACATTGACATGTCGCTATCGTTTCTCTTTCTAGATAAGGGACTATTCTCTTTCAAATCTTTTTCCTTCTCTTTTACTACATTAACAATATCGGGGCACGGGTCCGTCTGGATTACAATATTGCAATGATCAGGTTTTTTGCGATTCTTTTCAAGATGTAGAATTATTTTATCCTCTCCGTGATCACTGTTAATATCATATTGGCGAACTATACTTGTTTTTATATATTTATTAACATCTCGTTTCTCAATTGTGCCAGGTTTTGGAGATTTGTGATCACCATTCGAAACAGTAGTGGGCGGAGCATTTTTCTTAACAACGTCTTGGATACTAGCAAATAGAGAATTGCTAGAAATTTTTGTATCCACCTGTTTCTCTACACTCTTTAGTGTTGCAGTTATGTCTTTAAGTCTCTCTTTATCAATTTTGACATCAGAATGATTTTTCTCATCTGGGCTTTTACTTCGTTTAACAGAATCAAAAACATTTTGTTTCAGTACGTGATCTGATTTTTTTATTTTAAAATTAATAGTAGATTTATTTTCATTTCGAGGAGACGCTGATTTTCGTTTCTTGCTCTCGACAACCTTTTCCGTTTGCTTAAACATATTTTCTTCAGTATTGGTACCAACGCTGACGAGGACGATTTCATCGTACTCTTTTGGCTGTGGTACTTTGTCTTCAACTGTAGGATTTGTTGCCACAATAGGTATATTAATCACTTCCGGTGTCATACCGACTATTTTCATCATTTCAGCGTCACTTATAAGAGGCTGTAGCTCTAAATTTTCAACTTTAGGAATTTTACTCATAACAAAATCTTCATCTCTTTTTCTCATAGCTTCGGCTTTCTGTTTCTTAGAATTCATGAGTATTTTTCTAGAAGCTTCTCTAATTGGATCGAAAATTGTTTTTGTATCTTCTGTATTTATCTGCTCCTTTGGCAGTACAGAAGCACCACTTATCGGTGCTTGACTACTGATAACCTTGAAATTTTTATCAATATTAAGATTGCATGGCATATCCGGAAATATAGCTTCGGGACTGACTTGAGCTGAACTAGCGTTTGAACTTACAGTTCGTCTCAATTTATACTCTTGGAGATTCAATTTTTTCTTCTTTTGTGGTTGTTCGATATCAATTACAGGCTCAGCTGTAGCTTTAATCTGCTCCTCCTTAATCTTAATCTCTGATTTTATTGATTGCGGAAGCTGTACATCTTGTTTATTACTAAATAATGCGGTATAAAAATGTTCATCTCTAGAATTGACTTCTTGTTTGGTGCTTACGTTAACTGGTTTCTCTACACTATTCAAGTCTTTCATTTTGTTCCTATCTAAAGTATCTAAGCCTTTATTAGTATTGTTCATGTTGTTCAATGATTTATTAGCACTTACATCTAACACACTATTTTTATTTTTATCATTAACATAGTCTTTATGATTGTCTTTAACATCACAGTTCTTGATAATAACTTCAGATTTATTTTTAATTGTTAACTTAATGCTACCATTACAATTTTGACTACAAGAAGTATCACTTGCTTTAAAAGCATTTTTCACCATCACAGAACCGTTACTTTTTTCAACATCACATTCATTCGAAGCACTATGTGGAGGTGATAATTTTTTACGATGATTAGAATTCACTGCTGCTTTAACACTAAGTTTTATATTAGGTTTTTTATTCGTTTTAATGTCACTATCATCACTAGAACGATTATTATTTAATATTTTATTTTTCTTTTTTAAATTCGCGTCACTTTCGTCATCACTACTTAGATGATACACAACTTTTTTATTTTTGCACGACCTATGTCTCGAATTAAGTATTTTACTGTTGCTGGAGAGAACTTCAGGTTTGAGCAGACTTTGCCCTCCCTTAAGATTAGGTAGACTGTGTCGCTTTTTGGACGAACAATAGTCGTGATCTGAGTGTACAGGACTTGGCGATCTCCTGATCACTGTATTAACGGGTGACGGCATCTGTAATAATGTTGGTAAAGGTAGGATAACGTTCTCTTTAAATGGACCTGAGAATTACCTAACGGGCACACTACTTACCAATATTTGTCGCATTTTTGTTTTGTTTAAATGAACGCCGGCATCCTGTAGACGCATTCCACTCGTTACGCTAAAAGTTTTCGTTTTGGAATCACTCGTGTTCACTGTCGGCTTTCTGTGTTTGTTTAATTTTTCAGTTGCTTCAAACTGTTCAAGGAGAGAATTAAGATTGTTGGCTTCTAGAACTGGTATGACGGCATCATTACATGATTCAACATCTACAAAGTCATCTGTTTCAACCTTTATGTCTGGTTCTTTCTTTACTACAATTTTCTCGATACAGAATTCTAGGACATTGGGTTTTGGGATGGGCGTGGAAGTACATTTTCGGTCCGGGAAAACAGTTGGTACATCCCCATTACTTATTATGGAATCAAGTGGACGATCAATATCCATGTCCTGGGGACAGAAATCATCTTCCGTCTTAACTTCTTTCATTTCCGTTTGATTAGTTATCAAAAAACTATTGACATCTTCTTCTGTCAAAGTACGGGGAATGTCATCACTCTTTATGCTGGTACTTGACTTCTCTTTCTCATTATCAAATGTCAAATCAGATAAATCAAGATTGAGATCTTCAAAACTCAAACAAGTTTTAGCATCTATGTCCATACATATATTGTGCATTGGAGAATGTGGTAGAGAGACAGAGTAGGACTTTTGCACATTTTTTAGTTTGGTGTAAGGCAAGTCGTCCAAAAGGTACCGTTTCAAATCTTCTATATTGGGAAGCACTTCTAAATCCGATTCATTGATCGAGACATCAGCCACAGGATCTTCCTGTACCTCCTCGGTCACTTGTTCCTTAACTTCAACAGAGGGTTCAGATTCAATAGATTCAAATATTTCATCCGGTACTGTTTTTGATATCCGAAAATCGGTCTCTGGTAATTTACTTTTAACAAAAAGTTCTTCAACATTAGCGGGCGGAGGTGGGGACGGTGTATCTTCTTTAGTATCTTTAATGAAGTATTCATCAACATCTCTGACGACTGGTTCATCTTTCACCTCTAAAATATGTTTTTCATCATTTTGTTTTATGAAATACTCATCGACATTTGAAACTACCGGTACATCAAAGTTTATTCCTAAACTGTCTTGAGATATACTATTAGATTGACTTTCCCTTCTATTAGAAGATCTCGACCCATCCCTAATATTCTCTTGTAAATTTAAGTATTCACTTCCATTTGAGCTATTTGAATCTTCCTGTATACAATAATCGTCTTGTTCTTCATCAGATGACGCCTCCAGATCTAAATCAGGATCAACGGCGAATACTTGAATTATATCATAATCATCACCTTCAACTAGTGAATCTTCCTCCATTGTGTCCGCCTCTAATAAATCAACATGTTCATTAGAATCAGAACTCTTATCATCAAGAGACACTTCTTGTACTTCTATATTCTCATCTTCATCTACACTTGTGTCTTGATTTGACTGTGTTATATTGACCTAAAAATAATTACAATATTAAATGTATAATATTCTTAGCACACAAAGTTACAGAACACAACAAACACAAGACCATTCATAAAATTGTTCATTTAATCTTAAGAAAAATCTTTTATCACCTGCTCTCATTCACTCACATTCTGATTTTGACTCCACACCTGATTATTCTGGTCCCAGTACTCCTCATTCTCATCTTCAAACTGATTTGCTTGTTGACTCTGAGAGTACTCTGGACTGTTTTGATTACAGCTGCTCTCGGAGGACATCGATTCGCTAATTGTGCGAATTATTTTGTGTCCAATACTACGATATGGGGCCTGGTGGTACATATTTAAAATATGTGACTCCATGTCTGAAAATAACAATAATAATTATTGACAGACAGTAAACAAAACATGTTATCTACCTAAAAAACTATCTTCCTTGTATAGTGGTTAAAAATAGATTGGCTATAATTTAAAATACAAGAAACGGGATATGGGGTCTTTGTGTGCTTTTGACAAATCTCCAAAGCAATTGGTTTCACTCGTGAAAGTGATAACTATGATTGATTAAAACATAAACAAATATATATATATTTTTTTATTTTTGGTATTTTTTTCATTTTTTTGAAACTAAATTAATCAAAATTATAAAAACGACAATTAGTAAGTTATTATTAAGATAATATGTATTATTACACGCCCGAGGTTGGTATCAATATGACTAATAAACCTGGTTCAGTATCAATAACAATAAACAAAGTCTTGTGCAATATTTCTTAATAAAATTAACCATTGACCTCTATAATCGATAATAGTTTTTATAATACTGATAGATTAAAAAATATACAATTTTATTTCATACATATTTATTTGGTTCAGTATTTTTTTTTTCTTAGAACAGATATAAAATATAAAAAATATTTAATATGTAGCATATGCATATATTCTTTTGAATAGATCTTGTCTACTTTAGGAAACTTAATTTTGACACATTTTAATTACTGATGTCCCTAAAATCCAATTTTTGTCTGAGCTTAGCTATATCCAGATTTAGTGCAAGACAAATCTTAATTGCACCTCTTTAGTTGTCAGAATAAATAAATAAAAAATATTTCGACTGGCACAAATAATTACAACTGATGACAAAAGAAATTAAAAATAAAAATCATATCAACAAACAGCTGTAAAAATCAAACTGACAACATTAAAAACAAAAAAAATATACAAAATTATAATAAAAGGACAAAAAAAAAGGAAACAAAATTATTTAAAAGGATTTTGAAGAAGTCATTACAAGGTATGTTCACTGGATTAATAAGTTAAAAGACATAATTATAAATTTGGAAAATACATATTGTAGCCTACGCTATTTTTTAATATATTTATAAAGTAAAAACATATTTTTAATATATAAATATTAAATATTGTGTATTTGATCACATGTATTATATAAACATATTTATAAAATAGATAGATGCAGCTTACATGTGCTTTTCATGGCTTTATTATGTCTTTTAATTTTTAATTGTTGGAGGAAAAGATAACTGAAATAATATAAATGTGTATACTAATATAGAAATAATAACATTAGTGTACGTCTTATTCATATTTTATAACAATTGAAATGGATTCATTATAAAATAATTATTACTACTCATAACATATTTACCTTTTTTTTATTTTCAATTGATTCTATTATTAATTGATTTTTATGTGATGAAGAATATTACTGTATATTTTAATGATTAACAATATAAAAAATATATTGAAATCTTGAAAATAGATTGGTAATGGTTCATAGATTGTTATTTTTTTTAAGTGTGATAAAAAAATAATAATAAAATGTTGCAAAAATTTAACCTCCAAAGAAATCACATTTTCAGTGTATGTTCTAATCAAATGTTGAAAAACAAACAAATATCATAATATTTAATATTGAAAAATAACTTATGCAAAATTTCGAGTCTTATCATTGAAAGTGATACTATCAATTCACGGGAGATACGGCGTCTAAAATAAGCCGAGTGAAACGTCAAAATTGAAAACAATCTGGAAATCATGTGACAAGCACATGCAAACGCGCAAATAAACCCCCATCAGAAGACTTCAAATTCGCTTCGTTACTAGAAGATAACGGTATATCAGCAGAAAAAATGTAGCAAAAAAAAAATACCATCACGAATTTAGGTTAGGTCCAAAAACCGCAACAAAATTAATAGCATGTTTTGTCCGATGATAAAAAATGACATTGTAACTAGTAACAATTGCTTCTATATCTAAAATAATGTAGTTAAAAGCATTATATAAAGCAAAATAAACATTGCAACTGTTACAAAACGCGCGCACTCAAACCTAACCTTGATAAAGAAAAAAGCCTGATAGTTTCTAGTTCAAGGTCCTCTGAAAAAACTGAAAAGTCACATGAAGGCGTTACACAAACAAAACTGAAATATCATTGCAACCCGCACTGAAATCTATTTTAAGACAAACAACAGACGAAAAAATCACTAACCTTAACACCCTCAAGTGACGGCTTTATCCATGTAATATTATTTTAAAACAATATCACTATATACACTGTACACCGGATTTATATCACTAAGATATATATTTATATAACACTTTGAGGCACAATACAGTCCAATATTTCTATAATTTTGGTTAAAATTAACACTTTTTACGAAACATCACATGCTACAAACTTCACGCACGACAGCAAATTTTTATTTGTAATGTTGCCATAATAAATATATTTGACAGATACATTTGACACTTCATACTACTAAAAATGACAAATCATTAGCATTCAGTTTGATTTATTATTTTCTGAATTTAATGTTATAACTTGCAAAATAGTCTGAATATCGAAATATTTATTTATAAGTAATTTCCTAACATATGTTTGTAAAATCCACTAATATTATATAAAAATAGATTGGAATGAAACTTTACGATCACGAATCACTTTGTATAAAATACAACAAACATCAGCTATAGACTTGGCTTAACCGGAACTCTATTAATATTATAATCTATGGACGAATGCAGCAAAGATCAATGAACTATTTTTTGCGTAAAACGAGGTAGCGAAACTAAGCAAGGTAATGCCTACCAGTAAAAAAGTTGTACATGACATTTCAAATACAGAGTAAATAATTATTACGTTGCAGATGACGCTGTAGTTACTTTGATGACCTGGAGCTAATTTGTTTTCGTGACAATTCAAATATTACACTCTACACTCTTTACACTGTCTTCGTTAAAATACTTAAATGAAAGACGCTAACTTTGTTACTTTACTAGATCTTATTTTAATAAAGAGATCATTATATTGATTCTAACTGTGTATGTGACTGGTATTTTAAGTTCAAATAGAAAATAGATGCACACAAAGAATTTTCCTTCTGTTGTATGTTAATGGTTCATATATAAAAAAATAAATAATATAAATGCCATCCATTATATAAAATTGTTTGTTTTATAATGTCCGCTGCCCGTATTCGTCAAGGCTCGAAAAATGTAAAACTTAAAATATATAAGGGATTTTTTGACATGTTGCCCAAATTAGAAGTTAGACTTCGATTCGTCCAGTTAGATAAACGTCGACTAGTTGTTTGAGGTCCGAAAAACGATTCTTGATTTTGGAAAATAATTAAGAATTAGAGGCCTTCATTCTTTCATTGCCACAGGGCTCCTAGACTTCTAAATGCGGCTCTGGCCTGAGGCAAAAATAATAGGTTGAATTGTCTTCTCCGAACACAATCTTGGAAGGCCTTTTGAGTTGGTCGCAAATATTGTCGTTTAAGTCACGTAATCTTGTCTCGTGTACTCGTAACTATGCAAAATATTGTATGTTAATTAGATTAAAATAACAATAATTTGACTATAAACACTTTTTAAAACATACAGAGAAATAACAATTCAAAAAATCTGCTATATATTATATGTGTATAATGCTTATGTAAGTATTAGAGTTGTAAGGGATATTCAAATATAACGACGCTCAACTGCGACATTAATTTAAGACAATGTGGCTGATCCACATGATGTGTTTATTAATTCCAGATGTCCCGACGCTCCAGTCATGAGCACGTGCCAGTTGCTGACGGTGGTGAGGTGCTAGAGGTTATTCGAGAGGAACAAGTGTCGCCATCCCCCTCATCCGTTAACATTAATCATGACAAGGAGGATGGCAGATCACTCCAAGCATCGGATTGTCCATGTCAAGGTACTCTTAGAATAAAATTACTCTTAATGTTTCTTGTTCTTTTTTCTTCTTTATTTGTTATACATAACAATGATATTTTATAAAAGAATTAATAACTATTTAATCTTTTGTGCTCCAGCTGTTATAGATGCGGAGGCAGAGAAGAGACACGCAGAAGAGAAAGTTAGATTACTGAAAGAGAAAGAGCTGGAAATGGAAGGGAAGTTTAAAGAAAAACTTGAGTCTGAAATACAATATTTGAAAGACAGATTTGGATTCGTATTGCAGTTAGTGTCTTATATCTATATACGTGTCCCACTGGTGGGCACAGACTGCCCAGTATACACATGATCTTAATTTGACATTGCATATATATACAAACAGAATTCTTACGTAATAATGACTTATTATTGACATAAAACGTACCTATATTTTAAGTATTTTGCTAGTCCTACGTCATATCAAAGTCATATTTTCGACATAGAGCTGACATAATAATACATTTAAAAGATACCGAATCGCAATATCATAGTTTTTTGCGATTCTTGTATATGTATATTGTATAGAATTTACATGAAACTATTATTATGTATATAAGCAATTTGCCACTCACTGACTCATCACGAAATCTGCTAAACTATCTGTACGATTGACTTAATATTTTACATTGTTACTTCTTTTGTGACGTAGACGTCAACAGGGAACGAATTTTACGGAATTCAACAAATTTTGAATCAATCGGCCTTAAAGCTACAGAGGTTTCATGAAGTAAGAGTTACTATAGCAACGGTTACCATACCAATGTTTACCATAGCCACAGTTACCATGACTATGTAATAGTAATGACATGATTATGTAATAGTAGATAATACCCATACGATATATATCAGAAAACATCAATATGTGTATATTTCTAACCTCTTATGTCATATTAATGTCATTACAACATCAATGACATTCGAGTCATATTTGAGTCATTGTTAACTGTCAGTTCGACGTGACACTGACAAAAAAGTGTATACTAAGGAATCTATGTCTAATATATAATTATTGTATAAATATATATGTATATAGAAATGAACAAGTCAGAGCGTCTTGTATGTTGCGGGAGGCTCACAGGGAGCGCCAGGAGAAGATATCAGCTCTTCAAACTCAGCTGGAGTGTAAGAATTTAGCTGGACTCATGTATGTCCTGTGCTCTGAACGACGGAAGAGCAAGATGGAGATATTACGGCTCACTGAGGGTATTATCAATAATTAAATGCCCCCTCCCCTCCCACCCTCTGGTCCCAGTAGGTTTATTACATGGAGTCAATGAACCAGTAATTAATTCCTCATTTGAATGTGAGATTTCTTCATGTTTTTGGAATCGTAAAAGTTCTCAAATTCTCTCTATAACATTTTCCTTTTTGCGTAAAACAAACAAACAAGAAACCATAATGTCATATAATTTTATTGGAATAGACAGACCACGAAACAAACAGACAGTCAGACAAGCAGAAAGTGATTTTATAAAATTAATACAAAAACGAAAATAAAATACTTATTAGTATATATTTTCTGTATTGTTGCATTAAGCCATTTAATCTACATCTCCCCTTCTTCTAGAATACTCCAATTACATCCACGCCCTCCAGAACATTCTAGAAGACAGTCAGGCCCTTATTTTGAACCTCTCCCGCGGTTATAAGACAGCAGCGAGAGTCGATAGAGAATGGAAAGATAAGATGAAGAGGATTATGCAACATGTTAGTATTTAAAAATAAATTTTGACGTATATAGATTTACGGTAGATATTAATAAGAAATCTCTGTAGTCAATAGTCTGTGGATTATAAACGTAAGAATCTATATTTAAATTTTGGATTTCAGATCGATTATTAATTTGATCCGTATAAGATTTAGAAACGACATCACCTCCCGTCGTTTAAATTTCATATTATTAATATCCATCTCCCAAGTGCACAAGATATCCAAAATATTTTTAAAGTTATAGAAAATAATGGGAGACATTTTATTTACAGTACCTAGTATTAGTATTTTGGAAGTATAATATGTAAAGTTTTATATAAACTTTTTTACAAATATTGTTTTTAAATGTATATACATGTTTAATATTACTAAAATTTATAAAAAAGTCTTCAATGCTCGGACTATTTATAACAATAACAATAAAATTAAATAAATAAGTAATAAATAATAACAATAAAATTAAATAAATATTAAAGTATTAAAAAATATTGGCAGCGGTGGGATTCGAACCCACGCCTCCGGAGAGACTGGTGCCTTAAACCAGCGCCTTAGACCGCTCGGCCACGCTACCACACGCACACAACACAAAAAACCGATCCGCCATCTTGTATATAGATTAAAATAGAATTAAACTATATTTGACAAATAGGTCAATGTTTTGTTAATACGCGTTGGTCACTTACGTCAAATCTACCAATGGATTGTTTTGAAAATAGATGTAATATCGGGGGTGTTATTTTTATCTTTTAATGTCCATTATATAAACTTATAATAGCGTGTGGCTAGTCTAAATGTAACTCTGTTTTCTTGGCACTGTGGATTGTTAATATGGTGTCCATTTCATTATCCAATTGTAAGGGCTCTAGCGCACCAGCTCGCTAACGGCTCACTAACAGCCTTTTCATAAACCGGTGTTAGTGTCCTGGTTGACCTAGAGCACGATAAATTGGATAATGTACTGGTTGGACCCTAATATTAAAAAATATAGGTGTATATTATTAATTTTTAAATACTTTTCCAAAAGACTTTTACAAATAATGGTATCAAAGTAGGTCCCCTACCACTTTCATTTGACGTACACAAGTGATCATTGATATTGATTCAAAGTGGAAAAGACAAAAACAATGAAATTTATCATATATTGTATAAATACACGGAAACAGTCATCGTGAATAGCGAATGAAATAACTTTGGTTCGTGTAAGAAAGGGACAAAAAATGAAAAAGAATCCAATTAATTTAATACCCACCACTAAGACATCAATGTATGACTTATACATATATCTAATATGAAACTACTTCTAACAGTTTCAATCTTTCGTGTATGACTTCGTGGGGGGTAGTCCAGAGACGAATCAATATTTTTTTGACATACCAGCATTGCTCAAAACCAAAGCACCAATCCAGGACAACCCTCAAGAGGACCCGTGCGACGATGAGGAGGAACTTGGTGAATGTGAGCACAAAAATAATAGTAGTCAAATTGTAAATTGATTGTAGGTACTATTATATTTCATGGACTTATCTTTTTAGTAATTAGATAATTAGTTGAACTATAAGATGTAGATAATTTTTTTGTTTTGAGACGTTTAATACTTTATACATAACATTATTATTAATTAACACGAGCAAATTAGTTCAACTTGTGACTAAAATCATTGAGAATAATACACTAAAACTATTTGTCCTCCTAATTAGTTTACGATAACACAAACGTAAGTCGATAACTACGTAGGAGGGTATGTTTTTAGTGTTTCAACTAGAGAAGTCATGGTACGAGACACTGGACACTGAAGATCGCCCATTCGTGATGTTCGGTGACATGGCCGAATTAAAACCAGCCCAAAGGGGCGAAGTCCTACGGTCTCTGAAGGCCGCTAAAACAGCTCCACGAAAGTGGAAGGAATACGGTAATATTGTTATTTATATCAATACAAACCGTACATTTGCTGTATTTATTGGTGGAGGATAATAGTATAAAACAAATATCTACAAATAATTAAAAAAGTTATATTATTTTACATTATTTCTTAATCAATTTTTGTATAAATATAGTATAGGAAGAAACATAAATTATGAAAAATTAAGTTTTTTTATAGATACGTTTTTTTAAAAATATAGAATGAAATTCATTCTTATAGTCTATTTATGAATTCAAACTATTTTAATAAGATTTAACTAAAAATTTACCTTTATTTTTTTATTTTTTTTTTATTTGGAGTTCGGGTAAACAAAGAACAGGCGCCTGCAACTATATTGCATTATTATAACTGTAATTATGTATGGAACTTTATAATTTACATCCCAATTAAAATCAAACCAGCAATACTTCAGTATCAGTAAAAGAGAGATTAGATTGGATTAGATTAGAATAAGACTATGTTCTATCTCCCAGTGTTTCACGACATGTACTTGAAACAAAGTTGTCCAAACGTCGACAACATCAAGGACGATTACGTTGCTCAAGGACGCTGGGAAGTCACAGCGACAGACAGACAGACCTCCTCCAGATGTGTAAGTACTATATATATATATATATATATATATATATATACTAGGGACGCCAACAAACCCTCAATTTCGACTCGCTGCGCTCGCGAAATCTCGGGTGCCGTTTGCATATTGAGCGAAGCAAGCCCAGTGTATTGACTATTGTTTCCCATTGACTTCAATAGGATATCAGTTTTTTGATAAGATATAAACAAAAAAAATTTTTTTTGTGCATTTTTCAAAAATTTATTGTAAAACCATCACCTAATATGTGTCTTTTTGATTGCAAAGTTTCATAATTTTCCGTCACGTAGTTTTTGAGTCAATTCGTGACAAAGAATGTAAAAAGTCTCCAGTAAAACGCTCCGCTCATTTCGTTCGCTTCGCTCAATAAAATAACATTATAAAGATATCACAAAACAATAATTCGTTTGATAACAACATAATGTTAGTCTATACCACCGAAGACACGATAGCTCAGTTTATAGAGTGAATTTGTATTGTGAAGATCGTAGGTTCGAATCCTACATCACAAAAATCTAAATTCTTTGAAATATTTATTTCATAAAATAAATTACTGGCTTTACATAATTTATTGTATTATACAAAAAAAAATATTTGAAAATTCTAAAATTTTAATTCTTCTTCCCTATTTAATGTCATTATCTGTATGTAAGAGTACAGATAATAAATATATTTATAGAAATCAATTCATCATAGATTATAATATAATATTTTCACTCAGTCGGAAACACAAAGTCGAAGAGTGACCACTGCCTCCATGGACATCAGAGGGAATATGGGATCCATTTTGAAGATAATGTTAGTTATTTATGTAAAATACATATTATACCTTGTGAGTGAGAGAGATGAATGTTTGACATCTGTCCTTCTCTTTTTTTTTAATTCAATTAAATTTTGTAGATAACTTGGTGTTTATTTCCTGTAATTTAGGTTAGGATAGTTTTCATCTATTTTATTTATTTTTATTGCGAATTTGAGATTTTTTTATACACAAAGGGATTAAGTTCTATAAGTTTTCAATAGATGGCGCGGTTAATAGTACAATTTCATTACATTTAAAATAATTTATGAAGTAGCAGACGAATACGCTGGCAACAGCTAGTATATTAATAATAATGTTTCTAAATTTCTATTACATATAATATTTATATATACAGTACATCATCTGGTACTCATACCACGAATAAGACGACTCTGCTCGGTGCAAGAGATTCTATGGAGATAGCGTCCACTACACGACTGGTGGGTATTAGGAAGTTATGTATTAAAAAACATATATATATATATATATATATATTATTTTCCAAGGCCAGCAACGCTCTTGTGAATCCTCGGACGTTGCAAGAGTTCATGGGCGGCGGTGATCACACATTAACAGTGACCCGCAAGCTCGTTTGCCCTCCTATATAATAAAAATTAAAATTAAAAAACAAATATATATATATAATTGCAATAGTTGAATTATTAAACGTATCGCGAAGTTGTCAATATAATATCTGTCAGTAGTGCGTTCGTTTTTAAATAATTTAAGTTGGCTAGTCTCGGGACGGCGCGCTCGTCGGCTGTGTGCATTGATCGATCAAAAGCCTTAATATGACGAAACTCAATAATAAACGTGTGAATGATAATGTATGGGATCCGCGACATATATACATATATATATATATATGATCTCCTTATATAGTCTGTGATATATTAGTTGTATATCAAAATAGATATTAAATCTGGTTGTTTCTTGTAGTTGCAAAAAGTTTAACTTTTAACCCCTTAACTTTTTAATGATATTTTTAGCGTGAAAAGCACAGGGCATCAGCTGACCATCCTAAGGTCGTACTGAATATCGGAAATAAAATTGTAAGTACATATATATATATAATAAGGTAATATTGTTTGCCTGTTTGTCGTCTGTCAATTTAATATCCAAAATATGTAATTGATTATATAAAATAGACTTTTCGTTGTTTAATCATATTTAATAATGTATATGGAGTGTATAATTTGATGTTTTTTAATTAATAAAATTCCAATTCATGTATATAATAGGATTCAATGTTCAACGAGATGCAAGTGGAAGAGGAGTCTGTGGAACCAGAAGGACCTAAGTATTACCTATCAAATTAACTAGGATTAACTAGAACCCGCCGTGTGCGGGAGTTGAGCTGAGCCAACTCAGTCACCCCTTTTTGATCATCTTTTCTGAACGGAATGAGATATTTTAATTGTTTAAAAACATGCACATTCCCAAGCTCTACAGCTCTGCCAATTTTCATTTATATCGGTACAGTAATTTTTATGTGATGTTGCTTCAAAAAGAAGTTTTTAAGTGCTAAGAGCTTCGTTTAGACTCAGCTCAATCACGTCAATTTATTTCATGTTACTGGATAAATATACAGTAAGAGCTTATCTTAACAGGGAACCCAGACCATCGAAGGAAGAAGAGGATGTCGGTGAAGAGTCGCTGTCTAACCTTGGGTGATGTTTTATATATGTTATTCAATGTTGCAATGACATTTTTAAACACATACATAGTATCTGGTTCTAAAATGTATAAAAAAGTTTGGTACAAGATTGTTGGTATATGAATTTTCTTCCACATACCAAGGATGGAATGAACTTTGTGGTATTTCCAATTACCGGGTACCTTTTAAGGTGTATACTCAACTTCCAAGGCTTCAACGCTCTTGCTATTTCTCGGATGTTGCAAACGTTCGGGGCTCACTTATCATCAGTGACCCGTTTGTTGTCTAATATGAAAATAATGTTTTTAATAACATTTCTTGCATAGTTTTAGGATTATTTAATATATTATCCATTCCAGGAGCCTCCACAACGACAGCTTACATGTAATACCGTCACATGTTCCCGATCACGACTCTAAAATCAATTATGAAAAAGTAAGTTTTGCCCAAATTTCTTCATAAAAGTTAAAATATTTACGTACATATAATATAATGAAAAATTTCTCGATATGTGCAAATATTGGCGATTTCTGGTATATCAGATAATACAGCGTATTTTCCATATAAAAAACCCGATTCACGATGTTCGTTACTTCTAATTTTCGAAACCACTGATCCGATTTAAATAAAATTTTGTAGATATTTATTTTTTGGTCAAACGTAAACATTTATTATAATTTTTAAATAGCTGATATTCTATTATCTTTTGATGGTTGTCCGACAAATATTGCAAAATATCATAATTTTAAAGATATGCCCAATGGAGAAGTGTCAGAGGATGCAAGTGGATTCCTTCTTCAGAAGTCTTCCAGCCTACATGAGAGCGAGTCCCTTCACTCACTTTGAACAGACTTACGATGAATATGAGGCTTGCTCTCCAGGTTCTTATTATTACAGATATTCTAAATATAGCTGAAACTTAATAATTCAAGTTCTAAATATATGTGTGAAAACTAGAATCGGTTTAATAGTCCTTAGAAAACGAAATACTCTCAACTCCTCATACCAATAGTACATATAGCGTAGGCTTAATTTTGAACCATTCAATTGTCATTCCACTGGCCTGTACTATGCATATACTGCGTTTCGCTTGAGGTTTTTCCCTTATTGTCTCAAAAAGGGGGGAGGAATTTCGAAAATTTTACTAGGTATCTCAAAAGGATGGAGGAGCGTAATGAGGTGTATGAATTTTTTCTTTGAACGGACTTCTATTATTATTTTTATGCCAGTCAGAAATAATCTGAAATCTAAAAATTTTAGACTCTTTTTATCAAAAATTATACATAATTCTGGATGGGAGGGTCGAGCATCTCCAAAAATTTGCTATAAAAAACATCACTCGATTAATGAACGACCACTTGTCTGGGTTTTCTAGATATACAGGTATCATGTACCATTAATACAGATAACAGAACAAACAATAATATAAAACTTCTCCAATCAGAACAACTGGAAATCTTAAAGAGTAGGATAGAAGAGAAGAAAAAGAGGGAGAAGGTAGAGTTCGCAACTGGGGAGGACCCATTGTGCTCGTGGTCGCCGAGTGTGGAAGGCGCAGGGGTTGCAGGAGTTGGAGTGGGTGTGGGGGTTAGTGGTGGTCTGGGGGTCACATTGGTTCAGACGTCGCAAGAGTCTCTTGTGCCGCCTTGCACCTGCCCCGCGCCGAGCCCGTCACTTGCCTCCAGCACCATGAAGGTTTACACTGGTGGGGATGAATTAATTAAAAAGAAATTGACATAAATAATAATAAAATATTAAAAGAGGTTTTATGTCACTTTAAAATTCTTGAAGATTTTTAAAAGTATAAGTAAGCGGTAAGTCTATGGTTTAACGTTTTTATAATAATTTTGATAGTTGCCGATTTGATTCCCATCAAACAAGAACTGGATAAAATAAACGCGGAATGTTTCTTCCACGACCGAATAGAATTCGATCGATTCAAAGTGATCGGACAAAACGAAAGTGATAATAATATGTAAGTGAAATTTACCTATTAAAATTTATTCTTATCAAAAGATGCGTCAAAAAAATATCTAGTAATTTTAATACCTGAAGTAACTAAACTAAATTTATTGTTATATATTATGTCAAATAGGGTCAAATAAAGAAATTCTCAAAATTGTTTGATTTAAAAACATGAAATCAAAATAGAAAAAAGTCGCTTACAAAACATTTATAAGAAATAACCTTAACATTATACATATTAAAAGTTTTTTTCACAGGATTTATGAACAGAAAGACATCAGCAAGAACAGATTACAGGATCTAATGAAAATATTGAAACAGCATCCGAGTCTGTGCGAGATATTCCAAGCCAACACACGCTGCTGAGATTCATATCAAGTTACTTACTGTTTTGTTTTTTTAATCAATAATAAAATAATCACATTGGTACACCTTTATTTCTAAATAATAAATAAACGACTAAAAACTATTAAAAACACGAAAATTACTATTTAACCTATTTGACATTTGTATAGACTAAAAAAGTTTTGATATTTATTTCGACGACATAATACAAAAAAAGACATAATTTTGGAATTACTATCAACGAAACGTATATCTAGTGTCTTAAAGTTAAATCCTACAAGAAAACTGATTCACAAATATCTTTGACCTCTTGTCGGATACTTTTTTCGATTGTAATAAAATCTCTTTCACTCTTGGTTTTGTCAGTATCGTTAAAACCTTCACCGGTTATTTCGATTTCTTTGAAAACGTCAGATTTGATTCTGTCAACGTCAACTAATTTGTCATCTAAATTATTTGGCGGGTAATTATTAACCTCAGTGATACTCGGTTTGGATAACGATCTAACAAGATCTATTTTTGGGATGGGAATTTTGGATTCTTCCTTTAACATTTTGCAAGACTCGGCGGATTTAAGTGATATATTTCTGCTCGGAACTGGTACTAAGTCAATTATTTTTGGTGTTGGTGGTTCTGTTTCGAAAGGAATGGCCAAACTGTTCTGAAGTGTCTCGACTTCGTTGCGTTTTACCTGTTTCCTATCCAGCTGCTTTTGTAATTCTTCTATTCTTTCATCTTTTAAATTCAGTAAGTTGTCTAAATGTTCAACCTGTAAGAATATGGTGAAACGATTTTTATTTCATTATTTCAAATCATTCACTTACTCAACAAAACTGAAGATGAAAGATACATATCAAATAGTTTAACATTATATTTGTCTATATTTCCTATATACCTACTTCATATTTTTTATATCTAATATTAATAATATAATTCACACATTACTTTTTTTTAACATTACCTTCTTTTTAAGCATGTCTGCGGTTTCCTTGGCATCCTTTAGTTCTTCTTTAAGTGTTATATAGGACTCGTGACTCACGACCTTCTGCTGTATCATTTCCAAGACTCCATTGACTCTTGTTTTTACCGGAACCACTAACACGTGTTCTGCAATAAATATAATGTCTTCATAATATACGTTAAACAAAGATAGAACACCATTTTTTTAACTGACAACTTTTCTAGCATATTTTCAAATATGTTTAAATAAATATTTTACGGTTTCAATTCGCGGATACTGTTTTCAGCACACGTGTTCACAGAAAGACGAAATGTAGGTGTCATATGTTTCTTTAGTTAATGATTGTAGTCAATCATAATTTGTTGTATGAAGTGAGCTTCGCAAATAAAGATCTAACCTAACTTAAATAAATATATATATATATATATTGATATACCTTCATCACCGCAAGCTTCATAGTAGCTTCCGCCGCTTGAAACATTCTGCTCTGCCTCTTTCAGGCTCTTATTTACATCGTCATCTCGACGTATTTTTTCTCGGACTGAAAAAAGCACACTATAAATATATTTTGACACTTACTTAATAAAATACTTTTATTACTATATTGAATACAAAATAATTGTGTGGCACCCGCCAACCTCGTTACGAAATATACCAACAACTTACTTCTTCAAAGAAATCCTGCAGTTAATTTAATCATTTGCTCGTAGTTTTAGCACACTATCTGAATCATAAGAGTCTTAAATCTAAAATAATATTGTATCATACCCATAACCAGCACGCGTTCAATGACGCCAGGCGCGCAATTCGCCAGCTGTTCCATGGTATTGCTGCACAGGTTCAACCGCAGCTTCTTCAGAACTTTCCTGTTTAGTGTCATCCAGTTGTTTAGTTTCAGCGAGTGGCTGTTCCGTGGAGGGTAGTTGTGCATTTCCACTAACTTTGGATAATGTACACTTAATATTTCAGCCAATAGTACTGGAAGGAAATGGTTTCGAATTATTTATATATTTATTTATTATTTATTTATCTTCACGCCTTATCCCTTGCGGGGTAGCCAGAGACGATGGAGCACCAAACACTACGGTCCCTGCATAGCTATTTCTCCTCGGCCACAGACATTAACCTCCTCATACATGCCCTCCGCGGGGTCCTCGTGCTTTTAGAATTACTTTATTTAATATACCTCTCAAAACTTAAATTTTTAAGAATGCGAACGTAATAAATTTCACTAAGAAGTATATTGTACTAAGATACTAGATTGTGCACCCGGATCCACCCGGATACACAAGCTCACCAGCATCAGAAAAATCCCTATTGATCTTCTTCGTAGGTCTGGACAGTTTGAACGTATCGACCCAAGCCAGAACTGTCTCTATATCTGACAAGGGGATCGGTGAATCGAAAGCAGACATTGTGTTTATATTTAATTTATTTCAGTTTTGATTGATTGACGACAATAATTTAACATGTTTGCCGTTTGTAATTGACATTGATATATTTTTTTGTGGCCAATTTTAACGTCCCAATATTGCGATGTGAGCAACCTTTTTGTAATAAATTTATCTCTTTGATACATATCAATACAATATAAAATTTAAAAAAACGTTACTTTTATAGCTTCCCACGCCATTAATTAATTATTATTATGTTCTGCTCGTGTTTATCTTAAACTGAATTAGGTGAATTGAATGAGAGAATCTCATTTTGCAAAATGAATCCACAAATCGAAGATGTAATCTTGTAAAAGAAGCCGCCAGACGTTGAATAGATCTAAATTGAATATACAATATATTAATTATTTGTCGTCTTCAATAAATGAAATATCATCTGTCTTAAGAGTTGATTGCCATCAAATATAATTCTTAGTGATTAGTGACTATTTATTCGTACCTGTGGAATAATATATCTACCGCCGGATTTAATAAACGATCTACAATCCGAGAACAACTAAGCAACAGTATCTCAACCTTAAACGATAATCCAAAATTCACTTAAAGCTTTGCTTATTAATTACAATTCTTGACCATCACATTAAGGTCTTATTTATAAAACTGTCAACTATTCGGCCGCAATTTGTATTTATGGCAGGCTGACTTGCAACCATCCTAATAACATATTGTACCCCTAATACAAGTTTTGACAGTTCAAAAACTAAGATAAACAAAATGTCCTCGGTCAAAATTATTAATAATAAAAGTAGAATCCGCACACCGTGCGCGGCGGTTGTTGAGCCGAGCGGCTCTCCTTTCTTGATAACTTTTGAATGGCTAAACATTTTTTCAATCTGTTTTCGCTATAATATCCGCGTTCGGCTCAAACATACATGAAAAAGTTTTTAGCTAATTATCTCGTCGTATTCTGGAGACAACTAAACACAAAAAAGGTCTCCCAAACGGTTAAGAGTTTAACTTATGCTCAGCTCAATAATATATTGCAGTTTATATTTCAATTTAACTATTATTTTCTTTCGATCTTAAGAATATTGTACACTACCCAAGTGATTATGTCTTACTTGTCTATCTATTTACAAACACATGTTTCATATATAAAGTAAACTTTTTTTTACATATATTATTAATAAATTATCTATTTCACTACTATTATATAAACAGTAGAATTTAAGGCCGAAAAATAATACTAATAAACATTCCTCTCTTTATTATTATAATAATAAACATTACTTAAATTTGATTTAATACATGTATCAAATTATATTTTATCATCACATTATTTCGATTGTATTTTGAATCGTATTATTAATCTAAATTTATTAATTATATAAAAGAAACATGAGAACCCTGGAGATAATAACTACAAATAAATAGGAACAAAAAAGATATCAAATGAATAAATTCTTTTGGGATTGCATCCACCTAGAACGGTGCATAAGCAAACTAGAAAGTATGTCAGACAATTAATATAGTTTTGTTGCTGATATATAATTTTTAAGTAACATTGATTACAGGTCTTCCCAGTTATTTTTCGACTGTGAACTTTTATTTTTATTGTGAAGGAACTACTTACCTACCGTGGCAGATACATTGTACAGATTCTGTTATACCAGTTATGATATGTGTAACTTTATAAGTTTTAACCCTATTTACTAGTCTTATCCTTACCAGCCTCATCCATACTGGTCTTGTTGACACTAGCCTTATGAATGCATAAGTACAAGTCTAGTAAGACATATACTTTCCTTATATAATAGCCTTATGTACATCCCTTATATACCAGCCTTATATACTAGCCCTATATAATTCCCTTATATACTAACTTTATATACTTCCCTTATGTACTAGCCTTATATACTAGCCTTATGTACTTCCTTAATATACTTCCCTTGTATACTAGCCTTATATACTAGTATATACCACCCTTATATACTAGCCTTATGTAATTCCCTTATATGTTTCCCTTATATATTAGCCTTATGTACTAGGCTCCCTTTTGAACTACCTTTATGTAAAATATCATTCGTATACATACATATTGACGTCGTTTTATTAATAAACAATATTGTTAGGTTTTTCACCTGCAGACCAAGAGTTGGGTTTTTATAAATTGTATGAATACACTTGCATTTCTAAGATCGCATTAATATTTATCTTCTAGTTGATGTCAGCGACATCTCTGATGATTCGAAAGATACCAAAATGATATCCACTGTTAATTTATAATTATTTATTTATTTAGCTTCACGCCATATCCCTTGCGGGGTAGCCAGAGACGACGGAGCGCCAAACGCTACGGTCCCTGCATACCTCTTTCGCCTCGGCCACAGACATCAACCTCTTCATACATGCCCTCCGGGGGGTTAATTTATAATTGTTTATAATTTCACATACCTTTCTTATTTATGTTTATTTTCAACATAACATTTTATAGAATAAATGAAGTGCCTATTTATGTAGTATAAAAAGAAAATCTTAATTTCTTTAAGCTAGATTAACTAACTTGAACTTGAAGTTGGAAGTTATACTGAAAATGAGTTTGTGATTATATGTATTATAAATATATAAATTAAAAGTACATCTAATAAATAAATGGTTATATTTTAAACTTTAAATGTTAGTGTTAAATTCAGAAGAAACAATAATTTTTTGTAGCTTAAACTGCCTTAAATTCTCATATTAATTGTGTATGAGACCTGGCCTCGTATATTTTGTTCTTTTCCTCATTCATATGTTGTTATCAAACATGACACTATTATAACCACAAACAGTTTATTGACGTTAGAACAATAAGAGATTGAAAACAAATTACGTCGGTCACTACCGGAGGATCCAAAAGAATAGAAATCTATTGACTTAATATTTAATAATCATAATTAAATTACAAACTACGTGATACTCGCTCAAAGTTGGAGACAAGAATGAATACAATATAATGAAATTATAATTAACAGAATGCAAAGAAATAAATGTAAGAAACAAAGGTTTCAGACATTACATTCTGGGATTTTAACATGATACAATGCACCTGCGTCTAATCAGCGTTTCCACGGTTCGTGAGAATATAATATAATAAATGCGAATTTAACAATTTTATTACAAATAAGAATATAAAAAATATTTGATTAATAATCACAAATATATAGGAATATAAGAAACAGGAAAATATTTACAATAGTATATCGTTATTTCCATACAGTCTATAACATATTATCTACATTTGCAGGAGAAATAGCAAGCCAATTTAAGAAATGAGGCGTTTAATATTTGCAGTAATTTACACTTCATTACCAAATATACTATAATATTGTTACTGGGGACGAAAGATGAGTGCACTACGACAACCCTAAGCGACGCACATCATGGGGATTGCCCGGCCACACTCCTACGGCGACACCTCGGCAGAATATTCACGGATCCAAGGTCATGTTGTATATTTGGTGGGATCAGCTTGGCGTAATTTATTATGAGCTGCTAAAACCTTCTGAAAAAATTACTGGTGCACTTTATCGAACGCAATTAATGCGTTTGAGTCGGGAATTAAAAGCAAAACGGCCGCAATACGCTGATAGACATGAAAAAGTAATTTTGCAACACGACAATGCTCGACCTCACGTGGCGAAAGTAGTCAAGACGTACCTCGAAACACTGAAATGGGAAGTTCTACGTCACCCGCCATACTCTCCAGATGTTGCTCCATCTGATTACCATTTATTTAGGTCGATGGCACACGGCCTGGCGGGCCAGTGCTTCGATTCTTTTGAAAAGTGAAAGAATGGATCGATTCTTGGATCTTATCAAAGGATGAAGAATTTTTCCGACGCGGGATTCGTTTGTTGCCTGAAAGATGGGCCAAAGTAGTGGAAAGTGACAGACAATACTTTGAAACATAAATAAGATACCATTTTTTTTTTATAAAATTTTTAAAGTTAAAAAAAAAACGGCGGGAGCAAAGTTGTAGACCTAATAGTATATGTTAGTAGTGGTCTGAAGGGTGTAAAAGTTAATAAAAAAATCGTAATTGTAGTTTTGTAGAAAATGTGTTCCATAGGGATAACATATGTTATTCTTCTCGCGCGCGCTTTGACTAAGAGTATCAAGAGCACTTAACATAAAGAAAAGAGTAAGGTCTTTTCTTTATGTTAAGTGTTAAGCTCACCCGCTTGCGCATACAGTGTACATACATACAGTCATCGTACATACAGTCTAAGCATACAGTGTATGTGAACACTTAAACCGTAAAACAACGGAACAAATTTCAAAGTTACATTTAAGTTACATTACGCTTAAGTTGCATTTAACACTAAACCTACCAAGTACCGGTCAAATTGACCGCTCTTAAACTTTTGTAAAACTTACACATTTTTAAACGTTATAATATCGTTATCAAACTACATGACAATTCTTAGAATATGCATATAATATTTTCTACACTCTTTACTTTCAGTTATTTCCATTATTACCTGCGTTATATAATAAAATAACTTTTAATTACCAGTCAATTTGACAGCGTGCGGTAGGAACAGGTACACAAGAATTGTCGGTAGGTTTAGTGTTAAGTATAAAAATTAACGTCAATTACATTTTTTTTTTAATAATAATCATCTAATTATCGAAAAAATACTCTTTTAAACGAAGAAAGAAGCATTACTACTTGTCAATGGCATATATTATATTTATTATGTATATATTTATATACATAGGTATATGTTATATTTAATACAGTATTATGTCTTCGTTATTGTTATGTATTCGTAAAAATTTATAAAAATAGCTGTCTTTTCCACCATCAAGCGCAGAGCCCTTCAAAGGGGGCGTAGGACACCAGTATAATTAAAGATTTTTTGATGGCAATCAATCCCATCCCTAAAAAGGCAATCAATCCCATCCCTAAAAAGGCAATCAATCCCATCCCTAAAAAGGGATCAATCCCATCCCGTTTAAATAGCAATTAAAAGATCATAAACATTAATTTTGTTTTTTGCAACCCTTATTTATCGTTCCTTAGAATTCATTATTTTATTAATAAATATAGGTACTTTAAAAATATTTAAATTTGATACTTCAAGGGGAGACTCATATAATTTATCATAGCGATCTTATTAAGACAATTAATGAAAAATTACAGCTTTGGGAAAGTAAGGTATTAACAGGGCCATCGAACTGCTCATGTTTTCCCAAATAATGTATTTCCGAAGATTTGTGTTATAACCCTTAAATGCATGAGACTTTTTTAAAACATGCAATAAATATATATGATAGGTTACCAGGTCTAGATAAAGAGAAAAATAAAAAAAAAAATTTAGTTCAATATAATAATGTTTATTTTTTCAAAAAATATGATGTATCGATTTCGATACATCATGCATTTAGGTTACTATTATAGACTTGTAATAGTATTCAAGAAACAGAATACTCTTCTAAAAATCAACACAGTTATGAAATAAACTAAAACAGTCTTTACTTTTTTTTGAACATAAATACACTTTACACTTACTACAATATATTATACTTAATAAATCGCATCCAGGCATCACTAAAAAAAAAATAAATAATAAAAATAAATTTAATAATAATTAAACAATTCTTTTTTACTCTTTACAGGTAAGCCCTAGCCGAACTTAGACTTATCCAAGTAGTAAGACCCTGTTACAAGTATCGGAACGAGTTACGTGCTTATATCATTTATATCTCTTTGGCTTTCATTTGTCTATTACATTTGAAAACTGGTTTTGTTAACAATAAAAATTTACATACAAACAAAGGATGTTTAGTGAAAGAAAATATTTATTTTTCAGTTTATGAAAACGACTTTAAATATATTTAAAATAAAAATAATTACAAGAATTAAAAAATTTTAAAAACAAGAATTAAACCTTTTATCGTATTAAATGTTTTATATATAAGAAATAAGTTAATCTTCACATATTAGTACTACCGTATTTATTAAGCTTTTGTTGAATTTCCTAAAACATTTATATTTAATCTTTTGGAAAATGTTTTTTTCGTCAGTTTTTCGCAGCTAATAGAATAGATTGTTTCGTTTGAAAAGATAATCGGTTCAATTTATTTAAAACACAAGCTATCGCTCCTTTTGTCTTATTTGCATTCAAGTAACTTATGAAAAAGTTAAAATATATTGATTTTAATATAAAAAACTGTATTGAGTGCGGTTGACGGTTTGTAATCGTAAGGACAATGGAATAAAACTTAACAATAAAACAAAGTGAAGGTCTGCTCTTAACGCGGTAGAGGCCATTTTATTCGACGTAAAACCAATTTTAAGGTTTACAAAGTTTTTACTTTTTATGAGTTTTTTTATGAGGTATTATCATGTTTTCAATTAAACAATTCTGATTATGATGTCTATTAATACATTATTTCACTTGGAAGTCACACAAAAAGTTATGAATAATTCAACATTAAAGTGTTAAGCAAATAGTTGTACAATCAATAGCAATTTAAGTCTTGCTCGTAAAAAAATATATACTTATTTAAAAGAAGCTTATTCTTAACGTTTGCTTCAAGAAGGCGTGAATTGAAAGTGTAACAGCAGTATATTAAAACAATGGAGAGGAGAATTATTATTTATATTAATAACTTCAAGAGATTCTTTGTTTTATTGTAGTTTTTCCCAAATTTAAAATTTTCAAAGCTTTTATTTTAACATATAAATACAGATACACACAGATAGACGCTTTCGATAAATTGAAATTTGCTCATAGTTTATTTTAATTCCAATCGAAAAAATGAATGATGAAAATCTTAAAAACATTTTAAATCTATCTCATAACATTAAGAATTCAATAAATTTATAAAAGGTATCATAATGCAGTAATTAACTACAGTGAAAACTTTTTGGTTAAAATTTTATTGAGAGTATTTTAAATATAAACCTAGGCTGTTATAAATTTAACTCCATTCATTAACACGAGGCGTCGGCGAGCGCGATGTCAACACCCAAAATATTAATTAGGGGATGAAAAACTATACGCTTCAATAACTCTGTGTTTTATATTATTGTATATTTAATTATTTTAAATATAATATTCAAGCGACGTTTTTTGAAGAGGAGTTTCACCAGCCTTATTTATTAATACGAGTTACATAGTTGCTGAAAACGCTTTGTGGGGTTAACTCCTTTAATTCTGCCTCAAATCTGTGGCTTCTTTGGTTTTAACATTGTTTTGTATGAAATTATTAAATAATTGTTTTGTAATAAATCAGGCATCGCTTCCTACTGTCCCCTCTTTTCTGGTCATGACCAAAACCATCAAGACGAAGTTCTCTTGGAGGTTTTTGCTGACAAATCACTCCCTTTCGTATTTTTTTGGCTCTTGGAGTATCTTCAATACTGGGCGGACGACCTCTAGTAGGAGGAGGAGTGAATTTACACAGTGTATCTGCCAGTTCGGCTCGGAAATCTGCAAGTTTCAATATATTCTTGGGGCTTTCACCTTTTTCCGTGGCAACCTTCTTGTAAAGTACCCAGGCGTTTATTACAGTGAGATCCAGTAGATGGTAAAAAATTCTCATATACCACTTGCGGCTTTTCATCCTGATTCGGTACCTACCCAAATATGAGTCCATTAGGTCAACTCCTCCCATGTGTGCGTTATATTCCTTTACCAAGTTGGGACAAGCAATGGTTACTTTTTTCTTTTCCTTTTTATCATACCTTTGAATTTGACCCACAGGGCTTACCCCCACATAAGTAGAAGCTAGGGTGACTGGTTTATTATCCATCCAGGCTACTGCTGTTATATCTACGCCATTTACACTAGTCATATTCTCTTCATAGGTTCCACGAGCCTGCTTCAACAATTGTTCCTTGGTCATTAGTTTGCATTCTTTTCCGAGTCTATTCCTATGAACGTTACCTAAGGTGTGAATTCCTTCCCCTGCTAAATACGCCATAAGTGGGATAGAAGTATAATAGTTATCAAAATAAACTATGTAATTTTGACGTCTTGGAATAATTCTCGCTAATTTGATGACTGTCTGAGCACTTGGTCCTAGATCGGGCTCACCTGGCAATGTATCTGAGTCCGCCTTGCCAGAGTAGATCATAAATCTGTAAGCATATCCGTGCAGGCTACACATCATGAAGAGTTTGAACCGCCATTTATGGGGTTTATTTGGCATATATTGTTTCATGAAATGTCCTATCTTCGTGGCGCACATCTCTTCATCAATAGAAAGGCGCTGGTCTATTGGGATTAAAGAAAATCTGTTATTTAAATGATTTATAACTGGACGCAGCTTATGAAGACGGTTATGATGGGGATGATCAATAGGTAGGTGCTTTTCATTGTCGTTAAAATGCAAAATTTTTCGAATCTTTTCGAACCTATTCACCGTCATCGCTTCTTTTATAGGAGTAAATCCAAATTTACCCCAGTACGATCTTACACTAGGGTAGTGATAGACAGACATGAATATCAAAATACCCAAAAATTTCCTAAAATCATCGACTGACAAATTCTCAGGTTTATCTGGTTGCTTTTGGATAGAGTATTTTATACTTTCAGTGGCAATTTCCTGCATAAAATCTGGAGTGAAATAATACATAAAATAATCATACGGAGTTCTAAATTCTTGTATTTGTGTGGGAAAGTTGGTATTTACCGTAAACTTTAATATTTCTGGGTTGAATTCCATAGACTCCTTCTTCCAAATGAGAATCTTCTAATGGAATTGCCATATAGTCCACGTGTACTGGGAGCAACGAAACTTGAATTCTCAGTCACACTCTTGTTGATCAAAGGGGGATCAATATTATCAGCACTTGTAGATAGGCCTTGCGTGATGTCAGGGATAACCTCGTCTACTTCGACGCCATTTTCAATGTTCCCTT
Source organism: Melinaea menophilus ssp. n. AW-2005 (assembly GCA_918358695.1). Classification (NCBI taxonomy): domain Eukaryota; kingdom Metazoa; phylum Arthropoda; class Insecta; order Lepidoptera; family Nymphalidae; genus Melinaea; species Melinaea menophilus. Next base: position 8,611,015 of record OU911053.1, read on the forward strand.
CTAACTCAGCCTCCAAAGCGTCACGAGTAGGGTAATAATGGTAATAATCTAGATCATCATAATCAGATTCCTCTCCATCTGAAGAGAGTTCACAATTTTCTAGCTGCCGCAGGTATTTCTCGATTTCCCTTGAATCCATGACTGTAAATAAATAAAAACAACTATGCACCACACCATAGATAGCCCAACTCGAGAAAAAATGAGCAAAGCAAAGCAAATAAATAGTTTATAAATATTTTTACAAAATAATTTATAGTATTAGGAAATAACAATTTTACTTACCGTTATTGCATAATGTATCAATTTCGATACAAAGAAAAAACTTGAAAAAAGTGTCAATTTTTGTAAAAATATTTTAGATATAGTAAAAGGAGAGCACGCTTGAAATACATACCTAATCGTAATAGTCGGTAATATTTTTCAAACACAGTAGTTTTAAAAATATTAACGAAAAAAGCTGATCGAAGTTATTGACTTTGTATCAAAATCGTAAATGTACTAGTACACACCAAAACACTTCCATATTCGTAAATTTGGCGGGAAGAATGACATGCTGTCACTATTTTATTTTTTATTGTATGTCTGTCGATGGTTTTTGTTGACACGAATAATTATTTCCATGTAAAAAACATGATAACCTTAAAGAAACACAAAGTATCGATTTCGATACAAGATGCATTTAAGGGATAAGGAAATTTTGAAGATATTGAAACCAAAACAGATATCATTTGCAGCACCTTACTGCTGATTTCAAACGCTACATCCAGCAGCGGCGTTAGGGCTACTGACACCCCGGGCAAAAATATTTAAGCGCCCACTTAAGGAAATCAAGTCTAGGAACGTAAGTCCCGTATTCACAGTCAATTAACCAACTGTGAACTGTGAATACGGCACATAGACATTATTGAGGGTACACAGAGCGGAAGACAGAAGGCCAAGGTCCCAGACCTCAGCGCCCCCCAAATTTGGCTCCCCGGGCCGTCACCCCATCGCGCGCCCCCCTAACGCCGGCTCTGGCTACATCCCTAACACGTATGATGATAACTTTTATCAAATAGTGACGGATCCAAACCTATTAACATAAATGCGCCTCAGGAAGCATTCTAAATTAAAAATTATTCTGATGTTAAATATAAATATTATTTCAAGAAAATGGATAAAGCATTGTTTTGGGTGAAATATTTAAAACTTATCCCAAAATAGCCGAGAAAATACTTATTGTATTTATCCTTTTCCAGTTTATATTTGCCGGAAAGAGAATTTTCTGCTACTGTAAGAATAAAAAATGTATTAATAAATATATTTAAGTCAATAATCGAAAACCTCGTAAAAAAAACATAAAATTTCACATTCGTGTAATAAGAACATATTATTTGTTTTTTTTATAAACAAAATACATAAATTAATTAATTAAACCTTTCTCTGATATTATAACTGTATTAGTTTTCTGTATTGAAATATATCACACTCACAAGCTCTTTTAAGTAACAATAATATATATATTACCTCAAATTAATAGTCATGTATTAATTTAAACTTAAAACAACTTAAGAGAATGAAAATGAATGCAACGAAGAGATCCACATATTGGCATGCACTAGCGAAGATGTCACGGTGACAATGAAGAAGAACGTACTCAGGTGGTTTGGGCATGTCGAACGAATGAGTGATGAAAGAATGGTAAAAAAGATTTATATAGGAAAAGTGAGCGGTAAGAGAGACGGGGGGAGGCCTCAAGTGACCTTCGAAAACGCAGTATCTATGATACTGGAGGAAGGTCACGTGAAAAGCATGAAGTCCCCCCGGAGGGCATGTATGAAGAGGTTGATGTCTGTGGCCGAGGCGAAAGAGGTATGCAGGGACCGTAGCGTTTGGCGCTCCGTCGTCTCTGGCTACCCCGTAAGGGATATGGCGTGAAGCTAAATAATAATAATAAATTAATTAATTAATAAAGCAACTTAATTAACTAACAATCCACTAAAAAAGGGACATGATTCGATATGAAAATTCAACCAAAACTCAGATATATTAGCTTTAATATTGCCTTACTTTAACTGTTTATATGTCCACCAAACACCACACACCACACACCACATACCATACTTTAACTGTTTATATCTTCACCAAACAACCACATCCCATCTCAACAGACAGGGATTTGAGTTTGATAAAACTCAATTTGTACTTGAGAGCTATGATCATACAGAATAGAATATTATATTAAGCTTATAAACCTCAATATTGCATTAGAAAAAAACATATTCATACACTTTTGCTTTATTAATTAAAATTTAATAATTATTATTGACTCTATAACTGCAGTGAAACATCTTAGCAACTATATTTATAATATTTTACAGGTTATTTAATGATATAAACTAACGCAACATGCTTTAAAACCTTTGATAAAATTGTATTTACTAACTAGTGTGATTTACTTTTACGTTAGAAATAAATAAAATCTTTGTCTAATATATTGTATAGTTAAACTGACTAGGATCCGCCAACCGTGCGCGGCGGGTGTTGAGCTGAGCCCCTCTCCTTTCTTCTTTTCTTGATAACTTTGAATGGCTGAACATTTTTTCAATCTGTTTTCGCTATAACATCCGCTGTCGGCTCAAACATACATAAGAAATTTTTAATTTTTTATAATAAGAATTTAATTATCTCGTCGCATTCTGGAGACAACTAAACACAAAAAAAGGTCTCCCAAACGGTTAAGAGCTTCGCTTACGCTCAGCTCAATAATTATAAAGTTCATCATATTTTATCTTTTCATATTATTTAATTATTTCTACTATCAATAGAATTTAAAATATAATTAAGTACATTACATAAATGTTCCCAGCTAAGTATATTTTACAACTTTTTACTTTATTAAAAGTATTATAAGTTTCTATGTTAACTTAACGGTTAATATTTTATAACATAATATCTAGCCTTATAAATTCAAAATTCACATCGAATGTAACTAAAATAAAATTTTAGTTTTTTAACGTATCAAGTTATCAGTTAATATTATTTAATGTTCTAAAACTACCAGTTTCATCTTAAACTTCTATTTTTTTTTCTCTGAATCTGGAGGCACGGTTATATTTCCTCTTCAGAACTCTAAAGTTCGGATCCTTAGTGACTAACGCATTGGCTCAAGCTTGCTGCAAGCTGCTGCTGCCCTGACAGACGCATCAAACTAAGGCCGCGATTTGCCACCATCTCATCACTTCTATTTTAAGGAAGTTAAACTGACAAACATTTACTCATATTGCCAAAATGGCGCATATCATTCGTGAACTGTCAGTTTCGTTTTTCTTTACTGTAATGAATAACGCCAATAACTCGTACTATGCATTTCGGAATGTTAAACTTTTATTTTTTAAATGAATTTGGAAAATCATTTTCGATTTGATTAACTATAAAACTGGTACAGGGTACTGTAATTATATAGTTAGCTAAAGTTAAAGACAATTCAACAAAATAATATCTTAATAATATTTTTGTCGAGTGTAAAACAAAGGTAGGAAGCGCATTTTTTTAATAACACAAATTTAAAACTTTACTAGGATCCGCCGTCGTGCGCTGCGGGAGTTGAGCTGAGCGCCCTCCCCTTTTTTAATGCTAACAAATTTCATTTTATTATAACTTTTTTTCTAGACTGATTTTTTTGCAGAACCATCTTTAGTAAAAGATCTAGACATGTGCCAAATTCTAAAAAAATACATATATAGGTTTAGAAATTACCGATGTCGTAAAACAGCAAAATGAACGGTTAAGAGATTCGCTTACGCTCAGCTCAATAATTATTAGGTGAATATTATTACAAGGCATCCCTGTAAACTGCTTTCAAATGATAAGCCATTCCAGACAGAGCGCATAGACGTGGAGACAAATAAACAAAAAAATCTAATAAATAATAATTTTAGATTTTATTCGTTAATTAGTAAAGAATTTCTCAAAGTTTTCTGTGTACACAAAGACAGCTATCACACAGAATAACTATATTTACAGATTAAATTTATTATTATAGCTACTTATTATTTTAAACATTCTGAAAGTCAACCAAAGTTAAAAAAATCATACCATAAATAAAAAACATTTCATTCAATTTGTTTTATTGGTAATAATAAAAAATAATTTCTAAATGGAAATTATCAAATAATTTATACAAATAAAAAACTTACACATGTAATTATTTAACATAAATAAATTCTCTTCATTAATTTAGACAATTTTATTTAAATCTTTCATATATTCTCTTATCATACACAACTGAAGAAATTAAAAAATATATAAATAAAGTCAACATACAATACCGTAATCATTAACACTAATCCTACCAAGTACCGGTCAAATTGACCGTTCTTAAACTTTTGTAAAACTTACACATTTTTTAACGTTATAATATCGTTATCAAACTACATGACAATTCTTAGAATATGCATATAATATTTTCTACACTCTACTTTTCGTTATTTCCATTATTACCTGCGTTATATAATAAAATAACTTTTATGACAGTTCAATTTGACCACGTGCAGTAGGAACAGGTACACAAGAACTGTCGGTAGGTTTAGTGTTAAATCCCTCAATGTCAACAAAAAAAAAATAAACCAATAATTAAATTTTATATATATAAACACGGTAAAACATTGCCAATAAAATAAAATATATATTTGGCCGGATAAAGTGAAATTATGTAAAAACTATTTAATCATATAATTAATTGAAGCTAGTAAAAAAACAACATTACCCCGAATGAAATATTTAACATTTTATTCTACTGACATTTTTTTAATTTATCAATTTCTAGTTTCAATTTTTCCACTTCTAGTTTTAATTTTTCGTTTTCTAAATTAATTTTTTCATTATCTAGTAATATATTTTGTAATTTTGCATCCAAGCATTGCGTTTTTGCTGTGTAGTATTTGGCGATCGCGAGGTTCTTAATGTCGGTTGTCTCATTTACGTCTTGCTTTGGTTTCTTTTTTACCTCCACTGGATCTTGATCTGTAATAATATGTTTAAATATTTATACTCATTATAATCATTTGTTTTGTAAAACTGCATAATATATGACATGGCAAATAAATGTCTTTCCTTTGAAACATAAATATGAAATGCATACATATTTCTTGTTATATTTTTACTTTTAAAGTAGGTCAAACTACAATTCAAATGATTGGAAACTTATAATAAATTTTTAGTAACTCATTAAAATTAATATTATAAAATATTCCATCACCACTTTCAATTCTTCTTGGAGGTTTCGTCTTGGAAGTATCAACTTCAGGTTTGATGGTTTCTTGTCTAATCGAAAAATCATCGTCATTCTCATCACAACTACCAGTTCCTCCATCACAACCACTTCCCCCATCACTGGCCTCACAGACAACTATCCCCTCTGTTTCACCGAATACAACCACAAATTCACTGTCCGTGTTCCCCAATAGACTGGTGACACGGTCTAATATGTCGTCTGGGGGTATATATTCAGTGAAAACTCCGTTTGTCTGCAAAGAGTACTGGTTTTCATCATTTTAATTAATGATCTTAAAACCTTAACCTCTTTTCCATTTTTAGTATTTCCTGGTTCACAAAATTAACTACCTATATGTCCTATAATAGTATAACTTGAGAGTATGACATGGGTTTAATTGAATTCTATAACCAACCTGACTATCATTCATTTTAATTTTTTTACTCCGTCTTCGAGCATTTTTTTTCAAATTCTCCCACTTCAGGCGCAATTGTTGCGGAGTTCGCCGGCAGGAACTCGCTGTGGCATTAAACATATCGGTCAACCGTTTCCATTCGACGTTCTTAATTCTATTGTTGGTTGCATTAGCGGTTTTAGTGGTGTTGATTACTTCACTACTCTCGATAAGATCTAAAAGCGCCATTGTTTCATACTTTGAAAGAGGCTTGCTTTTTCCCTACAATTAAAAAAATATTAGCTACAACTTTTATATGCATTACTTGAGTCAAAAGAGTTGCTTACAAGTTGAGAATCCATGGATAATTTCCGATATTTATAATATTCTCTGTATATAACTCAATGAAATTTGCTAAACCTATATTATATACATTATATTAATTGTCTTAAAATATGTCCGTACATAATACTGTATTTAGTATTTACTATTTTGCTATTTAGCAGAAACAAAATATGTCAATTAAATTAGTTTTACTCAACTGTCAAATGTCAAATTTTGTGATTTTATGATCATTAGTTCACGTTCCAAAACATTACGTTAATATTCTAATAATTATTAAAATTAATTACCATTCACTTTAAAACTGTTTTAGTCCATATATTATAGAAAACAATTAAATTATATTGTCAATAATATGTAAAATCGTATGTTATATGCATAAAAAAATTATGGAGTTGAAATAGTTTGATAGCTTCGAACATACTGGAGACAACATCGCAGGCATTCAACGTACTTTTGAAACTGACATTGAACATATGAAGTTTTGCCTGAACGTGACGTCACTGTTCAATAACGGAATACCAAGTATATCGTGTATTAATATGCAGGGCTATTGCGTATCTTTTTTGACAACTCAAGTGTTTAATCACTATGGGAAAGTGCTTAACGAATACTTGTCAAACGTCTAATTTCATATTGTGTAACAACAGTGACAAACTGAGATGACGTCATAAGCACCGACATCGACACCGACATCGATTGATGCCCACCGTAAATCCTTTTGACAGATAAATTTGTGTCGAAATTCAAAAATTGGTATTTTGTAACTCTAGTGGCTATCAAATAGATAAGCACCTAATTTGTCAAATAATGTTTGAAATACACTGATAAAGAGCAGTGTTTTTTGTGATTAACACTATGACCCGTCTAAAACGAATAGTATTCAAACAAAGTACAAAGGTTCAGTGCAGTGTGTTTATACATTTTAGAATAGTTACTAAATTAGCAGGGGCGTAGGAACGAAATTTTTACTGGGTGGGCAGGTTTGAAATCGTATCCCCCCCCCCCCTAGTTTTTAATAATGTCAAAGAAAAAAAAGTTCTACAAAAAAAAATTTTTTTTTTTTTTTTTAAAGTTTAATATCGTTTTTACGTATCACATCATCTAATCCGCCCAAAATAGAAAAGGTCATTTTATCGTGAAAAGCGACCTTTTTGCCTCTAAAATGGTCTTGAACAAATTTCCATTGAAACAATAAATGTTCAATTTTAAAATTTTAATCCTTTGAACAAAAAGCATGGGTGGGCAATGCCCACCCTGGGAAATTTCTGGGTGGGCAGCTGCCCACCCTGCCCACACGGTTCCTACGCCCCTGTAAATTAGTTAAAATTTTGTAGTACTCTGTAGTTCCAATATTGCAAAGCTAGCAAAAGGTGTATTTATTAGTTAGTACTTGAAACTTCAAACGATGGCTTCTTCGATATTATTAACTCTTGCTGAAGAAGCAAGAAAGACGCATATTTTACGCATCGAGAGACGCCGTCTTCGCGATGCTAGTGATCCCTTGCAGCTCCCAGAGAGAGAATTTGTTGTCAATTTTCGATTGAGCAAGAACGGATACCAGCAAGTTCTTGAAATACTTAGTCCACATCTCCGTTCCTAGGAGAAAAACTGCAGTGCGCAATGAATTGAAAGTATAACACTCATTTAATCATAATCCATAACGACGTTGCACAGCTACTTATTTCGTATAAAAATTTGAATTTATCTATCCTTTCTATTCTTTCTATTGTAGATCTTGGCAGTTCTAAACTTTTGTGCTTGTGGATAATATCAGCGTAGTGTAGGGGCATCAGTCTTAAACAGTGTGTCTCAACCTACATTTAGCAAATGTTTAACTGAGGTCACAAATGCTTTCTGTTGGAGATTTTGCATTTTACCGCCATGCGACCACCATCTTTGTACCGGGCACATTAGCGCCCTCTTAAGATTCTTTTGTTCTTTTCTCAGTTCCTTTTGTAACGCCATACAGGCAACCGCGCTTTCTTTCTTTTGTTTAAATAAATAAACCGTTTGTAAACTAATGTTGAGTGTTTGCGTTATTTCATTGCCGCCAGTAAAACCTCTAACAGGTTATGGGCCCAGGCATACAACGCGAGTTTAAACAGAAAGCGAAAATCGTGAGATCGAGGCTGTAGGAAAGAACGGGTGTGTGCGAGCGCCATTTTGTCTCGAGAAACTTCGAACGACACAAAGGCGCGTCTTTCCAGGAACTCGCGGGTGATCTAACGAGAGAGTGTAGTGTGAGAGAGAAGCGCTGCCTCTTCATCGACGTCGGATCAAGGCGCGATGTTTGTCAAACGAAAGGGCCCGCACAAAAAGGATAACAGGTCCCAATCGAAGAACAACAACTCCAACGGGAAAGGCGAGACGGAGAAGGGACGTTTTCCTTACAAGTGCGGAAAGTGTGGCATCAAGGGACATAAGGCGGCGGATTGTAAGGCCGACAGCAACAAGGGGCGTACGAAGGACGTGTCGGTGCTGGCAGTCGAAGAACGCGACTCTTGTCAAATTGCCATTAGCGGCATCGGAGAGTAGTGGTGTCTGGACAGGACACCACTGCTCTCAGGACACGAGTCACCTGTGCGGCGACAAGTCAACGTTCGTGACAATCGAGAAAGAAGAGGGAGCCGAGCTGAGACAGGCAAGTGACGCGACCGCGGAGATAAAGGCCAGAGGAACCGTGAAGCTTACCACAAGCCTGGATGGAGACACGTGCAATGTCATTCTCAAGGACACCTTGCACGTTCCAGAGGTCCGAACCAACCTGTTGTCCTCTCCAAGTTCACGGACTACGGATATTCGGTAGTTTTTGAAAAGAACAGGGCTGAGATCGTCGATCAGAACGGAGAGACAATGTTGGTAGCGAAACATAAGGACAACCTCTATTTCGTCGAGAACGCCGCGCCTGAGGGATGCAGCATCGCCTCAAAGGTGGACAAGGGAGGAGCAGAGGCTCAACTCTGGCATCGTCGGATGGGCCATGTCAACTTCCGGGACCTTGCGGCAGCGGTGAAGAACGGCCACATCCGTGGCGTAGATCTGGACGACAAAATTGAGGATTTGACCTGTGACGTGTGCGCGAAAGGGAAAATGACCCATCAACCTTTTCCCAAGGAATCCGACCGGAGCTATGGAAAGCTGGAGCTTGTCCATACGGATGTTTGCGGCCCCATGCGAGTCGCGTCAAACTCCGGGTCGAGGTACGTCATCACCTTCACAGATGACTGTACACGATGGACTCAGGTCAAGTTCCTGAAGGCGAAAAGTGAGGCCTAAAAGGAGTTCAAAGCCTCGGCTGAAAAGATGCACGGACTGAAGATAAAATATCTTCAATCCGACAACGGACGTGAGTACATAAACAAGGCGTTCGACGTGTACCTGAAATCCGAGGGAATCCAGCGTCGACTCACCACTCCGTACACTCCGGAACAAAACGGCGTTGCCGAGCGGAAGAATCGGACTCTCGTTGAGGCAGCCCGATGTTTGCTCCTGCAGTCTGGATTACCGTTGCAATTCTGGGCAGAGGCAATGAACACCGCCAACTACCTGAGGAACAGATGTCCCACGAGGAAGCTGGAGGGGAAGACTCCATTCGAGTTCTGGCACAACCAAAGTCCAGCGGTTAACTATCTGAGGGACTTCGGGTGCAAGGTGTTTTGCCTCGACAGGACGCCAAACAAGGACAAGTTCAGCCCACGTTAGAGAGAGGGGCTCCTCGTTGGGTATTCGGAGGAGTCAAAGGGCTACCGAATTTGGCTTCCGGACACCAAGAAGACTGAGGTCACCAGAGATGTTACTTTCAGAGAGGATCTGAAAACACCTGAAGGCGAGGTCGAGGATTTTACTCCTCCCTCTAGCGATTCAGGGGAAGATCTCTCAAGGTCGACAGAGAACTTGATCGAAGTTGAGTTCGAACCAGAATCCATCGGCGTGGCGAACAACGAGATCCGACCAGGTCAGGTGAAGCAATAAGATGACTACGAGAGGGATTTCCCCTTCAGAGACTTTTCTCCAATCGGTCGTTATTCACCGGAGCCCCACGATGATCTCCAACAGCCGCGAGAAGCCGGCGAACCGACACCTGTGACAAGACGAGGGCGTGGACGACCACGGATCGAGCGAACTGGAAGACGCGGCCGACCTCGAAAGCCCTATCCTGTCCAACAAGGAGAGGAAGTGAATGTGGCGGAAATCTCCGTGTCCCAAGCCATTACTGGACCCGATTCAGTGGAGTGGATCGACGCGATGACTGACGAAGCGGTCTCGATCATAAAGAACGGTACGTGGAACCTAGTTCAGCGTCCCAGAGGCAAGCGAGTGATAGGCAGTAGGTTTGTACTTCGCAACAAGCACAAACTGGACGGCACTATCAACAAGCGGAAGGCACGGCTGGTCGCTCGAGGTTTCGCCCAGAGACCGGGAATTGAATTCCACGACACGTTCGCACCCGTCGCCCGACTTAGCACCATTAGGACAGCTGTGGCAGTGGTCGTCAAACAAAGTTCGAAAATCCGCCAAGTGGACGTCAAAACAGCATACCTGAACGGAGAAGTGGACGAGGAGATACACATGGAAGTTCCGGAGTACTTTGTGGAGGTTTTGGCTAACTCGATCAAGGACGATGAGATCGACAAGGTTGTGCGAGAGAAGGCCGAGGAGATGCTAAAAGTGCTGAGAAGTGAGGGGGTCGTGTGCTTGCTCGACAAGGCCCTGTACGGGCTGGTCACTCACGACATTCGTCATTTCCTATGTTGACGACATCCTGATTCTGTAGCGAGACGACGCCGAAATCAACAAGGTGAGAGACGCCCTGAATTCAAGATTCGAGATCAAAGATCTGGGAGAGGTGCAATACTGTTTGGGTCTTGAGTTCGAGAGGAGCAACGGGAAGGTGAAGATAAGTCAGACGGGTTACACGGAAGAAGTGCTGGAGAGATTTGGGATTTTGGGATGGCTGAATGTAGGCCAGTTTCTACGCCAATGGAGCCGGGGACGAAACTGGAGAAAGTGGACGTGAAGAACGGAGGAGAACTCGCCGACGTCCCTTACAGACAGCTGATTGGCGCCCTGATGTACTTGGCAGTGGCGACGAGGCCGGACATCGCATTCACGGTTAGTCATCTTTCCCAACGTGCTGACCAAAGGTCTGCCGAGAATGAAGCACGAGAAGTGCTCACAGAGCCTTGGTTTGGACTCAAACAAGCCAGGATGACTTCGAGGACAAGGTGTTGGTCGAGGGAAAGTCCATCTTTGTACCGGGCACATTAGCACCCTCTTAAGACTCTTTTGTTCTTTTCTCAGTTCCTTTTGTAACGCCATTCAGGCAACCACGCTTTCTTTCTTTTGTTTAAATAAATAAACCGTTTGTAAACTAATGTTGAGTGTTTGCGTTATTTCATTGCCGCCAGTAAAACCTCTAACACTTTCAATAAACCAGACATCCTTTTAAAATTTATTAAGTTCCCTGGATCCCAAAGAGAAAGAGAAATTATTATGAAAGAGTAAGTTAAAAGTTATATTATTATTATATAAAAAATTACAATCATAAATTATGTTTTATAATTATATAATTTCACTAGGTTTATGGAGAAGTTTAGATTCCCTGGTATAATAGGGTGTATTGATGGTACACATGTGGCTTTAATTCGGCCCACTGACCACGAGGAAGTATTCATTAATAGAAATAATTATCATTCCCTCAATGTACTACTGGTAAGCAATTATGCATAAATCAAAAACTAACAAAATTAATCAACAGAGGTATCAAACATTTAAAATCTATTTAAGTTTATATTACTCAATAAAACATTATATCACATATCTGATGCAAATCTAAACATAATACATGTTGATGCATCATATGGAGGTGCATCACATGGCTCTTATGTTTGGAACCAATGTGAAATTAAACAATATTGGAAAAGACTTCATGTGAATGGAGAACGTTGCTGGCTACTAGGTATGTGTTGGTAATATTGTTGATAAGAATAACATATATTTTAGCTAAATGTGTTCATTTATTTTTTTATTGGAGATTCTGGATATGCACAGCGCCCTTGGATGATGACTCCTATTTTAGGTGCATCTTCTAACACTCCGGAGGAACATTATACTTCTCAACATTGTCGTGTCAGAAACACTGTGGAACGCTGCATTGGGATTTTGAAGGCAAGGTAGCGTTGTCTGTTGGCACACAGAGTACTTCACTATAATCCAATTAAGAGTGGAAAAATAGTGAATGCATGTGTTGTTTTACACAACATTGCCAATGCTCAAAAAGTCCCATTACCTCAACTAGATCACAGCTATGTGAACAGTGATCTGCAGCTCCAGGTTGTTTTGAAACTAGACAAATGGCAGAGTTATCAGACCGCAGTAGAGATGTCCTCGTACAGCGATTATGGAGAGTAAGATCCAATGTCTAAAATTTTCTTTGTTCTTATAATATTTTATAATTGAGGAACTTTGTAGTTAAAAACTTTTTTTATTATAATTTGTTTGTTTATTAGTTTAGTATTTTTTTTAATCTAGTACTTTCTTAATATATTTTTCAAATAAACATTCAAACATGTGTTTGTATTTTTTATTTTATGAACATATGTTAGTCAATAATTTTTAAATAGTATGCTGTACTTGAATTCTAATTTGTTGTCATATATTAATTCTATACAAAAATGTAAATTAATGTAAAAATTAAAATAAATAAATAATTGCATACAATAAAAGAAATACATTAAATAAAAGAGATTATTATTATTTCTTATTACTTCTACTAATTCCTGTATAGTTTCTTTTAACAATTGAATTTGTTTGTAAGTATTTTCTAAAATCATATTTTGGCGATCTTCAATATCCATTCCCTCATCTCCAAGTCATGAGCCCCACGTGACATGTTGGGGTCACGTCTAACTGAAAATTAGAAAATAATCAATACATTTAAATTAGGCCTTCAGGATATGTACTACTTACGATGTTAATATTGAATACATACTAGGCCTCGAAATTCTTGACCTTCGTTGGCTTGTGGAGGGAAATGAAGTATGTGAAGATTTTCTAAAGAGTCCTAAAAATAAAAATAAGATGGTTTATGGCTCAACTTATTGTTGATTCTAAAAAAAATAACCTTACTCTCTTCTCTCTGCGCTATTATATCAGAAGGAAGAAGGAAGGAAGGCAATAAGGGTAACGGAGGTGAAATGTCCTCCTGGCACTCTAACTCCATTTGTAAACCTTAATTTAATGAATCGGTTGGTAAAGCAGCTTCCTCTATTAAATTTGCAACAGGTGCAGCTGTCTCCCCTGTTATATTTGCAGCAGGTACAGCTGTCTCCTCTATAGATATCTATAAAATATTTTATCAAGTATTTACAAAAAAACAGCACAAATATAGTGAGTAAATTTGCAAACATTATAATTTATATATTGAGAAAAACTTATGTTTCGTAAGAGTATTTTATAATGTGTATAATATATAACTATATATTATGTTAAAGTTTAATACTAATTAAAAAAAACTTGAAAGACTAACATTCACAGGTATCCGTACTTCCGGTGATCCCTCCACTGCCACTTTACCTATAAGTGCCAGGACTCTCTCCTCCATTGCAGTAAGGGGAACAAATTTACTAGGTCCCCCACCAGTTGAAGAGGCATTCCTCCTTAAATCTGCAGCCTTTGTTTTGGTCCGTGCTTTAAACTCTATCCAGTACTGGGCATTCAATACAATTAATTATAATTTCAAATTTATATCATTATAGGTAACTTTACCAACTGTTACTTCATTCCAGATAATAATAATATTTTTTTAAATTAATATGAAGGAAAAATAATGTAGCAAATATTAATTTATAAGATGACGAAAAGACTAAAATTATTAATAAAACAACTTACTCTGCGCCATTGGTCTGGTGGTTTACTGGTTCCCTCTGCAAGAGAATTGAGCTGCATTGCCAATGACTCCCGAGCCCGTCGTGCAGCCTGACTGGCTTGTGGCCCTTGGAAACCTCCTAGGGCAATGGGAGTACGAGTTTCTGCAAGCTCTACGAGTAACTCCACTTGCCTGGGGGAAACTTTTCTTGGTACTGGCATCTAATGAGGTATAATAAATATGATTTTATTTTTTTATAATATATAAAAATAATATAATATATAATAAATATAATACAATATTTTATAATTAAAACTTACTTTGTGGTCAGTAAACTAAATATAAATGCAAAAAGAAATAGAAATAAAAAAATATTTACCTTTTGCTATCTTTTAACAAAAGGTTGTACACTAGCCTTGTTTACTTCACCAACGAACTTGTCTACAAGTGAGATTGAAATCAACCTCAAAAGCCACCTCGTCTCCACTTACCGGGACTAAACTATAGGAGAGGAAATTAATAATCGATCTACAATCCGAGATTGTTATCAACCTCAAAGGACAAACTTACTGCCTCCATCCCTAAAGCTTATCCACGTGTCGGTCGGCTCCGACTCAAGAAACTTATTTCAATAACGATCTTTGGTAGCAAATTCTAGCTACTCCTCCTCTCCTCCTCTCCCCTTCCAAATTCTCCTGGGACTGGTTTTAATAAGCGTCTACTTTATAATTTGAAAGAGACGGAAAACAAATCTTTACATTTAATGAAATGATAATGAATGATCATATTAAAAACAGAGAGACCGAACCCTTACTTGACATCATTGAAGAGGAACCACCTCGTCTCGTCTCTCTCGTCTGGCACTCTCAAGTAGGCCACCAGGTTCTTGGGGTTATCCTCGACGCACACCACCGCCGCCACCAGCGTGTAGTGCTCCTTTTGATACTTGCTCTTGAAATCCGATTTCACCTCCGGTAATAGACTTGTCTGAAAATATGTTTTCCATTTTAACGGATACTGTTGTTATTCATAGATCTGATTTGTTGCAATCAATAAAACTATTATACTCTTTTGTTTGTTCTCTCTTTCTCTCTCTCTCTCTCTTTTTATTATTAACTGATAATTATTGAATTGTTATAAATAATAAATCGTGAATCAACAACTGTGTTTGTTGTGTGATTTAAGTTGCCTAAGTCATAAGTATGTTATCAATAGACCTTCCTAACAAATATTTGATGACAAACAATCACTAGTATTGATTCAACGCGGATAAGATACATATGAAGGTAAAACTCAATCCTAAGGCAGTGTTATAAAGATATTTATAATCAATATTAATTAATTAATTAATAATTACCTCGTCGCTCACCACATCGCCTCCGTCCGGTTGCAGCCTGATGTGTAAGTAGTGGGGGAGGACGCAGCCTTGCTCCTGAGTACTCTGGGCCGGGGCCGGTCTACAAATAATACAATTTGATATCAAGTATTTTAAAATCAATTATTAAAGAGACTATTTACTATAACTAGATTTAGATAACTATTTATTATAAAATCCTCTCAAATTATTACATACAGTACTTTTTCGTTATATCATTGATCTAATTATCAACATAATCAATAAATTAACGTTAGTGACATTATATATATATATATATATGTTAGTCAGTTTGTGTACCTCTCCGGGTGTTTAAACCGGCGGCCCGGCCTGGCGCAGTGCAGCCCGTACCTGCAGGGCTTACCGCTACCGCTCCTTTTGATCACTTCCTGCTGAAATATTAATATAAACATATATTTTTGTTTTGCATAGATTATAAATTGGTCACCATGTAATAGTAAGAGACAATGTTTAATCAAAAATGTTAAATTAAATTGCTTAAAAAGTAATATCTTTAAATATGCTAAGATTAAGTAAATTTATTTTACCGTGGGTTTCCGGCCTCCCTTCGACCAGAACGCCATTTCCTGAGCGGTCAGTCCTCCGCAATTTATCCTCAGTATTGGTAGAAGTCTGTAAAGTAAGAAAGAAATATATATTTTTTTGCTTTATATACAGTGCGCCAAGGGC
The DNA here is from genome assembly GCA_918358695.1 of Melinaea menophilus ssp. n. AW-2005. Lineage (NCBI taxonomy): Eukaryota > Metazoa > Arthropoda > Insecta > Lepidoptera > Nymphalidae > Melinaea > Melinaea menophilus. Next base: position 8,626,940 of record OU911053.1, read on the forward strand.
TTGCACCACGCACACGAGGAACGTCGGTGTGTGTGCGCGTACGTGTGTGTGTGTATGCGTGTGTGTGTATGCATGTGTGTGTGTTCTCACCGCAGTATCCGGCCGGTTTGTGTAGTGTGCGTGAACCTGGCGCAGGCGTCGCACCAGGCGGGCGTGGCTCTGCGCAGCGCCAGCGACGCACTCACCAGCTCCGGGAAGCACGCCCCCGCGCCGTACTGCAGCGCGCACGCCAACACCACCATGTCGCGCTCCTCCTGGAACACGCATTAGCGTTATCACTTAATTCCTCCTGGAACACGCATGTTTGTCTTTACAGAAGGATTTATGTTGATAAATATGGTATTAAAGCAATCCCTCCTGACACTCCTATTTGACATACACAAGTGATCACTGCGATCACTTATACTTATAATAAAAAATAAATAATATAAAATAATAATACTTAAATCCTAATTAAAAACACATGTATGTCGAATAATAACAGATTAATTATGTAGTTTTCAATGGATGGATTTCTAAATGATGGTGTGTTTTAAACCTGGAACTCCACATAACCATCCACCAACTGTCCCCGGCTGAGGGAAAACTAAAGGTAACTGTCGAGATAACGTCATGTTGGTTCTAAAAACTCGTCGTTTCTCTCGTCGTCTCCACTTCCAGGTTCCTTATGATAATAAAAAACATTAAAAAATATAAATATAATAATTACTAACAAAGCACTGATTAATATTATAATATACCTTTCATAGTTAAATATTGGCTATATTAATACTCATGGCTTGGTACTATCTTATATACATATAATATATATGTATATATATACATATATAGACACGTATCTTTTAAAACTAAATATATAACGCTAAATAATACATTTAAATTACTCTCAAACTTACCCAAAATTACGTACCACATTCTTTCTATATAGATTTTGGCTGACTAAGACTTTTTATTTACATTATCACGGGACAAAACTACAAAAATAGTATATATGTTTAGAATCCTTTAAAATAATAATAAAACCAACCTCCTTGTTACACTTCATGCATCTATTGATCTGTTGTCTCCCGATTGCGAACAGCTGTGCTATCTCCGACTCCTCGATGGGAGGAGGAGCTTCCTCAGGTTCGGGAGATTCACGAGCTTCAATGAGGTCCTCGCACTCCACGTGGGTGGACGGTGCAGGTATGCTGGAAATTAAGTTGAGAAAATAGTTTCATATGAGCTGAAAATATAGCTACTCATCCAACTAATAACAAACATTAGTTAACAATATTTAATTATTTTTATTTATTAGTAAATTCAATTTAGAAGCTATTACGTATTTTTAATTCTCTCTCCCTTTCTCTCTCTCTCTCGCTATCTCTCCCTCTCTCCTCACTCTCTCTTCTTATTTGTAATAATGTATTACAACTCACTCGTATCATTGTGCCAGTTTTCACCGTAGTCCTTCTTCTCTGCCAAGGAGGAGTCTAAAAACTGCATGTCCAACTCGAATTCGTCTATTTCTCCATTTAGTAACTTCTGCACAGCCTCATTACCGGGTCTCACTAGTCTCAGTCCCTGTGCTATGTAGGCCAGCTCCTTTTCTTTTCTCTTCGTTTCTAATATTTCAGCGTGCATCTGATGAAGGATGAAGCGATTCCAGCTCTGAAAGGTAAAACAATATATGTTATGGATTTTTACGGAGATTTCGTAATTTAATTTTTTGTAATATTCAAAGCTTATGATTGAATTACAATTTAAGTGTTTAGAGAACTCTGGTTCGCAAAGATGAGGAACACAAAATCAAATATATATTACATAATAACGAGTTAAAACTTGTATATTATATTGAAAAAACAGTAATGGTAGGAGCACATAATATTATCATTTTGACGAAACAAAAACAAAACAACTTTGGTTTATAACAAAAACAACCGGAAAACACCATATTTTCTGGTTAAATAGCGGCGAAATTTTTAAATATATAAAATATATAATGTATATATATATAAATATATAAAATATAATGTATGAGGTATGTATGGTATAATATATGTCTATAAAAATCTTATATACAGTCATTGAATTGACTTCTTTCTAAGACGGGGTCGAGGGGCGTGGCTAGCGATGACGAAGATTACCGAAGGCACCCGAGTAGAGGCAACCGACGGACATTGGCGCCATGACCACCTCAGCTCACTTTGTTTCGGGCACGCGCAGCGTTCACTTGTCTTAGCTTAAATATTATTCTGTAAATTTTTTATAACTACCCACTGCTGTGATAATTAATTTTTTGTGAAGTAATTACATTTTATTTAGTTGTTACTCTTATATTTAATTTAAAAGGCCTTTGCTAAAATTGGAAAGGGGATAGAGCTTGTGCTCTATTCGCTTTTGCTTGTCCTGGCAATACAGTTTATTTTATAAATTATCTATTTAACAACGAAATGGCCGATAGACGTGTAACTAGAAGTAGGGTAGGAAGAAGTTCAGATGTGCCAGACGTTGTAGATCAATTAGAAATGACACTGGCGCGTCTAACTGCTTTAGAGAGCTCAAATGTGAACGATGCCCGTGATTCGGACCTGTTAGGGACACGCGCGGAAGACGTTCGCCCATTAACTGCGGCCGGTGGTGGCGTCGGAGCCGTGAAGAAGAATTACTTCGCCGCCGCCGCTGCCCGAATCCCACGCTAGCAGCACTAATACAGCATCATCGGAGCATTAAGTGCAATATCCAAGTAAGTCCGATTCATTTTTATATTTCAAATTTTAATCCAAGTATTATCGACGTTGAATCTTGGTGCGAGAAAGTAGACAAAGCGGCATGCAGTTTGTCTAGGATAGCCCATTGTTTGAAAGGTGACGCGAGGACTTGGTTACTAGAATAGGTCACTAGCGATCGCAGTTAGTCGTATTTTATTGAATTTATACCATTGAGTGCATGAAAGATCGATATCGCTAACATTATTTTTGATGTGATGTATATGGACTCGGATCGCTACGCCACGTATGCAAATTATGCGCGATGATTATTACTACGCTTGAGGGTAGTTAAATGTTGAAAATCTATTACATTGGTTAATAATAACCCCGTTTCGTCCGGTTTACATTCTAATATTCAAAACGTACTTAAAGTTAAAACTTATCTGTACTTTCTATAAAAAGCTTGGTCATAACGTGAGTGAATGTTGGGCGAAAATCCGTTCTGAATCTCGAAAAAAAATCCGTAAATTATTGTCGTTAACTTGAGGGTAGATCAAACGACATTATTGTTAGCGCGGTCATACAGAAAATATCCAACTGATGTTCTTATATAATTCAGTGGTTCGTGAGTGTCACTAACATCTGACAATATTGTAAAGCAATACAGAAAATATCCAACTGATGTTCTTATATAATTCAGTGGTTCGTGAGTGTCACTAACATCTGACAATATTGTAAAGCATTTTATAACTGCAACCAAATACCCACATATTAATTATCGAGGTATAGGCAGTCAAATTATTGAGTCGACTAGTTACGTAACATTACTAATTGAATTTGATATTTCATTATAAGTTGATTTTCTTGTTTCATCTATTTGTATGATCGTACCGGACGTATTAAACCGTGAGTGTTGCCTGTGTGCGCGTAAACGGACAACGTTTAACGTCTTGTAATACTAACGTAAATGGTGTGTTCCATGTTCAGCTGTGACCAATCGCAATCTATTAATACAAATTTAACTGGTTCCCTTTGCAAAAGGTAGTTAACGATCGTTAATTAATTTAATGATTATTTAATAATTGGCACAGCTCTTAGCTCTGTTAATACGTATGCTACTGTATGCACGTAACGCTGACTAGCCGAATGCCTATTTACTGTAGGCCCTTACAAACTTTCCTTTAGCGGGGGACCCTATGCGTATCCCATTGTTCTCTTCAAAGTAAATGACGGATCGGACCATGTGTGATCATAGTAAGGGAACGTTAAACGTTAAACGTAAATTTATGCTTCCCAGCATGAATATTTTAGCTGTCTTGAAATGGCTACCGATTTCATCTGATAAGCTTGGGTAACGATACTCCCGAGATGCATTTACAATATTTAAAAACGCCTTAAAGTGTAAAAAATACCCCCAACGATACTATGCCCGAGTTACATAATCAAGATTTAAAAATGCGATAAAGAACCGTATATAAAACCTTGCAATTGCGAGATTATTAATTCCGACAGTCTTAGTACACGTTGGTGACGTACTCGTGTTATAAAATAAAATAATTTCAGCTTTGCATAATTTACGGGAAGTCTTGTAAGCCAATTCTAAATTGTGATACTTTGTTCTATTACAGATAGTGACAATGTGGAACATCCCGATGCAAACATCGGTGAGTCCGTTTTCATCAGAATGAAGACGTGGACGTTCAACAGTCGGGAGAGGTCGTACTAGAATTGACTTCTTCCTAAGAAGGGGTCGCGGGGCGTGGCTAGCGATGACGAAAATTACCGAAGGCACCCGAGTAGAGGAAACCGACGGACATTGGCATCACGACCACCTCAGCTCACTTTCTTTCGGGCACGCGCAGCGTTCACTTGTCAATTATTTATAACCCACTGTCGTAATAATTAATTATGAGGTAATTACCTTTACTTTACTTTTATTTAAATTAAAAGGCCGTTGCTAAAAATAAAAATAGACGTCTTGTCTTGTTATCTATATAAATTATGCATTAATTCAGGTCTGCTGTGTAAGGTGGGAAGGGAGTCTTAAGTGATTGAGAGGGAGGAGTGCTCACCTGCACCAGCGTGGCGCAGTCTTCCCTGGGGGCGCCTGCTCAGGCAGTATGAGGCCGAGCGCGGCCGCCTCAGGCACGGTGCGGAACGCGCGGAGGAAGTTCCCAGCGCGAACCGACGACCCGCGGGACGAGTCCAGGGAGCGGAACAAGAAACCTGTGAGAGTTAATAATAGATAAAGATAAGTACCAGGAAGAGTTCTCTGCGACCGACTTAGGACGTCGGATGGATCAGATAGAGATCCGATGCAAGATCCTCTGTAAAAACGTCAAATATTGGTCCAAGCACATATCGGCCTCGTGACTATCGGCCGACTTCCTATCAAAAGAATCGGCTACCCTGCGATCAAAAATGAAGCCAAACTACATACTTTTGTGAAGCACGAAATAAGATTTGAGACGCTGCGAGAATGGGATAGAAGATATAGAACCAGCGAGACGGCGTCCATTACGAAGATCTTCTTCCCGGATGACATCACGGCGTACAAAATCATAAGGAAGTTAGAACCAAGCAGTAGTGTCACATTATATATATAAAATTAAAGATAACGCAGTATGTGTGTGAACCAGAGAAGAGCGAAGATGTGCCTCACCTAATATTAGAATTCCCGATGTTCGTTAAAGATATGTCGTCGAAAATATACCATTATTAATGAAATGTAAAAAAGAAATATTTGTAAATTACTGTTTATAAATAGTATAGATAGAAATAAGAATAAATACTAATGTAAATTATAGGATAGGAAATAAGAGTATGTAAATTAAACTAAAGTTTTATAAGAGTTACTTGTTGAATTGGTGGATGTACGAAATTATGTAATTAGCTATTCTTACACTAATTCTAACACTTAATATATTGTAAATAATTTTCTCTTTATTGTTATATTGTATGATCATAAGTAACATTTAGTAATTTGTTGATAGAATAAATAATTATTTTGTGTTGTGTTATTATTACGTACCCAATTCACAGCTGAGACAGAATTCCTTAGCGCACGTGTGAGCCAATAGAGTGGCTTTCAACGGCGGAATGCACCTAGGAAATAAGAAAAAATTAAATCTTTTATAAAAGCAAGTAATGGATGAAAGTTTATATGAAAAAGATTAATTTAATTTAACATAAAGAACAACAATAGCAGCTTTCCATACACTTTACTCTTTAATCGATAAGGGTTAACATTGCATAAGCTTAATCAGAAATATTTTGCTTATATATAAGCCACAAAAAGAGATTAATTAATTAATTGTTTAATTTGAGATTACCTGTCAATAATAGTTATCACTGATAATTGTAGGTACAGTCTAAATAAAAAAGAGATTTCTTAAATGTGTGTGTGTGTGTGTGTGACTGTGTGTGTGTGTGTGTGTGTGTCGGTATGTGTGTGGGTGTGTGTGTGTCGGTGTGTGTGTGACTGTGTGTCGGTGTGTGTGTGACTGTGTGTCGGTGTGTGTGTGTGACGGTGTAGGTGTGTGTGTGTGTGTGTGTCTGTCGGTGTGTGTGTGACTGTGTGGGTGTGTGTCGGTCTGTGTGTGACTGTGTGTGTGTGTGTGGGTGTCGGTGTGTGTGTGTCGGTGTGTGTGACTGTGTGTGTCGGTGTGTGTGTCTGTGTCTGTGTGTGTGTGTGTAGGTGTAGGTGTGTGTGACGGTGTGTGAGTGTGTGTCAGTGTAGGTGTGTGTGTGTGTGGGTGTAGGTGTGTGTGTGTGTGTGTGTCGGTGTGTGTGTGTGAGTGCGCGCGTGTGTGTGTGTGTCGGTGTGTGTGTGTGTGAGTGTCGGTGTCGGTGTGTGTGTGTGAGCGCGCGCGTGTGTGTGTGTGTCGGTGTGTGTGAGCGCGCGCGTGTGTGTGAGCGCGCGCGTGTGTGTGCGCGCGCGTGTGTGTGCGCGCGCGTGTGTGTGTGCGCGCGCGTGCGTGTGTGTGTGTCGGTGTGTGTGTGTGTGTGTGTGTGTGTGTCGGTGTGTGTGTGTGAGCGCGCGCGTGTGTGTGTGTGTGAGCGTGTGAGCGTGTGACTGTGTCGGTGTGTCGGTATGTACTATGCACATAGTTACTTCTTTTGTGACGTGATGTCCATTAAGTAAGTTAATCGGACAGATAGTTTCGGAGATTTTGCGATGAGTCAGTTGAGTTACATATAAAAAAATATGTTATGTTACATGTATTTGATGATGTACATGATGATGATGTACATGATTAGCCGCAAATCTTAGGATATATTTTGTGGAAATTAATTAAAAATCGCCTGTTCTGTAGTTACATAATGTGAAAACGAACGAGCGAAGGAACGTTTTGAAGATCAAGTGAAAAAAAAATTGTTTTAAGTTAATCGTAATTTACCAACTAGTGTCGAACTAGACGCGGGCAAACGGTGGTTTAATTTATACTGTAATATATATATATATATATATATATATATATACATTACAGTATAATATATATATATATATATATTATATATAATATTAATATATACATTACATTATTCTGTAATATATATATATATTACGGTGTATATATATATATACATTATATATAAATACATAATATTCAATATTACCAGTTAAAGTAAATTAAGGTTGATTTTTATCTCGAATTGTGGATTGGTTATTAATAACACAGATTTAAAACGTTACTACAAGTCACACCATTCTTTCAAATGCAATGTTAGTTATCGGTGGAATTATTTACAAAGAACTTATAAATCTTATGTTAAAAGTATACAATTTTTCATTGGAAACAAGGACAGAGACAATTATCATATATAATAAACACACAAAAAGACTGCCATATAAGTAAAAGGCGATGTGTGAAACATTTCAAAAGTTATGGCTGAGAATAGAATATAAATAATTGTAATTAAAACTAATTTATTTATAATACATATACTAAGGATACACTGGAAATAACACAGAAAATGAACTTCAGCATGGATAAGATAATATATATTAAATAAATACTGTGTGCACAACCCTGCAAAGTAAATTAAAAGAACTATGTAGCAAACGTAGGCAAAGTCACCGAAATAAGTATTTGTTATAGCCCGTGATTTGGCCATGAAGCAATAGACATAGGAACGACATTCCATTCACTATGTATGTGTAAGGAGTTAGAAATATGGATTTTTTATGTATGAATAACTGTTGTCTATATACATATAAGTATATACATGTATATATGAATATATATATATATAGCACACTAAATATTCCCACCTGGAGAAGTTATTAAAGACTGGCTGGTCTTTGTGCTGGGGCGAGAAGAGGTGCAGGTGTCACTGCTGGTCACCGAACACCATGACCTGGCTGGTGGACGACACGTCCAACACGCACGAAGAGCTGCTGGTGGACACCTGGAGTTAAAGTTACATAATATTAAAGATCAATTCAATATATAAATATAAATTATTTGTATGATACATACAATTCTGAATTATTGTAACTAGATTTTGATCACGGCTTTGCTTAATAAAGTCAAGATTGGTTAGTGATATTTATCTTTTTTATCCCTTCCCCCCTCGCCTCCCCCTCAAGATAGTTCTGAGGGCAAGTTTTATCCGACTTACTTGATGTTTATTATGTTAATAGCAAAAGAGATCTAAATCTTTATGAATTGTAAGTGGTATATTCTGATGTCTAATCTATATTACTGTTAAATTTATCAAAATCCATTCAGCATTTTCTGTAAAGGGAAACAACATACATATATCTGGACAAACTTTCATACATATGACAGGACATATACAATACAATTATAACCAAACCTGAAACACGCTCTGATACTCTGACTCCTGAGTTTCATTGACGTGTAACAACGTTACATTTCCATCACCAGCCAGCACCACCCGCCCCCGCTGCGGATGATTGCGCAGCCCTCTTGTGGTACACTCTGGGAGGGTTAAAATATGATAAATTAATAAAATAAACACTAATATTAATTAACATTCAATATCTACTTTGTATTTTGTGTTTTCATTATATATATGCATGTAACAGTCTGATTGAGGTGATTGAGATGAGAAATATGGGAGTTTTTTATTTTAAAATAAATTTAAAAATGGATGACTTTTTCTATGCAAAATGGTGTTAGTATTTTTTTTAGATCACATATTATTTATTTATTTAAATTGGTAAAAGGTTTATCGAAGGTAATTAGGATGAGAAAGAGGGGAATATTTTATCTTATTAAACACATCTGAGTCATATTTTGTATTTTCCTGTTCTATATACCTATGTAAAAGTTTTATCAGTGTTGTGTTTATGTAACGGCTTTTCACGTGTTATTTTAGTGATCACGCAGTCAGAAAACTAAATGAAAATCAGAATATATATTCTGAAACGAATTATTTATTATAGTGATTTGGAACTTAATACTAATATAAAACTTTTAAACTTCAGTTTCACTTTACTTCGCACTTCAAAGATATCAACATGAACAATAACAAAGTTTACAAAAGAAATGATAATGAAATTAGTTCAGACTCTTGCATAACTAAAGGAAACAAAATACTTTCAAAATATTGCGTTCCTTCAAATATTGTGGAAGAATATTATTCTTATTTACCGCGCTTTATTAAAGACGACTTGTCAAGATGTGAAAATGTCACTTGTAAGACGCCATTATTCGATTATGTCTACTTGGAATTTTGTTTAGAGTATGTATATTTTATTATATACTTTTTATTATTAACGTTAATAAATTATTAATAATTAAATATTACTTTCATTTCAGACGAATAACTCTTATTGAGAACACCGAACAAATTGTTCTTTGTGCAGCGTTGTGTTCAAAAACCTGTGCTGAAACATGGAGGATAGGGAAATCTATAATTTATTGGACATAAACAAGCTTAGTTTTAAAGTTGATATTAATATTGTTTATTTATTGTTAAACTAATTTAATTTGATTAATATTTGAAGGAAGCGAAGTTATTCTCTGCCAAGCGCTAGCAAATCTTGTAACGTCAGATAGAAATCTGTCAAATAAAGATTTTTTACAAAAATATTGTATTAAACTTATAAAGTAAAGTTATTGGACGTCTATAGAACTAGCCTGCGTGTTTGAACTTTAACCGTCACGCGCTGTTGACCTTCCTGGATTATCTGGCTGGAGCCGCCCTGGATTCTGAGGTTGGTGCACGCATGGTTTCCTATTTATTCCTATTAACCTTGGCACACATTTCTACAATTTACTGCTCCCCGGTGAGCGTGTCGAAGGTTACTAGAATTGTGTTTTGGCGCCACCTTTTGTGGTCCTCATCGAGACGGATGGTCATCATTTGTGGCCTATTCCAACTATATTTCAACCCGCCCTTATTAGGATACCCACAGTAGGATCTGATAAGTGTACTTCCGCTAATCTTTTAACGTACCTATACGTTACGTATAACAGTCTTAACGACTTCTGTATTGTTAAAAAAAAAAAGTAATCCCGCATATCGTATTGTTTGCTTAATTATAAAACTAAACTAATCGCATATTAATTACAATTAAGATATTGTTAACGAACTATAAATTTACCGCTCTTACATTGTTAAATCTACCCCCATTCTGAATTCTCATTATCGCACGGACATCGTACGATTACGTAACTGGTTAGAATTGTTTCGGAATTGCTCGGCTGTTTTCGGTTTAGCTCGCTTCACTTTTCGCTTTCATTCAACCATTCGATCGTTTATATTACTTTAATACGTAATTATATCACTTTATTTTACTATAACTATATCGCATAATAATATTGAGAAGAGATGGCTTTTAAAAGTAAAAGGATTGATGATAAGTTACATGATACAGATAAGCAAGACTCCCAGTTATTAATGTTACAAGCTAAACGGGAAGTTATATTTGAATTAATACAGAATATTTACGATTCTTCTATAAATATTAACGAGGAGACGAAGGAAAATTTCCTTGCGGAGAGTGCTACTATTGACACATTACGTGTTGAATTCCTTAAGTTATTAGATGACTATAACCCACGTTTATTTGTTTGTTTGTTTGTTTGTATGCTCTTTATTGTACATAAATAATATGAAAGTACATAGCTTAATGAATAACATGAAAAAAAAAAAAATTATGCACAAAGGCGGACTTATCCCCTGAAGGGATCTCTTCCAGTCAACCTCTGGATGAATGGACAAATAAAACATATCACATGGTAAACTAAAGTGAAAGAACACATTAAAAAAAGCAATAATATGAAAGAAAAAGAAAATAACTATAAAGAACTAAGTAACTAAAACTAATTTAATCTAAAGTGCTACTCATAATAATACAATATTGCCCACATGGGCTTGTTTTGTCGAAATATAACCAATACTTATATAAAAATATACCTAAAATATATATATATATATATATATATATATATATATATATATATATATATATATATATATATACTCGCAAATTTCAACAAGTATTTATTATTCGTTTTCGTAAAACCTGCGGACGTTTTTCTTAAAGGAGTCTAAAGAAGATGACTCACGAATGAATCTCGGCAGGCTATTCCATAATTTCACTGCTTGAGCAGTGAAAGACCTTGAGTAGCAACGTGAGTTGCTAATAGGAACAGCAAGTGTTAAATTAGCGCCGGATCTCAAGCGATCTTTACTTAGGGAGGACAAATATTTAAAACGCTCTTTTAAATATATTGGTGACGCGGGGTTAAAAAGAATATTGTACAGGAGTGAGAGTATATGCGTATTTCTTTTAAATTTAATCGGTAGCCAATTAAGTTTCTTGCGAAATTCAGTTACGTGGTCAAACTTCCGCAAACCGAAAACAAATCTTATTGCTACATTTTGAAGACGTTCAAGCTTTAATAACAACTCCGAAGAAGGTTCCAGGAAGACTACATCACAATAATCAATGAGAGGTAATAATAACGAATTAGCCAACATAGCCTTGGTCTTTATTGGTAAAAAATGTTGTAATCTTTTAAGCGAGTGAAGAGAAAAAAATAACTTACGACTGATTTCATTAATATGCGGTGCCCAGGACAGAGTTTGATCAATTATGATACCTAGATTTTTAACTTTAGTAGTAAATGGGATAGGAATACCATCAAAAACAATATTAGGTAACACCATTTCGCGCGACTTAGAGATATGGCTCCAACTACCCACGATAATTGCTTGAGATTTGAGCGGATTGACTGCAAGACCAAAGTTTCCTGCCCATTTTGAAATTAAGACAAGGTTATCATTTAATTGTTTGATAGCGTCATCAATATTAGTGATCGAAGCCGCAGCGTAAATTTGCAGATCGTCTGCGTAAAGGTGGTATGAGCAAGTGAGAATCGAAGTTATGTAATTAATAAAAAAGGAAAACAATATGGGTGAGAGTACTCCTCCTTGAGGTACACCTGATGTAAGATGACACGGTTTAGAGTGACTATTATTATATTGGACTAATTGTTGACGGTCATAAAGGTAGGTCTTGAACCATGATAAAGCAACTTTTGACATGTTTATTCTTTCCAGTGAGCCGACAAGTACGTCTAGATCGACAGAATTAAATGCGCTACTTAAATCTAAAAGTACCAAAATTGTCACCTTTTTCTCATTAATGTTTAGACGAATATCCTCGGTAACTTTTAACAGAGCAGAAGTAGTACTATGCCCAGAACGAAAACCAGATTGGAAAGGGCTAATTAAATCAAATTTACGTAAATGGTTAGTAAGGGTACGACTGACAATATGCTCCAATATCTTAGAGAGAAAAGGAAGAATGGAAATAGGACGAAAATGAGTGAAGTCAGTGGGATGCGAACTTTTTGGAAGGGGAATAATATGAGCAAGCCTCCAACTTGCAGGGAAAACGCCGAAATGAAGAGAGTAGTTAAATATATGAGCCAGAACCGGAGAAATTTGTTCATTTATTGGTAAGATCATTTCCAATCCGATGCCGTCACTTCCTATTGCTTTAGATTTAAGAGATTTAATAATTTTTGTCACTTCTGAGGCTGACACTTCGTCAAACTGAAAAGGCGGCAGATGTTGTTGCTTCTTCTGCAGGCTAGCAAGAGTATTTTTGTTGTCAATCCCGCTGCAAAACATGATTACAAGTGTCTCGCTGCATTTGAACAATTATTTAGCCGTATTAAACGACTTCAAATGCAATTCTCGACAACATTGAATAATAATAGTTTTGCTGTGCAGAAAAGTAAGCCTAGGTTGCCTCCTATCGAGCTAATACCTTTCTCAGGTGACATTCGCTCTTGGCCATTGTTTTATGCTAGCTTTAAGTCAACGGTCCATGATAATTTGTCTCTCACAGATGCCGAAAAATTATATTACCTTTTAGGTAAACTCTCTGGAAAGGCACAGTCAGTGTACGCGGGTATTACGCCTTGCGCAGAAAATTACAACTTGTTGTTACAAACGCTCTTAGACAAGTATGAAGATAATAAATTAGACTCAGATACTGTCCGCGCTTTCGAGCTGAACGTTGGTTCTCGCACACCTTCATTTGATGAATTGGTGCAGTTAGTAAATAACCGTGGTAAAGTATTTGAACGTACACCGTCTACTAGTAATAATAAAAATATAAGTCGCGCTTGTTCAAAAGGTGATTGTAATATTTCTAATAAAACGGCACCAAAATATCATGCTTACGTAAATACGGTAGATTCTTGTCATAACCGGTTCCCTATAAATCGACGCATAACAAGCAAGGCACAGTACTTCTTGCTACAGCTCAAGTTATTACGTACGACAGTAAAGGATATAAACATTTGTTACGTGTATTACTCGACTGCGCTTCGCAAAGTCACTTTATTACTAAGGAAGCATGCGAATTATTAGGTATTCCCATACAGGCTGTTCAGCGAACTATTGTTAAAGGTTTCGGTGGAGTAGAAAAAACTGTAAATTCAAGTTGCGTAAACTTACAATTTTATTCCCGCTTTCATAACAATATTACATATACAATCTCCCCGCTTGTAGTCGATAAGATTACAGAATCACTTCCTTTTAGTACTCTTATAGATACTTCGTTTCTTTCGCATTTAAATAATTTACCACTGGCCGATCAGTCTTTTGCAGCGCCTAATAAGATGGATGCGTTGATCGGCGCACCACTTTTCGCACATTTATTACTTCCAGAAGATGAAGTTATTCGCGTCCCAGGGGTATCGTCACCGTCAGTGCCAACAGCCATAAGAACAATACTGGGATATGTTATAATGGGTTCCGTACCTACATTATTTGCCCGCAAGTCTGTGACTTGCTGCCTGGTTCAAGAGGAAACATAATTAAGAGGTTTTGGGAACTCGAAGAGCTCCCCTCCGTAACGCCCATACAGCATCCCGCCGATGTTGAATGTGAACAATTTTATAAGTCTACTACGACTCGCGAACCCTTAACTGGTAGGTATGTTGTGGGACTACCTTTTAATAGAGATGCATATTCCTTGGGTAATTCTTACGAAACCGCTCGACGACGTTTTATATGTCTCGAAAAAAAATTTGAAGCTTCACCTAAATTAAGGAGTGCTTATGATGACGTCATTAGAGAATATATAGAGAAAGATTATATTTCACCCGCACCCGTTGACATCAGTAATAAATTATTAAAAAATGTACGTAATACCGCACCACGGAATTATTCGCGAGGATAAAGCGTCGACGCGTCTTCGCATAGTTTTGGACGCGAGTTGCAAGACTAGTACAGGAACATCATTGAATGGACATCATTGAATTACATAATGGCCCGAACTTGCAAGGCGATTTATTTTCAATTATATCAAATTTTCGCTTGTACGCTGTTGCTATGACTTTAGACCTTCGCCAACAATTTTTACAAATTAAGTTTAGAGAATGTGACCGTCGATATCAATGTATATTTTATCGCTTTAGGCCGGAAGATCCGCTGATATTATACTGCATCAATCGCGTCTGCTTTGGCTTATCGTCCAGTCCATATCACGCAATGCGCACCGTTCATCAATTGATCGAAGACGACGGCTACAAATTCCCCCTAGCTAGTGAAATAGTCAACAGCTCTTTATACATGGATGATATAGTTTACTCTGTTATGACCGAGGAAGAAGGGGCTACTGCATCCAATCAGCTGATCCAATTATTTGCAGGAGCTCAATGGGCTTTAGTTAAATGGAAAAGTAATTTCGTCTCACAAAGTTCCTTCCGAAGTTGAATTCGACAAATCCATAAAGCATAAAATATTAGGCTTGCATTGGTCCACGGATACTGATAGTTTTTATTTTAAAATTACACCTTACACTGATCGGAAGTGTACTAAGCGATTCATCTTATCTTATATAGCTCGCCTGTGGGATATTATGGGTTTTGTAGCTCCGGTGGTAATATATGCTAAGTTGCTTATTAAAAGTCTTTGGCAGCTTAAACTAGATTGGGATGATACACCGCCGACCCATATCGTTAATATGTGGAGACAGTTTTGTAACGAGCTACCAGTTCTGTATACGGTATACATTCCGCGTCATCTGGGCGTTATTGAAAACTGGGTTGTAACACTCGTGGGATTTTCGGACGCAAGCGAATACGCTTATGGTGGGGTAGTTTAGGTTCACGTTAGTTCAAACAATGGCAACACTATAAAGTTGGTCTGCGCGAAATCAAGGGTCGCACCAACAAAACCGCTCTCTATTGCACGACTGGAGTTATGTGGAGCAGTTTTACTATCTAAACTGCTACGCATGATTTATAATAATTTTGTTAATCGCTTTCCAATAAAAACTTACGCGTTTCTTGATTCTAAGGTCGCTTTATATTGGATAAAAAGTTCTCCTTACAGATACCTTTGTTGCAAACCATGTGGTTCAGGTGACAGAAAATATTCCGGCCGATTATTTCTATCATGTCGCAGGGACTGAGAATCCAGCTGACTGTTCTATCACGAGGTGTAAAACCGAAAAAAATAATCTCTCATCCTTTGTGGATGCAAGGACCTCCCTGGGCTATACTTGATCCGACTCAGTGGCCTCTTCGTAGCTTAGACGGACAGTCGTTAGAAGTAATACCGGAACAAAAAATTCTATCGCATTCGGTTTGTACAATCGCAAAGGAATCTATTATATATGGACTCGCATTACGCATATCATCTTGGAACAAGATTCTTCGCATTCTTATTTACGTTTTTAAATTTGCTAGGTTATTAAATCGCCGCAGTTCACTAGCAGTGAGTGCTAACGAACTTCAGTTTGTTGAAAACAAATTAATATTAGCCGTACAAAAAAAAATATTTTGCAAAGGAATTTCAAATTATTCGCAATAATAAATTGATTTCTCCACCTTTTAATAAATTAAGTCCTTTTATAGATAAAGACGGCCTCATCCGCGTAGGCGGCCGTCTCGGCAATTCTGGACTTCAGTATAATACTATGCATCCGGTTATTTTACCTTGCAAGGATCATATCGTAAATCTTTTGATAGATTATTATCACATAAAACATTTACACACCGGCCCTGAATTACTTATGTTACTTTTACGTCAAAAATTTTGGATACTTTCAGCGCGTCGAATCGTGAGACAGCGCTTTCACTAGTGTAATAAATGTTTTAGACTCAAACCGCGTCCAACGTATCCTCTAATGTCGGACTTGCCTGCGAGTCGCACATACCACGTAGTTAAGGTTTTTACGCAGACTGGCTGCGATTACGTAGGTCCGATAGACTATACACCTACACGTCAACGCGGCGTACATAGTAGGAAGGCGTACCTATGCCTGTTTACGTGTTTAGTGACTAGAGCAGTGCATATAGAAGCCGCTACTGATCTCAGCACTCCCAGTTTTCTCGCTGCTCTGAAACATTTCCTGGCTCGCCGCGGCCCTGTTCAGGTTATGCATTCCGATAATGGGACCAATTTCAAAGGGGCTGCTGCGTACTTACGTGAACTATACACATTTTTAAATAAAGAACTAGTCCCGAAATTGGAACAAGAGCTCGCTGAAAACCGTATTCGTTGGTCTTTCATACGAGTATGTCCTATCTCGCCTCATAAGGGTGCCTGGGACAGTATGGTTAAAGTTGTAAAAACACATTTATTTCGCGTTATTGGACAACAACTTCTTTCTTACGAAGAACTCATTACAGTTCTCGCTCAAATTGAGTGTTTGCTTAATTCACGATCTTTAACAGTTTTAAGCTCAGATCCCGCAGAGCCATCACCTCTTACACCAAGCCATTTTTTACACACTGCACCTCTGTGCTCGTTACCCGCACCAGAAGTTAATTGCAGTATAAATAGTTTGCTCCATAGGCATTCGCTGTTGGATAAGTTAGTCCAATTTTTTTGGCGTCGGTGGAGGATCGAATATCTTCAGGGACTACAGACTAGACATAAGTGGAGCATTCCTTCCACGCCTATTACACCAGGAACGGTCGTAATAGTAATGAATGATAATTCTACGTCACTCTCATGGCCTTTAGCGATCGTAGACAAGGTTCATCCCTCTAAGGACGGTATTGTGCGCGTCTGCACTGTCAAAACCGCTAAGGGAATTTACCTTCGTCCTGTCGTCCGCTTATGTCCTTTACCGTGCAAATAGTTAAGTAATATTGTAATATAGGTTAGGTTAAGATTTAAACCGTAATTTAGTATTTTTTGTTATATAAAGAAACCCAGTCTCGATTTAATATAGTTCAATGTATTTTACTACTCCGCTTAAGTTATTTTAGTTAAATACTATTTAAATTTCTCAATTAAAAGCAATTAGGCTATTAGGCTTAATGGTAGTGTTTTAAAGGTGACCCTTTAAGGGCGGGCGGAAATGGTAACGCCACCTTTTGGCTTTATATTCATAATAGTGAATGAGTCAATTATATGTGACATCGCAATCCATTTCCTTCACTCTTCCTTAAACCATGCACACCAGCGCCAACTGCGGCGCCCGGTCATTCAGGTATTGGATACAGCACTAATCGCATCGGCAGAGGACGAAGCCCTACAACTCCGTCTTCAACTCCAGCTTACCGCCCGATCTTCGAGTATTGCACTGCAGGATCGTGAAGAGACATTGTTATAGTCTCCCGCTATTAAGTAGTAGTGCCAAATCGTGACCGTGAGTGTTATTGGACGTCTATAGAACTAGCCTTCGTGTTTGAACTTTAACCGTCACGCGCCGTCGACCTTCCTGGATTATCTGGCTGGAGCTGCCCTGGATTCTGAGGTTGGTGCACGCATGGCTTCCTATTTATTCCTATTAACCTTGTCACACATTTCTACAATTTACTGCTCCCCGGTGAGCGTGTCGAAGGTTACTAGAATTGTGTTTTGGCGCCAACAGACAGTATAGATTGTACGCGTATTCAATACATCCGTACAGCAAACTTCGACTATGGCTCGAGATTTTCTTCGTCATCATTCTATTTCTTACCACTTTTATGATGGCTGTTCATTATAGCGCAACAAATTCTAAAGAAAACGTAGGTTTTGAAAGCATTTGTAATGTATTTTTCGTATTTGTTGTATCAGCCTTGAAAAAACCCTTGTCTTGGAAAAAAAGTATTATTATTATATTATTATTATTATTACAGACAGATCTCAAGTTTCTTCTCCTGTGCACAGATTTAATCTACTTATTGAATATTTTTATTAACTTTTTCACGGGATACGTGGAAGGATATAGTTGTAAAACTGTTGTATTAGATTTGAATAAAATCCTGGTGAAGTATTCTGGTTCCTGGTTGATTTTGGGCCTTATGTCCATCGGTAATATTGTCCCGTATATTTTTCAAACTGAAGCCATAACACTTGAACTACTTTTTGAAGCGATGAGAGTTTTACGTGTTCCTAAACATTACGTGTATATTGAGAACCTGTTGGAAGTCATTCAAGCTCAGGTATTTAGTTAATAATACTACGGACTATCTTATTTCTTAACCAATTGTTTTTCTTTAATGACCTTATGATTAGGATTAAAATATTAAATACAGATAAATGTAGAATTAACTGCCGAAGTCACCTTTTTATTAGTGCAATATTTATTTTGGAACATGTACTTTCAATTTGCATTGGAATATATTTTTGAAGAGACGTTTACTCCGAGTACACCTCGCAATTGTTCCTGGATAACAATCGGCCAACTCTGGAATAAAACTTCGAAAGTCTGATTTCTGTATGCTTTAGATAGAGCGGGTAAGTGGCGATATAATTATTATTTAATCGATTTTCAAGAAGGAACACTATTTAGGTTATACAAAATGTAACTTAAGAAACGTTCCGTAATGTATATATTTAATGGCAAAAAGACTATTATTTTGGCCGTATATCTTAGAAAGTATTATTGTCTTTTTAAGTTGGTATGTTGCGAGGAAATGCAAATTTGAATTTGTTGGAGGAGGACGGTTGCTTCGAGATCTATTTGATGGTCGCGTGCAGTAGCGTAGCTAGGTAACCAAGGGCTCTGGGGCAAATAAAAAAATGGGGCCCACTGCTATCAAAACTGGTAAGGTTATTTGAAGTAAAATCATTAAATATACAATTACTTTAAAAATGCTAAGCAGCTTTATCATCAGCTCTTTTTCGTGCATGGGCAGGTAATAAAACTTACTGCCTAAAAATAAATATAGTATATTATGCAAGTAATCCTATGTGTTTTTAGAATTTTCTGACAAGTCTCACCTGACCAAAAAAAAATACGCCTAAATTTTTTTAACATCAAGAAAGAGCTAAAGTCTCCTAACAATTTTTTTGTAGGTATCTCTTACGGATTTAGATATCTAATGGCCAATTTAAAAGACATATTTAGTACATTTTTAATTCTACTGATACAACAAACATAATTATCGCCTAATTAAGTTTGGTGGCAGCGAAGGATGCAAAGAAAAACAATTACAGTGAAATCCGGTTAAGACGACTCCCGCGTACAACGATTTCCCGCTTATTACGGTCGAATTCGATGGTCCCTACGACATTCCTATAATGCCCTATACAAAACTTTCTCTTTATAACGCTCCTCTTTATTACGGTTTTCCGCTTATAACGATTGTTTTCCATGAGTCCCATCCCTTACTACCTGGGAAAATCTTCACGTTTATAACGATTTATTTTTATCTGTTACTGAGTAATGTCTATACTTATTGTTCACACCTAATTATGTTTTTAATCTTTTCTTTTATGATCCTTTTTCTCAAATCTTTAATCTTCTTTCTATTTTTCAACACCTATAAATTGTAGTCTCACTCATTTGTATAAACAATTCTGTATATAAATAAAAATTTAATGATTATTTTCGAATTTGTTTCGAATTGTTTTCAATTTTTATTAAACAAATTCTTTGTTTATGAGTTTGTATCAATTTTTGCTTGCAGACCTATAATGCCATATTGAATTTAACGCTCATACGTTTATAACGTTTTCCCGCTTACAACGCTGTTTTGCTTTGGTCTCTAGAAAATCGTCTTAACCGGGTTTCACTGTATTTTATAAAATTATATTAAACAGTTACAATTAAAACTTATAATTAATTAATACTAAAAAAAGGTGATTCCAGGTCAGCGATGGTGAGAATGCAAGCCGTATGGTGTCGTCTTCAGGATACTCGAAGCGTGGTGTCAGCATTTAACCGTGTGAAACCAAGTTGGTGATTACTATAAGAATTGCCCTTGGCTATGCTTTCGTAACACCTCCCCCCGTAGAACAACGACTATTGAAGACCTTCGTTGTAAATTGCGCTGGAAGTTCTGATTCATCCCTTTGAGTTTTTTGGATGGTGTGTTTCGTATGTTTAAGTCGGTATTTCCGGTATGCAAGGCCGCTAATTAGTACACATGCACCGAATAGTAACGTATATAAAGGTATTGTTGTATGGTAGACGCTTATATCGTTGGTCTTGCTTAAGTTTACTGGTGACTGTAGAATAACCTCTCTATTGGTAGCGTGAAGGTTAGTCAAGTTAATGGAGTTTAATTTGAATATCAGATGTGCTGCTGAACTGAGTGTATTTTCATTAGGGACATCTATTATATTCAAGGCTTGACCTTTTAGTCGATCGTTGAGGTTCGAGATGATGAATTCTGTTGTTTGAATGAAACAATCATATGGAATTATAGCGAGATAACTTCCTTGCAACATCTTGTAGATATCTTGATCGCAGGACAAGCGTACTTTAGTAAGAGTTGGAAAGCTAATGGTGTAGTGGCGATCGTCGAGTTTCTCGTAGGCTGACGTAAGTAGGGATACGGTGACTGGTTTACATTCGGGGAGTTTTTGCTGCGTAGTAACGAGGGCTGTTACACAATCCGGCGATGTACGACTATGTATGTTGTGTATCTCTTCACATAGATACCCTTTAGTGAACTTCGGGCATTCAGCCTCTATGTACTTGAAATCTTTCAAATGGATTGCAAGGAATTGGTGTTGGGGAACAAGAATTTCATGATTTTTGTTAGGGATTATGGATATCTTATATAAATTATATATTTGGGATTTTATAATTGGGAATTTATATACTATAACTATTTCATTTCCTACATAATAAGAACCTAATTGTATTACGTCATAATACTCTCGGGCCTCTATATCTAGTACTTTATTACTACCATACATACTACGTAGCTTTCTAATTATATTTCTAATAGAACTTAAACTAATGACATCATGATGAGCCGTGGATGTCCTTGTAAATGCTAGCACATTCCGTAACTTAGTTATCTCTTGTGACAACTTGTCAACATTATCATCGACTATGAGAATAGTTTGTCCTAAATGAGCATATTGATTGGATTCATAGATACCTTTTTTCAAACTTAGACTAATGTTTTTTACTAGTTCCGCTAATTTGTTCTGATTATCTACTATTTTATCTATTATTTTAGAGTGCTGAGTTATCCATTCTTTGGTCAGGCTTACATGACTGTTAAATTCCGTAACTAATTTATTATCGTTTTCTTGTAGTGATCTTATTGCGTTATTAAACTGTAACGCATCTGTATAATCAAGATTACCGGTAATACTTTTTATTACGGACCCGAGACCATCAACGAGACCTCTTTTAGAGCGGCTAATTTCAAATGACTGCAATTGTTCTATAACGACTTGAAGCTTTTCTTTCAAATAGTTAGTATGGGGATCAAACAAAGAAAAAGTTTTATTATTAAGATTAGAGATTATATTGCTTAATTGGATATGAACTGTATTTACTTTGTCTTGCAATTCGTGGATATCGATATACTTCAAGAATGAGTGATAATGAGACACTATGCGACAAGGACCTAGTTTAAAAGGTAAAATGCCGGGACCATCATCTAGATTTTCAAGTTTTATTTCCTGCATTAGAACCGGATGCAGGAGCAGTTGGAGTAATAGGAGAGTCCTGCAACAATTAAACGCTTTTAAGAACTCTCTTTAATCTAGACTTAGCAATTGGCCCGCCTTTTTTGCACGTATATATATGTATCGGGAGATCAGCTATAACTGTATCATGTGTGTAACGCGGCGCTATCTTTTGACGAACAGCAAAAGGGTTTCTAATAAATATTTGTTGATCGGGAGAGAATTGCTTTTCGGGCTCTCTAGACTTATTATGAGTATTTGTTAATTCATTTCTGTAACTTAAACTAGACTCATGAATTAAATTAAAAGCTTTGGTCATTTTATTTTTATGTTCTACCATATATTGTTGGAGTAAATGGGTGGTTAAGTCTATGTCTAATGGATCTCGCGGATCAAAATGTCCAGTAATAATGTCAATTGGTCGGCATTTTGTAAAACTGTGTATCGAACTATTATATGCTAATAGGGCATAATTTATTAAATTAATAACAGATTCATTCTTAAGTTCAAGTTTTAATATGCGTAGATGTTCTAAAATTGTTGAGTGGAATCGTTCAACGATTTCATTCTCATTGGGAGTATAGGGTGCTATTCTATGGTGTTGTAATTAAGCTTGCTTGAATTTAGGGTTCTAGAAGCGTATGCAATAGTTTTGTCTGAACCAATACAACCCTGGGATAATACGGCACCTATTGCAACGTTCGATGCGTCAGTTGTCAGTAAAAACTCTTTATTAAAGTCGGGGTACTGTAAAATAGGGTCATTTGTCAATAAAGTCTTACAATGCTCGAAACAATTAATATAATTCTGATCACAAACTATCTTAGATCCTTTTTTTTTTTAACACTGGGTTAAAGGTTTTGTTATCCGTGTAAAATCCGGAATAAATTTTCTTTTTTTAACGTTTTAGAACTTTTTCAAAATTAACCATGTGTTCCTGTAATGACGTACTAAAAATGATGACGTCATCTAGATAAACTAAACAGATATCTTGTAAATCTTTAAGAATGTTGTCCATTACCCTTTGAAATGTTGCGGGAGAGTTTTTTAAACCCATAGGCATTCTTAAAAATTCATAATGGCCGTTTTCATTTCCCTAATTTGTCTAATATGTCCGAAGTATTGGGTATTGGATACTTATCACTAATTGTCTTTTCATTTACCTTTCGGAAATCTATTACTAAACGCCATTTTACCCGAAGCATCTGCCTTTTTAGGGACCACCCAAATAGGAGAGCTCCACGCGGAATCCGAAGGTCTAATTATATTTTGTTCAAGCATTTTATTGATTTGACTTCTAACCTCTTGTTTATGGACATAAGGATACCTATAGCTTTTAACATGAACTGGGATCTCATCATTTGTTTTAATTTCATGCTTAATTTTGTTCGTAAATGTTAAGGGTTCTCCGTCAAGGTAAAATACATCCGAATAAGGTTTTTAAATTAGCTATTTCCTCTGGGTTCAAATGATCTGTACGGAGACGCGATAGAACTTCTTTTGTACGATCGGATAATTGTTTTAATTGCTTAGATTCAATATTGAATACCTCAGCTGTAATAGGCCGATCCATTGAAAAGATTACATAATTCTTTGAATTATTTGAAATTTGTACTAACCCTCGACTGTTTTTCACATTTGTAAAGCAATCAGAAATTAAACAATTACTTATTATCTGATCAGGAACAAATACATCTCCGTCCTTGGAGTTTATTGGCAATTTCACTAATTTGGATGACTGAGCTGGTATTATTTCTTCATAAAGATTTGTATTTCGAGCGTCATACATAATAATAGGCAATTCGGTATTTTTAGTAATTAATTTCTTGCGTCTAAAATCAATGTTAGTGTCCCACGAATTTAACAAATCAAAACCAATAATGCCATCAAAATAATTATGAAAATTAAGAATAAAAAAGGTTACGTCATCATTTTCTTTAAATTCCGAGAAACTAGGTAAAGTAATAGAATAGTCTTGTCTATACACATTATGATTATTCGTAACTTCAAATGGAGTATAATTAAGAGGTAAATGAGAAAAGTATTTTTCAACTACTTGAGGGGATATAAACGACTGATTGGCTCCCGTGTCTATAAGAAATTTTAAAGGTGGGTTTTGAATTTGTATATATCCGAGTTGTCTTTGAATATTAAAATTTACATCTATTTTTGCTTTTCTGACTTCGTAGCTTCGAAAAAATTTTGATCTTTTATCTCATCAGAGTTTGAGTTAAGCTCCTCTACTACTGGAGATTCACATTGCTCATAATTTGGAAAGTAATCTCCATTTTCCTGGTAAGAGTCTCAGTTTTGGTAGTAATCAGTATAGTCATAGTCGTAATAGGGTTCATAGTCACATTCATAATTGTTAATTTCTCGAGTTTTAAAGTAATTATTTGGGGGCGGGTTGCCACTTCTACGCCAGTCGTGCCCAGACAATGGTAAGGGTTTAGGCACGAAGTGACTAACACCACTCATAGGACGAGGTACATTATTAGAATTATTATTCGGTTGCATGAATGGTCTATTTGGAATCCTAAAAACGTTACTGCTCGCATTATAATTTGGAGGTGGAGCACGGAATATTTGTTGAGTCCTTGTGGGACCACGAAATTGTTGCGTTGGAGGCATATTAGATCGCCAACCTTGATTTTGTTGATGGTTAAATTGATGAGGACGCGAGGGGCCTGACATATTATATGGTTGTTTAAAAGAACTACCATTGAATGCATTACCTGTATATTGCATAAAATTATTTAAAGGCAAATTAAAATGAGATTTTAGTGACTGTTGATTATTCAAATTATCCTTTTTATTAGGTAAACCCTCAGCACGCTGCTGCATATATAATGTATTAAGCTCTTCTTGTACGAATTCTAAAGCCTTTTCTATCGTTTCGGGACGCATGCAACGTATCCTAGAGCCTAAGGGGTCCTTAAGACCACGCAAGTAGCACTGTAGAGTTAATTCTTATAAAGATTACGTTTAGCTTCAACTGTAGTAGCCACGGTTTCATGCAACGTTACGTATGTCATGATAGTGCTGAATAAGTTTTGAACACGTTCGTAAAATTCCTGTGGGGTTGAAGACCTCTGGGTTTGTAATGATAAATCGTTAAATAAAAGTGGTCTCGTCTCGATGGTCAGCAAAATTATTAATAAGTGCACTACGAATACCGAATCAATTTTCAGGAATACCGTTGGAATTTATCAATCGAGCTGCAGAGCCTGTGATCTTATTTAATATACCATTAATAAGGGCCAAATTGGTTAACTCATAACCCGGTTCTGTTTTAAAATATGCAAGTACTAATTGATCACATAAATTTATAAATCTTGTTAGCACATGGGGGTTACCTTCAAAATCAGGCAAAACTCTAAGTGACTTGTATATCTCACCCATTATATCTTGAGACATTTTAATATTAGGTATAACAATTTTTTTTTAATTGCCTAAATTCGTCTATAGTATCGAGCCTGCTAGATCTACCCTTACACAAACTACGGCTACTGTTTTCTCTCGGATGAAAAATTTTGAACACTAATCTAACACTCTAAAAATTATATATAATAGTATTTATATATTAAATTACTTGGACAATCTAATGGAATAATAAAATAAATTGAAAGGATAAGAATAACGTTAAAAATTAGGATAGGTAAGGACTTGAAAGATTCAGAGTACTTACATGAACATGATTTTCTTGCCGAATCGATTTTCGGATTCACCTCCGCTGGCCTCCACGATGTATGTAGATTCGGATACTCGAAATCGGTTAGTCACGCGGGATCTCGCACCGATATTAGGGGAAATCTTGACGCGACGCGTACCGAATATATCTCGAATATCCTACCGACTGCGCCAATTAAGTTTGGTGGCAGCGAAGGATGCAAAGAAAAACAATTATTTTATAAAATTATATTAAAGAGTTACAATTAAAACTTATAATTAATTAATACTAAAAAAAGGTGATTCCAGGTCCAGCGATTGACCCAAGAATGAATATATTTTATCCTCGATTCCCATCGATGGTGAGAATGCAAGCCGTATGGTGTCGTCTTCAGGATACTCGAAGCGTGGTGTCAGCATTTAACCGTGTGAAACCAAGTTGGTGATTACTATAAGAATTGCCCTTGGCTATGCTTTCGTAACAGCCTTATAAACACATTCAACAATAAAATTAAGTAGAAATCGTAAATAATAAATAATATGCAGATATTGATATCCGACAAATTGATGAAAACGTTAATAACACTGTCAACCCACACAAATAATTTAGGGGAATTCCCTTTTTACAACTTTAGAATTTCTCATAACTGAGTTGCCATGATTAAACTCGAGTTGCCACCTGTCATATTTATTTTGAAAATGGGAGAAATTTTCAAAAGTTGAGTTCGATTGGGCCCCCTGAGCTTGAAGGCCTCGGGGCACTGCCCCGCCTAGCCCCTTGGTAGCTACGCCACTGGTCGCGTGGTTCATATCTAAAATAACAATTAATAACATTCGTACCAACTGGAAACAATATTACATTTAGTAGAATTAAAGACAGTATTCATTTATAAAAGATAAGATAAGACAAATATAAAAATAAAATAGCATTTATAAATAATGATAATAACACAACAATTACAATACAACATACTGTATTTGGTTATAATACAGTATGTTGTATTGTAATTCATATCTTGCATATCTTGTATTGTATTGTATTGCATATTTTGAGGGGGAGGCGAGGGGGGAAGGGATAAGAAAGATAAATATCACTAACCAATCTTGACTTTATTAAGCAAAGCCGTGATCAAAATCTAGTTACAATAATTCAGGATTGTATGTATCATACAAATAATTTATATTTATATATTGAATTGATCTTTAATATTATGTAACTTTAACTCCAGGTGTCCACGAGCAGCTCTCCGTGCGTGTTGGACGTGTCCCCCACCAGCCAGGCCATTGTGTTCGGTGACCGGGGGGGACACCTGCACCTCTCCGTTCGTGTTGGACGTGTCCCCCACCAGCCAGGCCATTGTGTTCGGTGACCGGGGGGACACCTGCACCTCTTCCCGCCCTAGCACAACGACCAGCCAGTTTTTAATAACTTCTCCAGGTTGGAATATTTGTGTGCTATATATATATATTCATATATAAATATATATATACTAATATGTATATAGACAACAGTTATGTACATTCATACATAAAATATCCATATTTCTAACTCCTTACACATACATAGTGAATGGAATGTCGTTCCTATGTCTATTGCTTCATGGCCAAATCACGGGCTATAACAAATACTTATTTCGGTGACTTTGCCTACGTTTGCTACATAGTTCTTTTAATTTACTTTGCAGGGTTGTGCACACAGTATTTATTTAATATATATTATCTTATCCATGCTGAAGTTCATTTTCTGTGTTATTTCCAGTGTATCCTTAGTATATCCCTGTGGAAAAGGTCTCATAAATTCTGATACAATACAACGAATTGGTTATCAGAATTTATCAGTTGAAAAAAAATCTATAAGATTAGAAAAATTTTCTGATACAGATTTCTATAAGAATCTATAAGTTGATGTTGAGACTTATTTTGTATGAGGAATCAGTGGCTATTTTTCTATAAGAACCATCAAGATTAAATAAGTCATGAGATTTTATAAGTTAATACTATTGAAGACTTATAAGAGATCGTATGAGAATATTTGTTTAAATAAGTTTATATGAGTTTATTCTGGGGTAAATTTAATGAGATATAGAGAGAAAATTTACATAAGATAATACTTATAAAATCTCAGAAATACGATTTTCTATTTAAATAAGGGAAGTTTATAAGTTTATTTAAGAATTTTCACTTCTGAAGTATCTGATAGAATACTTAAGATTAGTTATCAGTTTTTATAAGAAATTTTGCAATATTTTTATTCTCAAATTCTATAAGTCCAAACATGAAATTCCGAAGACAAATGCAGACGATTTTCTGATAAAGATTTTATCAGATTTAATAAGGAATTTATTGTTTGTATAAACTTGTCAAAACTTAAAGCATATCATTTAATTTAAATAATCACAAGCTTTTATGAGATTTTTCAAGTTGTACTTATTACTCATCATAAGTCGAAGAAACCTTAAGTTATTAGGCGCATCCCTAAACTCGCTACCAGTAGCTGTAGCTGTAGCTTTAGGAATGGTATTTTTGGTATCTGTAAAAATATGAACATAAGTACGAAAGTATTTGGGTGTATCCGTCTCTTATAAAAATATGTCAGACTTTATAAGAAAATAATAATATCCCACACAACAAATTTATTTTTCTTATCTATAATTATTGTGAATAAATTTTTAAGTAGTCACTTTCTTATAATCGTGAGAAAACCAAAATTTATGATTATCAATGATTTGATGGAATAAGAGCATGTTGACTTGTTTTTTTTTGCGAAAATATAAAATGTAAAAGATAATTATTTTCGAAAAATTTCTATTTAAAATTGAAATTATGAACATTAAAGTACAAATAACTAAAAATGCATAAGGTAATGGAGTTTAATGTGTGACTTTTATGTTAACATGAATAATTATTTGTTTAGAATTGACAAACAAAAAAATGTTTTAAGTGTATGTGTGTTTATATCTGAACACGTGTGTGTAGATATTGCAGACTGTTGATAGAAAACCGACACAACGTACTTTACGATTATAATAAAAGGAATGGGTAAGTATTGTATCCCTTTCCTATAACCAATCACAGGGCTTCCCGCTTACAGTATATGACAAAACGCGGCTCGAGGTCTCAGTCAGTATACACACGACTTACGCATAGGACAGCACGGTTCAGAAAGTCTTTCGCCCTATCTTTTGTTATAAGTTCCAGAATAATCCTTAACTTCTTGCGGTGTAATTTTACTTGTCATCTTAATTTTTTTATTAATTAATTAGTATTATAGAGTAATTTCAGAATGATATAAGTATCCTCATGTATGCCTACGTGAAATTATTAAGCAGTGGGAAGTGTACTACGGTTGGAATTAACCAAATTAAAGGTTACAAACCGAATCGTCCTAACAAAACTTTTCAAGTGAAAATAAAAGGTGATTACCATCTGTGTTTAGTTGGATTAACAAATGGTAAGTTTTACGTATTATTACATTTTACATTATATTATATTAGGATTTATTTTTTAGCATCGTTAAATATTGCAATCAAGTAGTAAAATCTAAAGTTTATAAGTTGTTATTCATTTGTTAGTAGGATTCAATATTTAAATGCTAATTTTTTACTATTTATTAATTATATTACTTCGTAAAATAATTCAGATTCATAGAATATTCATAGGAGATAAATATTTTCGGTAGTGTTTATGATTCGTAACAAAGTTTAGAATCCTTTGTTTCAATTGAACTCATAGAATCTTGTAGAAAGAAAAAAACTGTAATGAGAATTTATGAGAAGTGTATTAAAAATAAAAATTTCTGATAATGTATCGACAGCTACTGGTTGCGAATTTATAAGTTATTATCAGATTTCGTATGTTTGTTAGAGAATATGAGAAATTTATTGAGAATAAAATTTTCTGATTAAATTTCGATTGCCTTTTGCATAGAATTTATAAGTCAATCAGATCTCGTGTGAATATTCTACCAAATTCTATCAGAATTTATAAGATCTTTACCGATTTATTGTTGTTTATTAAAAATATTTTATTCTAGAATCCAAAGACGGACTGACAGAGCAGATAAATAAAGGTGGACGAATCCGATTTCCGTCAGCAGCTTTATTATCAGATTTATCTGAACAATCCGAAGTTGAGGAGAAAGCTCGTTCTAAAGGGAAAAAAGCTCCCGTGGAAGATAACACCCGTGACATTTTAAACAAAAAATTAGCAGCAATCAATAAGGTATTATTTATAATTTAAATTAGTTGATGTAATTTTCTTCAATTAAGAAGGGAAAATTTATCTTTTCATTTGTATTGCTACGTGAAGTTTCGAGTCTTTTTTGTAAAATTGACATTGCATGTAAATAACTCCAACTTTTGATGGTGGCAATCGGTTTAAACCGATAAATTTTTGAAATCCGCCTCATTTATAATCTGTTAAGTCGTATGTTTCTCCAAAATTTTTGATTTTTAAACTTTTTTTGAACAATACTTCCATTTGATTCAGGACTTCGATTTTCTTTGAGACTATCTATAATGACGGAAAATATCCTAAATTCAGAAAAATAAAATATTTTCTTAATAACTTAAAATTTGTAATCTAAGGAGCAGAAGTCAATCTTTTTGGTTTTTCATTTGAAGTATGGAAATTTTGTTTTCCATTTTTCATCTGATGATTATCTTTGTTTTAAATTTTAAAAGTAGTTGATGTGACAAAGTTTGTAATTTATTTGATCGTTATTTTATACTTCACTCGTAAATTATTTATTACAGAAGAATTTTGACAGCCAAACTTTTACTAATGAACTTTAAAAAATTGACCAAAAATAACAAGTATTATTATTATATGTATATATTAATATTTTATCAAAATATGATTAGAGATAAACCATTCTGAATGTGCTGGTAGTGTTATCATTATACGAAACCTAATTTTCTAACAGCCGTGTTTTCTGTAAGAATATTGTTTGAAACTAATTTTTCGGCATTACATAGCAAAATTTGCTAATACTATAGGATAGCATTGCTCATAAATACTTCTATTATAACAGCATTTGATAATGCAGTATACGCTATGAAAGAATTCATGCATTTATAAATTATAGGTATATATAGCTTTATTAACCACTTTGAAACTCAATAATCATATTATATTATAATGAGTCGTAGAGCAAAGTCATAAGTATAATTCTTACGAACAAATTATGTTCTATACAAATCCTCCTAATTATTTTTTTTTACTTTATTAAGACTTTGTGGTGCTATTTTGTTAAAACATCTATACATTTAGAACATAGTTATTTTTAACTTGACCATAATATCTTTATCCTTTCTTCTTAGATTCCTTTTGTTTAGAATTTTGAAATGAATTCAAAGTCAAAAAATATAAAATTTAAAATCAAATTATGAATAAATATATATGTATATATACATCTGCAATAATTCGTGAGTTGATTTGAAAGCGTTCAAACAATGCTACGATCAATATGAAAATTCAAAAACAAAAAACAACAGAAAAATTTTTTTCAGACTGAAAAAATGATTCATTGTTTTGATGGTCTCATTGAAAATTTTTCAATTCCAGTCCTAAAATACAATTTATTACTAACTTTTAATCCTGAAAATAAATTGTGAAAAGAATTTCCTTGAAACTTGTTTTTTATACATTGCTTCGTAATAATTTTTTCAAAATTAGAAAGCATACGGAATTTAAAGTGTTTCATTGAAATATTTGTATATATATATTATATATATATTATATATATATTATATATATATATATATATTATTATTAACTATTGTGTACTTTTTAATGATTCATCTTTATTATAAAATCTTTCTCATCACATATTCGTATTGAAAATATTAGCTACTAATTTTTACTTTATGTTGCAAATTTCCTTCTAAATACTAGGATCAGTAATTTGTTTCAACCGATCAATATGAAGAGATTAAATAACCGTTTGCTGAATTCATCATGTGATGAAAGCAGTGTAAGCAAACGAACAGTATCTCGCTGGAAAAAAATATTTGCTGATTCTGCTAAGAAAAAGAAAATAGGTACGAAAACCATTCTTTCCAGAATAAACAAACTATTCGTGTATATATATATATATATATATATATATATATATATATGTATATATTTTTTCATATTATTTAAAAGAATCAGGAGAGTTCGACAAAGAGAAACATGATGCACAAATGAAACAGTTCTACGTATATGTATCTAGTAAAATAACAGATACTCGCGCTGGAGTCAAACGTGTACCGAAGGTAATTAAAATTTAGAAGCTTAATTAGAAATAAAAAATATTAAAAAAATTGAACTCAAAAGCAGGTCAATTTGTTTTAAAGTAAATTATAATTTTCCAAATTTGATTGATAATTAATTTATTCTTAATTAAAAAACAATAGTATGGGTATTGAAGGGTATGAATATTTATTTTAGGTTAAACCGGTGGAAAACACTGACACAGAAGACATTGATAGCTCATATATTGAGGAAAATACTGTCGCTTCAGATGGAGAGGAAGATAGTGGACAATCTACCGATGAAGACAAGGGGGAACGGAATGATAACTCAGAGTCCGATAATACAATGAGTCACCAAAAGAAGGATGAAGAGACTGATTGTGACCATGAAGTTGAGACTACAGAAGCAGTTTCAAATGCAGCTGAGGAAAAATTGAACCAAGAGCGAAGTGAGCATAAGGACGAAAGTGAACTCAACAATATGTCCACCCAGGGTGAAGAAAAGGAAAAAGTCACAGATTAAAACTCTTAAAATTATAAAGTGTATTTATTTATTTTATAATATCTGTTAGTTCAAAAGAGAATAATCGAAATAATTTTTTATTATTGTAATTTTACGTTTAATGTACTAACTACAAACGGATTCTAATGTTTTTTATTTTTCTTATAGTAGACTTACTGGCTTAACTTTTTAAACATTTCTATTTTCAAGGATTACAGACCTTATAACTATTTAATACAAGTTTCATTGAGAAAATAAATATTATAATAATTATGACTATGTTGTTGATTAATCGAATAAGGAATGTTTCATTTTCTTATTTATAGATAAACAAATTTAGAAATGATCGATTAGTAAAAGTAGTACAATTTTGAGCTTTGATATAAATGATTTATCCTGAATATGATTGGTCTGATCTTTTAAATTGATTACCTAATTAAGTCTCTAAAAATAATATAGGTTTTGAAATCGTCACTTAATTTCGCTCGAAATTCTGTATTTTAAGAATTAAAGAAAATTTCTTATATTCCCTGGTAACTGCAACGAACGAAATCACTGCTATTAAGTCTCATAGAATTTTTTCTAAGTTTCGTCATAACTATCAGAATTTTTTGTATATATACTGATGAAAACAATGGAAATTCTTTTAAATTCTGAATTTCTCTTAAAAGCTGGTAGTGATGCTAAAAGAATTTACTAGATAATTCTCGTAAAAGTTGTTCTAAGTAAAGTTACTTAATGATTCTCGTAAGAAATATTGCGAAATTTCTAATAGAAAATGATAACTGATCTTTAGTATCCTATCAGATACTTCCGCATGTGAAAATTCTTAAATAATCTTATAAGCTTCCTTTATTTAAATAGAAAATCGTATCTCTGAGATTTCATAAGTATCATACTTACGTCAATTTTCTCTCTATATCTCATTAAATTTACCCCAGAATAAACTCATATAAACTTATTTAAACAAATATTCTCATACGATCTCTTATAAGTCTCCAATAGTATTAACTTATAAAATCTCATGACTTATTTAATCTTAATGGTTCTTATAGAAAAATAGCCACTGATTTCTGATACAAAATCAGTCTCAACATCAACTGATAGATTCTTATAGAAATCTGTATCAGAAAATTTTTCTAATATCTTATAGATATTTTTTTAACTGATAAATTCTGATACCCAGTTCGTTGTATTGTATCAGAATTCATGAGATTTTTTCCACAGGGGCATAGAGAAATTAAACATTCTGATATAACTTCTGAATCAATTTCATATAAAAAAATATTTGTCGAAACTGTTTCTCAAATACTTTCGAGATTATGTATAAAAAATCGGAAAAATAATTAACTTCTGGAACTGATAGCGATATACTTAGTAATTCTCATAAATTTTTTTCGAGACTTATGAATGTATGAGTGTTTGCGAAATGCATACTCATACAAATATCTAGTTAATTCTTATAATCAAGAATAATTCATCTGAAATTTGGGCATGATTTGTCAAAAGTTTGGTGTAAATAAATTAGAATGATTACCTTCGAAAATTTGATGGCTAAAATCTATAAATCTACTCAATAATTATCGTTGTAATTATGGCGAAATTTCGTATTCAACTTTATTTATTTTTTAAATCTTATGAATATAATTTAAAAATTTTCTTATCAAATCTCATGCAATGACTAGAAAAACTGTTATTTTCATTGCTTATAAATGCTCATAAGTCTCCAAGTCCAATCATTTATCTCTTAAAATTCTGATAAATTTTATAAGAAAATGAAAAACAGCGCTTCTTTGAAGTTCTCGTTATAAGAAAATTGTCTTATAAGTTTATACGAGGTTTTCCGTGGACAAATGCAGAGCATTTTCTGATAGCCCATATTTTTATGAGAATATATCAGACCTTTTCCACAGGGATGTATTATAAATAAATTAGTTTTAATTACAATTATTTATATTCTATTCTCAGCCATAACTTTTGAAATGTTTCACACATCGCCTTTTACTAATATGGCGGTCTTTTTGTGTGTTTATTATATATAATAATTGTCTCTGTCTTTGTTTCCAGGGCTACTGAATTCGCAGACCCTCCTCCCGACGTCCCGTACGCGAGCTTCTCGGACTCCTCCTTCTCCTACTCATCGATAATTAAGGTTATATTATTAATAATAATAAGCGTCCATTCAGTGTAATGTTTGAAACCAACATTGATTTTTGGTTACCTCAAAGTGACGTCACACTTCAGTAAGTTACGGATACCGCGTATATTAGATAATATAGTCTTACATTTATAATTATATAATTATAATATAAAAGGCATTTATATAAAAAGACATCACAATTTTAGGTTATTTACATACTATGTATGTGTGTGTTTTTTCTCAGTATATATTATTAACATTTTTCTTTTTATATTGACCCTTTTTAACTAATGTCTTATGTAATTTCTATAAAGATTATCCTTAATTATATAATTATTATTTTGCCTGAATGTGATGCCACAAATGTGTATGTTGCTTTCAACGTATTTTCGTTATGTGAATTGAATTCTTCGTATCTAACATAGCCAATGTCAAATCCAATCCAATCAGGAAACCGAAGCCAATTGATCCGGAGATACTCCGGACCGTGAAGATGCAGGGTCCCATAGGATACGCCCCGAACCCGAGAACGCACAGACGAAATCAGGTATTCGTTCAATGTAATGAAAAATTGTATACTTTTAACATAAGATTTATAAGTTTTTTGTAAACAATTCCACCGATAACTAACATTGCATTTGAAAGAATGGTGTAACTTGTATTAACGTTTTAAATCTGTGTTATTTATTAATAACCAATCCACAATTCGAGATAAAAATCAACCTCAATTTACTTTTTACTGGTAATATTGAATGTCTTATGGAATTTGGTCCTAATTTAAAGCTTTTGGATAAGGATTTCGAGTTTGGTAAATTACTGACAAGCGATATTATGTATATATATATATATATATATATATATATATATATACAGTTTAAATTAAACCACCTTTTACCTGCGTCTTCGCTCGCGTGTAGTTCGACACTAGTTGGTAAATTGCGATTAAAACAATTTTTTTTTCACTTCATCTTCAAGACGTTTGTTCGCTCGTTCGTTGTACGCACATTCTATTGACACATTCATTCTACAGAACAGGCGATTTTTAATTAATTTCCACATAATATAGAGAGCATTTACCAAAATATATCCTAAGATTTGCGGCTTATTATTTATCAAAATCAGTGAAATGGTTATTGACATCATATAGGCAAATTATGTAGAACTCTTTCTTCCATATCTTCAGTGAAGACTTTCTACATATTTGCCTATTGTCTGTCTATGTATGTAATAACCATTTCACTGGTTTTGATTAAGTATGTATTAAGCCGCAAATCTTAGGATATATATTGGTAAATGCTCTCTAGTAGAAAGAGTGGAAACAATTTACGTATTAACAAATTATTGTGATAGGAGAGTTTGTTAATAAATTAAAGTATATTTCAGATGCCGTATATGAAAGAGGACCTTCACGACTTGCAGTTCGGCGGACGGGACCGGCGGTACAGCCTGCAGCCGATACCGAGATACTATTTGAAGGTATTATTTGATTAAATATAATTTATATCTTTTGCTTAATTTCTTGCAATTTCGCTTAACCAACCAACCAGAAAACCAACTTGAGTTTCTGGCTGATTCTTAGCAGCATACACTCTACAGCATACACTTAACTGGTTGACTTTTTTAATGTAATAATTGAATAGTTTATTTAGAATTATTAAACAAATTTGTTTCCAGACTGAAATACGCTTCGACCAGAACGGAGAGCAAGACATCGTGAATGAGACCGGACTGCCCTCCATACGGAACACCGTCCCCAACTCCTACTGTGACCCAATGTTACAGGTATTTATATAAAACTATCTGTCCGATTAACCCTAATTAATCTTTTTGCATTGGCGAAATGCAAAACCAAGTTGTAGGAGATATAATACACCTAACGCGGGATAAGAGTTACTATAGCAACGGATGACGACAAAGGCCACCATAGTAACCTAAGTTCACATCCAAATTGATAGTGTGCCCAGCGACGCGGGAGAGAATATGATACATTTGGATATAATGTCCCAGTACCATGGATATAATAATAAAATGTAAAAATAACAGGAAGCTTTTAAAATCAAGACAACTTTCAAACTATTAAAATTGTACTATTTAGTCGTTATTTATACGGAGGCAGAATCCTTCCCAAGGCAGCCGGGGTGGATAGTAACTTCGGGGCTAAGAGAGAAATGAGCCCCGAGGTTCCACCTTCCGTACAGGATGAGGCCCAGAAATCTTAGCTGGGTCTTTTCACCACGACCTCCTCACCCTGGATGGAGATGGACGCCCGGCGAGGGGGACCCCGGCGAGGGCAGAGGACAGCCAGTCGTACCCGAGGATCCGCTGTCCTCTCCTGCCGCGCATGAGAGTGTTACGTAGACGAAACACATGCGTAGGGGAGGGACATATGCGGTGCGGAGGCGGCCCGTCTGGCGTCGGTGGTTGCGGACCGCATAGGGCTGTTGTATCCTTTTTGGGTACAGAGACCTCCAATCCCAACAGCCCTATGCGGTTGGCAACCACCGACGGAGGTCGCCTCGCCGGGGTCCCCCTCGCCGACAGACCCTGTAGAACCCTGCGGCATACGCTACACCGCGGTATATACGGTGTATACGCTGGTCGCCGCCAACCCACAGGACCTCTGTCCTGTAGGTAAGCCTCAGTCTCCGACGATAGGGAGGCACTATACGCTGGTCGCCGCCAACCCACAGGTAGGCAGTTGTCCTGTAGGTAAGCCTCAGTCTCCGACGACTACTGAGGCTTACCTACAGGACAACTGCCTACCTGTGGGTTGGCGGCGACCAGCGTATACACCGTATATACACCGGCGTAGCGTATGCCGCAGGGTTCTACAGACTGTTGAAGGCATATGCGACGTCCAGCGACACCGCCAGGACCACGTCCCCCTCGCGAGTTGCCTTTCAGTCAGGTCTGTCTCTATCTATCTGCGTCGATCGACCCGCCCTGAAGCCGAACTGAGCATCCGAGAGACCACCAGCCTCTCGAGGAAATACGGCTGAAGGGAATCCATGACCGGGGCGCAGGCGGCTCGGAATTTGTTCCGCGCCACCCGATACGGGCGCCCCCATGGGTCCCTATCCAGACCACGATTTCCTCCTGAACAAGGTCTTTCGCCTTCCGAATCGCTAGCCGCAGAGTCGACTTCGCTTCACGATAACGACTCCGCAGCTGGGCCTCCAGGTCCGGGGTCAAAGCCGTGACGGCGACACCGGACGATGGCCCTCCGAGCCACCCGAAGTTCGGCTATTTCGGACGACCACCAGTACTCTGCGCCGGGGCCTAGCCTCAACTCCTCAATACAGTCCGCGTCCAGAGACGGCGCGGCTACGGCAGCGGATGCGGCTCGGCCGGGAACGCTCGGTTCGCCAACATCGAAGGGCGCCTCCTCCCTATGAGGCTCATGCGTCCGCCCTTGGCAGCGGATCGTAAGGCGAGTGCGGCAGCCGTTATTGCCCCTCGTCAACCGGGTGAGGCAAGACCTGCTGGGGGTCCCGTGTCAGCCAGAACGCCGGCTGTTAATTTCAGCCGTTTAATTTCGGCCTTTACGGCCTCCACCACTCGGGAGTTTGCAGCCCTCAGATGGCGGGTCTCATCAGCCTCAGTACGGCTGACGAGCGTATCCACCACCTCCACCGTCAAGTCACCACCTCAACCGGACTTCCAGAATGGAAGTAGCGCTTTTACCCGCCAAGGCTAGCTATAGCTCATCGCTATAGCGGTACGCGTGTCGGATTGGCGCTGCCTACACGATGGTGGTCGCGGTTTCGATAACTCGCTTGGAGTGAATATTGGTATTTACAAAACTATACAAATACGTTGACTTCGTGGGTCTCCCTACTGGTGTCTCTAAGAGGACGTACCAGATCTGATAATGGTTAACTCATAGTGAGAAATATATTTGCCAGCAGGCATTGGACCATCGGTTGATTAAAGGCGGCTTGTTTCCTATCAATGCTAAAAAAAAGGCCTATCTATGACCGGTACTGGAATGTTACAGGCTTAGTTAAGACACATTTGCAAATAAGAACTATTTTCTTATTTACATAAATTATTCGTCGGGAATATATATTCGGGTTAATAAACGCGATAACATTCGTTCACAAAACATTCGTTATTTGAAACCTAGGTAACTTCGAATACTCTGTGTACTCGAGGTGTATCCTAGGTTTATACTAATACTAAAAACATTATCTAAGAAATCTTTAACATATTTTATTATAAAATAATAATAGACTGTACTTACAATATTCAGTGACAAGTAAGTATTATTGACAGGTAATGTCAAATAATTAATTAATTATCGATTAAACATTTTTTTATTTTTAAAAGCCTCCTTTGGATAAAGTGTATGAACAGGTAAAGTGTATGGAAAGCTGCCATTGTTCTTTATGTTAAATTAAATTGATATATAAATATGAATTGAAATGTTACTTTATCTTTTTCATATAAACTTTGATCCATTACTTGCTTTTATAAAAGATTTATTTTTTTCTTATTTCCTAGGTGCATTCCGCCGTTGAAAGCCACTCTATTGGCTCACACGTGCGCTAAGGAATTCTGTCTCAGCTGTGAATTGGGTACGTAATAATAACACAACACAAAATAATTATTTATTCTATCAACAAATTACTAAATGTTACATATCATCATACAATATAACAATAAAGAGAAAATTATTTACAATATATTTAAGTGTTAGAATTAGTGTAAGAATAGCTAATTACATAATTTCGTACATCCACCAATTCAACAAGTAACTCTTATAAAACTTTCCTATCCTATAATTTACATTAGTATTTATTCTTATTTCTATCTATACTATTTATAAACAGTAATTTACAAATATTTCTTTTTTACATTTCATTAATAATGGTATATTTTCGACGACATATCTTTAACGAACATCGGGAATTCTAATATTAGGTGAGGCACATCTTCGCTCTTCTCTGGTTCACACACATACTGCGTTATCTTTAATTTTATATATATTATATAATGTGACACTACTGCTTGGTTCTAACTTCCTTATGATTTTGTACGCCGTGATGTCATCCGGGAAGAAGATCTTCGTAATGGACGCCGTCTCGCTGGTTCTATATCTTCTATCCCATTCTCGCAGCGTCTCAAATCTTATTTCGTGCTTCACAAAAGTATGTAGTTTGGCTTCATTTTTGATCAGGGTAGCCGATTCTTTTGATAGGAAGTCGGCCGATATGTGCTTGGACCAATATTTGACGTTTTTACAGAGGATCTTGCATCGGTTTATGCTTTGTGCTTGTCTCCTCCACTGCCATGGGGTTTGTGCATTGGTTGTTTCTGCGTTTATTATGGTCTGGAGAGCCGCCATCTAGTTACTATTAATGCCAAAGACTTTATCGTGGCTTTTTAAAAACTCTTCTGCTGCTCTTTTTAGAGAAAAAAGTTCCGCTTGGTAGACGGTACTATACGAGTGCAGCGTAAGCTTATTTATAATAACCTTGATTTCGGCAGAGCCGTTCCATATTATTATTAATTCCCACAGGTTTCTTGTTCCGCTCCCTGGACTCGTCCCGCGATTCGTCGGTTCGCGCTGGGAACTTCCTCCGCGCGTTCCGCACCGTGCCCGAGGCGGCTGCGCTCATATGGCCTCATACTGCCTGAGCAGGCGCCCCCAGGGAAGACTGCGCCACGCTGGTGCAGGTGAGTACTCCTCCCTCTCTCAATCACTTAAGACTCCCTTCCCACCTTACACAGCAGACCTGAATTAATGCATAATTTACGTAGATAAGACAAGACGTCTAGCTAGTCTAGTTTTTAGCAACGGCCTTTTAATTTAAATAAAAGTAAAGTAAAGGTAATTACCTCATAATTAATTATTACGACAGTGGGTAGTTAGTTATAAATAATTGACAAGTGAACGCCTCGCGTGCCCGAAAGAAAGTGAGCTGAGGTGGTCGTGATGCCAATGTCCGTCG
Source organism: Melinaea menophilus ssp. n. AW-2005 (assembly GCA_918358695.1). Taxonomy (NCBI): domain Eukaryota; kingdom Metazoa; phylum Arthropoda; class Insecta; order Lepidoptera; family Nymphalidae; genus Melinaea; species Melinaea menophilus. The sequence continues at coordinate 8,667,451 of OU911053.1, forward strand.
GTTTCCTCTACTCGGGTGCCTTCGGTAATTTTCGTCATCGCTAGCCACGCCCCGCGACCCCTTCTTAGGAAGAAGTCAACTCTAGTACGACCTCTCCCGACTGTTGAACGTCCACGTCTTCATTCTGATGAAAACGGACTCACCGATGTTTGCATCGGGATGTTCCACATTGTCACTATCTGTAATAGAACAAAGTATCACAATTTAGAATTGGCTTACAAGACTTCCCGTAAATTATGCAAAGCTGAAATAATTTTATTTTATAACACGAGTACGTCACCAACGTGTACTAAGACTGTCGGAATTAATAATCTCGCAATTGCAAGGTTTTATATACGGTTCTTTATCGCATTTTTAAATCTTGATTATGTAACTCGGGCATAGTATCGTTGGGGGTATTTTTTAAACTTTAAGGCGTTTTTAAATATTGTAAATGCATCTCGGGAGTATCGTTACCCAAGCTTATCAGATGAAATCGGTAGCTATTTCAAGACAGCTAAAATATTCATGCTGGGAAGCATAAATAGTCTATCAACGTTTAACGTTCCCTTACTATGATCACACATGGTCCGATCCGTCATTTTCTTTGAAGAGAACAATGGGATACGCATAGGGTCCGCCGCTAAAGGAAAGTTTGTAAGGGCCTACAGTAAATAGGCATGCGGCTAGTCAGCGTTACGTGCATACAGTAGCATACGTATTAACAGAGCTGAGAGCTGTGCCAATTATTAAATAATCATTAAATTAATTAACGATCGTTAACTACCTTTTGCAAAGGGAACCAGTTAAATTTGTATTAATAGATTGCGATTGGTCACAGCTGAACATGGAACACACCATTTACGTTAGTATTACAAGACGTTAAACGTTGTCCGTTTACGCGCACACAGGCAACACTCACGGTTTAATACGTCCGGTACGATCATACAAATAGATGAAACAAGAAAATCAACTTATAATGAAATATCAAATTCAATTAGTAATGTTACGTAACTAGTCGACTCAATAATTTGACTGCCTATACCTCGATAATTAATATGTGAGTATTTGGTTGCAATTAAAATGCTTTACAATATTGTCAGATATTAGTGACACTCACGAACCACTGAATTATATAAGAACATCAGTTGGATATACTCTGTATGACCGCGCTAACAATAATGTCGTTTGATCTACCCTCAAGTTAACGACAATAATTTACGGATTTTTTTTTCGAGATTCAGAACGGATTTTCGCCCAACATTCACTCACGTTATGACCAAGCTTTTTATAGAAAGTACAGATAACTTTTAACTTTAAGTACGTTTTGAATATTAGAATGTAAACCGGACGAAACGGGGTTATTATTAACCAATGTAATAGATTTTCGACATTTAACTACCCTCAAGCGTAATAATAATCATCGCGCATAATTTGCATACGTGGCGTAGCGATCCGAGTCCATATACATTACATCAAAAATAATGTTAGCGATATCGATCTTTCATGCGCACTCAATGGTATAAATTCAATAAAATACGACTAACTGCGATCGCTAGTGACCTATTCTAGTAACCAAGTCCTCGCGTCACCTTTCAAACAATGGGCTATCCTAGACAAACTGCATGCCGCTTTGTCTACTTTCTCGCACCAAGATTCAACGTCGATAATACTTGGATTAAAATTTGAAATATAAAAATGAATCGGACTTACTTGGATATTGCACTTAAAGCTCCGATGATGCTGTATTAGTGCTACTAGCGTGGGATTCGGGGCAGCGGCGGCGGCGAAGTAATTCTTCTCCACGGCTCCGACGCCACCACCGGCCGCAGTTAATGGGCGAACGTCATCCGCGCGTGTCCCTAACAGGTCCGAGTCACGGGCATCGTTCACATTTGAGCTCTCTAAAGCAGTTAGACGCGCCAGTGTCATTTCTAATTGATCTACAACGTCTGGCACATCTGAACTTCTTCCTACCCTACTTCTAGTTACACGTCTATCGGCCATTTCGTTGTTAAATAGATAATTTATAAAATAAACTGTATTGCCAGGACAAGCAAAAGCGAATAGGGCACAAGCTCTATCCCACTTCCAATTTTAGCAAAGGCCTTTTAAATTGAATATAAGAATAACAACTAAATAAAATGTAATTACTTCACAAAAAATTAATTATCACAGCAGTGGGTAGTTATAAAAAATTTACAGAATAATATTTAAGCTACTTTTTTTTTTTTTTTTTTTTTTTTTTTTGTGTGTCTCTGCTGTTAGCCCTACTGGCCATGACAGCGTCACCGGTGGAATATTATTATTTAAGCTAAGACAAGTGAACGCTGCGCGTGCCCGAAACAAAGTGAGCTGAGGTGGTCATGGCGCCAATGTCCGTCGGTTGCCTCTACTCGGATGCCTTCGGTAATCTTCGTCATCGCTAGCCACGCCCCTCGACCCCGTCTTAGAAAGAAGTCAATTCAACGACTGTATATAAGATTTTTATAGACATATATTATACCATACATACCTCATACATTATATTTTATATATATATACATTATATATTTTATATATTTAAAAATTTCGCCGCTATTTAACCAGAAGATATGGTGTTTTTCGGTTGTTTTTGTTATAAACCAAAGTTATGTTTTGTTTTTGTTTCGTCAAAATGAAAATATTATGTGCTCCTACCATTACTGTTTTTTCAATATAATATACAAGTTTTAACTCGTTATTATGTAATATATATTTGATTTTGTGTTCCTCATCTTTCCGAACCAGAGTTCTCTAAACACTTAAATTACAACCAAGCGAAAAAAATAAAATTACGAAATCTCCGTAAAAATCCATAACATATGTTGTTTTACCTTTCAGAGCTGGAATCGCTTCATCCTTCATCAGATGCACGCTGAAATATTAGAAACGAAGAGAAAAGAAAAGGAGCTGGCCTACATAGCACAGGGACTGAGACTAGTGAGACCCGGTAATGAGGCTGTGCAGAAGTTACTAAATGGAGAAATAGACGAATTCGAGTTGGACATGCAGTTTTTAGACCCCTCCTTGGCAGAGAAGAAGGACTATGGTGAAAACTGGCACAATGATATGAGTGAGTTGTAATTGATTATTAAAAATAGAAGAAAAAAGTGTGTGAGAGAGAGAGAGAGAATTAAAAATACGTAATAGCTTCTAAATTGAATTTACAAATAAATTAAAATAATTAATAAATATTGTAAACTAATATTTGATATTAGCTTTATGAGCAGCTATATTTTCAGCTCAGTAATTACCTGATATGTTTTTTAATTTAATTTCCAGCATACCTGAACCTTCCACCCCAAGCGGAGTGCGAGGACCTCATTGAAGCTCCTGAATCTCCCGAACCTGAGGAAGCTCCTCCTCCCATCGAGGAGTCGGAGATATCACAGCTGTTCGCAATCGGGAGACAACAGATCAATAGATGCATGAAGTGTAGCAAGGAGGTTGGTTTTATTATTTTATATACTGTTTTTGGCTATAAATCAAAATCTATATAGAAGAATGTGATATGTAATTTTAATATATTATTTAGAGTTATATATTTAGTTTTGAAAGTATATATATATATATATATATATATACAATAATAATAAGATAGTACCAAGCCATGAGTATTAAAATATCCAATATTTAACTGTGAAAGGTATATTATAATATTAATAAGTGGTTTGTTAGTTAATTAGAGATTCATTTTGAAATCCATCCATTGAAAACTAAATAATTAATCCGTCATTATCCGAAATACATGTGTTTTTAATTAGGATTGAATTATTATTTTTTTATTTGAAGTATATAGTTTTAGTTATATTTGAAGTATGCCAAATGGGAGTGTCAGGAGGGATTGCTTTAATACCATATTTATCAACATAAATCCTTCTGTAAAGACAATCATGCGTGTTCCAGGAGGAGCGCGACATGGTGGTGTTGGCGTGCGCGCTGCAGTACGGCGCGGGGGCGTGCTTCCCGGAGCTGGTGATTGCGTCGCTGGCGCCGCGCAGAGCCACGCCCGCCTGGTGCGGCGCCTGCGCCAGGTTCACGCACACTACACAAACCGGCCGGATACTGCGGTGAGAACACACACACACGCATACACACACACACACGTACGCGCACACACACACACACGTACGCGCACACACACCGACGTGCCTCGTGTGCCTGATGCATGCCCTTGGCGCACTGTATATAAAGCAAAAAAATATATATTTCTTTCTTACTTTACAGACTTCTACCAATACTGACGATAAATTGCGGAGGACTGACCGCTCAGGAAATGGCGTTCTGGTCGAAGGGAGGCCGGAAATCCACGGTAAAATAAATTTACTTAATCTTAGCATATTTAAAGATATTACTTTTTAAGCAATTTAATTTAACATTTTTGATTAAACATTGTCTCATACTATTAAATGGTGACCAATTTATAATCTATGCAAAACAAAAATATATGTTTATATTAATATTTCAGCAGGAAGTGATCAAAAGGAGCGGTAGCGGTAAGCCCTGCAGGTACGGGCTGCACTGCGCCAGGCCGGGCTGCCGGTTTAAAGATCCGGAGAGGTACACAAACTGACTAACATATATATATATATATATATATATATATATATATATATATATATATATATATATATAATGTCACTAACGTTAATTTATTGATTATGTTGATAATTAGATCAATGATATAATAATATTTGTAGACCGGCCCCGGCCCAGAGTACTCAGAAGCAAGGCTGCGTCCTCCCCCACTACTTACACATCAGGCTGCAACCGGACGGAGGCGTTGTGGTGAGCGACGAGGTAATTATTAATTAATTAATTAATATTGATTATAAATATCTTTATAACACTGCCTTAGGATTGAGTTTTACTTTCATATGTATCTTATCCGCGTTGAATCAATACTAGTGATTGTTTGTCATCAAATATTTGTTAGGAAGGTCTATTGATAACATACTTATGACTTAGGCAACTTAAATCACACAACAAACACAGTTGTTGATTCACGATTTATTATTTATAACAATTCAATAATTATTAGTTAATAATAAAAAGAGAGAGAGAAAGAGAGAACAAACAAAAGAGTATAATAGTTTTATTGATTGCAACTAATCAGATCTATGAATAACAACAGTATCCGTTAAAATGGAAAACATATTTTCAGACAAGTCTATTACCGGAGGTGAAATCGGATTTCAAGAGCAAGTATCAAAAGGAGCACTGCACGCTGCTGGCGGCGGTGGTGTGCGTCGAGGATAACCCCAAGAACCTGGTGGCCTACTTGAGAGTGCCGGACGAGAGAGACGAGACGAGGTGGTTCCTCTTCAATGATCTCAAGTAAGGGTTCGGTCTCTCTTTTTAATATGATCATTATCATTTCATTAAATGTAAAGATTTGTTTTCCGGCTCTTTCAAATTATAAAGTAGACGCTTATTAAAACCAGTCCCAGGAGACTTTGGAAGGGGAGAGGAGGAGAGGAGGAGTAGCTAGAATTTGCTACCAAAGGTCGTTATTGAAATAAGTTTCTTGAGTCGGAGCCGACCGACATGTGGATAAGCTTTAGGGATGGAGGCAGTAAGTTTGTCCTTTGAGGTTGATAACAATCTCGGATTGTAGATCGATTATTAATTTCCTCTCCTATAGTTTAGTCCCGGTAGGTGGAGACGAGGTGGCTTTTGAGGTTGATTTCAATCTCACTTGTAGAAAAGTTCGTTGGTGAAGTAAACAAGGCTAGTGTACACAAGCCAGTCAGGTTGCACGACGGGCTCGGGAGTCATTGGCAATGCAGCTCAATTCTCTTGCAAAGGGCACCAGTAAAGCATCAGACCAATGGCGCAGAGTAAGTTGTTTTATTAATAATTTTAGTCTTTTCGTCATCTTATAAATTAATATTTGCTACATTATTTTTCCTTCATAATAATTTAAAAAAATATTATTATTATCTGGAATGAAGTAACAGTTGGTAAAGTTACCTCTAATGATATAAATTTGAAATTATAACTAATTGTATTGAATGCCCAGTACTGGATAGAGTTTAAAGCACGGACCAAAACAAAGGCTGCAGATTTAAGGAGGAATGCCTCTTCAACTGGTGGGGGACCTAGTAAATTTGTTCCCCTTACTGCAATGGAGGAGAGAGTCCTGGCACTTATAGGTAAAGTGGCAGTGGAGGGATCACCGGAAGTACGGATACCTGTGAATGTTAGTCTTTCAAGTTTTTTTTAAATAGTATTAAACTTTAACATAATATATAGTTATATATTATACACATTATAAAATACTCTTACGAAACATAAGTTTTTCTCAATATATAAATTATAATGTTTGCAAATTTACTCACTATATTTGTGCTGTTTTTTTTGTAAATACTTGATAAAATATTTTATAGATATCTATAGAGGAGACAGCTGTACCTGCTGCAAATATAACAGAGGAGACAGCTGCACCTGTTGCAAATTTAATAGAGGAAGCTGCTTTACCAACCGATTTATTAAATTAAGGTTTACAAATGGAGGTAGAGTGCCAGGAAGACATTCACCTCCGTTACCCTCATTGCCACCACCTTCTGTTATAATAGGGCAGAGAGAAGAGAGTGAGGTTATTTTTTTTTAGAATCAACAATAAGTTGAGCCATAAACTATTTTATTTTTATTTTTAGGACTCCTTAGAAAATCTTCACATATTTCATTTCCCTCCACAAGCCAACAAAGGTCAAGAATTTCGAGGCCTAGTATGTATTCAATGTTAACATCGTTAGTAGTACATATCCTGAAGGCCTAATTTAAATGTATTGATTATTTTCTAATTTCCAGTTAGACGTGACCCCAACGTGTTGGGCTCATGACTTGGAGATGAGGCGAATGGATATTGAAGATCGCCAAAATATGATTTTAGAAAATACTTACAAACAAATTCAATTATTAATAGAAACTATACAGGAATTAGTAGAAGTAATAAGAAATAATAATAATCTCTTTTATTTAATGTATTTCTTTTATTGTATGCAATTATTTATTTATTTAAATTTTTACATTAATTTACATTTTTGTATAGAATTAATATATGACAACAAATTAGAATTCAAGTACAGCATACTATTTAAAAATTATTGACTAACTAACATATGTTCAAAAAAATACTAAATACAAACACATGTTTGAATGTTTATTTGAAAAATATATTAAGAAAGTACTAGATTTAAAAAAATACTAAACTAATAAACAAACAAATTATAATAAAAAAAGTTTTTAACTACAAAGTTCCTCAATTATAAAATATTATAAAACAAAGAAAATTTTAGACATTGGATCTTACTCTCCATAATCGCTGTACGAGGACATCTCTACTGCGGTCTGATAACTCTGCCATTTGTCTAGTTTCAAAACAACCTGGAGCTGCAGATCATTGTTCACATCGCTGTGATCTAGTTGAGGTAATGGGACTTTTTGAGCATTGGCAATGTTGTGTAAAACAACACATGCATTCACAATTTTTCCACTCTTAATTGGATTATAGTGAAGTACTCTGTGTGCCCACAGACAACGCCACCTTGCCTTCAAAATCCCAATGCAGCGTTCCACAGTGTTTCTGACACGACAATGTTGAGAAGTATAATGTTCCTCCGGAGTGTTAGAAGATGCACCTAAAATAGGAGTCATCATCCAAGGGCGCTGTGCATATCCAGAATCTCCTATAAAAAATAAATTAAGACATTTAGCTAAAATATATGTTATTCTTATCAACAATATTACCAACACATACCTAGTAGCCAGCAACGTTCTCCATTCACATGAAGTCTTTTCCAATATTGTTTAATTTCACATTGGTTCCAAACATAAGAGCCATGTGATGCACCTCCATATGATGCATCAACATGTATTATGTTTAGATTTGCATCAGATATAATGTTTTATTGAGTAATATAAACTTAAATAGATTTTAAATGTTTGATACCTCTGTTGATTAATTTAAATATAACTGTTAGTTTTTGATTTATGCATAATTGCTTACCAGTAGTACATTGAGGGAATGATAATTTTTTCTATTAATGAATACTTCCTCGTGGTCAGTGGGTCGAATTAAAGCCACATGTGTACCATCAATACACCCTATTATACCAGGGAATCTAAACTTCTCCATAAACCTAGTGAAATTATATAATTATAAAACATAATTTATGATTGTAATTTTTTATATAATAATAATATAAAACTTTTAACTTACTCTTTTATAATAATTTGTCTTTCTCTTTGGGATCCAGGGAACTTAATAAATTTTAAAAGGATGTCTGGTTTTTTGAAAGCATTTGTGACCTCAGTTAAACATTTGCTAAATGTAGGTTGAGACAAACTGTTTAAGACTGATGCCCCTACACTACGCCGATATGAACCACAAGCATAAAAGTTTAGAACTGCCAAGATCTAGAATAGAAAGGATAGATAAATTCAAATTTTTATACGAAATAAGTAGCTGTGCAACGACGTTATGGATTATGATTAAATGAGTGTTATACTTACTTTCAATTCATTGCGCATTGCAGGTTTTCTCCTAGAAATTGGGAGATGTAGACTAAGTATTTCAAGAACTTGCTGGTATCCGTTCGTGCTCAATCGAAAATTGGCAACAAATTCTCTATCTGGGAGCTGCAAGCGATCACTAGCATCGCGAAGACGGCGTCTCTCGATGCGTAAAATATTATGCTTTCTTGGCGGTTCTTGCTTCTTCAGCAAGAGTTAATAATATCGAAGAAGCCATCGTTTGAAGTTTCAAGTAATAACTAATTGTTGGTAGATATATTCTTAATTTAGGACTGAAACAGATTGTACTCAAAATAGTAAAAATGAAAATCGATAAAAGAATCGATTATTATCAAAAAATATCACTACACGGTCGAGGTCATTGACTCAATAACCATAACAATAACTGTTTTATTTTACGTTTGTCACGCAACATCAAATTAACATTAGGCTCAGTAAATCTGTGACTCGTAAAAACAAATTTCTACTTTAACGTGGAAATGCAAATACATTCATAGAAAATCGCATTGTTATTGACGTTTTATATCTAACGACACGACAATGATACGATACGATTTACGATAATTTAACTTGGAAACAAGGATTTGGATGTGAACTTAAGTTGCTATGGTAACCTTTGTCATATTATCCGTTGCTACAGTAACTCTTACCCCCGCTTTAAGTGGTTTAAAACTTGGCGAAATGCAAAAAGTTGAAATCAGTTGGGACAGCAATTCCGTAAAATCCGTTCTTAGTGGACGTCTACGTGGTAAATCGTTTATATATAAATATATATTATAAAAATATTTTAAAAAATATCAGAAGTCTAAAAGCAACAAATATTCTTAAAATTGTTATTTGTCTTACACATCACATAAAAACCATTATAAAAATGACCATTTTCATAGTATCTAGAATGTAACTAGAATCTAGTACAAGTTGTATTTTAATATGCCATATTGATAATACTAGGGCTGTATTCTATAATAATCTTTATTCATAGCTTTTCAAAATATTCCCCTCTAACCTCAATGCACATGTGTATTCGGGTGAACCAGAGTATAAAACATTAAAAACATCTCTTGTGATCGACTGAAAAATCTGAAACTGCTTTTAATCCCCCTTCTATGATGTGTATTGTATTTATTTTCTCTCAATAACCAGTCCTGATGACGTTTCATGTGGTCATAGTTTTCCTTCTCTCGACCACAATTGAATTCACGGAACCAATAACTAACCGCTGTTAACGCAGTAGCAGACTCCTCAAAAACATTTTCATAACCGTGAAAGTTTACCCTTGTTTAAAATCATAGAAAATATAGCATGAAAAGCCTCTCACGAGACGTCCGTTACAAAGAAGAAAAAATTTTAATAAATATTTAAGAAAATAACTACACTTAAGTGGCCAATGTTACACTAAGGAGTTTTGAATTGAAAGAAGGTTTCATTGAGGAGTTTTGTATCCAAGTTACAGAGAAAATAGATTATACTTATTTACTTAATGACTTATAATTTTCGGTACAGCCGTAACAGATGATTAACCACTACTTTTTTTAAAATAACAGCAAGTACAAGTGACAATAATATTTTTAATAATATTTCAATGTTAGAATCCAGGCATTTAATATAATATAATATTTGTTAAAATTACCTACGATTTTAAACTTAATATATGCAGTTCAACAGATTTTTTTAAATAAAATCTAATATTAAACACAAATAGTATTTGTAATTTGTATATAAGCGTAATTGAAATAAAAACGTTAGCCTCCTATTAGCAATAGTAATTTTCTGAGGCGGATGGACTCGCGGGCACCAACTAGTCTACAGATAATGTATTAATTTGAAAACATAATGTTATTAATTATATTATATTACATATAATATAATATACCTACTTAAATATATAAACCATATGTTAAATTAAAAGTTACACTCAATTATGACAAAGTTCCTACGATTGCGAAACAATATATATATGTATCAGTCTTTATATATGTATGCATGCATTAGCTTTTATATAAGTATGTGCCTTTATATAAGAATTAGCCTTTAATTACTGAGTTACAATTCATTCTCAAAATAAAATAACTTGTATATTATATACTTTGTCCGTCAGTGAAGGAACAACCAAAGTAGAAATTCTTTGATATTCAATAATTTGTATTATACTGTACTCAAAATTCTTCTTATTTTTAAAAATAATATTGGTAATACATTCTTACAATAAAGAAATTGACATAATTATACATCGTTTCAGAAAAATTAAATATAATTAGACAAAAAGAAATATAGAACAAAATTTTGTGCCAATTATGACAGTTAATGTCAATTTATCAATTTTTTTTATAAATATAGAAAAAAAAGTGAACAGACAAACCAAAATATCTATATATGTATTACTTCATTCCCATAATGTACGTATGTGTAAAACTTTCTTTAATAAAAAATATAAAAGTAATATCAACTGCATTCTGCATTTTCATATTTATTTAAGGATAATAAGTATGTCAATACGTATTCAAGTAACCCGTTATAACCAACGAGGCTTTCTAGTTTGTCGTAATGTAAGTGTATTATTTAAAATAATATTTATATAAATAATATTAAAAATTAACTCTAAAAATCGGAAAATATTTGTTATATTTTCTACATTTTAAATATAATTGATAAATGAATTTTGAAAACAAGATGGCTACCTCGATAAATGACATGTCAGCTATAGTTTCTTAGGATTTCGTAGTCCACTAGGAACCTTATTAGTTTCGTCATATCTATCCTTTCGTCTCTCTGACTCCAATCTAATTCAGAGCTCTTAGTACAACCGACAAAGTGATAGAATTTTTTTATATATATATTTTTTTTTATGTTAGTTCCACTACACGTTAGGTAGGTCTTTAAAAAGTATGGTGGGTTTGCAAAAATCATTTTTCGATTAAGGTAAGATTATTATTATTATTATTAAGATTAAATATTAACCAATAAAGTGATTATTTTAGATTCATGTGCCACGTGTCTAAGTTTTACAAGTTGACAAGTAATAGTCGGTTAACTTAATGTTTACATTTTTATGCGATTCGGTTGCAATCGCGAGCTATCTATCTATCCATAATGGACAACTGCGGAACCCTGCGCGTGGCTTAAACACGCACTTGACCAGGTTTTATTTGGTTTCATATCACAGTTAAAAACACAGGAAAAAATATAATTCAATTATGTTATAAAGTCACATAAAGTTAAGGATATTTTGTACAAATTTCATATAAAATGATTTATTACCTGAGAAGGAAAAATTACCCCGCAAATATTATAATAATATTTCACATTATTTTTTGCTGCAAGCTCGTTTGCTGATGCGTCAACAACGTTAATATGTAATATTAATGACAATGACCCTCAAGGACCTCAGTTTTCTTTATCATTTTGTACTATAAATTATTCAATCAATAAATGTACCCATCATATTATTATAAGTATTACAAATAACGAAAAAACTAAATAAATAAAATAAGTAATTTAAATTATTAAATTAAACATATATATTTTTTTTTACTTTACGTAATAATTTCATGGTGTGAGCTCCAAAACTATACAGTAAAGTGAAAGGAGAATAAAAATAAGGGCCAAAAAAACTGGAAACTGTGAAATTAAAATACACTTAAATTAATCGACAATGTTTGACATATGAAGATTAAATGAAACGAGTTTTTTTTATAACAGATAATTCGCAAAAAACAAAAATGGATAAGAGGATTTAAATTGAAATCGATTTTCTTGTATAATAAAAAAGGACTTACATAACGGTACAAATATTATTACTGTTATTTGTATAATAATTTTATTACATAATAATTAATATTAATCATGAAAATCTTTAAAAAAAATCTCCTAAAAAAGTTGTTACATCGATTTACAAAAGAAAAATCGATACCTACATCTATGATATCTATATTCAACACTTGACAGCTGTCAAGTGTCAAGGTTCAAAGTTCAAATAACATTAATGACATTTGTTAATTATTTCTATAACAATTTTGTTTTCTGTATTTGGTATCAAAAAAGGTTTAATTACTTATATAGTACTTATGAAACCTCCTACTTCATTTGTACTATTCCAAAGGATCGGACCGTGGAAAATAACCTAAGAAACTACATGGATTCCTTTTAAACTACCCTCATTTTGGTCATGTTTTTGAAGGAATCCATTTATATTTATGGACATAATAAAATAAAATATGATGAAATCTATGCTATACATTATTTTTAATTTAGTTTCCTGCACAATTATACATTATGTATTCTGCATTCAAATAAATTGTAAAACTCTTATAATTTCAAAATAAATCGAATGGAATACCCGCCACTTCATTTATATTTTCAGTATGTATATATTAACACTAAACCTACCGACAATTCTTGTATACCTGTTCCGTCCGGACGCCGTCAAATTGACCGGTAATTAAGTTATTTTATTATATAACGCAGGTAATAATGGAAATAAATAAAAGTAAAGAATGTAGAAAATATTATATGCATATTCTAAGAATTGTAATGTAGTTTGATAACGATATTATAACGTTTAAAAATGTGTAAGTTTTACAAAAGTTTAAGAACGATCAATTTGACCGGTACTTGATAGGTTTAGTGTTAACAAGACCAGAAACTCAATACTTATCTTTGATACAGGACTTGCTCTCAATCAATCAGTTACAGAGATCCAAATGAATATCCCGATAAAGTGAAAGGCATCAAAATATCCTGTTTAATTTATTTTAATTTAGCTTAAACTTGCCATAAAAATTATACGTACGATATCAAAGCAGGCCCTCCTGTCACTTCCATTTGACGTACACATGTCATCACTGGTATGGATTCAAAGTGGAAACGATATAAATAAATAAATAAACCTAGTCCAGGCAAGAACCACTCGATCGTGGTTAAAGCCGTTCTTAGTTAGCTCAGATCTGAAACATTCACACACCAAATAGTTTTCAGTTTGAGAGAAAACGTTCTCTAAATGATAAAGCGTCTTTAGAAAGCTCTAGAGTAAGCGGTAATTAAATGTAAGGAAAATAGAGCCTAAATACAAACGATATGTGATATTAAATACATATCCGACCATAAATCTATCTTTATACTTAAAGGCCTGTATCAAAGGGAAGGTGATAATTACAATAAACTTTATTAACACTAAACCTACCGACAATTCTTGTGCACCTGTTCCTACCGCACGCGGTCAAATTGACCGGTAAATAAAAGTTATTTTATTATATAACGCAGGTAATAATGGAAAGAACTAAAAGTAAAGAGTAAAGAAAATATTATATGCATTTTCTAAGAATTGTCATGTAGTTTGATAACGATATTATAACGTTTAAGAATGTGTAAGTTTTACAAAAGTTTAAGAACGGTGAATTTGACCGGTACTTGGTAGGTTTAGTGTTAATAGTGACATAATATGTATACAAAAAAATAATTTTCATATATAATAGTACTTTATATAACTGGAAATATATTTTAATTACATTCTGTTTATGACAATTGTTTAGCATCACGTAATTCCTTTTCATTATGCAATTTTAAGCGCTCTATTACCCTAAATAGTGTTCAATCACACTATTTAATATGTAAGTCGACCTAGCGTTCGTAGATTGATGAAATGGCTTACAAATTAAAAGACGGATACAAAAAATTTAGTTACATATTGCTAGCTCTTTCTCGCGGCGTTCGCGTTCCACTAATATATATGTTAAATAGGTTTCTTAAAATACGACAATAAAGGTCTAAGATTCAACAACCTTGTGTCATAATTATTGAGCTGAGCGTAAGCGAAGCTTTTAACCGTTTGGTAAACTTCTTTTTGAAGCAACATCACATAAAAACTACTTAACCGATTTGAATGAAAATTTGCAGAGATGTAGAGGTTGGGTTAGTTATGATTAAAAAAAAACAGAATTAAAATATCTCATTTCGTTCAGAAATGATGGTCAAAAAACTGAAGACTCGGCTCAACTCCCGCACCGCACGGCGGCGGATCCTAGTTATAAAATAAAATCATGGAGTGCCTTATTAATTTTAGTATTATTTTTACTTATTATAAATCAACATATAGGATAATTATCACTCCATAATAAACTCACATTTTCACGGTAAAACACAAAATAATATTTGGCTTATAATAACTTAAAATAAAAAAAAAATATAGATTTCAATACAACTTTCATTGTAGATAGATGAGTTCGGAAAGCAGAGGAAGTCGCTGGAAACAGTCTAGTATATATAAAAATTAAGTACTCTAATACACAATAACAAATATAAAAAGTAGATTGTTGTTTGTGTGTCGAGGTCAGCATTATTCATGTAAATGTGTATTTATTTACACTTTGAGTGTATTTTCTATATTTAATATTGACATAAGCGTGAAAGCTCTTTAAAATAACGAGACGTGTTATTCAATAAAGGTGAAACTGGTTATTTAGATGCCTTCATTTCTAAAGAAAGTCATAACTGACAATCGTTATAACGCATACACACCCACACATACACACACACACACACACACGTACATACACGCACACACGCTCACACACAAACACACATTATATATAATAATAGTAATAAACCTTTATATTTTGTAAAAATTCTCGGAGGTCGTTCTTGGGATTTTGAAAAATTATTTAGTTTTTAAAAATTGTTATATTGAGGTTTCTTATATTAGAATTAAATTGTATGTGTACAAAAAAAAACAGAAAATGTATTTAGGATAAAATATTTGGAAATTTCGATTAAAAAAATAAAACGTATTTTTTTTGTCTTTGAAATTGTCTTGTTTATCTGTCTGTGCGTGCAAAATTAATTATGTATCTATTGTAATTAAAGTACTATATCCGTATCTCGAGTAAATACAGTAGTTATTCAAAATAGAGTCCAAAAATAAAGATGAAAGAAACGAAAATAGATATATTCAAAATATCGCGAGTATTTATTAAGATTCAGAAATGCCAAATTAAAAGTTATACTTATAAATAAAGTAATAAATATTTCATTAGGTTGATTAATTAGTTCGTCATCGCGTCACTAGATGTCACTATATGACAAAATAATAATTTTTTTACGAAAACAAAAAAAAAATCAATTAAATTACGGCATGGACTTCATTCAAGATATTTTATAATTCGCTTTACCTAAAACATACAATATTATTATAAAAATCATAGAAATGGAGTGAAAATTGCAATAAAAAAAAATTTGATCATTAACCGTTTTTTTTTTCTTTTATAAATCGGCAAATTACCAAAAATAACTGAAATACATATAAATTTGTAAGTATGTTAATTTGTAATCTACTTTTTAATATCCCCTAACCAATCACCGCAATATGTTATTAACTTTAAAGGAAATTCAATCTTAAGTCAACGACAAAAGGTGTAATATTACTTATTATATATAAAGTAAGGCTTCCAAGACCCAAGATGAAGTGACATCTTAAGATTTACTTCACACCGCGTTTTAACTTTAGTCAGTGAAAAGACCTAAAGGAAAGCGGTCGTGTTGAAGATTAAAATTTATCTACGTAATTACCGGTAAGTAAAAAAATACCGATTTTTATCTGTATTTAATAAATAATAATAATAATTTATCATATTTAATTTATATTTAAAGTAACTTTATTTTAAATGCGTTCTTTGAATAATACGATACGAACGATTTTATATTAAGTTTATTTAAATATAGTAAAAAGGGCACAAAATACAACAATAATAATATAACTTTCGTCTGTCTGTGAATAATGCTGTAGTTATGAAGGAAAGTTGTCTCTGACCTAAAAAGTCTACGATAAAATACGGTTAGCTTTTTACTGTTTAAATTGAGGTTTAGACAATTATTAATAATTAATTATTAACTACCTTTACTGCTAGTTTGTTTCAAACTATAATAAATATTTTATTACCGTTTTACCGATTTTTTTACCGTAATAAATAGTTAAAACAGTATAATTTAAGACTTTAGTGTTTAAAAAAAAAAAAAATTTGCGATTTTATTTAATTCTTATTTTGAAATGTCAAATGTGAGCATTTAAATGTTTCACAATTAAAATATTTCTCTCACTTTCCATTTTAACTTTCGATGTTTCCGAGTGGTGAATTTACGATTACAAACTATTAAGATTGGTTCCGTAGAATATATTTACATAATTATGCTTGATTATTGCTATTGCATTGACATATATTATTTAAACATTGTTATTATTTATTTGCTAGCTGTTACACGTGACTTTGTTCTCCAAAACTATAGATATTTGTATTTATATAAATTAGTAAATTGTAAATTGTATTTATATAAAATAGTGTATAAATTATTTTAACATTACTTCTACTGATCGAACCGCAGAAGGGACAGAATTATCCTTATTTGTCAGTTTAAGGTTCCCTACCGAAAAGGTTCAAAACCGAAGCTTTGTTGGACTATTGTTCGCTTCGGTCCGTCAGAACCCTTCATTTTCGAAAGTCGCGGAGATATATCGATGAAATTAAAATCACAAAAATCATATTTTTACACTCTCAATGGAATTAAAATAAATAGGTTACTCAGTTTTCGATGATCTGTTTAAATTATAAAAACAATCTTATAAGGGGTCAAGAATTTAAATAAGAAACTACTAGTTTAATTGAAGTATCCTATGAAAGGGCTGGGTGTAGATATTTAAAAAAATATTTTTTTACGACGCATAAATTGCTATAATAGGAATAGTAATAAAACATACCGTTTAACGTTTTGAAAGCTGAAGGAATAATTCAAGATTCCATTCCAGATTTGTAACCCACAAATCTGTATAGTATCCTCGGTGGGCGAATCCAACTCGCATTTTTCTCCGGGTTATTTTTTGTACAAAGAACCCAATACGTCAGTTAAAAATATTAGCGTTAAAAAACGAACTCCCTCAATTGGTTATTACAATTTTTTACTTTAAAGGATTATTTCATAAAAAATAAATCATAATATTCATAAATTGACGAGGGACATGCCATAATTATTTATTTTTGGGTTTATAAACAATTTTTTTTTCTACTGTACCCTGATCATTTATATTTTATAGCAGAGGTCGAATTACTGAGTGCTTCTCACACGTGATTCGAATAATTTAATCAACCTATTATAATTCTACAGAGTCTCTACATTGTAACAAAAATAAGCAATGATGTCCGTCTCTTCATAAATATATATAATAAAATATATAATTCTTTATTTTTAAATATATTTCTGACGCTACTTTCAAGTTTCAAATGGATCTGTCAAAATAACTAACCTCAATATACAATAAAAACTTTTTGGTGAAGTGTAATTAATTAATGTTTCATTTGTTTTCTGTATCATTATAATTATTAACATATGAAGGTAATTATTTGAAGGCCACCGTGAAATTACATTTACTTTGTAGAAAGTTAACTTGATTAAAGTAAAATTTATAATTATATAGTTTTAATTGGTTACCTATCAGACCGTAATGAGATAAGGTTTTAGTGAAATTTAACTTATTAAATTTAATTATTATTAAATGTTTTAAGTATGTAGGTACATACAGATGCAAAATACCACAGAAAAATAATAATTCATGTTTTTTTTTATATAAAACCTTCTTCATAAAGATTTACTTGTATACTTATAGTAATAAATATTATTCTTTCTTAAAATGTTTTTTAAACTACGAATCATCACTTCATCAAAAACAAAATTGTATCGTATTTTTTCAATGTCTAAGTGACGTGTTAAGATAAAAAACTATATTTGATTAGATCTTGGAATGGAATGAAGGAATGTATAAATAAAAAAATCACCTTCCTCCTTATTAATATTGACTACGTATATCTCTAAGTCAATTGACAATAAAATAAATGCATTAGTCCGCGAGTTGTTGTAATAATAAAACGTGTTTCTTGTTACGTATTGTAATGTTTGATGGTTTTGTGTTAATTTAAATTAAATGTGTTATGAAATATTAATTTAAGTTATTGAATCATATACTTCTAATTTCGCGTAAATAAATACGCGTCTTGATTTAATTTAACATACAATATTTCGTAATCGGATTCCTTAATCAATGTGATCAGTATGTTGTATTGTCTCGACAATTTTAAATTAACAATGACTCTTTGTTATATTTCGGTCACTGTTTTAGGACACTGGACTATTTACATACTGAAATATTTTACTAATTTCAGTACTCAGGATAAGAATCTTTATAAATCGATTAAATCATGATACATGATGTTCTATACTAACACTAAAACTATTTATATATATATACATATATACTTTCGATTATATTTACGAAAGATATTATCACAAAAATGTAAAGCCTTGTATACACTTGTATAAAATCTTATTTAAAATAGCTATGTCGTATCTCAAGTCTGAAGGCGCATTTTGACAATAGTGTATTATTACTATTTACCAATATCATGTCTATTATAAAGCATACCGTATCATATGTTCTGGTATCTTAAATATACTGTTTTTTCTTACGTATCATTACGCATCGCATATATTATAATGAATATAATTTATTATGCTTTGCACTGTTAAAAAAATTATCCTTGTAAATTATTACAGCATATAATTAAAAAAGCATATTGTCAAGTTAAATGTGGCGTATTTAGTATCTCTGACAATCAGAAAAAAAAAATGGAAAGCGGAGATTTCTATCATACATCTTTACGATACATGTTCCCAGTGCCAACGTGTATCAAAACAGTGTATCAGATACTCGTATCATTTTACGTCAAACTAGCAATCATATTTAATACACACAAACGATAGAGGTGTGGAAAATTCTTTATATTTTGTGGTTAAACAAATTATTGGAACCGGTTTCTATGTAAATTGTAAACACAATAAGTTATGTACCTATTTGACTATTTATTTTCGTTCTCTGATGTCACGGAAGGTACTAAGAGTCTTAATTATAATATGTACTTAGTCTAGCACGCCATTTTCTTCAAGTATTCATTGACAATAATAAGAAAACATAAATGATAATTTATTATTATATTTTTAAAAGGTTTCTTTCAACTGTCATCGATTTTAATAATTAATGTATATGTATAATAGTAAATGTTATATAAGATTAATGGATACGTTTAAATAGTACGTCGGACATTTTAATTTGTAATTTTTTTTCTTAGCATCATTAGCTATCTTTTTTAGATTATTATTATTATCTTAAGTCTAGGAAGTTTTCGTATCTTCACTGCCTTCATTAAATATCTTCTTTTTTTCAGATATGATTGTGGCAGAAGCTTGGAAAGCAAACTACCTCTACTGGTTATTACCAGCAGTTCTATTGCTTGGTATACTCGCATTCTTCGGTCTACTCGCTATATTTTTCGCTATACGCCTGTACGCTAAGATCACTTGCGGCAAATACCGCGAGAAGACCAGGATGGACGGAAAGACTGTTATTGTGACTGGATGTACAAGTGGAATTGGAAAGGAAACCGCCAAGGAGTTGGCCAAGAGGGGTGCAAAAGTTATTATGGCTTGCCGCAGTATTGACAAAGCTGAGCAAGTAAAAGGTAAACACTAATGGAAATATAATCCTTTATTATACGAAGTACAAACAGTAACGAATATTTTTATGATTATCTATGTTTATGCACTATGCAGAAACTTCTTTACGGATTTCTTGTAATTTCCGCCGTACCTAGTTATGGTAAATCTGTGTAATTTTAAATATTGTTAGTCTAGAATCTGTCAAGTAATTAATAAATGGTAAATAATTACTTGCCAATTAAGAATAGTCGGCTAGTATAAGAATATTAGTTCGTAGTTCATTATTACTTGCTATTTTTACAAAATTACTTTATTGCGCAATTAATACACAATGATTACGCTAAAGTTGCTATTTTTAATTAACATGCCAAAGCAGATATGTGTAATTTATATTATAAAAAAAATGCGTCCTGAATACTTACATTACTGATAAGTAAACATTTCTTTATTGACCTAAAAGTATTAATTTAATGGTATCTATTCCAAAAACTATTCATACCAAAATAAAAACTATATTTTCAGAGGAAATAATGAAAGCAACGAAAGACGCCACCATTATAGTTAAAAAATTGGATCTCAGTTCCTTTTCATCGATACGGGCGTTCGCGGCCGATATAAATAAGAACGAAAAGTCTTTGGACGTCTTGATCCACAACGCTGGATACGCAGAAACGTTCAAGAAAAACAAATCCGAAGACGATATCGAACTGACCATGGCCACCAACCACTACGGACCGTTTCTGTTAACCCACCTCCTCATAGATTTGCTCAAGAAGAGTGCGCCAGCAAGAGTAGTCGTGGTTGCTTCATCTTTATACAGATTGGCGTCTGTCAATTTGGACAACCCTAACCCGTTGACGACAATGCCGGGATACCTTTACTATGTATCCAAGGAAGCCAACATCCTCTTCACCAGAGAACTGGCGAGGAGGTTGGAGGGCACTGGAGTTACAGCTAACTGCCTCCACCCTGGATTAATTGACAGTGGCATCTGGAGAAATGTACCCGTCCCTTTGAGTTGGGGATTGTGGTTAATAAATAAGTCTTTCTTCAAAACTCCGGCTCAGGGTTGTCAAACTTCAGTCATGTTGGCGGTTGATGAAAATTTATCAAAAGTCACTGGCAAATACTTCTCAGATTGCCAGGAGAGCTCCGTTTCTAGTTCCGCAAGTGATATGGGCAGAGCTAGAAAACTGTGGGAAATATCCGAGAAACTGGTGAAGTTAGAAGAAAACGATCCTCGTATTTGAGTTTTTTTTCTTAACATTTTTTACATTTTCGCAAAATGCTTAAAACGCCAAATCGGTGTAGTGTGAACGCAAGTTTAGTTTATGCATAAAAAAAGATGCTTAATTGTTTTTAGTTTTAAATCACAAATGTATAATACGAAAATACTTATACATCCGGATGTATGTATAATTACTGCTTTATAACCTGAGTGTCCCACAAAAAAAAAAAAAAATTAACAGCTGAGCAACTTGACGTTTTTTCTGCATTTTTTAAAAAATACTAGCACATATAAAATAACATTGTTATCAATATATCGGCAAGCCCTGATTTGCAAGTTTATATTTACACAATTTTTCATCTAATTTTTATTGTTAATTTGCACCCATAAGTTATAAATGTATTAGAGGTCTCCACTCCCAAATTTATCTATAACTTATTATTAAGATAACGTAATTATAAATTAAAAATATTATTTATAGTAAATAAGTTCCGGAATTTTAATAAAACAATATTCACATTTTTTTTATATTTTATTTTACACAAATATTTACATAAGGCCTCATTATGTTGGTGTAATAACATTGTTTACTTAAAGCTGGTTTTGGACTGAGATTTAGTTTCTTTATTAAATATAAAATATAAATGAAGTTTTAATGAATGAAGAATATGACTTATATTATATGTACTAATAAGTAATCGATTTTAAATGATGACTTTGAAGATTATTATAACTTAAATAACATAATTAATTCTAAGAAATGGATAAGAGAATGACTATTTTAAGTTAATCATAATAGTATTTTAGTATGTGTTCAAGAAAAATAATACTTGGAAGTCAAGAAACATGTTTAGTGCCTACAATATTAATGAAGGAAATAAATATCAGTCTATTAGATCAAATTCGTCCAAAAAAGTCTGATCTACACCCAGCGCAGTGCCCAGACTCTCCCGAGGTCTCCGTTTAGAAACATCACTATCGAAGCACAGATCATCCATGTAATCATCGTTAAGACCCTTCAGTACACTGCAACTTGGACTTAAAAGATCGGGCAATAAGTTCCTATTTGCCGTGTACAAATCAAAATTGAGATTAAAGTTCTCCTCCTCAATAGTTTTTATATCCGTCACCTCCTCCGTTATGACATTTGCTCGTACTTTCTTGAAGCGGTTTATTATCTTTTCCAACGAACTTGTCTTTCTTATTAACGATGTGTTTGTTTTTGGTGTTATTTCCATACTCTTCCGTGGCACATCCAGTATTGGTGACACGGTGCTGTCCATGTCCATGTTGTCTAATGTTTGAACATTTATTATACTGTTTATCCTCGCTTCACTTGCACTGGTGACCGTTATTATCGGTGCATTACTTGTATCCAAGTTCCTTGAACTCTCCGCATTACCAAATCCGTGGGGTGAATTGTAACTGTCTGTCTCAAAGCATGTGATTCCTGATACTTCAAGTTGTGACGGACTGTCTTCTTTCATGATGGACAATTTCTTTCCTATGATTTTAGTATATGACCGTCTCTCTCTTTTGTCAAATAAATTTGGTGAGGAATAGCTCCGGAACAATCCATTGCTCTCATTTGAGGTGCTGGACTCATTGAATAAACCCCCTTTTTTTATTTTAATGTCTGGTCGTTCGGTTTTATATTTGAACTTCTTAGAGCTGCTGGATTTCTTTGTCGATAATAATCTTATTATCTGTTCCTTGGTGAATCCGGATGAACATTCAGATATGGTCTCGTTAACTTTATTTATGTTTGATATTATAGATATATTGTGCATATTTTGGCTGATACTTGCACGTTCGTTGGAATTTGAATGGCAGGATTTTAGACTTTTAAGAAATTCTTCTTTTGGCAATTGATGGAATAGATGTATAGACTTTGGTTGTGGTTTTGCAAAAGTTCCACTGGTGCGTCTTCGGAGATTGAACTGATGCCGCGTCACATTCAGAGGTGTGAAACTATCGAATATTACTTGGTATTGGTCCCGACCAGTCTTCAAATCTGACAGGTCAGGTAAAACTGGTATTTCTGGATACTCTCTAATGGAGACCGATCTGTATAGAATTGGTGCTGGCTGAAAAAGTACAAAATAATAAGATAAACAAAACTATAGATTCGTAGACAACTACTAATTATTGTAAAGATTTTTGAAAAGCATTATAATAGTTTGTAGCATTTATATTTTGAAGATAGAC
Source organism: Melinaea menophilus ssp. n. AW-2005 (assembly GCA_918358695.1). Taxonomy (NCBI): domain Eukaryota; kingdom Metazoa; phylum Arthropoda; class Insecta; order Lepidoptera; family Nymphalidae; genus Melinaea; species Melinaea menophilus. The sequence continues at coordinate 8,690,954 of OU911053.1, forward strand.
TACTTGATTAGATTCAGAAACCGTCAGGGCCATTGATTTCAAAATAAAAAAAAAATAAAAAAATGAAGAAGCTGATCTGTTAATTGTGTTTTAAATTATTCACAATCCTGTTTAAAAACCAGTAATCAAAAAATTGCAGTTTCTGTACATTATTATGAGAGTATAAAGTATGTGGGGTATTTGAAGTACATTAAGAATTAACAAGTTATAATTTATAGAAAAATTAGGTACCTGTAATTTGGCTTCCGAGTTTAACACTCTCTCTATTAATAACCTTAGTGCGGAGACCATTTCATTGAAATTCTTATTGGCGCCTTCCAAATATTCATTAAATTTGTAGATTTCATCTCCAATCTCAGTGTTTTTTAATATATAACAAATAGATACAACAAAGGCTTGAATAAGATTTGGGAAGTTTAAACTACCATCCTTTTCTATGTTTTTAAGAATATATGTTTGCTGTGCGTTTACATTATTTTGTAGTTCTTTCGTACATATTTTATCTGTGTTGGGGTCATATTCAAGTGAATATGAACTCTTTTCTACTTGACCTGTATGTCTGTTGACCACAGCTTCGGTCAAACCATGCACAGCTTTACATTTCTCCAATAGTGGTGACACTTTCTCATTCCACTCTATTTCAATACCATCTAATTGTTTATGGGCATGAAGAAGCCAATTATCAAAAAATACTGATTGTTCATTTACGTTTTTAATCTTTAAAATTTCACTTTTTGATTGATCATCTAGATCACAATTAGTAACAAAATTGTCCACTAAATTATTAATATAATTTTGTGCATTCACAGCTGATAACTTCTTTTCCATTTCAGTTATTTTTTTGCGGAACGACTCTGCTATTTTCTCTATAATATGTCTTTTACATAAGTAATTAGAAAATTTACTCAGCATAAATTCTGTTTCCTTTTCAATGCATTCTAGAAACTCATCTTTTTCTTGTGCCTTATATTTTTCTGTCATTGAATTGTAAAGATCTTTTTTGTTCTCTTTTATCATTTTTGTTAACAATAACCGATTTACCGCCAACTGCGAGAGTTGAAACATAAGGACAGTCACTTTAAAGCATCCTGGATTAACTAAATATGATGACATAACCGATGTAAGGAGACCTTTAGAACTATAATCGCTTATAAAAACCGAAAATTCATTTCTGTATGATCGTTCTGCCTTTGTATCGTATAAAGGCCAAGTTAAGCACGCGTGAACTTGGGAATCAATTATTGACACCAAATAATAAGATAAGTGGTTAAATAAATTCTGTGTAGGTTTCTCTAGAGCATTTTCCTTGAATATTAACTTCGATAAATCAGGAAGCATTGGCTGGAGCTTGCTAAGTATTCCCACATTCAAAATTGTTTCCTTTTTAAGAGTTATGACAAGATCTTTTTGTATAACTATAGAAGCCATGTTGTACGTAACTTGTTAACACATTTTATACACACTGTATCAAATAATATTAATAATCAGTTAGAATTAAAAATAATTACAATTTAAAAATTATAAATAAACAGACAATAGATACATCAAGCCGTAACGAAATTTGAAATTGTAAATGTCAAACTATTTAACGGCTCGACGCTTCAAATTTTTTGATTGATGGAGTTGTTCTTGACCACAGAGTACAGAACTTGCAGTCATATACAATTGACAAAAACATTACAACATACACAATCAGCAACATTCAATTAGACAAATAGATAACAAAACTGGAAGATAATTACGAAATAGCCTAACAATTAAAGTAAAACATTTTTATGTATTGGTTCATGATAATTTATAATAACTACATCACTGAATATTATGAATGATCATGCAACTATACAAATGTTATTAAAATGAAAAATATAATTAAAGTACCTCAGTTATTTACACTAATATGTACTGGTTAATAAAATTCATTTAGGAATTTTTAATGTGCAAAAAATAAAATATATTTTAAAGAGTAATCTAATTAAAATTTAATTATATTATACTTGTAATTCCATAATTTTTGCCAATGACACAAAACTACAGATAAAAAAATATAAATACCTTAACTAAACATAACCTCAAACATTTAACGCTTGCTTTTCGACAGCCGTGCTTGAATGCGTTGTGTTTTGAAGCGGAGTTAAAATACACGTGTATTTGTAATTTGGTCCCCGATTTATATGATAGTATGGAAATAAGTGAATAAAAATAATAAAAATGGTATGTATTATACAAACTTACTTAAAAATAATATAATCAATTGTATTCAGTGATAAATATGATGATTTTTCTTTAGCAATATTTTAGGATCTAAAATTTTAAAGGATTCCGGTTGAAATAAATAAAGAAAATAAGAGTAAAGAAATAAGAATAAAGAAATTTCATAATTGTAATATAAATCTCCGTAACCCTACGAAATATTTATATATTTTTTCACATATACTGTTAATTATCTTTTAAAATAACCAAACTAAGGGATATCTTGAATAAGTAACTAATCCTTCAACAGAGTAAGTTATTCGTGCTCTATGAGCACAGCGCGGGCTTCGCTCTGTTCCGTGTGACGGAGTTTGAGGAGCTTGCAGCCTTCCTTCCCCAGGTGGAGGAATCAGTAACCGACTTGCAGAGATTCAACTCTGTAGTCACTCTGATGGCCTTCCAACCTTTTAAGTCAGCTATATTGGCTCTGGAAAATATCAATGCTGTGTCAGAAGGTACATTGTGCTGTTTATTTAATAAAAGTAATAGTTTAAAGCACAAAATAACAAATAAACTTTGATCATCAATATTAATTCAACAACAATATTTTGATAACTTACAATAAAACTTATATAAAAATAACACAACAGGTATCCTTCCCGAGGACCTCAACTTATTCCTTGAAGGTGCTCTACCGAAACGGAAGAAGCGAGGCAAGTGTACTCTCGGTGTGGCTGACCCTAAGTTGGGGGCTGCCATCACTGAGGCTCTGGAAATACCTTGTTCCCACACAGGGGCCGTGCCAGAAGTTTTAAGAGGTAATACAGACAACTATGCAGTTTATGAATTTTATGTTTTGCATCTTGATGCACAACTTGATCTATTGCAAGCTAACCATAGTTTGTGGTAATGAAATTGTGCTAAATTATTGCAATTAAGTTATGCCATCTTGTTTCTGTAAACAAGTATGGACAAAAACTTTGCAACAATGATTTTGTATTTTTATTCTTAATCTCCATTCTCTTACTTAATAAGAACATGTCAAAGTTCATTATAAATAAAAAAGGTGGTATTGCTGCCTAACTGTAACAGACTTTAGTGTTAAACTTTTTATTAATAGTCTGTCACTTTTTTTCTGTATAGGTAATAGGCAATTATCAAAAAAAAAAAAAGATGTAAAGAAATATTGTATTTAATAGTATAATTTATACTCACAATATGAATCACATATTTATAACTTTTTTAACACAAATCTTATTAAATGACTTAGGTATACGACACCACTTCCACGCCCTCATCAAGGGCCTGACACTGAAGGCTTGCAGCGTGGCCCAGCTGGGTCTCGGCCACTCGTACTCCCGTGCCCGCGTCAAGTTCAATGTGCACAGAGTAGACAACATGATTATTCAGTCCATAGCTCTGCTGGATCAGCTCGACAAGGATGTCAACACCTTCTCTATGAGGATCAGGTTTGTACCATTTTGTATTATTATAAAATAGGCTAATTCCGTGCAAAATATGTTAGTATTAAGATATTTAGATAACTTCTGTAAAATTGATATAAAACTTTAAAAAAAATAACCTTTGTAAATATTTCACAGAGAATGGTACTCTTACCATTTCCCAGAGCTGGTGAGCATAGTCCCCGACAACTATTTATACTCGAAATGCGCTGAGTACATAAAAGACAGGAAGACATTATCAGAAGAGTCCGTGGAGTCCCTCACTGAGATCCTCGGTGACTCAGAAAAGGCCCAGGCCATAATAGATGCCTCGAAAATGTCAATGGGTATGGACATTTCACCCGTTGACTTGATCAATATACAGATGTTTGCTAGCCGAGTTGTCGCATTGAGCAATTATAGGTATAGTTAATTATTTATGTACTTATTACATTAAACAATATTTATTGTAATATTAACCTGACATGTACCATTATAACAGAAAACAAATAGCCGAATACCTTCACACCAAGATGACATCCGTGGCTCCCAACCTTACAACACTGGTTGGAGACCAGGTCGGAGCGAGACTCATATCCAAGGCGGGTTCTCTCACCAGCCTTGCTAAGTATCCGGCCTCTACAGTACAAATATTGGGTGAGTCTCATCCACTATCATCAGCCAACATCCAATGTTACGATATCACTATAGTCTAGCTCAAACAACTAACATTTCACCAACCCAGGTGCGGAGAAGGCCCTGTTCCGGGCACTGAAGACCCGTTCAGCCACTCCTAAGTACGGTCTCCTGTATCACTCCACGTTCATCGGGCGCGCGGGGGCACGGAACAAGGGGCGGATCAGTCGCTATCTCGCCAACAAGTGTTCCATCGCTAGCCGGATTGATTGCTTCTCAGGTAAGTCACAATATAAGATTATTATGGGTGTACTTTGGGATATAACAATTATTATTTGTTTATTTCTAGCCTCGTAGTATTTACAGTGGAGTGTCCATACAGGATGGCTTATTTAGATAAGTAAATTATTACAATAGGCCCTCATGTCACTCTTACTTCACATACACAAGTGATTACTGGTATGGATTCAAAGTGGAAAAGATATAAATAAATAAATAAGTAATACTTCGCAGAAAACCTCTCTACTGTGTTTGGGGAGAAGCTGCGACAGCAGGTGGAAGATCGCTTGAAGTTCTACGAGACCGGAGACATACCCATGAAGAACATTGACGTCATGAAACAAGCCATCGAGGAGATAACGCAACAGGAGGCGGAGGAGGCTTCAGCCAAGAAGAAGAAGAAGAAAAAGAAGAAGAAGGACGAAGAAGTTGCAATGGATGAGGATTAATTCAAATATATTATAAGTACAAATGGTGTTTTATTCATAAGATTATTCTATTTTAAGAATTTATAAACATGGGGTGACAAATTAAACAAATATTGATATTTTATATTTAAATGTATTGGAGACGAAACCCCTCCATACACTATCTTGATCTTTGGTAAAAAGATGATTATGAACATTTGAAGAGTTACAAATATATATATATATATATATATATATATATATATATATATATATATATATTTATATATATATATATATATATATATATATATATATATATATATATATATATATTTATATATATATATATATATATATATATATATATATATATATATATATCAATTATCAATGGTTTGTCTTTTTCATATATTTTCTAAGTGATTTATTACTACTTCTTTACATTTGGCAACGTTTTGTTTAATCAGTCATCTTGTATAATGAATATAAAACCTTAAGCGAAGATAATTAAGTGTCCTTAAAATAAAAGTATATAATTTCCAATTGAGCATTTTTATTGTGAAAAATTGTATGTAGCTTTAAGCTTAAGCTTTACAATCGATTTTCACCTGAACTTTCGGAATTCAAAGCAGATTTTGAATGTTATTATAATGAGCCTTAATTATAAAATTCATGGAGTAAAAATGCCACAGTGAAAGGTAATCTAGATATCGACTAACCATAATGTCACAAAATATAATCGAATCAGTTAGTTTTTTTTAGAGTAAGAATCTTTTTTTCGTAATATTAATAAAATTATCGAAACTATCGTGTAGAAATAATTCGCTTAGCTCCAAAGTATTAAAAACTATTTAGAAGGTTCTGTAGCAATAATATAAGAATAAAATTTTAAATTTGGTCTCAGTAGTATCTTATTATTATTCACACTTTACATTAATAAATAAACGTATGTACGTTTAGTTTTAAAATAATTTAACTATATAATCAAGCGAAGCGAACGTAGTGAGCGGAGCGTTCTACTAAAGAATTTTTCACATTCTTTGTTACGAATAGGCTCGAAAACTCTTGACGGAAAATTATGAAATTTTGCAATCAAAAAGACAAAGATTAGGTGATGGTGGAAATTTAAAAAAAAATGTTATGTTATTGAGGAATAATCGTCAAAAAACTGATATCCCATTGAATTAAATGGGAAACGATGAGTCATTGATTGATGATTTTCACCTTTCGAAATTCAAAGCTGATTTTGAATATTATAATGAGCCTTAATTAAAAAATTCATAGAGGAAAAATGCCACAGTGAAGGGTAATCTATATATCGACTAATCATAATGTCACAACATATAATCGAATCAGTTTTTTGTTTTTTTTGGAGTAAGAATTTTTTTTTCCTAATATTAATAAAATTATCGAAACTATCGTGTACAAATAATTCGCTTAGCTCCAAAGTATTAAGTATTAAAAACTATTTAGAAGGTTCTGTAGCAATAATATAAGAATAAAATTTTAAATTTGGTCTCAGTAGTATCTTATTATTATTCACAATTTACATTAATAAATAAACGTAAGTACGTTTAGTTTCAAAGTAGTTTTTTAACTATATAATATATAGGAGCCATTTTATTTTATTTATAAAGGCAGAGACAACCCTAAAAAGTAACAAGGAAACAAGGCATATTTGAATATATTTTATTGTATTTAGTCTTACTTTAATGTACCAACATTAGCAGCTGCCTATAGCTAAGTTGCTATTGCAGTTAATTTTAATGTTAATATTGACGGACGCCAGCTGTGTGACAAAGAACTTGAAAATATAAGGTATGGATATTAGAAGTAGGTTTCCTTCTCCGCAGAGTCTGCAGGTCTCCTTACTGCCGTCGTGGTTGCCGGTGATGGGACCCAGAAGCGTACCACATTTTGAACAAATTATCGCCTGAAAAAGTGATAAAATTTATATATATATACATGTTTTATTTGAAGTCTTGAAGTGAGAACGTTGGGGTGATGCCATAAAACAGCACCCTTAGAACCGCTGTGATCATCACGATTGATAAAAGGGAAAGCCCTCACAGACAGATGGTATCATTGACGACACAAAAACACTATATAAGTCCCTCCTGATCATTGTTGTACATAAGTACCCTTCCCCCCATCGTTTCTGAACGTTACGACTAGTACTCGTCCCTATCCCGTACCCACCTCGCTCTTATCGGAGCAGTGGAACAGCCTGTCCTGCAGCAGGAAGGCGGCTCCGTGCGCCAGCAGCGCGTCCCTCTCCATCTCCCCGAGGCGCACCCCGCCCCCGCGGCGTCGTCCCTTCACCGGCTGGCGCGTCATGGCCTCCACCGCGCCCGTCGTACGCACCTAGCGACAGAACGTTTATACTTCCCACTAGACTAGTACGGATATGGTTTATATAGAAATATGTTTGTCTAAACATCAATTAAATTTTTGGTTCCAATACTGTTAGTGTTAATGAATTTCAATTATAACCGACACAAACTACTAAAAACATATTTTATTTCAACCTAACTGTGCTCGCGACATTTTACTGTAAGCATCATTTTACTGTAAGCAGTATAACGTTGCGCATTATTACATATTTTACTGTACTTAAAACAACCTCAAATACGACTATAAATAAATACAAATTATTATTTTTTGTCATCAAATTTTTCACTTTAATTAGAAGATTTATCTCATAGACGTATCCACCTGCCACTTGTCGGACACCATGTGCCTGAGACGCTGGTAGTGCACGAGGCCGCAGAAGATGTCCGCGTTCATCTCCCGCCCGTCCGTGCCGCTGTAGAGGCGCTCGGTGCCGTAGTAGCAGTACCCGCCCGCCTCCAGCAGCCGCCCGAAGTAGTTGATGGCCGTGTCCTCCTCGTTGAAGCGGAACGGGGTCGCGTCGTGGACCTTATCGATAATATATTTAATTTAGAACGTTATTTTTATATTAAACGTTGTTTCACTATGAAAATAAAGCAAGTGAAAAAGAATTTGTCAGAGCTATCGCTAGACACTAAATCCTAAATTTGTAATAAATCTAAATTCATGAAACATAGCAAAGTAATGCCTATTTTATAATCTGGTAATGCTTCAGATCTTTGCAATGACTTAGTCAAAATTTGAAATGATGCTGCTGTCTTTCTTATAAAACATATTTAAGTCCGGGGAGAAATCACAGAAACATTAGTACGGAAATTGAACCACCATAGCCACCAGTATCTTAAACTTTCGATTTAATTATGTAAGAAGTCATAGCGTTAAAGTCAACGGAAAGAGGTCGTGTGGAGCTACGATTAATATTTGGGTTCCTCAATGTTCAATCTTAGGCCCATTTCTTTTCCTTCTTTATATAAATGATATGTAAGGTAACACGGCATCAAGTAATGTACGACGATATAAATAAAGCTTTCTCTAAAATAATGCTTAGTTACTGGACTTACTGAACAATAAAAATACCATACTACTACTCAGATTTACAACACCTTATGTAAAACACTTGAAGCAATTGAAATATATTTTTGATTATATTAAATATGTACGTTATATAAATACTATGAACAAACACAAGACTTAAAAAAGTTATATATATATATAAATACATTAATAGTAGTATATGTAAGTTACATGTCCGTGAAGACACGCTGCCTTCCCCGCCATGCACTCAACCATCATGGCGATGGTCATTCTGGAAGGGAAGCCGTGCGGGTTGAAGAGTATATCCGGTACGAGGCCGGACTCCGTGAAGGGAAGGTCCTCGGCCGCCCAGCGCTGCGAGCAGATGCCCTTCTGACCGGCCCGGGACGCGAACTTGTCACCCACGGATGGGTTGCGCTGGAAATATTAACATATAAATACATAATAATAATATAAAATTAATACATTTTATTATATTTATTAGTTAGTCTGAATTTTTGGTTTGTATCCCTATATATATATATATACCTTTCTTCAAGGCAATACAATTTCTCTTCAAATAATCATGAAATCGACAATTATTTTTACTTTTATTGCTATATGCCGGTTTTTAGAAAAAAAACTTTGCTAATAGGCATTGTTTCAATTTGAACCCTATAACAATGGACGGAAGCTTCAAAATCCATTACCTGTATTCTGAGCATGATGCAAGCCTTCTTCGGCGCCTTGGTGGAGAAGTCCCCGCAGAGCCGCACGCCGTCCACCGTCGCCTCCTCCTTGCCGCGGTACTTCACCACCACGAACTTGGACTTATCTCCGTCGTAGTAACTGGAGGAATCATATTTTTTACTCTGTGACGACTGAGCTATTATGTATGTATATGCACTAAAATAAAAATAAAAATCTTAAAAGTGTACAAATTTGTCTAAAAATCTCGAAAAAATTACCGAAAAATCTTGAAAAAAGGAGCCATTTAGATCAGAGATGATCTGATATTTGAGCTTGCAATGTTATGAACTAATAATTATCCTACTTTATCTAATCTAATCTAATCCCTGCAAAACACCAATAACCGCCTATAGTCATGCGCAAATGAATACAGTATGTACAGCTCTTAGCTCTATCTCTTTCTTCTATAATGGCGTCCTCTCACCTATAGAGCGGTTCGTCTGGTGTGAGTCGTTGTCCGGGTGCGGGCAGGCCGTCCGTCCCCAGCACGTCGGGAGCCAGGGTGGGGTCGAGGCAGAAATACGAGGAGGGGTGCTCCAGCTCCGCCATCTGGGACTTGTACACGAAGCCAGCGCACAGCCCGCGCTCCAGGGACGACTTGTTCATTATCATGGCGTCCTCCATGTCGTAGCCCTGGTGAGGAGACGTGGAATAATTAATAAAAAATATCACTGATGTCTTTGACGAGCGTTTTTTTTGTAACAATAAAAAATGGTGTATGTTTTTCTGGGTCGTTTTTAAGTTTAATCCAGTTGAATCTGTGTGAATTCAGACAAACCAGGGAAAAAAAACTTAAAAATACATCCACAAGAAAACCACCCTTACCGTGTAGGAAATAACGGCCAGAATGGCGTTAGTCCCGGAGGGGTAGTCGTCGAGGCTCAAATTGTCGTGGTGCACTGGCCTGAAGAGCGGCGCGGCGCCCGTCTGCAGCCGGTATAACTTGGTCTCCGCGTTGGTGGACCACGTATGGATGGGGGTGCCCATCGTCTGCTTACCCATCTGACACTGGTACATATTACTGTTGTAAAAAAAAAACACATTTTTATATTTATTACCGTAATATTAAGAACTCCTTTCCATTTAAAACTTGTTTTAGCGTCAGTAACGTATCTGACTACTGTAACGGGTCAAAATACTATTTCGACTGGTTTAGATTAGATTAAAGTCAAAATTACTTATTATTTCACATAAAATCGCTACATGAAATCCGAAGTCTTTCATGATAATTATTAAGTCCTTATATATGAAATGGGGGTTTTTTAGTACTGGCCACTTTAATTCGAAATTCCTCCTCGTTGGTTAGGAATTCCAAATTCAAATTTTATATAGCTATTTACACATGTATTTGTGTTCCTTTAATAATATATAAAAAAAATTTCTACTTTTTGTTCCTCCCATACCAAACGCCATTTTTCATATGTGTATTAAAGCAATTATTTTATGATAGTTACCGCGGTGATTGGTTGCAGTCCGGCATCGGTACTAGTTGTGCCAAGTTACTCATGAAGGCGGACTTGGATAACTCCAGGTGAGTTGTTTTACCTGGAAACCATTACAGTAATCTAACTAAGTCACTATGCCTGTAGTTGTGTGTGTATCTATATATACATGTGTGTGTGTGTGTGTGTATTTCTCTACACAGTGTGTCTACACGTATATAATAAGGTGTGTATGTGTGTGTTTACATGTTTGTGATTATGTGTATCATTGTGTGTGTGTGTGTGTGTGTGTGTGTGTGTGCGCATACCCTTGATGAGTTCAGTCTGCGTGACGGCTATGTCGAGGTACAGCTGCTCCATGGTGCCGACCAGCTCCAGCTGCCCCGTGGCCAGGTTGATGACGGGTCTCATCATCCTCGCCTCGGACGTGAACAGGAACACGCCGGGGTACTGACCCGCTATCTGCAAACATACTGTATATAATAATAAAAAACAAAATTTGTATATTAATATTATTAATTGAAAAACAGTGATCACAATATAAAAAATATCCGGCTGAGTCTGTTGCGTGGTTCTTCTCAGATTAGGGGGCGTTTGGAACCCTCATTGCCTCAATGTTTAAGTTAGAGAGTCTTCACAGAACCTTTTTCTTGACCCTCCCATTTGATACACAAGTGATCACTGGTATTGATTCAAAGTGAAAAAGGTATAAATAAATAAAATAAAAAAAAATATTTAACGTTAAATCCCCCAAATGTATAATTGAATACAGGCTCCTTTTACAACATAGAAATAAAGAATTTGGGTCAAAAATAATACTCAAAGATTTAATCATCCCGTGTATATTACCTGCTTCTTGGGCACCATTACTATTTCGGTGGATATGGGGACGTCCTCGCCCTTGATCTTCAGGGTCCGGAGGTAGGATACGGACTTGACGGCGCCCTCCTCCGGCAGGAACCCCACCAGCCGCCCGTCCACGAACACCGGGTACTTGTACACGTCGTTGGCGAGCGGCGTCTGTGTCACCGAGCTGATGGGGTCCATGCCTGGGACGGACGTGGGATAGACTAACTATTTTATACGTTTAAACAAAATTGACCATCGTTGGACCCGTAGCAATATCATAAGAAGTGACTTTGGTATCTTTATTAAAAAAATATATACGAGCAAACAGAGTCGTGGGCACGGCTAGTTTAGAATAAAAAATCATCAATTCAAACCGGACTCGAACCAGTGACCTGTGGATCCCGTCCTTATCATTCTGATAACTGAGCTAGCGTGTCTTACCTTGACATATTTATAACTATAAATATACTTATTAGCGACATTTATTTCCCAGCCAATATGAATTCTAAGTGTTCTAACAATTATTGATAATATTTGAGCGAAGCAAACGAAGTGAGCGGAGCGTTTTACTGGATACTTTTTCACATTATTTGTCACGAATTGGCTCGAAAACTACTTGACGGAATATTATGAAAATTTCCAATCAAAAAGATACAAATTAGGTGATGGTTTAAAAAAAATGAAAAATGTCCTCAAAATTTTTTTTTTTTTTTTTAAGTCATGTCAAAAAACTGATATCCCGTTGAAGTCAATGGGAAACGATGAGTCAATACACTGGGCTCGCTTCGCTCAATATGCAAACTTTGTTGGCGCCCCTAGTTCATTTATACTTTTAATACACTACTCACCACACTTTGCCAGTACACTTGGTAGAGATGCCAGTTGTTTTGGGTCCGGTTGTTGTGTTACCTTCGATATAACGAAATCATATTATTACGTTGACGTAAAGTTTATGGTAATGTGTGTGTTGAATTTATAGATGTGTGTATTAAAATTTATGTGTGTGTGTATGTAACTAAGTTTTACATTAATAACGAAATGGTTTCTTCTGTTATGTGTGTGTGAGTGTGTGTGTATGTGTATGTGTGAGTGCGTGTATACCTGTGCTTAAGCGGTGAGGTGGTTGAGCAGTCCGCAGGGTGCTCCCTCGGTTGTGTATGTGGGTGTGTGTGCGTGTGCGTGTGTACCTGTGCGGATGCGGTGAGGTGGTTGAGCAGTCCGCAGGGTGCTCCGTCGGGAGTGTGTACGGGACACACGAAACCCCACGCGTCGGGAAGCAGCTGGCGCGCCTCCGTCGTTCTCATCTCCATGAAGAACGAACCGCGATGTATAGCTCTGGGCACGTACGGGATTTGTTTTTATAACACATTTTAGTTGAATTGATATTTAAAATGTAAGCTTAAGTTTTGATATATATTAAATAGCTTGGAACTACAATCTGTAGATGATTTCATCATGACCCTCGGCTTCGAAAATGATTATCATTAGATATTTCCGGTACTAACTTGAAGTGGGACATGTATCTCATCCTGTTGATGTTCTCCGCCACTATGGTGAGTCCCTTGTACTGCGCGAGGTTCACGTTGTTAGAGGGCGCGTTCCCGGTCGCCAGGAACGTCTCCATCTTCTGCTCCAGGCTGCCCGCTGAGCGGATTATTTGTTGGAGTTCTTTCTATAATTATATACATATACAAAAATTTATTATATTATGATATATGGGAGCTTTTCCAGAAATAAAAAAGAACTATATTATAAACAGCTAATGACGTTAGAGATTTTTTTTTAAATACTATTAAAATCGGTTCAGCATTTTCAAAGGCGAGCCGACCGACTACTATAAACAAATATTTATTTCATATTTCCAGTGCGGGAATCAAATCCAGGACCGCCGGTACTACAAGTTTTTACAACCATATATCCTACAAAGTGTTAGAAAAACAGATAAAAAAAAACAAGTTACCGTAGTGAGAACTAATTTGCTACTATTCCTGGCCTTCTTAATGATATTAGCCCTTAGGATGTAGAGGAGGGTCTGGAGGCGCTCCTTCAGCACCTGCAGGTAGAGGTGACCCCCCACCTGCAGCTCCTGTACCATTACCGCATCAGCACCCTCCACCTGTACACATAATTAAAATACAAAATTTAAATAAGGACACATACATTTAAATTCTACGGACATTTTAGTTAAAATGTTACACTTTAATCAATATAATTTTTCAAAAATATAATAAAAATGTAAGTTTGTTTGTAAGTATTTTTTTTAAACCAACCTGTTATAATCTCAAACGAAAGAAAGTAGTGTTAAGCTCAATGTAATAACATACTCGTATTGTTCTTTGATTGTTCATAATTAATTGAGCGAAGCGAGCGTAGCGAGCGGAACGTTCTACTGGAGACTTTTTCACATTCTTTATCACGAATAGGCTCGAAAACTACTTGACGGAAAATTATGAAATTTTGCAATCAAAAAGAACTGATATCCCATTGAAGTCAATGGGAAACGATGAGTCATTACACTAGGCTCGCTTCGCTCAATATGCAAACGGCAACTGAGATTTCGCGAGCGTAGCGAGTCGAAATTGAGGGTTTGTTGGCGCCCCTAGTTTATTACGAATATAATTAATTAAATGAGAGTTGTGGATGACCATAATTTAAAAAGTAAACCACATTATATACTGAGATTTAAAATTTTATATAAGCTGTTGCTGCTGCTTCATTTGCTGCATCAATTAAAATTGTACTATTAATACCACCCGCTATATGAAACTTATATAACTTGGATTAAACTATATATATATATATATAAACCTTAAATACACAATAAAAAGTTAAAGATAAAAACTATCTTGTTTTATGTTGGATTTGTGTTATTGTTGTTGGAATATTTTATTGAAATTGGTTCATTGGTTTCGGAGATTAGCGCAAACAGACACACACATATATATATATATATATATATATAAATAAAGCAATTACCTTACTCTTGTTCTGTACAACATCATACAGCTTCTGGGTCATGAAGACCAGCGCGTGGAACTTATCCTTGGGTGTTCCCAGGTGTATCATGAGGCAGCGTGTGAGGAGGAACTCAGCTGCGTCCTGGTCAGAGGCCCGGGGGGGGAGCTCCAGCCGCTGACGGAACATGCGACCCAGGTACGAGACGCACTCCTCGGATGTGTGGAGACCCTGCTCGTGCAGCTCACGGAACATGTTCTGGATGCAGCTGGAATTAAATAGTATTTATCACTTGTTTTGCTATATTTTATGCTAGTAGAGTTTGATGTCTTATAAGTCCAATGTATGAAGTAAAAAAAATACTTTGACTCTTTCATATTCTCACGTTTGTTTGCTTGTCATGTTTATAAATAAAATAATGTTAAGTACGATAACAACAACCTGCACTCAAAATATATATATATATATATATATATATATTTATATTAAACGAGGGCAAACAAGCCCTCACAAGAGTCCGAGATTCGAGGATTTTCAAGAGCGCTGCCGGCCATGGAGGTAGGTGTAAACGATTTTTTTGAAGGTACCCATGTCGTATCGATCTGGAAATTCCGAAGGGAGTGAAAGAAAGGATCTTGAAAATCGCACAGTGGAAGATCGCCACGCATCCAAGTGGTACGAACGGTGATGGTATAGGAAGCGATGACGTGCTGTGCGGTGATGAAATTCGGCGGCAGGCATCAGATCGAATAGCTCTTCGGAACACTCCTCGTTGTAAATGCGGTAGAAGACGCACAGAGAAGTCACGTCTCTACGCAATGTCAAAGAAGATGATGAAGATATCCAGCCAGGCTCTTCGTTATACACGGTTAAATGGTAAAAGCTGATATTTGTGTGATCCGAACCAAAGATGAGAATAGTATTTCATGTGTTGCCGGATCTGAGCCTTAAAGAACGCAAGTCTTTGGCCAGGCCTGAAATACTGCCTCGATCTTTTGATCACTCCCAATATTATCGAAGCCAACTTGTCCTTATTCTCAAGATGACCACGAAACTGACAATCGCTTGAAATTTGCACTCGTCAACGTTTTATAACATTATAATAAAAGATCGCTAGCCGATCGACCATTACGAAAGCTATATTGCCGGTCATTGATCAACTGGTGATCCTCGAGGTACGTTAGGAGCTGTTGATTGATGATGCCCTCCATTACTTTGGTTAAGAGAGGTGATGGCGATAGGTCTGTAGTCAGCTGGGTCCGAGGTATCACTTTGTTTAGATATCGGATAGACAAGGGCACACTTCTATGAGACCGGGACTATACCTTTAAGGTAGGACTACCGAAATAGACGCGTTAGCACTGGAGTTAACCCAGGGGCACATATTCGTAGCAAAAATGGAGAAATGTCATCCGGCCCACGCGACTCACGAAAAGCCAAGGAAAATGAGATTTTCGGATGGTTTTTTACCGAAAAACTATTTCTAGCATTGAGCTCTAACACCGCGGGATGGTAGGCTCTATCTTCCTTTTGTCGGCCATATTCGAGTTTGGGGCAAAAAGATTGTCCAAGAGATCAATTTTCTCTTTTGCCGTGTAGGCCAGAGAGTCATTCCCAGGGTGCAATGGCAGTAGGAACGGCTGACAAAAGTTTCCCAGAGTGGCTTTGGTAAGCGCCCAAAACTTGGTCATGCCAGGCGGGTATCTTGCGAGCTGATCCCCAATTATAACCACATGTTTGAACTCTAGTGATTTAACGTTTAAAGAATCTGGAGGCTTGGTTATTTTTCCTATCCAAATCTTTACAGTTCGGAACCTTAGTGACTAACGCATAGATAGATCAAGCTTGATAAGCGCGCCTTTTGCCAGCTGCTGCAGCCCTGACAGACGCATTAAACCAAAGCTACCATCGGTCACCAGGTGGTACCACAGAGTGGTGGTACAAATAATCCCATCCTCTGTAGCATCACATCTGCTACATGAGTATCACATCAGAACAGTAGTATGTATAGTATGGATCTTTCTCTGTAAACTGGTCAATTTGTAGTCTCCTACATTAAAAAGAAAATAAATTATTATTTCTTTTATTATTATTTTTAAAGATTACGATCTCTGTCTGTCCTTAGTATAAATTATAGATAAACTATTTTTAATATTTTATAATCATTAATGTGATTCTCAAAAAAAAAACAGTCATCTGATGAATCGTGAAAGCTGCTTTGCAATGGCTTCAGATTACTTTATTGTAACAAATGAATTAAGAAATCTAAAACTAATTCGATTATTAATTTAATAATAACACGATAAGTATTATTAACATTGCTTATTTTTACAATAATCTATTATAAAAAGGAATTAAAAGCTAAAGTTGTTAATACCATGTTGCGAACCCTGTGTTTATTTGAAATTATACGATTTTTAATTTATAACTTATATTGTTTGGATTCGTTGAATCAACCAAAATAGGTCCTCTGGAATGAAATGTTTTTTGTTGTTTGATTCTTTATTAAGTGAATAATTTAGATTTCAGAGAATGTATTGTATTGATCTATTTTACATTAAGATTACATAGTTATGTAGGTGTTATAAAAGTATAATAAAAATAAATACTTTATTGTCAAATAAAAGATTTTTTAAACATTTAAGCAAAGAAGTGAAGACATGAGACACTTTTTTACAATAAGTTGACCAGTTTACAGAGAAACGCTCATTTTAAACAACACCAACTCCAAAACAAACGTTCAGTCCGAGCGATCACAATACATTTCAACACTTTAAGTATGATTGATGATGAATTATTGGATTTGATTATTCTCAGATCAGACCAGACCAGCACGTTTGGAACTCTCGTAGCCTTAATTATAAGTTGGAGAGTGTGTCACAGAAGAGTGGTATCAAAACAGTCTGGACACTCCAATTTGATACTTGTGATCACTGGTATTGATTCTGATGTGATCTGATCACTGATGTGAAGAAATAAATAGATGATAAAGAGAATGGATGAAAATGATTGACTACTCACTTAACATAATACAGGTCATTCTTCTTCCCGTGCAGCAGCAGCCTGTACATGTAATGGTCGGGCCAGTCCACCAGACACTTGAGGATCAGCACGAGGGGCGCGTAGTACATCACCTTCCGGTGTGAGAACATCAGCTTGCATGTACCGTTCTGGAGGAAATGGAGGACGTTGTTCTGGAACAATTATTAAAATATTAATTCATTGATTAAAACGTTTAATTTTAATATATTTTGCGAAGTGAACCAAGTAGTCTATAATGTTACCGACTAGAAAGAAAGACAAGATAAAATAAAATAAAAAAATTAATACTTTACAAATACCAAAGAGAATGGAATCAAATATATCACAGGTGCCAGTCAACTGAATATTTATTATCTGAAATGTATAAGACTTGCAATAACCTATCAGGTCTATAAAAAAGTACTAACCGTGCTGGTCTGGTCGGCCTTCACACATCTCACCAGTACTCCGTAATCGGAGAACAGGTTGCCCCTCATCCTCCATCCTGATCTCTTGATGGCTACGGGGTAATTCCGCCGGGTCACTAGTAACATGCGGGCTAGACGTTCATGTCCCTAAAAATAATTCTTCTTATATATTATTTTGAATATTCACGTTTTGTATTTTGCTCATTTGATTTTCTAATTTCTGAATTTTACATCTTACTTTGAATTAACATAACTGCACAGGATTTACTATGAAGTATTAAAAAAATATACAAGAGACAAACAAGTGTATGGTATTAAAGTTTAATGGGTTTGAAATATTTTTGATTAAATTCATACATTTGCAAAACAAGAGATCATTCAGCTTTCTCTGTACATATTTTATTTTATAAATAATTTAAGTTAAGAAACTGTATTTTATATTTATTATGTACTGTATTATATATTTATTGTGTACTGTATTATATATTTATTATGTACTGTATTATATATTTATTGTGTACTGTATTATATATTTATTATGTACTGTATTATATATTTATTATGTACTGTATTATATATTTATTGTGTACTGTAATTTAAAATGTTATGTTGTATTTTATATACATGGATGTCAATATATTGTTTTCTCATATAAATTTAAAAAAAAATATCTCTTAATTAACCTTAATAATAAAGTATCCGCCCCACTCATCTGCATGTTCATTGTGTTGCACGAGCTGCTCGGGAGTGAGGTCTGCCAAGTGACAAACTTTAGACTGAAAACAATATTTACACAATTACTACATAGTAGTATTTTTAAGCTTTTACCGTAACTACTCACAGACAAAAAATAATTAACAGAATTGATATTGCATATAATTACTCAGAAATAGGTATTACATAAAGAATTATGTAAGATTGTAATGGAATTTCTTGTTCATACTAAAGATAGCTAACTTATTCTAAAAATTTAATATAATGTATATTTAATATTTAGTATTTACCTTTAACATAATAGGTAAACTGCCAAGAGATCTATCCATAGTTATTGTCTTTCCATCAATAGTAAAGGTTAGTCTGACTTTAAAATCTCCTTTGTAAGTGGCCATTCGTTGTCTACACTCTGTCGGTAATACTCTTTGATTTTTAACTCCCACAGCCTCCATCGGCACACTTGGTTTGGCAAAAGCTGCTTCATCTATAGTAATTTTAATATTTTCTCCGCTTGGTAATTCAAATTCAACAGGAATTAAATCATCTATTGCAGCTTTTAAACCATCTTGGACCATGTAATTGAAGGAATCAATGTGTGGGGTTCCCAGACATTGTAAATACTGGAATTGAATATAAACAGAATATATAGTAAATAATTAATTTGATAGTCTCCATATATTGAAATTAAATTAAATTAAACATTTTTGATAATACTTACCGGATTAGCTGTTTTTGGAGGTTTTCTATAATCAGGGTTACTCGTATACGCCAACGATGGTGTATGTAATATTTTTTTAGGTTCCATTTTCATAAAACTTTGTTTTAAATACACATTAGTACAATATTATTTTCATTTAACCACAAAAAAAACACGTGCTAATAACTATTTGTTACTTAAAATTTCAATAACATGTCAGTGTCATATGTCATTGTCAATAATTTTGACAATTAAAATGTGACATTCCTTTCTACGAAAATAACCCCTTTAAACAATATGAAAGTAGTCAACTGCTATTACCAAAAACATATGTATGAGTGGATTGTTTGTTATGCTTTAAAGTAATTATTTAAACTTTCGTCTAAATCTGCTCTGTAAAGGCAATATATATTGTGTGAATTAGCTGAAATATTTTAAAACGACAACCGAAAACTATCAATGTGTGAGTTAAATTAATTTCATCTCCCATCATCAGTAAAATAGTATCTAAAAGTGAGCGAAAAATTTGTGTAAACATGACATTTAATTATGATGACAATGAAACTAAGAACTTTTAATGAGAATTTATTGGAAACTCCATGATGTGTAATGCTTAGTTCAGATTAATTCCCTCGTGTTTTAAGAATAATTATTACCCACAGGAGCAGTGCTTGAACAAATTATCATTAATATTTGAATATGAATCAATATGTATTACGTAAGCCGTGCCAATGAAAATACATTTAGAATTTAGAACAAGAAACAAGTTTATAAAATAAATACAAATGTCTACATTTAATTAAACCATTTCATTTAACACATTTAGTAGTTTTCGCTCTCCATATTTCCGACTCAAATTATATTCAGTACTTCTGTTAAATCCATACCACATATCAGTTTTCTTGCTCTTGCATGAAAAGCAGAGAATTTTTAAAGAAAAAAATATCCTATATAGATCGACGCACTATTCTACAACCATAGTAAGTTAAAATTACCAAGTACATGCGAAAAACGAATACAAATAAATTGACAATAGATAAACAGTGATTTTTTTTTTGTTTGAAACTACTGTTTATTGTTTATTGTTTGAGTTCATGTATTGAAAACATTACAATGAGATTTTTTATATATTAAAAGTACAGATTAAATATTGTTAACCATTATATATATTTAATTTGAGAATGGTTTGATTTTTTTATGTGTAACAGTTTAATTAGCAATGCTCACTTTCTGTTTGACCCGCGATTTCTATGCTCTTAGAGTTATGGTTCTTTCCAATCATTCCAATCCAAGAAGGTTGTACTTAAAAGAACTGCTGATTTGTTTTTTTAATGTTCGTATTGTATCAACTAGACCTAATTCAGCAAAATATTTAAAACGGTTTTGCCTACCGGACTCGAACCCGGGAACTGTGAAAACAAGATACATGTTTGTACCGATACATCTTACGATAAATAATCATGCATATATATATACAATTAAAAATGGCTTCTTCAGCCGCCTTTTTGTTTTCGTGGTTATGCAATTAATTTTACATTTTTAAATGATAAACAATATAAAGATATTATTAACTTGAGTTAAATCAATCAAGCAATCAACCAAGCAATAAAAATGAGATTACATATAAGTTGATTAGTTTTATTCGGCAATAGATGTTCTTCCCAAAATTATCTAATGTTTTGTTACAAACGATAATTTACGACCAATAATAAAAATATTTTTGAATACTGACTATTAATATTTTCAAACGATTGCAATTGAATATAAATATTCTAATCATTTAATAAAGACGGCCTTTATTAATTCAATATTAATAAATAAATCTCAATATGAGAAAATCTAGGACTCCAAGGTTTAACGATCAAACTTAAAGATTAATTGATTTGACATGACTTTATTAAGTAGGAAGGTCAATGCAAAAACATGTTAATCTAAATATTGTTTATTGTTATTTTGTTTTTTAACTCATCACGCGAGATATAAAGCAGCCGAAGTCGCCGGCCGCAGCTAATAATTCTAGATTTCACGGTAGTCATCATCGTTCTGAAATCATCAAGATATTTTGGAAATTTTCGAATGATTTGTTCATGAGGAAGGGAACTAAACTAAGAAAGGTACCAGGATTGTATCGATTCAATAGTCCAAGAAAAATATTATTATTATTACATTGCTATTTAAATTTAACATACATACAGTTCAATATAATTATTTTGGTTGGTTACTTTTTTATTTAATAATATTGTAATAAATTCTATAAACAAAATTAAACATCTATTATACTTTACTGAATAGATTTTTACATTATCATTTCAAAATAACGACACATCCAGTCATTCGAATTTAAATTTCGAATAATTTAGAGCGAAGTGTCAAAGTCAACGTGACGTCACGAGTGATGACATTTTGTTATTCAGCTCCATACACGCGTTATCTAACGTATCGATTTTTTTCGTAATCACATAACATCACTGGCAAATGCGTACACCTCTGTAATCAGCTTTTAGCTGATAAACATTTACTAAATATTGGCTAATGGTGTGTCTAAAAATAAACGTTGTACAAACTCATCTTGGTATTTATTATTTTACTAAAAATCCAATTTTATCGGTTTTTATCATATTCTTATTTTCACAAAAAGGTTTAATCCAGATTTTAAAGTAATTAATATCTTATAGTTTATTGGAATTTTGAACCACAAACTTTTTCAATGTCATATCACTCTCGTGATGTTAGATATTTTTGTAAGAATTCACGGCCAATTCTATTTTTAAGTTAGCTTATTTAATACAGTTTTGTTGTAAAAGTGTGCTGTAAATTTATATTGTTATGCGACGTAAACATGAAATCTACCCACACAATTGTATAACAATCTTGTAAAATATATTAATTTAAACGCAAAGATGCTAAACATTTCAAAACTCTTTGTTACAAATGACTCAGGACTTATGTTTTAAACTTTGTTCATCTAGGGCATGACACATTTATTTATTTGTAATAGGAACTTTCATAGGGAATTGGAGGTAAATTTAAATAAGGAACATTTACGAGTTTGACAGCTAGACGCCGGCTACCGTGCTAAGCTAAGGTTGGTCAGTGTTCCAAAATCCGGCGCGAAAGCTGTGCGTCCATTTAGTTCCCGCGCGCCGATGAGTATTACGTAATTTTTTTATTTAAATATATTATAAAAGTGCATTTATTGTAATCAGTTATTCGTGTTAATATATTTTGGTGAGTATTTTATTTTGATTATTACATAATTAATACTTTAGGTATTTTTAGATAAATTAATAAGTAGTTTATTCAAAATACTAAAATAATATATACTTCTAATGACTTAATGAATTATAATTAAAATTGTTTTATTAGTTGTTAAGAACCTTTGATGATTTCTACAAGTAACGGCACAAAATCTTAAGTCTACCTACAATAATAAAAAAATAAAATTTCTTTATAAATTATTTTTTATTTTAGTCGGATTTATTAACTATTTCATTTTTAATCAAATTAAAGGAAATTTATAAAATAGATTTTTATTTTAACACAGTTTTGGTAAAATAAACTTCAATAAATGAAAATATTTTTATTATTTTTTATTTTTTTATATTATGTTTAGGGAAATATACACAACCTTAACCAGATTAAACTTTTTATAACTATTACTAAAAATTTATTCTTGGTATTTGATTGAGTCTATGAAACATCCTTGAGATAAAAAAAAATATTTCAAACTACAAAAATGATGAAAAAAACATTAAATTTTCATATCACTTTCATAATATAAATAATATATGTTAAATAAAAGTTAATACTTAATTATACACTACATATATGTATAAATTTGTACATTTTACAATTTTCGTCATCGTAAAAAAAATCGGATTTTTTAAAATCTATATCATTTTTTTTTCTTGTAATAATTTAGCATGTACCCTACTTTTAATATTAAAATGCAACAAAAATTTAATTAGATGAAATATTTATTGAATAATAATTGAAATAATATTTACAATAAATTAATAATACATTATAATAACAATACAACCTTTACAAAACAGGAATATGTTACTGATAATACCACCTCCAGCGGTCATGGTAAGGTCAAATCAAGGTCATATTAACTTTATAACCATGTTTAATGCTTCTGCGGTTCCCAAATATAAACTAGGGACAGATCCTCAATTTCGACTCGCTGCGCTCGCGAAATCTCGGGTGCCGTTTGCATATCGAGCGAAGCGAGCCCAGTGTAATGACTCATCGTTTCCCATTGACTTCAATGGGATATCAGTTTTTTGACGATTATTCCTCAACGACAACATTTTTCAAAAAAAATTATTTAAAACCATCACCTAATGTGTGTCTTTTTGATTTCAAAATTTTTTAATTTCTGCCAAGTAGTTTTCGAGCCTATTCGTGATAAAGAATGTGAAAAAGTCTCCAGTAAAACGCTCCGCTGGCTTCGCTCAATCACTATCCTATCCTTATCCCAATTATATAGGTGAATAATGTGTATTTTTCCACTTTCCATTCCATATTTTTCTTCTACATTCCATATTTATCTCTCCTCAGTCATATTCCAAACTTTTCTCGTTACATGCTTCTTGCATACGTGACCTCACCATGACCTCATCATGACCATGCCAGGACAAAAATAATGATTAATTAATTAACAGGTAAATAATACAAAACCCTAGAGGGCCCTTTGTGGTAAACAATACATGGTAGGGATCCCCAGTGACTACATTGCGTTTTCCCCTGGTGATCTTATTACAATTATTGTAGAAATTTACAGAATTTCAGCTTACTTGTGGCTGTATAATGTTTCTTTATCCGTATTGTGGTTTGAGGGATGAAATACAATAGTTTCGGCTTCTCTTACCGCATATGTTTTAATTGGACTTTGAGTTTCAAGTTTTTGTACAAGTATAGATAGACGCTTTACACCGCTTTCAAGCGCTATGCTGAACATCCTTTTGATTTATAATCGTATAACTTTTTGTACTAGATTATATGGCTTTTAACATTTTAATTTGTCAGCCCTAAATTGGACAGGGGGGTAGAATAAAAAAATAGAGATATACTAACAACACCAAATGTTTAAATAATATTAATGTTGAAAAAACGTCGAAAAACATAATTTTTCTTTTTTTTTCTGTAGATCAGAAATTTTCTGCCAGTAATATCTTGATTTTTTTTTATAATTTTTTTTGATTTACAGATATTTTAATGTTAAACACTATTATTAATAATTATTTTTCGTTACGGTTCATTGACATTTGTTGATAGGGCACAGGAAGTCGCAGTATCTACATATATTTCTTTCATTTGTGTCCACATTATCAAAGTATTAAACTAACTAGGGGCGCCAACAGACCCTCAATTTCGACTCGCTGCGCTCGCGAAATCTCGGGTTCCGTTTGCATACTGAGCGAAGCGAGCCCAGTGTAATGACTCATCGTTTCCCATTGACTTCAATGGGATATCAGTTTTTTGACATGACTTTTAAAATTATTTTTTTTGACATTTTTCAAAAATATTTTTTTTTAAACCATCACCTAATGTGTGTCTTTTTGATTGCAAAATTTCATTACTTTCCGTCAAGTAGTCTTCGGGCCTATTCGTCACAAAGAATGTGAAAAAGTCTCCAATAGAACGCTTCGCTCAATAAAAATACATTTTAGCTTTTGACAGATGGCGCCCATTTTGAAAAATATTTATGGATACATATCAACATTTTAAACCACTCCATGCTTTATACATGCACTAAGTATATAAATATATTTGGCATGGTTTCAATAAAGACACACAGACAGTGGAATAAACAAACGTGTGAAATATTATTATATGAACAATAATGCACGGTTTCCTTATTATTGTTAATAACTTAAACAAACTGAATTCTTGACAAATTAGCTGATTAAATATTGACAAACAGACCGACCGCTTGTTGTCTATATATATATATATATATATATATATATATATATATATATATATAGATTTATATTATAGCAGATATTTTTAACGGATTTACTCGAAAAGTTATTATCCACAAATAAACATCACATCAAAATCTGTACAGTCTTTAAGATTATCGACTTAACAGACAGAATAGTCGCCAATTGACGTTATTATAATAATTCTCTTAATTATTTTATTTTTAAAAACCAAATAACTATTTATTTTATATTTATTAAATAATGATTATATATATATATATAGATTGTTAGTAGATATATTTTTTTAATTCATTTATAAATATAATCAAGTAACTTATATATATTGCATTTCAATTGATATTCCTAAGTACGCATCTTCGATACATACATACATACATACAGACGTATATACAGACGTACGCACGCACGCACACACGCACGCACGCACACACGCACGCACGCACGCAAGCACGCACGCACGCATGCACGCACGCACGCACGCACACACACACACACACGTTCTCAATTTCCACAACAGGGGCCATGGCAATTGTAATTATAAGAAAAGTAGCGACATTCGATAATATAAGTCTTAAATTTACAAATATTTAAACTAAATTTAATATTATGGCATCAAATTATGTATCTGGGTTCTTATTATATTATATTGGATGCTGAAATAAATAAAAAAAACATTTTTTCACAATAACACGCCATGATTGCGATACGATTTAGTTTCTACAAAACACAATACTTTTAATATGGATCCACGAATTTTAATAATTATTTTTAATATTTCGTCAGGCCTAACACACAGGATGTCGCCATATTATCTTTTAATATTATTTATATTTATTTAATTTATTTAACTTCACGCTATACCCTTGCAGGGTAGCCAGAGACGACGGTGTGCCAAACTCTACGGTCCCTGCATACCTCTTTCGCCTCGGCCACAGAAATCAACCTCTTTCATACATGCCCTCCGGAGGGTCCTCATGCTTTTTACGTGACCTTCCTCCAGTATCGTAGATACTGTGTTTTCGAAGGTCACTCGAGGCCTCCCCCTGTCTCTCTCTTTCTTTCTTTAATCTTTTAATAGATTACAAAAATTATTAAAATAATGATGTAAAAATATTTATAAGTTAAGTAAATTAATAAGTAAATTAATAAATTAATAAATTACCAAAACAAACGATTAAAACGGTTTAAAAATATATATATATTTATAAACACAAAACTATCCGTTGGTAAAGTCGGTTATCTATATAAAAACGAGTCTGTGCCGTTATCAAAACATTTGTAATAGATAAGTTATGTACCCTTGGATTTACGTAAAAAACAGCACTTCACACATACATGCTGCGCCCGCGACTCCGTCCGTGTGATTTTTGTTTATTGTAATTCAACAAAACAATTTCATAATATTTTTATTATCGAAAGTAAAACAACGTTTAAATTGTTTTTTTTTTAATTTATGATAAAAAATCTTAATTCTAAGTGAAATTTTATTTACCATAATACTGTGAAAACCATACAATGCGGATAGACCTTACAGAGAAAACTTACATGCAAACAGACAGAGGGCTAACGATTCTAAAAATTCTATAAAATAGCAAAGACCATCAGTAATTATTTCTTCTAAATATCTTTTACTTACAGATAGCGATCAGTTAGATTTATATATATATTACTATCTGTTGGTACTTTAACAATAATTAATATATAGAAATGTTGAAGAAATTTTTGAGTAATTTCGAAGATACAAACGCACACATATATTATTAGTATAAAAATATAAACTAAAACCTATAATACTAGGATCCGCTAATCGTGCGCGGCGGGTGTTGAGCTGAGCCCCTCTCCTTTCTTTTTCTTGACCACTTTTGAATGGCTAAACATTTTTTCAATCTGTTTTCGCTATAACATCCGCGTTCGACTCAAACATATATGAGAAAATTTTTAGCTAATTATCTCGTCACATTCTGGAGACAATTAAACACAAACAAAGGTCTCCCAAAGGGTTAAGAGCTTCGCTTACGCTCAGCTCAAAAATGTTATTTGGGGTAATTAAAATATGATTTTAATGAAAGTTAATTACAATAATTTAAAAATGCCACAAAGTACTCGCATCCAGACCACTTGTACATTATCTATACTATATTGAATGAATGAATGAATGAAATGAATGAAAGAGGTTTGAAATGAATTTTTTAAAATAAAATACGTTTTAAGAAAAGATTATACTTGTAAAGATAGTTTTGAGATGTTGGTTTAGTCACCATACATGGCACATAACCCTCCCCCCCCGCCTCCTCCTTGGGAGGATAAGTCAAGTATATAAAAGATTACTGACAAAAAACTGTTACAATGACAATGGCACCAAATGGTGAGTGGTATGACCGGACATGTTGAAAGACCACCACCACCTCCTCAGAACCACCAAAAATATTCTATTACCTCTATAAAAACATCCAAAATAATATCCTTAGTAATATAATATTTGTAAATTTTATTATATAATAAATAACACGTTATATAAATCTAAGTGTTAAAGGATTTAAACAGTAGCGAATAATCTTAATCTTTATGATAAACATTTTACGGCTTGTATAAGCTATCTGGTGGATTAAGTCAGGGTTGGCGCTACTTTATATTTATGTATAGGGCTGTCAAAAAATATTACAACTTATATATATATATATATATATATATATATATATATATATATATATCCAAGAGAGATAAAAAGAGAGAGAGAATTTTTTATGTAAACAATTTAAATATATAAATTTAATTTAATTTACAGGCAAATTAATGTAATTGTAAAAAATATATTATTGAGCGAAGCGAACGAAGTGAGCGGAGCGTTTTACTGGAGACTTTTTACATTCTTTGTCACGAATTGGCTCGAAAACTGCTTGACGGAAAATTATGTAACATTGCAAAAAAAAAGACATATATTAATTAGGTAATGGTTTAAAAAAAACTTTTTTTTAATATCTTGTCAAAAAACTGATATCCTAATGAAGTCAATGGGAAACGATAAGTCAATACACTGGGATCGTTTCGCTCAATATGCAAACGGCACCCGAGATTTCGCGAGCGCAGCGAGTCGAAATTGAGTATTTGTTGGCGCCCCTAGTATTTATTATTAAGTAAATAAAAAAATCTATCTCCCACCGTACACGAAGGCCGCCTTGTCATTATCACTTATCAGTGTGAGATTTCAAGATAGTTATCACCTATATGTGCTATAAAGGAAACTTGATTTCAAATAATCTGTTCCACTTACCAAGGTTTTAAACTAGTATTGATTACCTGTCTCTCCTTAATCAATTCGAGTTTAAAACTACATTTTTCTATAATAATAACAAACCTAACAGTTACTTATTTGGATACCAACCAGTGAAAACAAAACTATTGCTATTTGCATATTTGAATTGCATTTATAAATGCAATTTACATATGAATTGCATTTATAAATGCAAAAATAAAATAAAATAAAAATACTATAATTAAAATAAAAACGCAACCAAATTTAAACGTGAATTATGTAACCAAGATTTCTCAAACAAGCCATCATTTAAAATTGCTGTAATATAATAAAAATCTACTTAAACCCATCAAACTCAATACACTAGTGACATCTAAATTGAGATTTAAACGAGATGACTCAACTGTTACTTCGTTAAAACCATTGCATCTCATTAACAGTTCTGTTGCAATATAATATGACCCGCAGTCCATCATAAATTGACCCCCAGTCCAATGATAGACAAACGTACAAAATGATAATATAACTATAATAAAAATACCGTATATAATTCACAAGACAAAATTGTAATCTCAAATCACAAGAACTGCTTAGCCGATTTTGATATAACTTGTAGGATTTTGATAAAAATTAATAAAGAGAAACCAATTGACATATACGAGTATAAATAATGAATCTCTTTACATACTTATTCATTAACAAATATAATAATTTAATAATAATATCGTACGATATCAATTCAGTTCATATAAAAATAAAACAGATGTTTAGTATCGATCCAATCCAATCCAATCCAAATCCAATAGTATTCTATTAATTAGGTTATTCTTGTAAACTTGTTTGATTCCAAGGTTTGTACTTATTATTCACTCTTATCTTTTGATATACAATTGATAATTTTGAAGACTTTGATTTATAACAAATAATATATGTATATATGATTTTTATGTAAGTCACTATAAAGATATAAACACACTTTCAAACAACATCACATAAAAACAACTGAGCCGATTTTAATGAAAATTTGCAGAGCCGTAGAGATTTGGAATGGGCATGTTTTAAATAAAACAGAATTGAAATATTTCATTCAGTTCAGAAATTATGATTAACTGACTCACATATGTTATACACTTGATTACTGGTGTAAATCAAAGTTTAAAATAAATAATTAATAAATATATGTTTTTTTTTCAGGATGTCATAATATATAATGGATAAACCAACAATACATATGCTCTCCGTCCAAGAGAAGGGGGGGGAGACGAAAAAACTCAACCAATATATAGCCGCTGTAGCAGGTAATATATATATACACATATATTAACACTAAACCTACCAAGTACCGGTCAGATTGACCGTTCTTAAACTTTTTGTAAAACTTCACATTTTTAAAAGTTATAATATCGTTATCAAACTACACGACAATTCTTAGAATATGCATATAATACTTTCTTCACTCTTTTCTTTTAGTTATTTCCATTATAACCTGCGTTATATAATAAAATAACTTTTGATTACCGGTCAATTTGACGGCGTGCGGTAGGAACTGGAATGCAAGAATTGTCGGTAGGTTTAGTGTTAAAAGGTCATAGTTGCATCGACTTTATTAATTAAACCAATTCAATTCAAATTTATTAAGTCAAAGGAATATTTATATAGTGCATTTGGCGCACGCGTCGGTTTTAAATAGCCCAGATCAATAAACTTTGTAAAGTCATATTAACGTCATGGGATATTTTGAATATAATTCAGGGTCATATATTGATACTATTATTAAAATTATTAACTTCATATATATATATATATATATATATATATTAAATATATGTAAATAATATAAAACAATGAATTGTTATAATATAAACGCTTGTGCATAATTGTATTTCATATATTTGTTTGTTCGTATGAATATTACTGGACGGATTTTGATGAAATTTTACTTTATTATATAATTAATTTAGTCAGATTTATAGTTTGGAATGTTTTCTTAATTTTACTGGTTAACATAAAACTGAGTTGATATAATTATAATAATAACATATAAATTTGTGTACATTTTATTTGTTTACTTATTAAGGGGGGAGGTGGGAGGAAGGGGGGCGAAGTTAATGATAAAATCGATTGATGAAACGAAAACAGTTAGATCATCTATACCAGGGTCGCATAATTCGGTCGAAGTCCTTGTAACGCTATGAATAGTTTTGGGTTTCCTGTAAAAAGATTCTTGATAACTAATTACGGTAGTGTTTATTTGTAATATTTTTACACACACACACAAACACGTTCAGTGCCAAATATTCTTAACCAGGTATTGGCACTAACTTGTAATGTTAGTTGAACTTTGCTCTTCAATACTATTAAAGATTTTAAATCTATTTTAAAGCACAATTAATATATGTAAACTTATTTGATATAAAATTTATTGTATATTTAATTTAATATGCAAACATTTTCAGCTGCAATCGGCGCTGTGATAGCTGGGACCATCTTAGCGTGGACATCTCCAGCTCTGCCTCAGCTGGAACCGCCCAAGAACACTACAAAGAACCTAACAGAAATAGATATATTCTTCCTCAATGAAACCTCAGCCGCCAATGTGTCGAATGTATTGATAAATTCTTTGGGGCAACCCGCTGAATTTTTACTAAGTACTAAGGATAGTAAGTATGTTTATACTAGCTGTTCCTACTACTCCGTTCGCACAGAATGTTCTTAAAAGTAGCCTAAGTTACTCCTTATAACATCTTATCTATCTATCCAAGGATTTTCCGTTAAAAAGGCAGAGCGGTTTTAAAGAAATGAAATGTTTTATTTGTCAGTGCCGTATATACTTTGATATGCATTTAGTGAAAAGCTGTTAATTTGGATACAAACAGACACTACAATGATATATATATATTTGTGTAGATTACAGTTCTCTAAATGATAAAGCTAACACACTTATTTAACGTAAAATCATTATGGGAATAATTTTATATCACAATCAGGACTGACAGTAAAATATATAGCCACTGCTTATCAATTTCAGCTGTCGGTACGATAAGGTTGTTTTTTTGGAAATTTATCTCTTATCACTATTACATAAATGTTCGATGTAATGTCAAATTGACATTTAAAAAAATATTTAATTAAAAACTCCTTGCTTTACATAACTGATGTGAATTAAAAAAAAAACATTCAAAAATTTTAAGAAAAACGCACTAAAAACTTTTTAGAGAATGATAAACCATTCGTCACATTATGTATTACAATTCGTTCATTCATTATATATTTACATTACATGAACGAAGTAAGGACAAATTAACTTAAAAAACATAAATATAATTAAAAACTCCCTCCTAAATTTGAAATAAAATCATTCAAAATGCTAAAAAAAACTTTCTTTGACAATGGTAGTCCATTTTCCTCAATCTGTTTTACATTCGTTCATTCAATATATATTTACGTAATAAAACATATCGTAACTCATTCCCGGGTACAAACACACCCACCATTCGTGACGACGCAGCACCGCTTGCCAACACCGTCACTGAAGGCCTAAACATCATGTGATGGGAATGTTTTTACTAATTTAAAATCTTTTGTCACGTCTGGGTGTATCTTTATATAGATTTTAGTTGATTTTTGTATAGGCTTTATTTCTTCGTTCCATTTTCGATATATTTTTAACACTGTCAATAGTAAAATATATCAACACATTGTATTTAGATATAATTGAGCTGAGCGTAAACAAAGCTATTAACCGTTTGGGAAACTTCTTTTTGAAGCAACATCACATAAAAACTACTGAACCGATTTGAATTAAAATTTTCAAAACTGTAGGGCTTGGGAAAGGGCATGTTTAAAAAAAACAGAATTAAATTATCTAATTCCGTTCCTAAATGATAGTAAAAAACTTAGGGGGCTTAGTTCAACTCCCGCAGCGCAAGGCGGCGGATCCTAGTTGATATGGAAACTAACAAAATACATTATCAGGTTCCTTGGTGTCCTCCATCCTCGCTATCGGAGCTGCGATTAGTGCGTTACCCGTGGGTGTATTCGCACAACGATTCGGACGAAGACCCACCATCCTGATGCTATCGATTCCCTTTCTGATCAATTGGTTGCTCACAATATTCGCGAACGGAGCCGGGATGCTGATTGCTGCCAGGTTCTTTGCTGGTTTGGCCACAGGTAAAACTTTTATATACGTTATATATAGAAGATTGTAAGATACAACTAAAACGTTACTTCATTTAGTATTTTGATAATAAAATATTAATTTACTGAATTATTCTATCAGTGAACTTCTCGTTCAATAGGCTGGTGGTTATGCTGATAACATTTTGACATCTTTTAAATGTTCCTATAGACTTTATCTTCTAAGAAAAAAAAATGAAACAGTTGAAAGAAATCAAATTAAACCTTCATACCAATTAATAATACCCTAAAAATGTATGATTAACACTTGGATTCGAATAGTATATATAAATGCTATTTATATATATATGTATACGTCGGGTTGCAGGCGGCATCTGTGTGTCTGCGCCCATGTACATTGGAGAGATCGCGGAGACTTCAATCCGCGGGTCGCTGGGCGCCTTCTTCCAGCTTTTCCTGACTGTCGGCATCCTGTTCACTTTCGTGGTGGGCGGCTGGACCCACTGGAAGACCCTCTCCATCATATCCGCCGTGTTCCCCGTCCTGCTGATCGTGGTTTTTTGGTGAGAGTCTTGCCTGGTTTCGGGTTAATTGAGATTCAAACTAGAACTCTGTAGTTGGTAAAAAAATGTCTCCTCCGACATGATAAAATGCCAAGTTTCTGTACTTTGGAAAACTGATCGGATTTAGTTTTGGAATAAAGACAATTATATACCAGGTGGATGCCGGAGACGCCTCAATATCTTCTGAGTAAGAACAGACGTCAAGATGCAGAGAAGTCTCTCCGCTGGCTGAGAGGACCCCACGCTGATCTCAGCGGAGAGATCGAGGACATGCAGAAGGATGTGAGTGTTCATTAAGAGATGCATTCTATTGAGGAGTTCTCATCAAATATATATTATAATAAAATATTTTTCTTATACACATCTTTAATCAATAAAAAAAATTGGCATTTTTTAAGGAACTTGTTTCTGACTATAATTAAAAAAACCAAATAAACCGATCCTCTTAAACATTTTTATCCTAATCCAACAAAAAATATTCGTTCATGTAACTTCTTATGCTTTACAAACTTTACTTCTATTGTCCATGTGTTTAGATTCTAGTAGCTTATTCTTTAAATACTTTGAAATATCTTATTGATTACATCTAAACATTTCAGGTGGACTCCGCCTCCCGTCAGCGAGGCGGCGTCCTCTCCATGATCACGAACAGGGCTTCCTTGATGGCTCTTGTCTGTTCCCTTGGCCTCATGTTCTTCCAGCAGTTCAGTGGCATCAACGCGGTCATCTTTTACACCAACAACATCTTCCAGTCCGCCGGTTCTGACATCCCTCCGGCCATCGCCACCATCATCGTTGGAGTGGTTCAAACTCTCGCCACTTATGTATCCTCCTTGCTGATAGAAAGAGCGGGAAGACGAATCCTCTTGCTCCAGAGCTGTATCATTATGGGCATCTGCTTGATCGTATTGGGAGCGTATTTCAAATTGCAGGAAAGTGGAGCCAGCGTCGCCTCTTTCGGCTGGCTTCCTTTGGTCTGTTTGGTATTATTCATCGTGTCCTTCTCTTTGGGCTTCGGTCCCATACCCTGGATGATGATGGCCGAGTTGTTCTCGGTGGAGTACAGAGGCAGTGCCTCCGGTATTGCCGTCATAATGAACTGGTGTCTGGTGTTCATTGTGACTTTATGTTTTCCGTTAATGAAGGACGTTATTGGTATTTACAGTTGCTTCTGGTTCTTCAGTGGTTTTATGGTTGTCTGTGTGTTCTTCGTGTTCTTTTTGATACCGGAGACCAAAGGGAAGACTGTCTCCCAGATACAGACTATACTGGGTGGTAAACGAGCGTAATCAAACGTATATATATACTCATATTTATATAGGAATTTAGGTAAAAAGTATTTATGATGTAGATATTATTTATATTATATTTAATGTGAATATTTTAGTATAAATCGTATTAGGTTAGGAGATGTGTTCAATTTTATTATTTATTTATACATTTTTATTATTTTATTTTTAGTGATTCCCGAACAAATATGAGTAATTAAATATGGTTGTAAATTATTTTAACTACGAATTGGTT
The DNA here is from genome assembly GCA_918358695.1 of Melinaea menophilus ssp. n. AW-2005. Lineage (NCBI taxonomy): Eukaryota > Metazoa > Arthropoda > Insecta > Lepidoptera > Nymphalidae > Melinaea > Melinaea menophilus. The sequence continues at coordinate 8,725,609 of OU911053.1, forward strand.
AACTTAGTATGAATTGGTTAACTTAGTTTGAATTGCTTAACTGAGTATGAATTGGTTAACGTAGTACTTATATAATTTTAAGGAGAGTAAAAGTGCCAAATATTTATTATTATTTTAATTATTTTTAATGACAATAATTGAGAATAGATTTAGGTAATATATACGTAAGTCAATTAATTACTAATATTTTTATATAAATTTAGCAAAATTAAATTAATACATAGATTATTTATATGAATGTCTGTGGATCAAATGTTAAATTAGACGTAAGTATGTATTGATATTTTTATAACAGATTTTTAATGTTGACAATTATAAGTTTTAACTTGAAGTTAAATGAGTGTTGAAATTAAATTGTATTATGAATAAAACCTCTTTTATTTTTATGATCAATTGAAAATATATTTTTTATATTTTATTGATGATATTCAGTGTAAGTATGTATTGTCACGCGTCGAGATTTTAACGTGATGATGTTATATCGCGCGTTTTTATGTTAATGTACGAATCGAATAGTTTATTTATTGCATTTATTATAACATGATTCATGGCTTCATTTATTATAACATGATTATAGGTCATGAGTCATGGCTTCGACAAGTATATGCAATGTTATATTTTTTAGGACTTAGCCCTTTTTAGAGGATGCAGTTTTATTTTTTCGAGGTGTAGGTTTTTAGTTTTTTGTTAACAACTTTTTTGTTTACAATAAAAATAATAGGAATAAAATTGTAGACAATTAAATTTACTACAAATGATGTTTGATATTTTATTCCGTAGGGTTGGTAGTTTACGACATATAGCGTGAAAACTCTTTGCTCAACTTTTCCCAAGATGACGCCCGGGTGACAAGGGTGGTGACCCCACAAATTTTAATCTTAAACTAACTCCCCCTACAATTATAAAAATAAAATGGTGTCCTCTGAAAAACATAACCCTAAATGTAACTCAATAGAGTATGTATGGGTTTGACATATTGTTAACGTTTTTACATCTATTACAAAGACGGCATAACCAAAATACGTTGAAACGAACAGAAAACGTTTGTGACGACACATTCAGGCAAAAATAATTTGATATTCCGTGTCAATTTAATCACTTATATACTGACCGAACTAAATTAATTTAAACTATTTACATTAATAGAAGAATTACAATTTCCTTGAATACAAAGTAGACCATTTACAATATTATGTGATGTGGAAATGCAATATTCCGTTACTTTTCTTTGATAAAGTTCAAACGTCACGTTCAGGCAAACCGAAATCAATGTTGGCTTCGTTGGCTATATTATATATTGACTGCACTCGATGCTGACTGTAATATGTGGATGCCCGAAGAGAAACCTTCAAACATTTGAATAGAAACAAGTCTTATTTCTAAAACCATTTGACTATCACTTCAGACAGATGACAGCTGTCATCTATTAAATAAAGCGCGTACTCACTGAGGGATCAAATAAGAATTGTAAGTTTTATTGATAGTAAAGTTGTTTATTTCTGAAACTATATATATTATAGCATTGCTTCATGTATGTGAATATATTGTTAGCTCGATAGCATATCCAATAGCCTAAAAGGTCCATTTTGTCGTCTTCAAATAAGGCCCGGACCTTGTTAAGGGTACTAAGTTTTAAAACTACTTTCAAAATTACAAAATTTTCCCATTCGTTTGGAAGTACAGTAAAACCTGGTTAAGTTAAAAACCAAGGGAAACCATACTGTGGATAGTCGTGTTTACGTATTTGTTTTAGGTAGATTCAATAGATGAATCTACCTATTGCAATCGATGCGATGACGGGACCCAGACCCCAGAGTAGGGGCACTACGCCGTTTATGAACTGGAGATTGAGAATCCGTCGAAAAAAAAAAATTATATATCCCTCTATATATATATGTATATATGATCCATCAGTCCAAATTCATTGTAAGCGAAATCTGACTTCACAGGTCGATAGGATAAATTAGTAGGACAAACGTACCATCTCGTTTTTTTGGAAAAAGTGAAAGGGGGGGCTGGGAGAGGGGGTGAAAGTGCAAACCTTTGGGACACGCTACAGGTCGCAAATATTGGCGGAGGATTTTCAAACTCGGCATACACATTCTTAAGGACAAAATGAAGGTTAAGTTCTTGAACGGGGGAAATCGGTCTAGGGGTTGAGGAGCTGGGGGGGTTGAAAGTTAAAAACCGAAAAAAGTCACAGAAGAAGGCAAAATTTTGCTGTCGAAAAAATCTTAGAAAATTAACAAATTAAAAGAGGAAACTTTTTTGTCTGAAAAGTTTTTTGATGCGACCCCCCGTTTAGGAAATAGGGGTGGGGAGCGGTTCCCGTCTCACCAAATATATGCAGAGTGACCCGTCATAAGACTTGTAATAACCAGTAGAATACAGCTGGCTAGTTTTTCTTTGTCGATTCGACCGACGGGAATCTACCTAACACGATCGACCCTGTCGAACGAGGTATTTAATCTTAGGATTAATTTTATTTTGTATTTTTTTTTCTAAAATTAATAAAAGATTGTCACAAAACCAACTCGTTTCAATTAAGACTAGAAAATGCATGAGTTACTCATATACCGGTTCTAAGACTTTATTATTATAGCCACGAAACTAATTTCTGTTTTTTATTCGAAAACCGCGAACTTAATAGTAATATGTAAAATAATAGTGTTATACATCACCTCAAATAATGTAGTTCTATTATGAACCTTATCAAGCACCTAGTCCTTAATAAGGACCTGGTCTGAAGAAGAAGCACTTTTATAAAACTCTTTTAATAACTAAGTGGCAGTTGGTGCCTTGTTTTTGTGCAAAATTTTCTCTTTAAAACTAAATAGTTTATCTGATAGTGATGTTTTATAAATTAACGAACTTTCCAAAATGTATTTATAAGGATGTCCAAAAACCCGGCCCTTATTAGATGCTTTTACCTTACAACAAGGAAACAATATTTAGTCTCCATATTAGGAATGATATTATTTCTTTTCTTAAAGTTAATACTTTTCATCTTACGTCACCTTTTAAACATTTCACCAGGTTCCTGCTGCGAGACTTCTGTTTATTGTATTTGAATAGTAAAATTATTTTCCGATATATTTGTAACAAAAAATAATATTAACATGTCAAACAAGAGATCTGAAGACCCCGGAACTGCGAACCACACTGAGGTAATGTGTTTACATTGCCTTTGACCACAAATACTGTTTTCTTTTAAAGGAGTTTTTTAGTACCTGATATACCGTGTTCAAATTGATTTAAATATGCAAAACCACAGAACTTAGCATGATAATTAAAAGCTATTTATGAAATTAAATTTCTCTTAAGCATTCTCTCCCTCTCTCGCTATTCCTCTCTCTATCTCATTCATTGACATGGAGCATAAAACAAATTACAATCTACATATCTTTATACATTTTTATTTAGCAACATTAAACATGGACGACGTAATCGATGGACATTCCTTACATATAGTTCTCTTCTCAATATCATCAACTCTAGATGCCAGCTCCATTATCTGCTTCTCGATAGCTTTAACATCGCTCCTGAATCCGGAGACGGTAGCATCTAATTCAGTTAGATATTGTATTTTATTACAAAGTTCATCATACTTCTGTGATATGTAGTCTCTCGCGTTCTTAGAGTCCGACACCTCTTTGTCTATTTTACTAAGTATCTCAAATTTGAGTTCATCGAACTTTGATTCCAAGCAGGGTCCCAGTAGATGTGCCCCTTTTATAGCCATTTCTTGTTCTGGATTTATTTTACACGCCATATTAATCTCGGTTTCGGAACACTTTGAATAGATTTAGATTGTTATATCTATTGTGCATGATTTTTAATTTACCATAAAAATTATTATATCGAAAAAATTAATGTCTCTAAATGTCAAATTTTTTGACAAAATTTTTTTTTTTTGTTTTATATAATCAGCCAGTTATGCAAGAAAGAAACATAAAATACGTTAAGAAAAAAATCTTCAAAAATTATAATAAATAAACTACGGCTTATAGAAGACGATTTTATTTATTTTAGAATGTATCAGAATATGAACTAATTGAGAGGATTCTGACTTGACTGTCACAGGGACCTTAAGGAAGTACTTTGTCTCGTTAGGCCGATGAAACCACTATAAGGGACAACGAGGTTGGAGACATACATATTTATTTAGCTAAGATTCTATTTAATGTTAGTCCTATATATATTTTTTTGAAACAGTATCCTTATAATAGAAAAATTTTACTAGTTGAGAAATAAAGTATTATTTTTAATGCACTTATTAAGCGAAGCGAGCGTAGCGAGCGGAGCGTTCTACTGGAGACTTTTTCACATTCTTTGTCACGAATAGGCTCGAAAACTGCTTGCAAAAATTATGAAATTTTGTATCAAAAAGCCACACATTAGACAATGTTTTTTTTTATTTATAAATGTCAAAAAAAAAATTTTTTTTTTAATCTTGTCAAAAAACTGATATCCCATTGTCAATGGGAAACGACGAGTCATTACACTGGTCTCGCTTAGCTCAATATGCAAACGGCACCCGAGATTTCGCGAGCGCAGCGAGTCGTAATTGACGGTCTGTTGGCGCCCCTAGTTATAAAAGAACAATTGCACCATCCAAAAAACATATTAAGAGATTAAATTTAAGACGTTCTAGATATTTATATTTATGACTTTATATGTTATCGGATTAATTAATATATATATATATATATATATATATATATACATTTTGAAGATGGCCACGTGGAATAGTCTGAATTTTGGATGGAATCCAGTACTGAATACTACATACTCGTACATTAAGCCAACGGTAAGTGCTCGTTTGGCAACCAGTGCATTCACTTCTTTGTAATGTTTTTAGGGTTCCGTAAGTTGAAATATATAATTTATTGTAAATTAAAATTAATATTTATAAACAAAAACTAGGATAACATTTTTTTTTCGTTCATCCGAATAACATCGCTTTAATAAGTTCTTGTGTCTTGTCTCTCTCTACATCTCTCTCTCTCTCTCGCTCTCTATATTTATATACTTTTTTTTTTTTGTTTATTGGCTTTGAACATTAAAACGAACCATCCGTCTATCCATTGAAAAACTCTTAAAACCGTATATTTTAAATTTCATATTAAGTTAAACAATTTTCAAGTAAAAATTATCCCACTTTAGCTGTCATTACAATTTTCATATTTACTTGTATGTATTTGGTTTCTTCATATATCTTCTTAGTCTTCCTGAACAATATAAATAATATAATAAGTTTGCTAGCGCCTTGTCAATATTATAGCATTAACTTATTCTCGAGTAATAAAACATTTTATGATATTTTAATAAATACCAAAAGGATTTTATCAATTTATGAAGAAAACAAGAAACAATACATGTAATTGAGAGAAATCAATCAATCAAGCCATCAATCAGTCAATAAAATTAATTTAAATGAATTTTAGACAATAGAGTTTGTACTAGAGAGGTCAAGAAGAGAGTGAGACTAAACATACTCAGTTTGTGTCCAATGGCGTAACGACCCTGGAAGCCTCAAACTACCCGGAGCTGCCTACTGGCAGTTATTACTACTATTAATTACTAAAATAGCTTTCCAAAACATGTGCAGGTGTACAATTTCCTGCGAAGTTACCATCGCAATTGAAATCATTACAAAATTGTCTTAAAATCACAATGAAAGGCATGGACAAATGTCTATGGACATTAAGTATTTAAAAGAAAAAAAAAAGAAAAAAAAAGACTACGGGCAGTTTGAAGCCTCCGTGGTAGTCTGTGTAACAAAACCGTATTATATGTTAATATTTCTATGAATATCTAATCTAAATCATATATATTTATTTTGCACTTAAAATTATATTTAAACGTATTAACCAGCTTCAAAATATAATATCATAGAAAAATGAATCGTTGGAAATATTTCCTTGCAATTACCAATATGTATTTTGAATCAATAATACCATTGATAACTTGTGTACGATGAAACCTGTTGAATAATTTATTACTTTAATGGTACTTGGACTTCTGTTTGTATTGCTGGTGTAACCTGTTTTAAATAAAACCGGTGAATGTGATAAACCGGTAAACCGGAAAAAATCAGCGTTAAATGCACCATAAATGGAGAATCGTTCATGACTTTTACGTTATATGGAATATTTCGCGCAGAGTATTCCCAACCATCATCAGGCCCTTGTGCAATGATGTCATGATGATTGAATTCGAAATAGGTTCTTTCAGTTGTGTTTAAGATAAGTGTAACAAATCTTGGATTTATTAATATTATCCATAAACAAAATCTCTATTGGTTTGTTTTTCAAACGCCTACGAAAGTATATTGAATATAAATTGTTATTTAACACTAAGCCTACCAAGTTTAAACGTTATAATATCGTTGTCAAACTACATGACAATTCTTAGAATATGCATATAATATTTTCTACACTCTTTACTTTTAGTTATTTCCATTATAACCTGCGTTATATAATAAAATAACTTTTAATTACCGGTCAATTTGACGGCGTGCGGTAGGAACAGGTATACAAGAATTGTCGGTAGGTTTAGTGTTAATATATAGTATCACTAAGTTATGGCCAGAAGAAGCGAGTAAAAACATGTAACGTAATAACTGCGACTGAACATGGTATTCTGAGGTCTTTTACTCTATACGTTCACTTCACACTCAAAACAATAGTTACTAGATAATGACTGATAAAAGATAGGGTTAGATCCTCCTTATAACTCATGATGTAATACCGTGTTAGTTCTTTTTTTTTTTAAACCAGCTCCATATTTTTGGTTACGTCGAAGGCTAGAAGGTTGAGGGAGTATATGTATATTTTAATTGAGGGCAGCGAACGAAGTGAAGAGCGTTTTACTGGAGACTTTTTACATTCTTTGTTACGCATTGGCTCCAAAACTACTTGACGGAAAATTATGAAACTTTGCAATCAAAAAGACACACATTAGATGATGGTTTTAAAAACAAAATTGAAAAATGTCCTTAATTTTTTTTTATATCATTTAAAAAAACTGATATCCCATTGAAGTTAATGGGAAACGATGTGTCAGTACACTGGGCTCGCTTCGCTCACTATGCAGACCCGAGATTTCACGAGCGCAGCAAGTCGAAATTGAGGGTTTGTCACGCCCCTAGTATATTCTAAATTGGTAGTTACATGAAGTCTTACAGCCTAGTGGACCTTGAAAATATTTTATTAATTTTATAAATAAATAAAGGAATAAGGAATTTTAGTGCTTGTTACCGGAGTTGCTAAGAATAAGTATAACATTTAGCAATTTTTTTTTTGTTCTCATTATTTTCTATCTTGTCTTCAACAATAAACGATAATGGTTGTAATTGAAAACATTTCTTTTGATATTTATAATAGTATTAATAATAAATATATCATAATTTTATAATTTCTCCGATATTTAAAAAGACATTTTTTTTTTACAAAAGATAAAAAACGTTTTACATTTTTATATATTTAAATTATTAAAAATGACAGATCCTTAGGTCTGCAGCCGGGCCCTGTCTGGGAGTAACTAGATATTTTACCACTATGAATCCCCATTGCTACACTCTTGAATCAAAAAAGGATATACAATATGTCGAATTACTAACAATACTTTCACTTATTGTTCTTATTATATGTAAATTTCAAAAGCTTATTTTCTAGAGCAACAAAAGAACCTCAGAAGTGCATATCCCCACCAATTCAAAACGAAACTTTTTACAATATTTATATATAACTTTGTCAGTAGTTGTGCTGTCACAAAGAGAGTAAGTGTATATATACTTTTATTGAGCGAAGCGAGCGGAGCGCTCTATGTGAGACTTTTTGCATCCCATGTCCGGGGTTGGCATGAAAACGGCTTTACCGATCTTCATGAAATTTTGCACATTTATAGCGATGGTTATTGCGATGGTTTATTAAAAAAATTGAAAAAAAAACTCATGTCGTTGAGGAATAATCACCTAGAAATGACAGTCTCATAGACTTTAAAGTAAAAAAATTTCACTATGTGATTATTCTATATTTTTTGCCTGTTGGTTTTAGCTTTGAACGCTGAACTGAAGATGGGTTACTCGCTTCGCTCAATTCGCCGAACTATACCGAGATTTTTCGAGCGCAGCTAATCAAAATCGAAGTCCGGTTCGCGCCCCTAGTTTCTCTAAAAACTCAAACAGATATCTGGGCAAAAAAAAATAAGAGCATATAAAAAAAAGATGGCGTTAAAAAGGATCATATTTTAATTACCTAACAATTTACAAACACTACATATTAACAAGCTACGAGTGTACCATCGAGTGTAATAACCACAAGAAATAAACACTTTAAAGATAATCCAAGTGCTTTGTCATAGTATTCAATACACTAATGTGTAATATCATTTAAAAACATGAAATTACGCGTGTATATACAGTAATATTAAATTTTATTTATTCATATACATATTTCACAATCAACACCAGTGATCACTTGTATATGTCAAATGACTATTTTGATACCACACTTATTAAATATGTTATTCTCCAAATTAAAATTAAGGTTACAAGGTCCAAGCGTTGGTCTGAGAAAAACCACACAACAAACTCAGCTGGATATTTCGTTGTTGTGCACTGTTTCACGCCTATATTTAATAAACATTTTAAAATGAACTAAAACCCTCGCAATCAATCCTTATCCTTACTATATAATAACGAGCTAATTGACTCTGTATGCACGCGCATCACTTATCACCCACAAATCACACAATAATGTGTAATACATCAAAAAAAAGCTATTGAATCAGGCTACAAAATAGAGTGGGTGCCAACCTCATACGTGACCTATGACCCTTATTTGACCCAGTAGAGTCTAGATTTCCCTCGTTCGAGAATACAGTTATTATGTAATATATATAATAATACAGTAATTTGGGAACACATTATACAGTGTTTCCCAGTATTGGGATATACTCCCTTTTGTTCTTTTAAATTACGTCACCAAGCGATTCCAGCGCTGCATTTCGTTAGGCTGATTTTAAGATATTCTAAGAAATTAACTAATAAAATATACTATCATTCATTGAAAATATTTACTTTCAAATAAATAAACTTACTTATAAATTATATATCAAAAAGATCTTTATTCTGTCTTTATCTAGATTTTTTTTGCTTCTGACTCAATTCTGACTTCTAGTATCTAAATATTTTAGCTTTTATAAAAATTAAACGTGTATATTTTTTTCTTTTTCATTATACTCCTTGTCAGGTTCTTAACTATAGAGACGGTATAACAAAAGCACCTTGAAACCAATATTCCTTACGTTTGTGACGTCACAGTCAGCCACATAATAATATTATTTATTTATTTACCGAAATTGATTGGAATGAACTATTTATATACTGAGTAGGCTTATTACCATATTATCTAATATTTGTTCTGTGACGTTACATTCAGGCAAAACAACATCGATGTTGGTTTCTAAAGTAACTATATTAGGTAAATGTATAATTGGTCGAAGGAACACATAAACAAGGTTTCAAAAGTGATCAAATATTCTGAATTATTAAATAAGTGTTTTTCACGTAAAATTCATGAGGACCCCCCGGAGGGCATGAAGAGGTTGATGTCTGTGACCGAGGCGAAAGAGGTATGCAGGGACCGTAGCGTTTGGTGCTCCGTCGTCTTTGGCTACCCCACAAGGGATATGGCGTGAAGTTAAATAAATAAATAATATTAAATAAGTGTTTTTAAGCAAAGAAGTGGTATAAAAAAGTTTTTATAATAAAAACTTTAAAATGTTTAAAATACTCAAACAGGAATGTGTTATTAATCATCAGTTTATTGAATTGTTTGTTACAATATTTCCATGTAACAGTGGCGACGATTATAATCTGACAAGTGCTACTTACATGCACGTGAAATATAATAAACTATTGATTAAACTAAGTTTATAAAGTGCCATTGGACATTAACTTATGTTTTAAGCATATTTTGATATTGATATTATGATTAATAAATTAATGATCCACCTGATTGTAATTTGCTATCCGCCTTATTAACATTTTGCTCATCACTCGGATCCGAATGGGTCAGGTTTATATAGCAGTGCCTCCCACTCGGACCCGAGTATATATATCCCGTTTTGTAATAGTCAGTAAAGTTTGTTTGTGGCAGTTTGTGGCAAGTGTGCTTTTTTTTTGCGTGACACTGAATATATTACAGCGGGATTCTTATTAAATGTATTAAAATAGTTAACATTTTGTTCTTATATATGTCCCAGAGTTTAGCCGATGTTATTTTAATTTTTTTTGTCTGTATTGTCTTCATATTAGTAGTATTAACAACGGTGCAAAATGACTGAAGAAAATAACAAGTTATTATATCATTAATAACACTCAGTGCACGATGTTAGTATACTAGTTGACTTAGCACTTGATAGATTGGATAATGAAATGACTACTCCTACCTTCAAGGCCGGCAACACTTGTGAATCCTTGGATGTTTCAGGAGTTCATGGGCGGCTGTGATCACGTACCATCAGTAACCCGCTAGCTCGTTTGCCCTCCTCTTACAAAAAAAAAATATATATATAAAGTCAGCAAGTGTAACGTTTCAGTTATCATTTAATAAGTAGTAATTTTTTACTGACTTTTTAAATATATTTAGGAATGTAAATCTTATTACAGGTAGAGGCAGTGCATTGCATAATTTGGTTGTTTGTATAGTGAAAGAGTATTTATAATTTAATTTTGTGATATGGTTCGTCATACTAGGATCCGCCAACCGTGCGCGGCGGGTGTTGAGCTGAGCGCCTCTCCTTTCTTCTATTCTTGATAACCTTTGAATGGCTAAACATTTTTTCAATCTGTTTTCGCTATAACATCCGCTTTCGGCTCAAACACACATGGGAAAATTTCAAGCTAATTATCTGGTCGCATTCTGGAGACAACTAAACACAAAAAAAGGTCTCCCAAACGGTTCTTCGCTTACGCTCAGCTCAATAAAATATAAAATGACTAGCTGTTCCGCCATCTTAACGTGTGAGAGAATTATTTTTTCCCTTCGTGGGTGGTATTTCAAAAACTCGCACTTGGTAATTTTTAACATACTAATAAAAATATTCTTGCCAACTTTAATATGAAAACTTTTATTTTAATTTGAAAGCCATTTTTATCTGATCTCTACTCGACGTAACACTATTCTTACCAAATTTCAAGTCTCCAGGCCATAGTTCCAGAGATATCTTGATGAGTCACTACGTAGGTTTGTATTAGGTATTGCAAATTTATAGAAGTGAATTAATCCCTTTATGTATAAATTAGTCAAAATAAGGAATTAAAAAATTCTATATTATTAATCGAGATAAAAACTATCCTATCTACAAAGTTTAATTGAAATCGGTTCAGTGGTTTCAAAGATTAACGAGAACAATATCGAGATACGGTTTTTATATATACATATTGTCTGAGATGTGTAGAAAGGGTATGGTTGAATTTATTTCCAATACTAGCTCATGTCCGAACTTTCTTTTCTTCTGTTAATAAGAAGAAATATTAAATTTAGGTTATTTATTTTTATTCATCTGATGCAATCGCCGAATTGAACAAAAATGTTAAAGTCAATAATATTTTGTTTGCTTTTAAATTTGTTTCATCAGATGAAATAGTTAAAATATTTAGAACCTTAAATTCGAAGAAAACTGGTGATCTCTGGGGTATGTCAGTTAAATTGCTTAGTACTATTATAAATAATTTTGCCCCTCAATTTTCTCTTATTTTTAACAAATGTATCGAAACCGGTATATTTCCAGATTTTGATGAAAAACAGTAATAGTTATATAGTTCCAATAGTTCCTTTGTTTAATAGTGGCGATAGATTGGATCCCGAAAATTATAGGCCTATCTCGGTTTTACCGACCTAGTAAGATCTTCGAGAAAATTATTTTAAATCAGATTTCAGAGTTTGTGTATAGCAGTGGGATCATGCATAGTGAACAATATGGTTTCACCAAAGGCAAATCAACGACTGCTGCGGGTGCCGCGCTCCTTAAGCACATTTACGACGCATGGGAGAAGTTGCAAAATGCAATTGGGGTGTTTTGCGATTTGTCCAAAGCCTTTGATTGCGTGTACTATCAGACGTTGCTATGCAAACTTAATCACTACGGTGAAGGTAGCGCTGCGCTTGTTCTTATTGCCTCTTACCTGAATCAAAGAGTCCAGACAGTTTACGTAAATAATTCTAAATTGTCTGGTTCTCACCTAAAGATATGTGTTCCACAAGGATTTATTCTGGGCCCCTTTTTGTTTTTACTTTATATTAATGACTTGCCCTTTTTTGTTGAGGGTCTGTGTGACATTGTACTTTTTGCTGATTAATTATGACGAAGTAAATAGTACTTTGTCACGAGTCCTTCATTGGTTCGAAATTAATAATTTAGTCTTAAATGCTAAGAAAACTAAATGCATAGAGTTTACACTTCCTAATGTAAAAGTAAAAATTTTAACTTGCTCCTTAACAATGATATGTTAGAATTGATTGACTCAACAAATTTCTTAGGTATAACTTTACATAAAAAGCTCCACTGGAACCCCCATCTCTCAACACTCGCAGTCAAACTCAGCTCCTCCGTCTTTGCAATTAGAAAAGTTAACGGACATTAATACGGCTCGACTTGTTTATTTTAGTTATTTTCATAGTATTTTATCTTACGGTATTTTATTATGGGGCAGTGCTGCCGAAATTAATTCTATATTTATTTTACAAAAAAGAGCTGTGCGGGCTATTTATAAGTTAAAAGCTAGAAATTCTCAGAGAGATGTTTTTAAAGAAATAGGTATTCTTATAGTCGCTTCGCAATACATATTTAATAACATATTATATATACGCCAAAATTTAAATAGTTATATAAAAAACAGTGACAGACACGAGACAAATACGAGAAATAAAAACAAACTCGTAACGCCAAAATTTCTTCAAAAAGTGAATAAATCCTATATGGGTTTGAGTATACGCATATATAATAAGGTTCCACAAGATATCTAAGACCTTCCTTTTCTTAGTTATTGAATCGTTTGCAGTATTTGTATTATAATACACATCATTTAAGATTGTTATATTTCTTTTGAAAAGAGCAACTGTTGAGTTTCTGGCCGGCTCTTCTCAACAGAGCAGCATTCCGAGCCGGTGGTAGCTTACTTACGGACTGACTACATTGACCTTTTTTTGTATTGTAATAATTGACGATACAAAAGTAAATGCCTACTTGCATAAAGATATTTTGAATTTGAATTTGAATTTATTTTCTTATTAATACATAAAACATGTTATTTATCAATTGGAGCTTTATTAAAGAGATTTTTTTTCTTTTATTACTACATAGTATACATATATATATATATATATATATATATATATACTTCCTAGTATCAAACACGTGTACACATAGTATCTGTTCTACAATATGCAAAAACGATAAGGAATAATTATCAATATAATATTAATATATTTATGATATAATTAATTTGTACTTGTCATTAGGCGGTGTTGTGCGATTATCACATGTAAGTTTTTTTTTATATATATATATATATTTTTTTAAAATAAGATTTAACAATATTCTGCCGCTACGTTTAGAAATTATTTATTTATTTAATTTATATATATATTTTTAATATGTTTTTTTATGTTAAACTAACTACGAGTCATTTGACATACTTTGATATATACATTGCAAATAAGTACTTATTATATTTATCAGTTATTTATTCGTCGGTCAGTCCATACGCTATCTAACCTCGACCGAGCCTGTGCGTTTAAAGTGAGTTTTTAAATTATTTTTAAATTAATTTAACTCCATTAAGTTTAAACTTAGTTTTTTCATGTTTATATTTTAAAGATAAAATATATTATTTATTTTAAGTATTCTTAAGACTAATAAATAAAATTAAACAAATATTTTGAATTATAAAACGTAATATTAATACCAGAGAAATAAATATTTATATTTAAATGTATAAAATAAACACGTGGCCTCTAACACGCCCCCTATTATAATGAAATCATATATGACAAGTGACAGCGAAACTTCGTAATACAGTGTAACTTGATTGTAGACATAATTGACGAAAATACATTGTTAAGGTATTAAGATAGAAAAGGTTTTAAAAAAGTTAAATGATCCGCATACTCCTCATCTCTACCTTTAACTTTTTTATGTCCTTATACTTTGATTCAAATATATATAAAAAAAAACATTATCACGAAACATGCGTGATAATTATTGATAATATTAAAAATATATTAATTATCTAATAATCTTGACATTGAAACGTGTCATAATTTCTTTATAATCCCTTCAATATATTTAATTGACATTAACCGCCTGTAATGACAACGACGCCATTGTATGTTGTCATGATCCTAAAGATTGTATTGACCAAAGTTTAAATATTTTTGTTATATTTGCAGATTGTTATAAATATTGCTTCAGGATAGTTTTAATAGAATATTTTTAACTGATTGCAAAAGGAGAGGTAATGCTTCTTATCTTTATACTCAATTATATCTCGTAATACGTATTTCAATGACTGGATTTCAATAATTATTGTCGTTTTAATTGTCTTAACTTAAACCAAAATATTGCACCCTTGAGGAGCGTTTTTTTATATATTTTTTTAAATAATGTCATATCGATTCTGTGGTGGTATAGTCAAATTAATTATCAAAAGATCGCGGTGTCAAATATTGTCATATATTGGGATCGTTATAATACAAAATTATAAAAAAAATCATTATTTTTTTTGGTTTAAAGTATATTTTCTATTAAACCTTTATTATAAAATATATTTTTACATATAATTAATATTAAATAACACATGTTATGTTAAAGATAATACTAATTTATTATAAAACATATATATATATATATAAATTTTATAGAAGAAGTGATAATTCATATTATAAGTCGTCCATCACGCGAGGCACAAAAAGGGGAGGGGTCGAAAAAGTCACAAAGTTGGATGAAGGGGGGGTGGTAATCAGGCATCATCATACATATATTTAACGAAATGATTTGAAATATTTTATATAAAATAGGATCACTAAATTCACGAACTTACTTTTATTACTATCTTTTGTTTGTAAAAGATCAAAAATAAGGAAGTAAGTGAAATTACTTTTAATTTTTTTTTTCATTTGAACAAAGTCCAAAAACGTAAAGCACGTGTTTTTTTATTTTAAATAAAGTAGGAGCTCTTGAATCTCGTTATCTATTATCACTGCTGCCATTCCATATCATTTCCCTGATTGTAAGTACTGATAAGATAACAGTAGTCAAGATTTTATTGATTATATTAAATTACCCCCTTCAAGTGTTCCACTACTAATTTATTAACAATACATTATAATAAAATAATTTGTAAAAAATAGAATTTTCCGTTAAAGATAATTATAAATGTAATTTACAAATGTTTCCATTTGGGAAAATACAGATAAAAAATATATCGTTGTAATATCAAGAAGTTTACATATTTTGTCTCTATTTGAAATCGATATTTAATGATTCAAATTATTATTATTACAATAAAGTATTTATATTTTAGGCAATTTGATAAAAACATTTTTTTTTTGCTTATGAAACGTCATTTCATACACGATGTCAAAAGAAGAACAAGAAACTCCATGGATACTATTTTAATTTATATATATCGGTAATTAATATATTGCAAAATAAATTGCGATGTACATAATAAATTGCCGCATGAGGACCCCTCGGAGGGCATGTATGAAGAGATTGATGTCTGTGGCCGAGGCGAAAGAGGTATGCAGGGACCGTAGCGTTTGGCGCTCCGTCGTCTCTGGCTACCCCGCTAGGGATATGGCGTGAAGTTAAATAAATAAATAAATAATAACAAATGTAATTTGTATAAAACATAGCAGTAGACGAAGTCGCTAACAACAGCTAGTATGTTATATTTATTACGTGTCAATGTGAAAGCACTCGAAAATGAAATGATAATGTTAAAACCATTGTTATTAAACTGTCCACTTCATCACAACACTGATAGAGCCAAGGTCGATGGTGTTTAAATATTACAAAGTATTCATTTAAATATGGTTATAATTATAATAATTATTATTTAATGTTTAATTGACAGGCATTTATAGGATTTATATGATTCTGTTTCCCGTTTGTCCTAATCTTATTCATGTCTCTTGTAATGACTTACTTAAATACTCTTATTTACTCAAAATGATTCTCCCTTTATAAGTTATTGAGCGAAGTGAACGAAGTGAGCGGAGCGTTTTACTGAAGACTTTTTACATTCTTTGCCACGAATTGGCTCGAAAACTACTTGATGGAAAATTATGAAACTTTGCAATCAAAAAGTCATTAGGTGATGGTTTAAAAAAAAATTGTCCTGAAAAATGTCCTGATTTTTTTTTTTAATATCATGTCAAAAAACTGATATCCCATTGAAGTCAATGGGAAACGATGATTCAATACACTGGGCTCGCTTCGCTCAATATGCAAACGGCACCCGAGATTTCGCGAGCGTAACGAATCGAAATTGAGAGTTTGTTGGCGCCCCTAGTTAAATTTAAATAAAACAAATACATGTATATTGAAAACTTGATAAACATTTAAATTCAAATTGATTTTTAAAAACAATTATTTAGAGACACAGTTAATAAATTATTTAATTCTACATTCACAAATATTACAACAGACAGAATAGCAAAAGGTGTGAATATATTAAATATAATTATTTAATAGCGCCTACTATTTTTTTACAAGCAATACCAACTCGCGTCTTCTAATGTTATTGCTATTAAAAAATATAAGGCGTACAGTCAATATTCAATGAAATGAATTTTAATACATTAATTATTCATGTACATTGAATATATTTAATACAATGTATTTAGTAAATAATATTCATTTGAAACTATTATTGTTATTGTTAAATTATTCATATATTGACTATGTTTAACATAATGTTATATTTCAAATACTTAACGATGGTAATCCAGTTATCCTCATAGAAAAATTTATAAACATACTTGTTTTATGAAAGGTGTTACGCGGAAAAGGGAAAATGGGGGGCCATGATTGATACATGTGTGAAGGTTGGGTTACAGTGACAAATTATAATATCTAATAACTAAATATGATCGCTTTGTCAAAAATTTTGATTTTAAAATTAAATAAAACATTTATTTTAATTTATATTTAAAAACTTTTTTTTTTAATTTTATATACGTTAAATAAAATATCAAATAACTATTTATTAAATTTCAATTGAATTAACTATAATAGTAAAAATTACGTCAAATTTATATTTAACATTCAAAGTATAATTTTTAAATAATTGAAAAAAAAAACAAACTTACACATAAATAAAAAAGTGTTTTAGAACGTATAAATAAGGGGTTTCATATCATATCTAAAAAGATATTAAACAAAAAACATGTTTGTTGACATGCAAAATATCGTTTTTCTGTAATCACGAGATCAAATGTTAAGACCACGATCGATCATTGATTGTTTTCTTTATCAATTGAGAATTACATACCAAAGATTAATCAGATAACTTATGTAACAAACAAATCATGAACATTTTCAAGTAATACCAAAAACGATATTTTTTTTTAACGCTAAACCTACCAGGTACCGGTCAAATTGACCGTTCTTAAACTTTTGTAAAACTTACACATTTTTAAACGTTATAATATCGTTACCAAACTATGTACATGACAATTCTTAGAATGTGCATATAATATTTTCTACACTCTTTACTTTTAGTTATTTCCATTATTACCTGCGTTATATAATAAAATAACTTTTAATTACCGGTCAATTTGACGGCGTGCGGTAGCGACAGGTATACAATAATTGTCGGTAGGTTTAGTGTTAATAAAAAATATGTATATCAACAAACTCGAAATATAGTTCCACAGATGTCACTATAAAACCTTATTTAATATAATTAGTATTTTTTTTATTATTGAAATTAACGTAGTAGTCTTACTAATATATAAATATATTTTACAAATTATATTATTATTTATAAATATTATTTATATCTGTCCTCCTTTATTTGTTACTTTATAGCGAGGCGTATTCGCCTAGTAGATAATGTCAAAATAAAAAAAAAATAGCTAATTATTATTTAACCTACATATCTTAACCATTTGAACTTACCGGAGTTATCACGAGTAATAAAATACTATTTGTCGCTGACATTCAAAAATAAAATACTTATACAATATATATAATACATCACTGTAAATAATTTTATTTCTATTATTATTTTATTTAAATAATAGTCCGTAACCGCCAATTTGTTTACAATGCATATTCCAGATATGAATCTGATATGAAACAAAATGGCGGACAATTATTATAATTTTCACGTTGTATTCACAAGCGTTATAAAAGTCATCTGCAAATAATTAATTCGATAAAGGTCTATTTACATCACAACGTTGATCAGAGTTCTGAATGTTTGATTGAGAAAAAGTAAATGAAATGCTACGAAGGGATAGTATGTTCTAAGACCTTTATGAGTCTCATATAAAACCTCTTCAGTGTATGAAGGTAGTAGTGTTATCTCGCTCTCTCTCGCGTTGAGTAATGTCGTCTCTCTCTAATCAACTTTTATAAGAACGAAAAACGAGTTATTATACACTATAGTGTGTATTGCGCCTTATTATCTACTTATTAGCCACAAAGTTGAGGAAATCTGTATTTATAAAGTATTTTCCTGTTCTATGTACGCATTTATTTGGGTTTTTACCTTCTTTCATTATTTTTATCGACTCCAAACATTCCAAGTTGCGCAAAAATCGCTACATTTGTTACAGGTTAATGAACCTTTATTTTAAAACCGAAACTTAAATTTCATTAAACATTTTATAAATATAAAAATGTCAAAGGTTTGTCTGTCAATAAAAATATATATGTTAAAAATCATGTTTAATAAATGATTTAATTATGATAGGACTTGATTAAAATATATACCTACATACATATATATACACATATATATACATATATACATATATATATATACACATATATATACATATATACATATATATACATATATACATATATATACATATATATACATATATATATATATATATATATATAATACAATAAGGTTGAGGTCGCTAAAGATATACAGATGTCTTTTAAGATAAACTATCTTAAAAGATGACATTGTTGAAAATGATGATACCTTATCATGTTACTTAAAAAGATTCAATTCTGATAAAAAAAACTCAATAAATACTCGTTAGAATTTTTTCTTACACCTGTATCGATTACTTTCAAATAGCGGTGGTGATATTATAAAGGTGGGTATGCACTGTATATATATATTTATTTATAAAAGATTTGCATAGAAATATTTGTCATTAAAAACTAGCCAGCAACTAGCTAGTGAAAACTTGCCCTAACAAAAAAAAATTATAAAAATAAAAAATTCCAAATTTAAAAAACAGTTACAACTTTCATGCAAATTAAATGTTATTTTCAAACGCATTTACAAATAAATTATACTTCCAGCAAATAATTTATGATATTTGCGATGTTTCTTTGAATACAAACGTCTCACTTACCCGTTATTCTTAATTTACATAAAAATATATATAAAACGATGAAAAACAGACGCACAAGCTACATTTGTTGATATATCACTAAAAAAACATCACAAATTTATCGAAAAAAAGGCAAAAGATAAGCGATTAAATACGTAAATGACCCCCAATTTATAAAAGTTGGTTACACATATCAAACATTTGTAAACAAAAATAAAATATATAAAAATTTATATATATATTATAAATAGATTTATTACAGAACGCTTGCCAAACACGCCAACGCCAACGCCAGCGCCAACGCCAATAGCCAACGCGTGACGTCACATATGGATAGCAGCTACGCGTACGATCCGGTAGCCGCCGGCACAGTCAACCAACAAGCGCACAGGATGGAGGCAGGGCAGCTCTGGCGGCAATACATCATAGCGGGCATCGGTATGTTCGAAATTTAAATTTGCGCGCCGTAACTGTGATGTGATGTGATGTGTGCGACTTTTTTTTTTTATTTATCGAAATTTGAATTCGGAACTGTGTGGTAATGTTTAACATTTCAATAATCTAAATTAATTTCTTTTATGTGGTTTAATTTATTACTTTTTGTATACAGTAATAATTAGTTAGTAATAATTTTTTAATATATTTTATTTAGGACCAAAAAGGTTTTAAACGTGTCAGTGTGAGCTCAATCAAGTTTCAAAGTTGAAAAGATCAAATCAAAGATAGAATAAAATACACTATTTTATAATTATCCATTAAGAACTCTATTACGTATGTGATAGATCTTAAAATGGAATGAATTATTATTAAATCCGAGTTGACGTTGTTCACAATAGGTGTTTACATTATGTACATTAATCGGACTTTTAAAAACAAAATTAATATAAATTAAATATAATTATGTGTATGTGTGCTCTTATACATACAGACAGACACAAACTTAGAAAGACAAGGAATAAACCCGTTTAATAATGTTAAATTTTCTCATAAATTTAGAACAATAGTTATAAATTAAAAACATTAAATACGAAAGGTAATCGACCTCATTTAATTACATTTCAAACTTTTTTTAAAAATCGTATCTCAAAATGGCTGAAAAAAATTTAAATAAATGCACAATTATCAAGTTTATTTCCAATTATATGATACTTTTATTATACAAGATAATATAGCAATAAATTTTATAACATAGATACAGGGTTATCTAATCAATAAAAACATTACATGCACTATAATCCTGTATAATTATGTGTATAATTAATTAAAATAGATGTATAATTGATATCATATGAGTGACGTTTCAGATTTGAATGTTTCCAAATAACTGGCGATTGACCCCCGACCACGTACAGCCAATACACCAATATACCAATACGCCAATATTCAAATCTTGAAATACAGATTATATTAATTAGGTTATTGTATTCAATGTGTGTTATTGACATTATTTACAAACACAATTGGAGTTGCAGGGCTTCTGTTGTGACGTCATAACAGCTGAAGAGCGCCCGCCATTTTGAAATATTTGTAGAAATGTCAGAAATCTTTTTTTACATATTAATAAATAACAAACGTTTTAATTACTTATGTATATTAACACAAAAACATTACTAGGAGCGCGAACCGGACCTCATTTTGACTCGCTGCGCTCTCAAAATCTTGGTAAAGTTCGGCGAATTGAGCGAAGCGAATAACCCATCTTCAATTCAGCGTTCAAAGCTGAAACCGACAGGCAAAAATTATAGAATAATCAAATATAACATAGTGAAATTTTTTCACATTGAAGTCTATGGGACTGTCATTTCTTGGTGATTATTCCTCAACGACATGAGTTTTTTTTTTCACTTTTTTTTATAAACCTTCGCAATAACCATCGCTAAAAATGTGCAAAATTTCATGAAGATCGGTAAAGCCGTTTTCATGCCAACCCCGGACATGGGATGCAAAAAGTCTCTACAAATTATTGTTATTAAGTAGTCGTCCTATCTGCTGTCATGGGGATATATTAAAAATAATAATAAAGATAATAATTATATAATTTTTAATCGATAACACGTTTTATCATGACAATTATATCGCTCCGATAGTATTTTTTTATTATTTAATAACATAATAGTCACATATCATATATATATATATATATATATATATATATATATATATATATATGTATAAATTAATTAGAAATTCCACAACCAAACAAACAAATGATGTTTATCTAATTCTTATTTTAATAAATACTAGGGGCGCTAACAGATCCTCAATTTCGACTTTCGTGAAATCTCGAGTGCCGTTTGCATATTGAGCGAAGCGAGCCCAGTGTAATGACTTATCGTTTCCCATTGACTTCAATGGGATATCAGTTTTTTGACGATTATTCCTTAACGACATGACATTTTCCAAAAATTTTTCAAAAACCATCACCTAATGTGTGTCTTCAGTAGAGCGCTTCACTAGCTCCGCTCGCGTCACTAGCTCCGCTCGCTTCGCTCAATGAAGATATTTTATAGATTTTTAAAATAATAAAAATATTTTATAGATTTTAAAAGAAATTAATATATATATATTTTTTATCAATATGATTAAAAATATATCTTAATTTAAATTTTATCACCATCACCTTTATCTCATCAATAAACGTGTGATTATCATAGCAAAATAATCACGTTCCCATATAATTTATCGATGCGTGTGCGTGTGCGTGTGTGTGTGTGTGTGTGTGTGTGTGTGTGCGTACGTGACGAACACTACCTTATATATATAGAAGTATAACTGATATCATATGAATGACGTTCCAAATTTGAATATTTTCCAAATCACACGATTGATCATTTGATTGATGATTGATGATTGATTGTACAACCAACACGTCAATTGTTGGCCATAACTTGAACGGTTCAGTGTTTAAAAATATTATTCATATTTATAACTTTTCACTTAAATACATTATTTTATTGATTGATTGACTGATTGATTGATGACGGAAAGTCAAAAACTAGTTACATAATAATGTTTATATAATTTAAATAACATGACTACCTATTTTATATATTATTATATTATCTTATCTCCTCTACGTCTTATATGTTCACAGTTTACATACTCAGTGTTATATAAACAATGTATAACAAATAAGATATATATAATATTTATTTAAAATAACTTATATAATAATAATTAAATGAAAACATTTTGTATGTTGGAAAACTTGTCTATAACATCCCTTCAAGGCAAGAGAGAGGGAGAGGGATAGACAGATAGAGAGAGAAGGAAAACAATTTCTACTTTTTCTATATAATACTTTAAATACCCAAAAAATAAATAAAGATTATTTCATCAAAATATTCTTTAATTCCTAATAATAAATATATATATATATATATATATATATATATATATATATATTTATTATTAGGATAATATTTATTAATATGAAATATATTTTACAAATTTAATAAGTAACTTATCAGTTTCATATTTTATTGTTTTATTGTATAATGATAATTTTGTTTAAACAGTAGAAATAGTAATTGTTATTTACTAGCTGCAGACTAGACTCTGTTCAAGTACCGAGAGAATTAAGTTTCAAACATTATTTAAAAATGAAACGAATCAAAATAATTATTCGCTACGTTTATGTACAATACTTTACAATATACCAAGTTACAATACTTTATTTAATAAACATTTTTTAATATTTCAAGGTTGTATATATATTAAAAACTGTTTCAAATTTGGAACTCAACGAGAATAGCAAATCTATAAAAAGTTTTCAAATCTGTAACTTTTTAAAAATAGCAAATATAAAAAAAATTTTAAAATTTAGAACTTTTAAAATATCAACAAAAAAAAGTATACATTACTTTTGTTAATCTCAGATTATTATTTAATAAAATTAAAATATAACTTAATACCTATTTTTTTATCTAATAATAATAATAATATATAATATTTAAAATTAAAATTAGCTATTAATTTTAAATTCCCAAACGTTTCAATTCATTGCAAAAAAATATGTGGCCATTGACACTGACTTCTGTCAATGTCAAATGCAACGCATTTTAGGTTATTATTGAATATTGTTTAATATGAAAATATCTTATTATTTTAACAATGTATACATTATTTTTATAAAGTATTAATTATTATCTTGGAGACCTTGATTTTCTGTATTAAGTAAATAGTAGCTGTTTTGGTTGTGTACATTTATGTAATATAAACTTATTCATGATAAGCGTGCCTCTTGACAGATGATACGTAAAAATCATTTCTTTACTTTTATGATAAATAATAGTAATAATTAATTAAATAACACTTATTTTTATTACAATTTAAAACTGGTCGGCACAATTTTTAAATTTTGCTGTTTGTCGAACAATTTAGAAATATATATTTTTTTATTTATTTAAAATAGGCTAATTATCTACTCCTTGGATGTAAAGATATAGACAGAAATTAAGAAAAATTGTGATATATGCTTTCGTAAGACGCTATTTTTTTTTTAATTTGTCCTTTGGCTTTTTTCATAAACACTCAGACAAGATGGAAATGTATATTTTTCAAAACATTCAGATATGATCTAAATCTTTTTGAAAAGCCGGATGACAATTTATTTTCTGTTTATCAATTTATTCAAGAACATACCGTAATGCAAGTTAAAAAATATATATTCGTGGCATAAATATTTTTGAAAAGCCGGAAGTCCATTTTTAATCAGTGTTTAAGGACAAGATAAAATTTGTAACTTCATAATCTATTTTGGGAAGCAGAATAGTATTTTTTTATTATAATTTTTTCATGAATATAGCGACAACAACATAAAAACAAAACATATTTGTTGAAAGTTTAAAAGCAATTTTTTTATTTATCAGTTTTTAATAAACTAAATGAAAAATAATATTCGTAATTTAAAGATTTCAAGAAAAGCTGAAGACTTTATTTTCAAGAATATGCCGACAGACATGAAAAGCCAGTTTCGATTTTTTTCAAATCCGTATGTTCAAGAAAAAATCTGTTGTTAGATAAATTTTTTTGAAAAGCCTTATATATTATTCAATATCATTTTCTTACGATACAGATGTGCAACATGTAAAATCAAAAGCCACACAACAAAGTATGTTCATGATTAAGTAAACTATTAATCGATTTAGAGATACGTATAATATTTATATGAAATAAATAATAAGGACTCAACATGTGAATGTGTAGAAAAATATTATAAAGAGAAATAACGACAGACCGCTAACAAAGTTATTTTATTCTCTTCATAAAGGATACAATACTTTTCGTATTCTACAAAAGATTTTATGAAATTGTATTCTTTTGTCTTAAAACAAAATATCGAATACAAAATAGGTATTTGCTTGAAAATAAATATTAATGTAATAAAAAATAATTTTATATTAACAGAATATATTTAAATTAATTATCAAACGAATGATTCATTAAAAGTTGGGAAAAGTAATGTAGGTACATTATCCAATTTATCGTGCGCTAAGTCAACTAGCACACTAACATCGTACACTAAAACGGCTGTTAGTGAGATGTTATTTTTGATGTCAAATATTGACACCAAATAAGAACGCTACTTGTTTTATTTGATATCATAAAGATATAGGAATTATAATATGATGATAGTGCAAGTATCTCATAATATAAGTCTCAAAATTAAATCTAAGATTTTTTTTATATATCTTATCACAAAATAATTATATATAATTATTATTACATAATATAATGTGTACTTTAATTACAAACATTTTAATGTCTGTCTGTATGGAGTTATTTAAACTAATTCAATTAAAATATAAAAAAGTTTTAAGATAAAAAATATCTTTAAACTTTCTTAATTTAAATGTAACTTATGTTTGATAAATATTACAAATGCGTTTCTAACGACGCAGCAAATGAATATATATTTATTTAAAATGAAACCTGTTTAAATAAATCAATTAAATATATAAAATGAAATGTTTTAACGATAAATATATGTTAGAAAACTTGTATCGTAGGTTCTTCTTTTCGATACCTGAACCGGTGTAAGGACTGATCTCTCAGTAATGCCAACATACAAGTTTCTATTTCTAAAAATAGCAGTGGTTAAACGTTATTACACTGGTAGTGTCTTATCTTTAAGCGGCTGAAGCGCTTTAATATATTCGATGTTGTATGATGTTGATGTATATAATCGATGATCTGAATGAAATTCAAAATGCTTAAACATTAATAAAATGCAGATATTTTTTTCTATAACCTATTATGTCTATGTTAATATAAATTAGTAAAACCATTTTGATGATACTTTTACAAGAAGATTAATAATGGCCACTCTGACACATGTATATAAAAAAAAAATGTTGACAAACCTCACAATCTTAAGAAAATCTTATCGAACTTTTTTATTTTGACATGTCTTATAATGACAGCATGACATGACATGTTCACAATCAAATCATGACTTTTAAAAATAAGACACTTGACTTTAATCTCTTAATCTCAGATGGTGGGGGCAATGGTTTTATCGCCCCCCCTGACTCGAGTGGAACTTGATTTCGAGATTTTTTATATTAAAAAAAATAACTTTATCTTTGTAGTATAGATTTATATGGTCTATAAAATATATATATATGTATATATATATATATATATTATTTTGAAACTTGTTCTGACTTATTAATAAATTACAATGTAACATTTCGATACTTTACAACGAAACAAAAGTTAATAAACAAAACATTAATGTTATTAGAAAAAAAGACTTCAAACGACTCAACTAGAAGTCGTGATCACAACTAAAATTAAAAAAAATTAACAAAATATTTTTTCTATATACAAATAAAAATTAAATACTAAATAAAGAAAAAAAGAGACAGACAGTTAGTAGTTATTTACATGTATATAACATCTAATTTGAAAATATTACTTTAATAACATACAATATGTGTTTAACTTAAACACAAAACAATGAACAGCGCATATCAATATAATAACAGGTAGAGTTGTGTACATAGAGTAGTAGTCTACGTGTAGAGCTATTTGAAGACAGGATATCATTGATGTACCACTTGAGCACAATGGACTAATCACCAGACCATCTGATGGAAGGAAAAATAACTACAATGTGAATTGATAAATATATTTCATATAATAAATGTGATTGGAATGAATTCGTTTCATTAAAGACACGTAAGACACACACACACACACACACACACATACACACACACACACACACACACACACACACACACACACACACACACACACACACACACACACACACACACACACACACACACACACACACACACACACACACACACACACACACACACACACACACACACACACACACACACACACACACACACACACACACACACATACACACATATAGACACACACATTAAAATAACCCCACTTAAATTCAACCTATATCTAACTCTAGATTAAAATAACTTATTCACAAATATAACTAAGTACGTAAGTAACTAAGTAAAAAATGACTATAATACTATATATACCGCAAAGAGCTATTTTTATTTTCGTGTAAATTAAGCGGTATTAATATAGATTAGAAAAGCGAAGCATCTCTCTCTTTATCTCGGGTTAAAAAAAATTATTTCCATCTGTATTGTCGTGAACATATTTTATTACGAGTAATCCTATAATATTATATGGATTTTTTTATCTTTTAAATTTTGGCAGTTATTCAAATGTCATAAAACTTTTTTAGTTAAGATCCATATTTTATTATACTAGCTGTGCCCATGGAATCGCGTGTTATGTTTTTTACAATAAAACTAGTTACTCCTTATAACATCAGCTATCCGCCAGTGAAAGTCCTGTTAAAATCGGTCCAACCGTTTAAGAGATTACCCGGACCCAACAGACAGACTGATATTTTTTTTTATTACATATTCATTCATATGCATTTCGTAAAAGCTGTTAGTTTGAAATTACTAGCAGACATTTCAATTTTATTTATATATATAGACATCTAAAGTTCATAAATTCGAAAAAGATACAAATCCTCCTTGGTCCAAAACCCAGCTACAGTTAGGTTTTATGTAAACTAAATATGGTAATATAAATAATATTAATTGTATTATTATTTTGCAGCAAACATAGCGATCGCGTCGACTGGTTACTCCATGGGATGGACCGCGCCCATCAACATCAAGTTACAGGACAATCAGACTGGACCTGACGTCATCGGACACCCCGCCACTGAAAATGAGCTCGCTTGGATGGGTTCCCTTCTCAACATTGGAGCCATATTAGGTATATCTATTAGTGATTTACCACTCACTGTCTCATCACAAAATCTCCGAATCTATCTCTCCGATTAATTTAAAATTTTACATATTTACTTCTTTTGTGACGTAGATGTCCACTTAGAATGGATTTAACGGAATTCCTATCCGAACGGATTTCAACTTTTCTTTGCATTTCATCAAGTTTTAAACCTATAGGAGCTATACACTTAACGCGGTTACCATAGCAACCTAAGTTCACGTTCAAGTTCAGTTCAGTTCAATTCAGTTCAAGTTTATGTTACTAATTTATATTATTTACGATCCAGGACCGTTTATTGGTGGTTTCGTTGCCGGTAAAATTGGTAGGAAATGGGGTCTGATAAGTTCCATTGTCCCTCTCCTCACCGGCTGGATCCTCACGGTAGTGGCGAACAGCATGGCGTTCCTGTACGCTGCTAGAATATTCTGGGGTATTGGTGTTGGGATGCTGTTTACTATCTCACCAATGTATTGCGCGGAAATTGCTACGGTAAGTTACATTATCGATTTATGGGATAATTTATTTAGAATTGTAATTTAAAAGTTGATGTAACGGAAATGCGTCACGATAGGAACAAAGACAAACGTATAGGAGAGAGCGAGATAGAAGATTCATGCCCACTACTGCTATTGTGCCATCTAATTTTAAACTATTGTGAGGTATATATTGAAGTTGTTATTTGTAAAACTAACGATAGGTGGCGCTAATACTTTTGTAAAACTGTTAGTTGAGGTAAGAGAATTAACAGAAGAGAGAGAGTTAACAGAATATAAGCAGATTTATAAAAAAATGCTAATATTCTACATTAAAGTATTAAATTATGTTTAAGCTGGATAAAAATTATAAAACTTACACTTTTTCCTAATTTCTACTGGATATAAGCTTTGTTTTACTTAAAGTTGTTATTTTTACAGAAATTTCTTAATTTTCTTACATTCAATTTATTCTGTTTTAAAATTTAAAGCTAATTTTTATTTTATTTTTACAATATTGCTATTGCATTTATATTATTTGACATTAGATAAAACTTGAAATAAAAGTTCAATTCAGTTATTTATATATCTTCATTATTCTATATTATATTATACTATATTATATTATATATATTCATATTATTACATATATTAAAACAATGAAGAATTAAAGTTTAATAATATTATTATATTCAATAAATCATACTACATTGTATATCTTATTATATCTTATCATCTGTCAGTTTATCTTAAATACACCTGCCCTCATAAAATCATTTCACATGAGAAAGATAAAAGATAATATATATCTTAAAGGAAAGGAAGGAAAGGTCCTAAGAATTTATTGATTGATATCTTATATTGATTTTCGAGGAAAATATTTCTATAAGATAAATAATTAATTCCGAAGATTGTCAAAATATCCCATTCTATTAGACTTAGATGTACCGTCGTTCTTCTAGAAATGAAAGTCACGTCCCCCAATTAAATTCCAGAATGAATCGCGAGGTGCGCTTGGATCGTTCCTCCAGCTGTTCATAACCCTCGGCTTCCTGCTGGTGTACGGAATCGGTCCTTCCATCACGTACTGGGCGGTGTCATACGTAGGAATCGCATTCGTCGCAGCTTTCGCCGTCACATTCATCTTCATGCCAGAAACCCCCACATACTATCTGCTGAAAGGTAAGAAAACGACAGAAAGACAGACGAGATGAAGGTCCAAGTCCATTGAATTGCACTCTTGCCTCAGAGTCTAGTTGATAAATAGGCTAATACAGTTTGAAGGAGTTTGACGAAGAATATAAAATATTTTCTACATCCCTAACTAGAATAGCGGATATGAATTCATATCTCTAAATAAATTTGACTTATCAAGTAACCATCCTCCAATCTCTCAGAGGACCGTGAGAATGCAGCGCGGTGCCTTCAAGTGATCCGCGGCCGGTCTCGCGCTGGAGTCGAGGCAGAGCTGGACCTCATGGCAGCAGACGTCAGAGCCTCCATGGAGAAGACCGCCTCGGTATGTCCCTACTACTTGAACTAGTCTTACCCAAAAATATCTTAATTTTAGCAAAATTTTACGAGAATTAAAATACTTATAGCGGTCGCCTGTAACTACAACAATCTCTTTGGCAAAATTTGGTGATAATTGCATAGTTAAAATATTAACCACCAATAACCGTGGAATTTTTACTCTTCCCCAGATAATGGACGTGTTCCGTGGAAGTAACTTCAAAGCGTTCTACATCTCGTGCGGGCTGGTGTTCTTCCAGCAGTTCAGTGGCATTAACGCCGTGCTGTTCTACATGACAGACATCTTTAAAGCATCCGGCACGGACTTGGATCCATCCATCGCCACCATCATCATTGGAGCTGTCCAGGTCAGTAGAGACTTGTGCAACAAATATAATACTAATAATATATCGACTGTCTATGAAATACTAAATTTTAAACCTGAAAACTCTGGAAATTGTTTGTCGAAGATCAGAGGCAAAATGATATAATTCATCCTTAATAATCTTTCGATCGGTCCAGGTGGGAGCGTCAGCTATAACCCCCATCGTGGTGGATCGTCTCGGACGTCGTCTGCTGCTGTTGGTCTCCTCGTGTGGAACTGCTATTGGAGCGGTGAGAATATATTTATGTGATATATTGTTATGCATTTAAAATATACATAGATTAATATTTAAATTTGGATTTGCAATTACGATATTATCCCGGTAACTTCGAATTCGTCACTCTTTCTTCATCCTACCCACAAAATTTTAAATTTGAAAGCTACACAAACTCATTAAAAACAATATTTAGAAGTAGATAATTATATTATTATTATTATTACGTGTTCATATTCTCATTGTGGCATTTTTTCTTCCTTAGTTCCTGCTGGGTATGTTCTTCCTGCTGCAGAGTCAGGGCAGCGATGTGCTGTCGTCCATCAGCTTCCTGCCCGTGCTGTCGCTGGTGCTGTTCATAGTAACGTACTGCTGGGGCCTGGGTCCCCTCCCGTGGGCGGTGATGAGCGAGCTGTTCCCCATCGAAGTGAAGGCGGCGGCGTCCCCCATCGCCACCGCGTTGTGCTGGACGCTGTCCTTCCTTGTCACCAAGTGAGTGGCTCTGCCTTAGGAGACTTCGTATTGCCGCTGAGGGAAAATTGGATCTCAGTATAAAAGAAAAAAACAAAAAGACCATATTCTGAATTAGTAGTATTTTAATTTAGTCTTTTTTTCGGATGTTTAATAGATTTCTCTTGATGAGGTCAATCTTTATTCACCTTCCTATTGTATTTTATTATCTAGTATACCCGTACATTATCGTGATTACCACTGAGGGAATTTGCCTCAAAAATTAAAAAAAAATAGTAGTTTTTTCGGACGTTTTATAGATTTCTATTATTATGGAAAATTTTTTGCTCCTTTCTCATTGTATTGCTTTTCCAGTATGTGAATCGTCGCTATTAAGGTAATCATCTCCTCAGATTCTTCCCGTCGATCGAAAAGCACGTCGGTTTCTTCATGTTCGGTTCGTGCTGCTGCGTGTCGTTCCTGTTCATACTGCTGGTGATGCCGGAGACCAAGGGGAAGAGCTTTGCGGAGATACAGGCCATGCTGTCTGGGTGAGATATTACCATTACTATTATCAGGGAACCTATAACCTATCTTGGATTAGATTGTGGGACTCCTCTATATTATATTTTTTCTAATTTACAAATCAAACCAGAGATATATCTTTACGCTATTTCATACGTGAAAATCTCTAAAATTAAATTAAAGAGTATTAAATGAATTAGTTAATGATTAAACATGTATTAGTAGTATAAGTTTAAGTATAATAACATCGTTAATATGTTTACAGAAAGAAAAAACCAGAAAAGGCATAAGAAATCTATCTTATAAATGAGATAATTTGAAGATATTTTAAGTTGTTTAAGTGTTATGGACGCGCAGGAATTGGGACCAACTTATACTCACGCGTATTCTTAGTCACGTTACTGCATTAAGAATAAAAAAATATATTTATATAATTTAATAAATATAACCAAATTGTTTTTAGAATATAACTTATGTATATGAAATCGTTACAATATATTTTGATAGTTTCGTTATAAAAAAATCATATCAAATACTTTCCCAATGTTGTATATATTTCAGTAATATATTTTTATATACTTATATAAATTAATTTAAGAAATACAATATAAAGATATCACTTTAAAGAATAACCTAATTTGACTCAATACAATCGCCACCTGGACATTGACAATAATATTCAGAATGTTCCTACAATAATAGTTTTACATACAAATAAATGTATGGTTAATATATTTTTTATTTAATTATAAGGTAGTTAATATTTTTATACGAGTTATAAATGTACGGACCAAAATCTAAAATTATAAAATTTTAGGAGACTTCAGTGTTGTGATATTGTGAATAATTATTTGTAAATATTGTTTTATAACACAATTGTGATAATGTTTTGAATACAATTTTCTGAAAACAAAAATGGTTTTTATTTATGAACAAAATAATAACATGTGTGAGATACATTAGAAGAATTGAAGTAATTCCTAATTATTTATCTTCCTTTCTTAGTTGCTTGAAGTAAGAAGTAACATTTTTTATTTTCAACGAATTTAAAGCAATGCAAAGCTTACCTAATATTTTCCTTTTAGGGAAGAGTTAACACTAACAAGATTTATTTATTTATTTAACTTCACGCCATATCCCTTACGGGGTAGCCAGAGACGACGGAGCCCCAAACGCTACGGTCCCTGCATACCTCTTTCGCCTCGGTCACAGACATTAACCTCTTCACTTTTTACGTAACTCAAGATATCATCAATAATTAGCACTATTGTTATTATAACATTATATTAAGTGGAAACATATTATATGGGAAGGAGACAACCACATAGAATTAAAATTAAACCTTGAGGTACACTACATGGTATGCACCAAGATATAAAATAGTGATTGCAAATATGTTGATTTATTAATGACATTAAGTCATTAATGACTCTTCACTATTTGAATTATTTGGTATTGCTTTCTTTTTCTATTTTATATGTCTTATCTCTTCTTTATTATATCGATAGATGTTGTTTAATGCAAGTTAATTGTAATTCCTTGATAATTTCTATTCAAGATATGGCCAGCGAGAGTATTTTCTTCATAATCAGTAATAAATCAATCAAAAGATTAGTTACAATATTTAAGTTATCTATTCCGTATCACTGGTTGGTAGTGTTTTGCTGGGTTTTGTAGTTTTTTATCCTGTCTGTAGAACCAAGATCTGAACAAGATAATCGGTTCCATACAATCTTGCCTAGGACTAGGTGATAATTACCTGTTTAGGAAGATATAGGCATTCTTGTGTAGTGCAGTGGGTCACCAAGGTGGTATAGTGGTTGTTGTGTAGTGCCCTACCTTAGATATTGAGATAGGTAGGAACAGTCCAGCGAAACATTTATTTCCACGCATATTTATTTTGCACAAACACACAAAAATCTAAATTAATACAATTAAATTATAGGAGTGAGCGGCAGAACAATAGAAACAGGTAGATGGGATATAAAACTAATTAATATATGTAGTTATGTATATACGAGTTAAACGATGGGCGCATCGATCCTGACTGACGCTCCGTAGGAGCTCGCGGAGGAACCGTAGCGCATAAGGAGACCGGCGACACAATAGACGGCCAGCCAGTCGACACCCGTGCGGGCGCCTCTAGCGAGAACAATAGACGGCCAGCCGGTCGTTAGTTACAATTGTCTACTAATAGCAATGATAATAATAAAATTTTAGCTTAACTAAATACTATTTAAATATACTAAGAAATAAACTAAAATGTAGTTATGTAATAAAAATTCATTATTCTAATAATAGTGGCCATACGCCACACCTGGCTATAGTGAGAATGGGAGATTTTTAAGCTTTAAACCCCAGAAACCCCAGGGTTTAAGGTTTCATAACAGGTGGTAGATCATCAATGATAAGAGATGCTTTTGAACACTACGCAGGCACGGCACGGCACGTGTAGGGTGAATTTCTATTGATAAATACGAGAAATAAAAACAAACTCGTAACGCCAAAATATCGTCTTCAAAAAGTTAATAAATCATTCATGGGTTTGAGTATACGCATATATAATAAAGTTCCACAAGATATCTTAGACCTTCCTTTTCTTGGTTTTAAATCTAAAATCAAAAGTTTATTATTAAATAAATCTTATTATAACGTTCAAGAGTTTTTAGTGGATCGAAATATGTGGAACTTAAGTCATTGAATCATTTGCAGGATTTATATTATAATGTACACCACCTAAGATTTTTATATTTCTTTTGAAAAGAGCAACTGTTGAGTGTCTGGCCGGTTCTTCTCAACAGAGCAGCATTCTGAGCCGGTGATAGTTAACTTACGGACTGACTACACTGACCTTTTTTTTGTATTGTAATAATTGATTCAAAAGCGTGTAAATGCCTACTTAAATAATGATATTTTGAATTTGAATTTGATGAAAGCAAGTTATAGCCCCCCAATAGTTTAAATAATTAAAAACAATATTTAATGTAAAATATTTATTTTCTAATTATTCACAATAAAAATACATCAGTCTGTTTATGTACAAAAATGCAGAGATTCGTTTATCTACACTTATCATAAAGAGATTTACGGAACATATTAATTTTTTAAAAGTTTTAAGAAAAAAGCATGTAAAGTAATCTGTAGTCGGTAAAATAAAGTAAGAGTTCCATTGCAAGATTTAAAAAAAAAAAAACATTATTGAGCGAAGCGTGCGGAGCGCTCTTTTTGGATGATTTGGATGATTAAAATAAAAATGATTACACAGAACTCTCAACCATATGATCATTCCTGTAAATGAATGTTTGAATGAAGCAATTGACAGCAATTTTTTAAATTAATTATTATAAAACCTTCTTGAAACGGGTAAAAATAAATGAACAGAACTGTCAATTTGATTGATTGATTGATGAATGAATGAATTAATTTTAAGTCACAAATTCTTCTTCTTTCTTGAAAAAAGTGGATATTTTATTTAAAATCCTCAGTGATCTCGTCCATAGCGGTGAGCACGTCGCAGACACTCGCCGCGTAAAATCTTATATCATCGCATTTTTTTATCTTCAAGCTGGCGCAATACAATTTCTTGTACATGTCGGACATTTTATCGTAGTCCTTGTTCGACTTGGACCTGCAGTACTGGATGATACTTTTCAGTATATAATGCAATCTGTTCTCGTACAGACATAGTAGACTGTGCTCGTTTTTGATGGTGTTTTCGTCGCTATCATCGGATTTTGGGGTTTCCTTCTGTTCGTCCGGATCTCTGTTCTTCAATACTTTCATGATGGAGTGACTTTGACGGAGTAGATCTATTGCATTTTGAAGCGATTTCAACTTCAGATTTGGGGAGACTAAAAACAAATATAATGTAAATTGATGAAGAGAGAAGCGGAAGAAATTTTACTAAGTATTGTATATTGAGAGAAATGAACAGTTTAACATGGAATGTTTAAGGCATAGCTGCGGACATGTCTCAGTTCATCATCATCATCATTATCAGCTGTCGTGCGTCCACTGCTGGACGTAAGCCTTCCCCATTGTCTCAGTTATCAGCGAATAATATTACAATCAGTATAAAACATAGTACACATCTGAAAGGGTAAACTATACAGAGAAGCCGTTCTTCGCATATGGCAATATCAATTGGAGATTGTCGCGTAGTAAATAGTGTAATGTATTACGTAGCACCCGCTACGACGCTACGAGAGCTACGGCACACAGCTACAGTGACTCACCGGCGGCGTGCGCCTCCAGCGCGGCCACGTGCTCCAGCCGCGCCGTGAGGAACATGGCGCCGTCCTCGAGCGCCGCGAACTGCAGCGCCGCCTTCTCGTAATGCGCGCACGTCGCCGAGAGCATGCGCCGGCGGAACGAAGCATCCTGCGACTTCCTGCGGTTTATGGTTTTGTTTTTAGCGTGGCCTTTGACTAGGTGCTAATTGGAACTAACTATGCAATTGGGAGTTACATTTTAAGTTAACATTAAAATATTTTTAATTTATAAAATTTTACACTGATTACACACCTCATTATCGTCATTATGAGAATATTTGATAGAGAATTTCTCAGGGTTACTTATTCGGCCCTACTCTTTTGATCATTTATAACTTTAATACTTTTGTTAGAGTATTTTAGTTATTAAAAAAATACGATCTTACCTATATTGCGAGTGATAGAGAGAGCCGAGTCGGTGGTAGATCATAGCCGCTCTAAACTGGTACAAGTACTGCCTCGGTCCGGGACTCAGCAGACAGTGCTTCAGCGCGTGCTTGAAAGCTTCCGCAACCTCTGTCACGTCCTAAAAGTATATGTAGTAATATATGTATTAATATAAAAATATATGTAGTGAAAATCTAACAAAATACCAATCTTTCCAACACAAAACTACAAACAAAAACGTCTGACCCTTTGCACTCGAGGTCATTACCGCACTGACTGAATACCAACTCGAAATGTGCATTGGTATAATCCAGTTCTTCATTTAGGCGGATGCTTTCGCAACAAAATCAAACAGAAATTAATATTATCTACTATATAAGAAAACAGAAATACTCATTAACGCGCAACGCGATTTCTTCAAGAAATCAAGTTGCTTTATTAAATCATCTGAGAGTCATCTCTCGAGTGCAAAGGGTTAATATATTAGTAGTACTGTACTCACGGTGGCGTACACCTCGGGGTGGTCCTGTAACAGTACGGCGCGTGTGTACAGATGGCAGGACAGCTCCCAGCAGACCAGGTCTCGCACGGGAGCGACGCGCGTTCCCAGCAACTTTAACGCAGCCGCATATAGCTCCTCCGCGGAGTTGTACGTACGACGCTTCTCGGAACTGGACGACGTGATATGGACAGAACGTGTGGTTTGAAAATGAAGCAATTTGATTCCGATAATGGAATACTTTTAATGTTATTTAGAGAATACAGTAACGATACGCATATATGATTTGCAAGACTAGAACTGTACTTGCAACTATATTTGCAACCCTAAATTCCTCACACTTTACTTTGGGACATAGAAACATAATATAAGAATTGAAACAAATGAAATATAATATAAAATACTCACTCAAAGGGTCCCTTATCGCAGTGAACCTTGAATCTCATGTACCGTGCCTTGTTACAGTACAGCAGAGCGAGATTAGGAACGTCATTGACGCGCTGAAATATCTCGGTAGCCTCGTCGAGATATTCCACGGCACGTTTTGATAACTGGTTGAACTCCTCCGGTAGAGTGTCCGTAGAGTCCAGGGACGACATGTATATTTCTATAATGTGGATATTAATTTGTACGTGGAAAAGTCATCAAAGGGAACCAATAATCAAATATATTACAAGAACCATGCTGTTATATAGAACGCACTATAAATTTTGCTGCGTTATATATTTCGTATTCGTCGTCGTTTATAAGTAATTAGTTTAGATGGGTTTACACTAAAAATGATCAATTCTTACTACAGGCAGGGGGTTAGGAAATCGCATCTTAGGTAAAATTTTGAATTTTAAAATTTTAATATTAATTGTCTATTTTTTTCAATACTTTACTTTTAATAAAGCTATTTTAGTCAAGACTATCGCATTAATTCGATTAACATTTTTTTATTAATAAATCATATTTTTATAGATATTTTCATGTCTTACGAAATATTCTTTTTAGAGGAAGGGAGGAGGGGTGTCATTGCAATCTTATGAAATCTTACAATAGGGGGAGAAGAAGGTCAAATTAGCTTCCAAAACATAATTTATGAACTCGTCGTAGTAGTGAGAGTACCACAGCTTTAGAAAAAGTTGGGAAGGAAGAGGGGGGAATATACTAACGTTGTGCGTCGCTCATACAGCGCACGGCGAGCTCGTTGCAGACGGAGGCGCGGCGCCTCAGCACCTCGTCCCTCTTGAGGTCACTGTCCGAGGCGAGCGCGGCGCGGCGGTAGTACTCGCACGCGGACAACATGGCGGAGCGCTCGCTTTGAGGGAGGTTAATATCTAAGGATCGAATTTTCCTGATTGTATATATATTTGGAAATTGTATATAGATTTGGCATTGGAAAGTCAAAGGTTAAAGGTTTAATACGACAGTTAGACAGAAAGACAAGACAAAAATCCTCTGTATCTAAGGAAATTGTTCATGATTTTAAATATGACTGGCATTTTAACGTTTAATGTTCAAAAGTACAGTAAGATCTAATAGAACAAAAATTCAATCAATGTCCAAGTTATTATTTTGTCTTTATCGTTCCCATCAGATCTAATAGATGGCGATACTTGTCTCTAATCGGTTGTATATTATTTCTCCTTCTACCATGTATTAAATCAAGAAGCTGATCTTCGTTTTTAATTGTTAACCTTTGATTATTAGAGTGACATTTTAATGAGTGTAGTGTCGGACTCTCTATGAATAGTCTTTGAAGTATTGATATATATCTATTTTAATTTGTTATTAAAAAATTAATACAATATCTTACCCAGTTCAAATTCATCCCCTCCACTCCCTTCCATTTCTTCCGCCATGTCGCTCTCAATCTCGGTCCTAATATCACTGTCTATCTTGTGATCCATTTCAAATTGTTTTTTAATTTGGTCCAAGTTAGACCAATTTTTGCTCATTTGGAAGAAATTATCTCCAACTCTACCAATCAAGCAGCTCGCATCCACGACGTGGCTCTTTATTATCATATTGCTCAATAACTTCTGACATTTACTCGCCATATTTATATATTTTAACGAAAACCCGTACTGTCCGTCCGAGTAGCCGTATTCGGCCAAGGTAGCGTACGCGAGACAAATTTTCTCATACAATAATGTTTTTAGGTGAAGTTTCCACGCAAAATTATCGTCTCTACTTGGTTCGTGTAGAGTCACTGTGTTTTCTTTGCGGACAAGAATTGCGTTTTTGTCTACATTCGTAGTAGCGTCCGTTAGATAGTTAGATGATGTACGTCTAGTTTTCCTTCGTCTACTTCTCGATGTGTGTTCTTTATCTTTTATCTTTGTATTTTTGTATCCCATTTTGATGGGTTCGTATGGGTTCGCCATTTTTGGGTGTTGTTCTTCGTTAATTTTTTGCTGTCTCATGCGATCTCTTTCTTCTTCCTATATAATTCAATAAAATAAAGTAAATTTCCAAAATTATGGTAGTTTTAAAGCGACTGACCAGTGACTGGTAATTACTTTAAGAAAGTATTGTCAAGTATCCTCAAGTGAGTCACTTCTCCGTTATCAAGGTTAAGGATAAAAATCTAAATGTTAAAACACTTTATACTAAAGTCAGTATTTATTTTAAGGTAATATTCAATTAAGTTACAAATACTATAAAAATACCATTGAAAATTTTAATTATGTGAAACCAAAACTACCCTCAAATTCTATAAATCATTTCAAGTCTTGAGTAACAATTTACTGCAGAAAAAAATGTTCTTTTATAATTAAACTTACCATAGACTTATCTACAGTGAGATGGTGTAGTGCTTGTAGTCCAGTGAGTGCGTGCATTAGCGCTCGACCGCAGCGGGTCACGGGTTCGATACCCAGCCCCGTTGTAGTGGGCTTTGTTTTCTTATCCTTATGAAATTGTAACTTTTTATTAGATAATATTTATTCAGTCACAAACCAAAGAGGGCTGAATATACTCTTCTCTTTTCTTTCTACCTTTAGCTATCTTCGTCTCTTTCACACATACTCACAGTATCATGATTACGTCTGTCTCCGATGTCCCTCAGCGCAAGCCCTCGTACTTGTAGCGCCAGCTCGGCTTCTCTATCGCCGTCTCGCTCACACGCATCTTCTAAGATGTCTTCCTCTCGTTCGCACTTATCGTCCTATATTGAATGCATAAAATGGAAATCCAATATTGCTTCATTCATTTAAAAGAACAAATAGCTTATGTTATTAGAATCATTCGTTTTTTTTATAATTCAAATGAATACATAAATAATTTAAGCATTACGTTATCAGGAACATCGCTGACAATCTTAACGTCGTTCTTATTTTTCCGACTGTCTCCATCTGACGGCGGGAACTCCGCATAGTTGGCGAACTCTGTTTCCTCTTCGGAATCTGAACTTTCATCTTTATGAACAAAATTGTTAGGGTTAATTGATCGCTTTGCAACAAGGATTTAGGATTTTGTATTTAGCAAGGCTTTTTCTAAGTAACAACTTTCACAGTTTGGTGGTACACCAAATGTTAAGATGTAAAAATAAAAAAAATCATTAAACTAACCTTGAAAATTCGGATTCGCAGGATTGGTAGTCGCTGGGACGTAGAGATCAGCTAGCATGTAATGGGATGACGCCACAATCTGCGGGTATCTTTCCGTTTTCAACAACTTAACAACATGTTCCAACAACTGACGGACATGTTTCGACCTGTTCATCAATCTCATGTTTCTCGCCACTCTATATAACAACATGGCCACTGGAGTTGTAAATGGATTGTCCATATCATCCGGACAGAGGGTGGTTAAGTCGTATAATTTCACCACGTCATCGTGAGGACCTTTGAACAGCCAGTAAGTGTGACCCGCCTTGGTCGCGTTTGATTTTAGGAAGGATAATATATTCTGGGCGACATTCCTTATAACTTTAGGGGAGAATCTAGAATTTTCCATGTGCGGTAAATCCTCTGTCTTCATCGGTTCATACTTCTGGACTATACCATCCAGGTGGTAGCACATTAAGACTTCAGGTACATTACACATGAGATTGTCAAGCCAGTAATCAATTCCTGTTAGTACGTTTATTGGTTCCCTCGCGTCTCGCAACCTCAAACTCACGCACGGTCTATCTTTGTCACCGAATATAGGCAAATTACTGCCAATCAACATGTGTATATCCTCAAACGTCCAAAGAACGTTTCTGTTAAAGTTCTGCTCTTTCGCAGGTTCTTCGGGACGGGTTTCCGGTTCAGGTAGGAATGGACCTAAATATAAAGTTGAAGTGAAAAGACTATACAAAAAAAAATCTCTTGGTAACGAAAAAATATCTGACACCGCAAAGATAAGACTGTATTTAGTTTGAAGCAATAAAACAAAATCAGAGG
Organism: Melinaea menophilus ssp. n. AW-2005; assembly: GCA_918358695.1. NCBI lineage: Eukaryota > Metazoa > Arthropoda > Insecta > Lepidoptera > Nymphalidae > Melinaea > Melinaea menophilus. Next base: position 8,766,600 of record OU911053.1, read on the forward strand.
CAGACTTCTGAATAGGCTTAGATTACATTACTAAATATATTTTAGTAATAGACGGAATGACAAATTTTGAAAACCCTTTATATATTTTTGGTACATGTATTCAAACAAAAAAAATTCAGTTATCACCTCAGTTTTAATGTAAATAACTGCATTTTCATTTTACCAACTTCCGCTTATGACGTCACGCCTAAGTAAATATTGCAATAGTTGTATGGTTAATGAAAGTTAAGAAAGAAATCGATATTTTCTTGTGGTATGTCATTCTCTTTTATAAAAACAAATCGCCAGCAACACCTAAAAAAATTTAATTATATTACAAACAAGAAAATAGTGAGAGATAAACGGATAAAGCTGGCACAAGATCGGCTTTATTTATGAATTTATACATTTATTTTTATAAGTATCCATTTGATGTTTGAATAAAATTATAACATACAACAATAATGCACTTACGAGAAACTTTTCACATTCCGTTATTCGGATGTACAAATAAAACGTATTTCCATTGTATATTTTTATTTCATCACAAACCATAATTAAATAGCAAATCAATTAATTATATTATGCAAAAATCGATTAAAATTTATAAGATTATAACAAAATCCAAACGACATGAGGGACATGTTGTTTACTAAGCCGTGACGTCACTCGCTCCGATTGGTGTTTCAGTTAAAATGGCCCATTACAGTATTTTATAATATTATTTTATTGAAAAATCTAATAATATTAATGTTTTATTTAATTATTTTTTTAATCTAACATAATTCTTTCAATATTTTTTAGATTTTTGAACACTGTCATCATGCCTACTTGTGAAGTCGTATATTTTTCGATAAGTAATAAAACGAATTATAAGTTAAGTATAAATTGATAAGTGTTATCACTGTACCGGGCAGACACATGGGCGCGCAGGGCTGGTTGGCGGTGGGTGGTGGCGCTACTACACTGTGCGAGAGGAACTTATGCGTCAACTGCAACGCGCTGGCGCTGGCTGACGACGTCAGCGACATACGCTCCTACCACACATTCATCACTACACATTAAGTCCTTCCTTCTATACGACAAAAAACTAAACTGCTTTTGGGTACGTATTGTCAGTGATTTCAACGCTCAAGTGAAGAAGGGAAAACGTATTTTAGGACTTAAAAATGCTCATGAAAATTATTGAGCGAAGCGAGCGTAGCGTTCTACTGGAGACTTTTTTACATTCTTTATCACGAATAGGCTCGAAAACTACTTGACGGAAAATTGTTAAATTTTGCAATCAAAAAGAAACACATTAGGTGATGGTTTTAAAAAATATTTTTTGAAAAATGTCATGTCGTTGAGGAATAATCGTCAAAAAACTGATATCCCATTGAAGTCAATGGGAAACGATGAGTCAATACACTGGGCTCGCTTCGCTCAATATGCAAACGGCACTCGGGATTTCGCGAGCGCAGCGAGTCGAATTTAAGGGTATGTTGGCGCCTCTAGTAATAATTATAAATTATTGATGAGGAGAATACAATGTCCAATGAAAAATATATACTTTAAATTAGACTATATATATGTATATTGGAAATAAAAAAAATGTTAATTCTAACAGCAACGAAAAAGATACATATACTTCCTAAAAACAAACCTTCTCCGACATAGTTTTCAGCACGTTTTCATAGAAGAAGTCCTTCAGCCACGACCACTCTGACTTCATCAGATATTCATACACATCAAAATCGTCCAACAGCAGCGTGTTCTCAACTCGATGAACCATCATGCTCACCTTTAACAGACAAACTGTTAAATAAATGTTAATATTTCGTTGAAATTAAGTATTTTAGCAATAATGAAATGTAAAATTATTTGTACATTAGTAAATGATAATAATATATAATACATTCCATTAATACTTTTCGTCATTCCATATCATAAAACATCTACATCCCTACAAATGACATTTCCATTATAATTTATTTATATTTTTTTCACTTTGAATCAATACCAGTGATCACTTGTGTACATCAAATGGGAGTGGCAGGAGGACCTATTTTGATACCATATTTATAAAATAAATCCTGTTGTAAAGACTATTAAGTTGGAGAATACTTAAAATTAAAGATATGAGGGTTCCAAAAGCGCCTTACCCTGAGAAAAACTACACACAAGTACGGGTTTTTTTTGTGACTCTTTTTTTTTACATTGTTTTACAAACATATACATAGAATACAAATCATTTTGCCTCGCTATCGTCTTGGACCTTTCTTATAGATTGGACAAGGTAAGACATAATTATGAACATAAAAACCCGTTGCATGATATTTTGTTTCCAATCCAAAGGTCATTGCTTCATATAAGCAATCTTGAGATGATATTTACTTTAACGCTTGAAATGTAAACCCTTTCCCTGCACAAAATTCTCTCAAGAGTACCACAAGGAAATATATTGGGACCCATACTTTATTTATTATTTAATGTGAACATATTCATCGGTAGACCTTAAGTCCTCCATATTAGATGGAAGCAAAGTATACAGGCCTTCTAAATCCGAACTAAGTCATGTAAAGAAGAATTAAATATAACAACACCAATCATACTAAACCTCACTACCGTTTGAATAGCCCTCCCCTGGTACAAAAATATTCAAATGAATAGCAATTTTGAAATAATACTTTATAACTTACAATTCCATTTGGTTGATAAGGCAGTTTGAGGAGGTTTTTTATACAGTCGGCATCTGATATAACATCTACCTCTCCTACACAGTCCGGAAACATGTGTGCCATCCTGAAACTATACAAAGAATAATATATCAAGATCTAAAAATTATTTAAAAGATCCTATTTTATAAACAGTTCATATTTAAATCAGAATCAGCATCAGCAGGCTTTATGTTTATTTTTATTGTTATAAAAATTATAATTCTCACAATATATTAAATTATCTATATATTACCTTGAAAGTCCAGAATCTCTTGTTATTATTTGCTTCAATCCATATGTGTCTATCCCTCCCCAGTTTGTGGGGGGTAGGTTGATATCTGTGTTACATTGTAACCGAGCATAGCCAGCGGGGGTTTGAAATGCAGTGTATTTAACCACGGCTGTGGACTTTACTCCTGGTGACGGACTACGATCCTAAAATATACAAAATTAAATTAAATATCTTAATTAATAATAATTATTTCACTAAAGAACTATTACAATTATTTTTTAAATAAACATACTTTCATCTCTAATTTAATATATTTTTATAGCAAAACTTCCAGTCGGTATTGAAGACTAAGAAAGGTAAGGGTATAATAAGTATATTATAAAATTTATAAATATCCGCCAAGGTGAAAAAATACGTATTTATAACATCATTAATCAGGTTACCTTGTTGCGAGTGAAATCATTATCGCTCTCGCAGTCATCCATATTTAGATTTTTGTTTCTTATAAGGGCACGAAATATCGTGAAGTAGTTTGTTTTTATTATCAATAATATTCTTTAATAAAATACCTAACTCAGGTCTCAGCTGACTTAGAGCTCAAACCAGGTGTAAAACGTAAATATTTTTTTATCTATAGGAAATGTCAATGTCACTTAGTTGAGGTACTTTACGTTTCATTTTTCAAAGCTTTCAAATATAAAATATAATTATAGCTTTTGAAGTGTGCTAAATATTAATAAAATTAAAATAATAACAATATACTGTTCTTAAAATTAATTGCACTTGCTTAACATCGTTATTGTCTAATTAAAATTACTTTAAATAAATAAACTATGAAATCGATTAATTAAAAATCGATTTCAATTTTCAAAAATGATAACACTAATAACCACTGTCACACATTATTTTCAAAAATCTAATAATCGCTGTTAACCACTGTACTCTAATATTTATTATAATTTATGTTTACATTTTTATTAATTTATGAAATAGTAAAATAAACATTAGATTTCTATTTTAATTATATCTTTATAAATATTTACTGTAACTAAATACTTAAACGTTACACAAGTTTATTGTAAATAATTTTAATATAAATTTTAGTTTTATAACCTTAATTCACTGCAAAATATACAAAATGAGGCTCTCTTTACGTTTACTCTCTTCTGTTGTGCGAAAAAGACCATTCTACATCACGACACCAATTTTCTATGTAAATGCCGGTAAGTTTAAATAAACTTAAAATAGATATTCTGACTATATATTCCTCTACTATACTTAGCTTATACGAATTAAAAATATATCAAATAAAATCTCATTCAGCACCACATATGGGTCATCTATACACAGCAGTAGTGGCTGACGCCATCCAGAGGTTTGAGAAACTAATTGATCCTGACTGCCATATCAAATTTAGTACAGGTATCTTATTTCGCAAATCAATATTGCATCTTGTGAACAAACACACTCCTTGATATATGTAATAAAAAAGTTGTCTTTACAATATTTTCCAATATAAACCATTTAGCCGTATTCTTATTACATAGGCACAGATGAACACGGTACAAAAATACAACAAGCTGCCGCTAAATCAAATAAACCTTTGATACAGTATTGTGACCAAATATCAAAGGAATATAGAGATTTGTTTGATGAATATGAAGTTGGATATACAGACTTTGTGAGAACAACTGAGCCGAGACATAAGAGAGCTGTAGAAAAATTTTGGGTTTGTAATAAGAAATTTAAAATATATAACAAACATTAATATATATATAAAATGTGTAATATAGTATAGTGTTTACTTATATTTTCACAAGTAGTATACATTGTTATAGAAGTACCTTTATCTGACTTGTATACATTATATACAAATAAAATGTGCTAAAAAATGTTACGTCAACTTTTATATATTTTTAAGTATTTCCTTTATGACTTGGTATATATTTTTTTGTATTTTACAATAATTATTGGAGTAACATTTGTAAATTTTATAAATGTAAACATACACTATAATTATTATAACAATTGAAATGTTAAATAATGTTAAAAATACTAGTAATGTGACTTTGCAGAAACAGTTGGTTAAAAACGACTACATTTACAAAGCGCAGTACGCCGGCTGGTACAGTGTTAACGATGAGGCATTCGTACCCGACTCACAGACGAAGGATGAGGTTACGGCAGATGGAAATGTAACGTTATATCTATATTAAACTATTTTTATGTTAAAAATCAGATTCTCATAATTTTTATTAATATAAGTTAAAAAATTTTTTATCAAATTCCCCAATTTTTCTTTTTTAAGCATCAGTATTGATTATTAGTGGTTTTTCGTTTTTGCTTTTCTCCTTGTATTATATACTATTCAATTATATAAGTTTTATGAAATTATGTTTAGTTATATGAAATATGAGTCTCAATAAACTAAAGTTTTATTTTTATAAATACACATAATAATATAATCCAATCATATCTCCCTTAATGTTAATGTAAAATTTATTTTTGTTGCAATGCGTTACGAATATTTAAATATTTATCAGATAAAAGTATCAATAGAGTCGGGACATAAAGTGGAGTGGACCGAGGAGACCAACTACATGTTCAGACTGAGCGCCTTCAAGACACACCTCCAGGAGTGGCTCAGCACCGGTCAGTATCTTTATATACAGGTGGGATTTTTTTATATACAGGATGTTTTTTATGTTGCGAAATTCTGAATTCAAAAAAGATAAGTATTATGTATCAAATTTATCATAAATCATTAAAAACAATAAAAAACAAGTAATAAACAAGACAATCAGGTTTCAAACCAATAAAGACTATACAAGGGTGTTGTTTCTTTGCAGATGGTGTGATCCAACCTATGAAGTACCAGAGGCAGTTACAGGAGCTGGTCTCTCAGGAGGCGTACTTGCCAGATATATCAGTGAGCCGACCGGCCGATAGAGTGCACTGGGCTATACGGGTATACTAATAATGACTTCAATACTCAATATTCCCTTAATTTATAAGCGTTCTTCCAGGTTCCGGGGGATGAGGAGCAGAGCATCTACGTCTGGCTGGACGCTCTGGTGAACTACCTCACGGCGTGCGAGATGGAGGCCCAGGGCTCCGCCCCGGGCTGGCCTGCTGATGTTCAAGTCATCGGGAAAGACATACTCAAGTCAGTTTACATATTACATTACGTTACTTACGTTTCAGTCTTTAGTGTTACAAATGTTCTAGATACTATTAACTTCACATTAATATATTAATGTCGTCTAAACTGCATTTATTTTGGATACCATTTCAAAATATTGTCATATTTCATAATCTTTGTTCGTACCGTAGATTCCACGGCATCTACTGGCCGGCGTTCCTGATGGGTTCGGGACGTCACCCGCCACGCCGTCTCGTGTGTCACGGGCACTGGACCGTGGACGGACGGAAGATGTCCAAGTCGCGCGGCAACGTGGTGTCCCCGCGGAACACCCCGGCGCCCGCGGGGCTTCGGTACATGATGTTACGAGAGGCGACCATGGCGGAAGACGCCAGTATGTACATACATTAGACTTCAATTAGGAGACATCTCAGAACGAGCCCGACCTTAACCATCATTCAGATTTCAGCTCGACCAAGTTGCTGAACATCGCCAACTCGGAGCTGGCGGATACCCTCGGGAACCTGGTGGCTCGCGTCACGGGCTCCGCTCTAAACCCCCGCGCGGAGCACCCCGCCCTGCACCCCGGGAGCACCACTCACCATCCCCTCGCCGTCACCCTCATGGACACACTTGACAGGCTGCCGGGTTTGATGTTCTAATACTATCTATAAATATTTTCATAAATTATATTGCCTCCATTTAATATTTTTATAATATAATTCTACTTTACTAATATTCGTCAGTTATAGTACATCTAAGTATAAGTATTAGTATAGAGACACAAGGTTTATATATATTCAAATATGAAGATTATTCAATGACACCAAACTTCTCATATTTTTCTTCTTCTCATATTTTTCTCATTTAATTGTTTGGATAAAATGCAACATATCATTAAATTAAAAAATAATGACAAATAATATTAAATTAATTGAACCGACCACCCCTCGTCACTGGATGTGTAAGTTTATTCAAAGAATTTTTTATTTACCTCACAAATATAAATAATTACTATCTAATACAAATATTCGACCGGGGTTCAAACAGGTTCAAGTATTCATACAACGAAGAAATATATATATATATAGACTTTTGTAAAACAGAGATCACAATAAAGAATAATCCGGCTGAGCTCATTGTGTCTTCTCAGACCAGGGCGAGTTGGAGAGTGTCTTTACAGAAGGGCTTATTTCCACAAGTATGGTATCAAAATAGTCCTGACTCTCACATTTGATACACAAGTGATCAATATTGATTGAAAGTGGAAAAGATATAAATAAATAAATAATATATATATATGTTTTGTTCAGAGGAGTGTCACTTGCACTACTCCAAGTACCAGTTCTACAAGGCGGTGGACGCGGTGGTGCGCGCGCTGCACGCCGCCAACCTGTTCATGGAGACGCTCAAACCCTGGGAGCTGAGGAAGAAACCGGACAACGGCCGGGACCTGGACGCCGTCCTGCACATCACGATGGAGGCTCTTAGGATATGCTGTATCATACTCCAGCCGGTCGTACCCTCGCTGTCCGGTAAGGTGTTAGATAAGCTGATGGTTCCTAAGGAACGTAGAATGTGGAGAGACTGCGACTCCTCGTGGAGGTCCAAGGACGGCACGTTTGAAACGAGAAAGATACAGAGCGGGAAATTTGTTCTCTTTCCCCGGATATATGTTGATAAGAAAGATGCCAAGAAAAAAGTTAGTGGATAGATTCGATTGATTTTATTGTGTAGAGGAAATTATTTATTGTACAGTAAAATACATATATATCTTGTAATTTGTTGTGTAGTTGTTAGTTTAACACTGGACTGAAGTATGTTAATGTTGTTCAATAAACGTTTAATTATTCTTTCTTGTATTATTTTATCATATTTAATAACTCTTTACATCTTTTGAAACTTAAAACACGGTCATAATAGCATTATTATATATAGTGGGGGGAAGTATTTCTTTGTCCACTTTGTGTTATATATTAATCTTCAACAAAAAAAATACACAACTAAGCACATAATCTCAAACTCAAAAAAAATATATTTTTAGTGTCTACTATACATATTAACGAAATAAATATTCAGTGTAATCTCAACAGTTTTAAGTTGTGTATATATGTATAAGTGTATATGTGTGTGTATGTATAACATAAGATATACACATATCGGGAAATATAACAAAAACAGCAATTCTATATCGGAGTCAATTTATTTATGAATACGCTTATTAAATAATAATATTTGCATCAAAATACTGCAATAACGACTAACAGTATCAAGAAAGCTAAGTTTACATTCCACTAAGACGCTACCTACACCCTCCGCGACGACTACGCGAAAATAAACCTTACCGCATCAGAATACAACTTATATTCGCGTACATCGTATCCTACTCCCGCTCGTCCGTCACAAACCGGCCCTTACAAATACAAATAATATCTCAATACATTTAGTCGAAAATGCATCAATGAGTATAATACAGGCGTGAGAAACGCAGCGTGTAACGAAACAGCTGTTGAAATATCATTCACTCAAAACGAGTTCCGTTACACGCGCCACATAAATAATACATTAAAAAAAACTTACAAAAAAATCGGTGACTTAAATGCTCGCAATTCTGACTTGACATTTTCACTTTCACAGGCAACGCTTTGAGCGAACTTAATTAGCATAAAAAAAAAAGAAAAGTATTGCCATTACAAAATACAAAAAAAATCTCTTCACATCAGTGTTGCATCAAACAAAATTAAGTTCGCTTTAAGCCACGTAATCTAGGAACTCGGTCACCCTCCAACAATGGCGACTTCACTATGGAATGAAAGCAGTCGGTGAGGCGTTCACGAAGGTGTTGTGCGATATATTATTATTATTTTAATAACAACACTCGTGTGAGATTTGATCCAAAATACGTCACACCTCGCCCTGACCAGTGTTAGTAATGTTACAATCTTATAAGAGAATATAATACTCAAGCCATTCTATGACTAAATGTGAGCAAATTGACATTAATCTTATTATTATTATTATTATTATTAACATATTAATATATTTTAAATCAAATCTCACATAACATCGCAACGTCAATATTATCAAATAGGCGATTTTTTTATAATCGAAAAATACAATAATACAATACATCAAAATGCTTCAATACTTATTCTAGTACAACGTGGAAGAGTTACTGGCAATATACAAAATGGCGTCCAAATATTATATAAAAAAAAATGATTTGTGCATACTCTAATCTAATTTCAAAATTCCTGTTAACGCAAAATTCGAGAACGAATCTACTAAATCTATAATCAAATATATTAAGAAATATACCAAAGAATCTTTAAAGTTTCTTACTCAATCCACAGTACCGTAACACGAATCACCACATATAGTATTAATTTAATTATAAAATTTTCACAAATCCCATACAATCCTATCGAATACAAAAAAGATTTAAATATTAATTTAAAAACTTTTTATTAGAAACGGGAGAGAAAAAAAAAACCGAAACACCAAAAAAAAAAAAAAACATCGATTTTCGTTTTACAATTATTGCTCGATTACGATCTATAATCTGTATCTGTACTTTAATTGCATAACTGGTACGTACATAGATTATTCAAATTGTAAAAAAATATTTTCTTTTTAGCATTGAAAATAAATAAGCATTTAATATAACTCTGAACCTACATATACATACATACATACATACATACATATAGGGTAAGCCTGCCTATTCTTGACACCCCACCAATTATTGGCACAGCTACATTTAATGCACAAAAACAAGAACCACATCCATCAACATTATCTACAAAAAATAAGATATTATATATGGTTATTCTTTTTCCATTGGCAACATTTGAAGTGACAATTAAATGCAGAAGGCGGTAAGATTTTAAGATCGAACGACACCTGTGTATTATTTTTGATTTTAAACGGTCATTTCGTTATCATTTTGACAAGGTAAGTGGTTGCAATGTATTTCAAATAACTAATTACCTATTGGGTGTATTATCAAGATTGCGTGGATTTTCCTTGTAGATTCGGGACTAATTATAATCAATGTTATCCATTTTTATTATTTGTTTTTTCGTTGGATTTAAAAATGGGATGCCAACAAATGGACCATTATTTGTAGACTCGTCCTATTTTTAGCACGGGTGCCAGTAGTTAGGATTATAATTTAATATTATATTTTTGTATTTTGTACGTTATTTGACTATATTTAGAATTAATGATCACCCAGATATTATCAAAAGTGCAATAGTTTATTATTTGCCATATTTTGGCACTGGTGCCAATATGATGAAACCAATTTATTGACACTAGTGCCAATAATATAATTTTATTGTTCCAATTATTGGCATGAGGTGGGAAATTTAAATGTTTTGGGATTTGTTTTAGTTACCTACCTAGTTTCTTCAACTAGTAGTCTTCAATATCTTAAAATATATTTTACAGAATAATGAAACCTAAAAAAGAAAAAATAAAAAAAAGAAAAACATATGATGAAAATAATTTAAAAAAAGCTTTAGACGCTGTACAAGGAGGAATGAGTAAGAAACTAGCGGCCAAACAGTTTCAAGTACCAAGATCGACGATTCAGTTCCGAATTAATAATCAAGACAAAATTAATCCTCGTCCAGGGCCACCGACAGTATTAACTCAAGACGAAGAAAAGCTTTTAGTGAATTGGATCATTGAAAGTGGCAGAAAAGGTTTCCCTAAAAGAAAAGAGGACTTGCAACACAGTGTTACAAAGTTTTTACAGAATACCCATAGACCTAACCCATTCAAAAATAATAAACCCGGTGAAAAATGGTTAAGATTGTTTTTACAAAGGCACCCCGAGATCACTATCCGAATTCCAGAAGCGGTAACAACAGCTAGTTCAGTTGTTGCCGAAAATGATATAAGGAAATGGTTTGACGGTATAGAGATTTATTTAAAAGAAAATCACCTTTTTAAAGTTCTCTCTGATCCAAGCAGAGTTCTAAACGGCGATGAAACAAATTTTTTACTATGCCCCAAAACTGGTTCTGTGTTGGCAGCAAGAGGTGAAAAAAATGTCTATCAAGTTGATCAAGGAATAGCGAAGACTTCAATAACTGTGATGTTTACATTCACGGCAAGTGGAGATACAACACCCCCAATGGTCATTTTCCCATATAAACGTCTACCCAGTGAAATCGCCGCTAAAGTCCCACCTGATTGGGGCATAGGTCTTAGTGACAATGGGTGGATGAAAGCAGATCTATTTCACGATTATATTAAAAATGTATTACATCCACATTTAAAGAAAAAAGGAACAGTTTTTCCGGTAATTTTGTTTGTCGACGGCCATAAAACGCACTTAACTCTGCAAATCAGTGAATTATGCTCACAGTTAAATATTGTGTTAGTGGCTTTATATCCGAATAGTACAAGGATTCTTCAGCCAGCAGATGTTTCTGCTTTTTATCCTCTAAAATGTAGTTGGAGAAAAAGTGTTCTTGATTGGAGAAGAGAACATCCGTCACAAGCACTCACCAAATTGGAGTTTGTGCCAATATTAAAAGAAGCCATCAATAAATCAGTAAGCCCTGACACAATAAGAAATGGCTTTCGTGCATGTGGTCTTTATCCTTGGAATGCTAACGCATTGAACTATAGCAAATGTCTTGGAAGTTCAAAAACCTCTCAAGATCTTTCTAGCTCAGCTGTTCTAAGAAACAAAAATATACATTTGGAATCATCTGTAATTTCAAAAGAAAGATTCATAAATATAGTTGGATTAGATACAATTAAATTTCTAGAAGAAAGTGAAGAATTAACTGACCGCGACATTTTGCTAAAAAAGTTATGGGATTGTTTCCATAGTTTTAATACTCCTGCAGATCAAATTAAGACATGTCAGAATGGAGTTGCTCCAATCATCTCTACTAATGAGGCCAAAGATAAAATTGATATTCAGAAAATAAATTTCAATGCAAAAGACGTTGACATACAAAAATTGCAGATTTCTGACAAGTCCGAATTGGGGTCAAACACGTCAGAATTAAAAAACTATTTAGACCAAAGTTGTATCTTAAACACGGATAACCTTAACATCGAAAGCTTAGATGTATTCATAGCTGATAGTGATGAGTCACCATTTTACATTTCCCACGAAGTTTTAATAGACGAAAATAATAACAATGACGGCAAACCAGTATCGATACAAACCAATTGTAATGATAACATTTCCGACAACACATTGGAAATAATCGAAAACACTTCAAAAAGTGTTATTGTCCCAAACCAGACAGATTATGACCAGATTAATGTAATGCCAGAAAACGAAGACCTGAGGATTGAACAAGTGCAAAAGACTCCTGTGAAACTGGATTTAAAGCCCGTGCAGTTGCATGATATCTTAGTGCTTCCTCGCACTCCAAAGAGAAGAGGAACAAAAAATACCGAAAAAGTAACATTTGTGTTAACATCAGCTGAATGGCAGAATAGAGAAAATACAAAGAAACGTGAAAAGGAACTTAAAGAAGAACAGATGAGAAAACGAAAAGAAGAAAGAGATTTTAAAAAACTCAACGCTAAACCTAAACAACCAGTCAAAAAAACAATACATAAAAATAAAACTAATATTGTAAAAGGTAATCAGGAAGTACATGAAAAAAAAGGAAGATTAAGTGAAATAAGAAAACTACTTTTTTCTAAAAGTTTTTATAATATTAGTTCACCATCCACTTCAAAATTATATACTGAAGTTGAAGATGATAATATTGATTTGAGAATGATTAGCAATTCTTCTAGAATGCATACAAAATACAGTGAATCGGAAATAGAAGAAATGCTCATCGAAGACTGAAACGATTAATGCTTTAAGTACTTAAGTAAAAGTAGGTATAACATTTTGAAATTTACTTAAAAATTTTTTTAAGAAGGTTAATAATATACGAGTATACTCGCTGTAAACTCAAGAGACTGACTTGTGTGTTTGTTTTAATTATAGATTACATGTTAAAATTTGTTGTGATTTTTTTTGTTAAAAAGAAATAATAGTAAGAAAAAGTATTAGTTCCTAAGCATCCCAAATTATTAAATTAGATTTCTAAATACGGTTGATTGTTATGTTTTGATAAATATAAGGTATGATTGTTGATTCATGATATCTAAGTTCATAAGAACGCTGTAGGTATCGTGTTTTTTTAAATAACTACTAAAGTTTTGGTAAAATAAATTGTTTTTTTATTACCTAGTTACCTTATAAAAAATGACAATGTAGGTAGGTACCCGTTTTTAAATTTTATAAAAACCAAAAACCTACATTTGTCGTCGCTCAGAGGCATGCCAATATTGGGTCTGATGTATGCCAATAGTTTAGTTTATCTATGCCAATATATGGTACATTTTATAAAATTGGAGAAAATTGTATTTTTTTATTTTCACACGTAATTAAATATCTCTTTTCGAACAAAATAAGGTGAAAAAATATTGCCACAATTACTTTTTACTATTCTGTGTTATTTTAAAGTTGTATGATTTCTATAAACAATATTTCTATTACAGATGTCGCTTAAAGTGCCAATAATTGGACGTTTTACCCTACTATACCTCCTAAATCCGTCTACGTCCGAAGCTCGGACTACACATGTCTACACTTCCTACCAAGCGTCTATCCTACCATCGTTTACGTATATCCCTCGTAGACAAGCGATTTAATAATAATAATAATAATAATAATAAAAAACACAATCACACACAAACGGACACGCGGATATAATATTATATAAAGAATTTACAAACAAATTATAATAAATAATATCAATTCAAACCAAAATGGAAACCCCGACGGTTTATAAATAATTACTAGTGAGGTAATAATTGAGATATGTCTATGTGTGTGTGTTAATATTTTAGGGTTTTTTTTGTGTGTGTGTTATATTATTATAGTGTTTTGTGACAACCCTTGTTAGTAGTGACCGTCGGGTGCGCGATAATAGACTTTATGTTAATAACAAATACAGTTTTTGTTCGCTTAATACTCCGCTTGAGCTGAACGCAAGTAATTCGTAAACGAATCAGTAGAAATTATTTATTAAAAAAAAAAAAAAAAAAAATAGTAAAAATATTATCAAAATAATCTGCAAAATGACACCGACTTAACCACATCCACCGTTCCAAAATCTTTATTACAATATGTAGATAAGTAATAAAAAAAAAAATGTTCTTAAACTAAATTGTTCATGATTTCAAAATGCGTCTTATTAAAATAACTCTTTTTTTGTTTAATAAAACATCACAACACACGTGGCGATTCACTTGCGCAAGTCGAGACGAGCACAAGTATAAATTAAAGTAAACTAGCGCAGGCACAGGCACAGGCACAGGTTTGCACGAGTTTGCACAGGTTTGCACAGGTTTGCACAGGTTCGCACAACTTTGAAAACGATAATTTGAAGTTATATAAATACATATACAAGTCAGAAAATTTCATATTTTTTTGCAAGATACTCGTGCAAGTATATCGCCACGTGTGCGGTACGTTTTAGGCAAGAATATATAAAAAAAAAAGGTTAAAATTTATGTTTTATTATATTTAAATTTAAATGAATTAAATAAAGTTATTCAAATAAGACGCCACAGATTAAATATCTAACTGTAATATGCAATTTCTACGTATACAGGTTAAAAAAAAATGATCACCCGTCAAATAATCTTACTGTTAATTTGTATTCTTGGACGTATTTGTATAGGTTATTATATATATATATATATATATATATATATATATTAATTCTGTAGACTGAATTGTTCGTATAAAATGCCAAAAAAAAATGCTGCCAAACACTAACTCCTGCTCTTAAGTAGAAATAATCCTATAATAACCTTTCATAGATAACTATTGCTGAGTCGAGATCCCGTCGATTACATACTCGTCGGTCAGCTGTTCTGTTTCGGTGCGTTCTGAACATCGTTCGGTGCTGTCTGAACGTCGTTCGGTGCGGTTTGAACGTTGGGTGCGTTGTTCGGTGTGTTCGGTGATGAGTTCGGCGCCGGTGACGATGGCTGCAGGAGATGCTCCGGTACGGGGATCGGACGAAGTCTCGCTGGTATTTTCTTTTGAGGACATAAAACCTGTAAAACAACACTCTTGTTAACATTTCAATACTATGACTAAATGTATGATGATTTAATGCACGAGTGTGTGACTGCGTGTATGACACATTCGTGTAACTGTAAGAGAATTAGAATATATGAGTGAATCGAGTGACTGACTATATGAGTGTGTGAGTTATTCGAGCGCCTGACTATATGAGTGTGTGAGTTATTCGAGCGCCTGACTATATGAGTGTGTGAGTTATTCGAGCGCCTGACTATATGAGTGTGTGAGTTATTCGAGCGCCTGACTATATGAGTGTGTGAGTTATTCGAGCGCCTGACTATATGAGTGTGTGAGTTATTCGAGCGCCTGACTATATGAGTGTGTGAGTTATTCGAGCGCCTGACTATATGAGTGTGTGAGTTATTCGAGCGCCTGACTATATGAGTGTGTGAGTTATTCGAGTGACTGACTATATGAGAGTATGAGTGATTCGAGCGCCTGACTATATGAGTGTGTGAGTTATTAGAGTGACTGACTACATGAGAATGTGAGTTATTCGAGTGTCTGACTTTTTGAGTGTGTGAGTTATTCGAGTGACTGACTATATCAATGTATGAGTGAATCGATTGACTGACTACATGGGTGTGTGAGTAATACGAGGGACTGACTATATGAATGTGTGTGAGTGATTTGAGTGTCTAAGTGTGTGAGTTTATGAGTGATTGAAGTGACAAAGTGAGTGTACCCTGTGCGCTAGTCCGCAGCAACCGGAGCGCGTGTCCCGCGGCGGCGGCGGCGCCAGGGACAGGTCCGCGCTGCGACACTCACGACCCGAGTCTTCTGGAGGATAGAGGAGAGTTAATGGTGTCGTAGCGATTTACCAATTCTCTCATTAATTAAAGCTGCGTTGGTCTTTAAACGGCTGAATGATATAAAGACTGCTAACAGCACGATTAACAGATTATATTAGATCAAAATTATAACAGAGAATATAGATTGCAATTTAAACTTATGACAATCACACACAATCACCATAAATTAATTCCACAAAACCCACCCGCGAACACGTTGAGTTCGTTGAAGCAGCCGGTCTCTATCATCTCCCTCTGCCACGGGATGCTGACGGAGCCGGTGCTGAACTTGCAGTAGAAGGAGTCGTCGCCCGCGTCCAGGTTCACACCTTTCACCGTCGAGAACTGCTCGATGTCCAACACGTCCTTAGCGTACACCGCGTGGGGCTAAAGATTATTAGTTATATAATTATAATTATTTACAAACATATTACAAGTTACCGGTACTCTAACGTAGCAACAAATATATATACGTACATCGGGCACGAAGGGAGCGTCAACCATGCCGGCCTCCAGGCGCGCCCAATTCATGTTGGTAAAGAAGCGATGCGCCTTAACCTGGCGGGCCCCCCGCCGCCCTCCTCCGGCCCCTGGCGCCCCCGGGGCCCCCGCGCCGTTACCCCCTCCGGCCCCCAGCCGGGCCCCCGGGCTCTTGGCCAGCAGCGACGAGCACAGCGCGCGGGCGCACTCACTGAACTTACTCGAGTACTTCTCCTGTTCGTGCTGGAACAATACATTCAATTTACAGCTAGATAAACTCTATATTACTATATGTCATTTTTTTATTAATTGATCCAAATACAGATGAAAGGAATGTTTGAATTATTTTTGTGATGTTCTGGCTGTTTCCCGCGATTTCTTTCACCTTGATACACATGTGACATTGAAAACCCATAAAGTTCTAATTAACATTTTTAGTTACAACTTAAATATATTGACTAGCTACTACTACTACTGCTACTACTTAAAATAAAAGGGTGATAACTTCAAATGTAATTGTTTTTGATTTCTGAAAATGCTTCCTTATTATTTATATCAACACTATAACCTATTCCCACCTTGACCCTCCGGTCCACCTCCTCTCGCTTCACCTTCTCTTTCCTGGCGCGGAAGGGAGCCCGGCCCTCGATCATCTCATACACGAGGCAACCGAACGAGAACCAGTCCGGGCTGTACGTGTAGCGCTCGTTGTCTATCACCTGGGAATACCGGATTAAAAAATTACAAACACTGCACGCATATAATAACCCTAACCTAACCCTATTATAGATCACTCCCCCCTCACCTCCGGCGCCATGTAACCGACGGTCCCCACCCTCCCCCGCACGCCGCCACCCTCTGGCACGTCCACCGCCAACCCCAGGTCTGAAATACGCACGTGGCCTGCGTCGTCCAACAAAATGTTCTCGGGCTTACAGTCTCTGCAAAATACAAAAGCTACTAAGTATTGATACCCCATACACACATCTATGCGTTACATGCACGCACACGCGCGCACCTGTACACGATGCCCATCCGGTGCAGGTGTTCCAGCCCGCACGCCACCTGCGCTGCGTAGAACCGAGCCCGCTCCAAGCCCAGACCGCTCTCCGCACCACACATGTTGTAGATGTGGAACTTTAGATCACCGCCTACGACATGGATATCGTTTTTCATATTGTATTTACATTTTTTCTCACTTTATATTATACTAAATTAAATATATTATATTTTATTAAATTAAATACATTGATCTTAGTTGTCTGATACAATTTATAATTCTCACACCTATTGATACTGATTACAAAAATTAATGAACAATAAAGGTCCAAGGTGGGTTCCTTGAGGGACCCCGTATAGAACATTGTTTGTTTTATGTACAATTCTGTAAACGTTACACATTATTAAGTTTATTAATATATACATTTAAAATTATACAAAAAAAATGGACTTATATCTTTGTTGGACAATTTTATTAGTCATATTATAGGATCGACATGATCGAAGGACTCGTAAAAGTCTATATACATGAGGTATATTGTAATTGTAATTAGGTTAAACGAGTACACTTTAATAAAGTTATTCTCATTTGAGTCAAAATAAACTTTTAAAAGCATAAAAGTCTTATATATCGATGAAAAAAAAACAAAAATAGCTTGAGCGGATTATGTAATATATATATAATCGAAAGCTAGTTTTGGTCATCGTATAAATGAAGTCGCTTATAAAAGCTCGTTTATGAATCTTAAATTAATCTGTGAACTTGAAACACAGTGAGACAAAATTATACTGAATTTACCTGTTATTGTTATAATATATAAGTTTGTTATCGGACTTACCATTCATAATAGTTAGCACCAGACACAGGGCATCCTTGGTTTCGTAGGCGTACGCGAGATTTACGACGAATCTAGAATTTATTCTCTGTAGGATCTGCTTCTCTATCAGCACCATGTTCTCACCTTTCCTCTTTTTAATACGTTTCTTTTCTAATTTCTTGCATGCGTACATTTTTCCTGTTGCACGGACCTGGAAATTAAAAAAGTACACAAACTAGGGGCGCCAACAAACCCTCAATTTCGACTCGCTGCGCTCGCGAAATCTCGGGTGCCGTTTGCATATTGAGCGAAGCGAGCCCAGTGTATTCACTCATCATTTCCCATTGACTTCAATGAGATATCAGTTTTTTGACGGGATATAAAAAAAAAATTTTTTTTTTTGACATTTTTCAAAAATTTTTTTTATAAAAACCATCACCTAATGTGTGTCTTTTTGTTTGCAAAGTTTCATAATTTTCCGTCAAATAGTTTTTGGGCCAATTCGTGACAAAGAATGCAAAAAGTCTCCAGTAAAACGCTTCGCTCACTTCGTTCGCTTCGCTCAATAACATAATATTGTGTATTAGCATTATTTAATACATTTCATGAGGCACGCTAACAAAATTATTCAACCAACCTGACAAGCACAAACTTCCCCAAAGCCTCCCTTCCCCAGAACCCTATACATTCGGAAGGTGTTCTGCGTTACGGGCTGCGCCTCCAGCCACTTCCACTGCAGATATCTGTGGAAGTACATTGACCTCTCGAACTCGGCGAAGGGAGTGCCCGCGAGGTGGTTCTTAACGCATCGGATGCATTCACTAAATATGTCCTTGGAACCTCCGGAGAAGGTGAAATCTGTAACGTTGATTATTGTGGTTGAAATTCTTTCAAAAATATAAAAGCAATATCAATACGTTAATTAATTTGTTCGATTTCAATACGAAAGACTCTCCAAATAGTTTTTTGGAGATTGGCCCAATAAATTAAATATAAAGGGATCATCCAAATTTGTTAAATAAACTTAACGAGTTATAGTTAGTAAGGGAGAGTTAAAACAACTCAAAAGCTCTATAAAATAACAGAGATTAAAAGCTGTAGTAATTAAAGCTTTTATTTTGGCAAAGATTAGATAATTTATATCTATACGATATCATTAACGGAGTTTGATAGCCAATAAACATTGACCTATCGACGTTTTATTTAAGTTCAAGGAAATTAATTAGAGCGTAAGGTCAGATTTACTTTTACCCTTCAATATTGTTTATTTATAAAATTTTCTTTTTTTTAAACATCAAAGTATTTCATAATTATGAAATAACGTTTTTTATTCAGAGATAAACGAATAAAAATGTTTATCTGTAACATTATTTGATGTATCCGTATCAGGTTATGAGAGATGATTTTATCAAAATGATATCTTTCGCTATTCCGGCACATATATTTGTTGTTAAGTCCTTACCTTCAAACAATTTGCTCCAACAGTCTTTTTTGTTTTAGATATCTAGCGAGGATCTTCAAAAGTAATCATATTTAGCATATCATTTCATGTCTCACCTTCGAGCAGTTTGCTGGCATCTTCAACAACGTCGGGCGGCACCACGTCAGTGACCGCCTCTCCATCCTCCGTCTTGAGGTATCTACCGAAAACTTCTGCTGCTAGTGTACCTCTCGTCTCGTCTACTTCCACTTCGAACCTCTCCGCCTGGAATATTAAATACTGTTATGGGAAATTTTTATCAGTATCGCAGCGACGATCCCTTAGCAGTAACAAAAAGAATTAGATAATTTCAAAATAATTGACTAGTTTTATTAGTAATCACATACAAAAACTAAGATACCTTAAAAGAAACTGTTAAATCTTTAAACGAACATAATATCGAATCGTCATATTAAATGTCCGATCGTCAAATTTTTATTAGCAATAATTAAACCATTCCCCAATATCCCGCACGGTAGTAGGAGAACCGTTCGAAGAAAGTACTCTATTAAAACGTCATATAATAATAATACATAAAACCTATTAACACTAAACCTACCAAGTACCGGTCAAAATGACCGTTCTTAAACTTTTGTAAAACTTACACACTTTTAAACGTTATAATATCGTTATCAAACTACATGACAATTCTTAGAATATGCATATAATATTTTATACACTATTTGCTTTTAGTTATTTCCATTATTACCTGCGTTATATAATAAAATAACTTTTAATTACCGGTCAATTTGACGGCGTGCGGTAGGAACTGGTATACAAGAATTGTCGGTAGGTTTAGTGTTAAGATAACATAAAAGACAAATAATTAATAGACACGCTCTATATAGCATTGAACAAAGGGCTCTCCCCTTTGTTCGAGATAGATTTAAATATCCTTAGATAGATAGATTGATGAGATTAGTCTTGATCCATTAGTTCGTATCATTTGATCTACACCTCCTCCCCCCCCGCTGACCGCTGACACAATGTCCCTTTCTGTACTAATTGTTTTTTTACCATTTGCATAATAAATGTATTGAAATATTTAATATTTTAAGCTTACTGAGTCATATGTCAGATAACAATCTAGAAGCTTTAAGCTGATTAAATTCAATTGTTGTATTTATTTTACATTTTGTAAGTTATTATTTATTAATTTATATCTTTTTCACTTTGACTATCAATATTAGTAATCCTAAAACTGTGTACGTCAAATGGTAGAGTCAGGACATCCTAGTCTTACAAGTCATTCTGTAAATACTCCAATAAAAAATACACTTACAAGTCATTCTGTAAATACTCCAATCAAAAATTTGGGCTTGTCTTTTATTTCTCTATACTTAATTTCGACGGATAAATTAATAGTATTTTCATAATCTAGGGATCATTTGTCGATTCTAATCACCAAAAAATCAGTGATGTCGATTTAAGGTAAAGTTTTTAAAGCATCAAACAAATTATTATTATCGACTATTAGGTCTTATTTGATTTGATTCAGATGTAGTTTAAAAAGAGAAACGGCTTTTTGAACAACATATTATTAAAAACATTAAATAGTGTTTTAAATGTGCTTTGATCTTGGATTATAGCAACAAAGTATTTGTGATGATAATAATAATAATAATAATAATCGTTATCTTCCACTCGTATATAATAAATAGCACAAATAAAATAATATATATAAAGCATAATATAAATCCACGGATCCGCCCCGCGTGGGAGGTGTATCGGGTGACTATCCACGACTAACATTAAAATACAATATTACATTATTTACTGATAACTAACAGAAACAACACAATTATCACATACCTACTACGTAAATATTTTAATTATAATTAATATATGAAAACATAACATAAATTAATGTAAAAATAGTGTCCGCCGGCCGCGTTGTTTGTTACCTATCAATCTGTCGGGTTAAAAAAAGTATTTGTTTACTTTAGTATCATCGAAATTTGTTCAGATCTTACTAAACGAAAATATAATATATTTTATTGTTATTATATATGATGATCTTTCGATTTCTTTTGCTCGTTCTTTTTTAGAAGACTCAGGACCGGATTTGGCAGGCCATGGAGTATAGAAAGTATAGAATCTAATAATTTTTAATTCTTTTTCAAATATAAGACAGTTTTTAGGTTTTTTTTAATTATTCTTCTCTTAAACTCGTGGGTACAAAATACACATAAAAAAATTAATTGCAATGATGGATCAAATAGAAAAAATGATAG
Source organism: Melinaea menophilus ssp. n. AW-2005 (assembly GCA_918358695.1). Classification (NCBI taxonomy): domain Eukaryota; kingdom Metazoa; phylum Arthropoda; class Insecta; order Lepidoptera; family Nymphalidae; genus Melinaea; species Melinaea menophilus. The sequence goes on from OU911053.1 coordinate 8,788,587, forward strand.
TAAATGGAAACTTGCAATCGAAGCTTTCTGATATATCGATAACAATATTATTATATTAAGCTTATACAAGTATTCTTAGTAAAAATAGATTTTTATGTTTGAGAGGAAAACGTAAGAATTGCTGATCCGTTAATATTTAGATTCTTTTTTGGAGGTTACGCGGCATTAGACCGCCTCTCCCCTCCCCTAAATCCGACCCTGGGAAGACTGCTAATTGTTATTATATGGGATGTACCAAAGTTCTGTAAATTTTCTTTTGTGGAAGACTGCTTAAAAGTTTATGAGTTTTATTTATACCATACCATCATGGATTTAGCTGATGGGTTTACTAGCACTTCTTTTATATACTGACCGCATCTAGGAAGCTGTTGTACTTGTGGTAGTGGGGACGATTCCTCTCGCAAAACTGACGGAACAGCAGCTTCCCGATCGGCTGCTGATCCACCACGTAGTCGTAGTCTATATCTGAAAGGAAACGATTGGTTTAAGTCATATATTTCTAAATAAGAGTTGATGGGCCATGTATCCTTAAGGTAACCACAGATCCTGGTATTATGGGTTCTAGATTTTTTACTATATTGATTTTATTATACATATTATTCTCGCTTTCTAAGCTATTTTCTAATTATATTATGTCATAACGATTCATCAACGCTGGGATGAGAAGAGGTTCAAGACAAAGTTAAACTCGAAGCAAGTTCTAATTAAAAACTTATAGTGAATGATATAGTTTACATTACCAAGTAAGCAACAAACAGACGGTTCAACTGATATAACACGGCTATCCTCACTTGATAGCACGTGGGGACAGTGCACAATTAGCACTAATGTAATGGAGAAGAAAAAGAGAAAAAGAAGGAAAAGAAAAGGAGACTGCTACAGCTCACGTTTGTCACACTGAACTTCTAATAACTGACAATTGACTGAGGACACTCCTCATATATTCATAGTTCTTGAATACAATATATGTAGGTACTGGATAGGAACTAGGGATGTGATGAAACGTGTAATTAATGTAATTAGCGCACACGTCTTGTCCATTTGACGCTATTTCTATTTGTTATCGATGACGTCACTGATCAAATGGACATTTAATTACTTACTAAGTGTGTTTTATATTGTATATTTTTAGTGGGTATCAAGTAGATTAAGTTGGACGTAAACATTTATCGCCATAGTGAACAGTTGTTGTTTACGAGAGCGTGACGTCATTTCCTCTTAATGACAGTTAATGTGGTGGTTTTAAAACATGCTAATTTACATATTTCATACAAATTTTTGTTTATGACAGGGACTCGAATGTGTGTGTGTTCGTGTGTGTGTGTGTGTGTGTGTGTGCGTGTGCGTATGCGTGCGGGCGTGTGTAAACGTATAAGTGCGTATAAATGTGCGTATAAATAATAATATATATATATATATATATATATATATATATATATATATATAACGATGATATTTATTTTTATGAGCTTAATATATAGGAGATGGAATAAGATTTAACTCATTCTAACTTCTTATATATAAAAACTCTCAGAAACTGATCCGTCTGTGACGGGCGAAAGTAAACACATTCAAATTATATCCAGACAGTGAAAATAAGACGGTTACAATAAAAACAAGAGCGGCACCCAGAGACGCAAACATCTATTTCCAAGAATATATAATCTAACGAGTCTCGATAGTAACTTAAACGTTTAATTGGGGCGAGTTATTCGTTGAGGGAATCGGTATCAAACTTCGGGGAAACCGACCGAACCTTACATATAAAGTACTTTTGACTTATACTATCTGTAAGTACATACTCTTTTCTAATTTGTTTTCTTCTAATACAACTCCCACGGGAGCATTGGAGGGAGAGTATGTTAGAGTATGAGAGAGAGTATGTAGTATCTGGACCAACGAGTCCTCTATATCCCTTTAGAGGTTAGATCAGAAATTGACAACAAATTAGATGCGACTACTCCAAATAGAATTATAGAAAATAAAATAATATAATAATAACTATAAAGGAGTATTTTCATAATTCGGTACTCCTTCAGAGGGGTACGTCGGTAATAAATAAATTGAAATTCCAATGCGTAATCGTCATACACTCACTAACTCACAGTGAAGCAATTAATAATAATTAATAATAATTATCTTTTGAGATACGAAACTCTAATTGTGTTTAATTGTAATTGTAATCGGATATTAAAACAGAAATAGTGTTAGTGTGCTGACAAATCGGGCACTAATTATATATATATATATATATATATATATATATATGTGTCCGTATGCGCTAATCTTGGAAACAACTTAACCGATTTCAGTGAAACTTTGTAGATGTATTGTTTTGTGCAACTTAAAAGATAGGATAATTTTTTAGTAGATTAATATTTTTTTTTTTTTTTTAAATTTAAAGTTTTTATACGTAATGAGTTCTATAAGTTTGAAATAGATGGCAGTGTGTGTTAATTAATGTATTTTAGATCAATTAAATTTAACTTAGTTCTAGAACTAGCAGACCAAGTCGCTGGCAACAACTAGTATACATATAGTGTATGTATGTATGTATGTATACACGGATATATGTTTATATAGGTTTAGTGTTAAAATAAAAGTAGCTTAAGTTACCTACTCTTTATAACGTCAGCTATCCGCCAGTGCCGATTCCTGTTAAAATCGGTTCAGTCGTTTAAGTGATAAGGCAGAACAGACAGACTGACAGAAAAAAAAAAAAAAAGTTTTTTTTATGTAACTACCGTACATATTTTCATATGCATTTATTAAAACGATATTAATTTGTATTTACAAACAGACACTTCAATTTTATTTATATGTATAGATGTATATATTGTATATATATGTATGTTATAGACTGAAGTAAACTGTCGTATAAAAAAAAAGCTTATAACGAAGATGCTTAAAATTATAACAAATAATAAAATAAAAAAAAATTTAAAGAATTTATAATTAAGTTTAATTAGTTTTTCAAGTCTGTTATATTTATTATCATTTACTACAATAAGTTAGTTGTATATTTTTTTTTTTTTTTTTTTTTTTTTGTCTCTGCTGTTAGCCCTACTGGCCATGACAGCGTCACCGGAGTAATGGACGGGTGCAGAGACCCGCCCTTGAAAAGGGGGGCCTGAAGGGCCCCAGGGGAACACGCGTCCTGAGGGCGCCTCCTGTGAGGCTCGGACCACGGCTCAGAACGCCGTTAGGTGGGCAACGAGGGTTGGATGTCGGTTAGGATTTGACACTAACGTCCTCCGACGGCAGAACGCCAGAGCAACGTGCTTGGATGGGGGCCTCGTCTTCGCCGGCGAAGACGCTGTATGATTGTGTATGTGTAGTATTTATGTTCGCTTTGCCGCTTTTACGTAGCGTTCCCTAACGTAATCGCGTCGTCCGGATCGAAAAGTACCGACTTGGGTCTTCTCTTTCTGACTTTAGGAGTCTTACGGGCCGTGTATCCTGTGGCCTTAACCACCAGCGGGTTTGGGTGTCCCACAGCATTGTCAAAGTAGCTTTTGGAGAGCCCCTTGAAATACTGTGCGATCGTCGGTAGATCTAAGTCTCTGTGCAAGTCGATATTACGCATATACCACGGTGCTCCAGTGGCGAGCCGCATGAATCTGTTCTGTTAGTTGTATACCGCTAAATCATCTGATACAATGTCGGGGATGCCAATTGACCACCGAAGAATTTCATTATATTTCAGCTCCGCTACATATATAAATAAAAACACACACACTAAAAGAATGTTACTTTTAATCAATAAAAGACTTTCCTTTGAAGTGGGAAAGCAAAAAAAAAAAAAAAAAAAAAAAAAAAAAAAAAAAAAAAAAAAAAGCACATGCGCACACACGCACACACACACACACACACAGAACTTCTCCAATACCGAAGCACCTAACATCATTATAATGTAATCAAGTCTCTTGGAAGTCATAAAACCAACCCCGGTCATAAAAAGGAAATTAAATACTACAATCACATTACCGTAGATAAGAAATAGCTTTTAACACGGACGGACGAGCTGAGAAACATGTCCATGCTCTATACTGATGTTATATATATATATATATATAAAAAAATATATATTATTATCTGTATTAATATTGTTTATATTTTATTCAAGCATCACAAATTACTCCTCTTTCAAAGGTCCCGGATTCGTTCCGTGGTTGTAAAACATAATATTTATAAGGTAAATAGTCACTTATATATATATAGTGGTCGTTTCAAGGAAACTTTTGTACTTATATATATATACATAGTATAGGTAGAAATCTTGCATTGGTAAAACTACCGATTCTTCACATAACAGGAAAGAGTATCCCATTATTTGGATAAACTAAAGTTACAACGGGCATTATTTATAGTCTGTGATATGCCTTATCTGTGTATAATCTGTGTGTGAATCAAAGCACCTTTAAAGATTTTGAATAATAATGATATAAACTGTAAACACAGTCCATGGACTGAAAAAAGGCGGGACTAAACGAAGGTCTTATAGAATTCCTCACAGGCTAGTACCATATTTAGCTTATAGTAGTGTGATTCTGTAACTGTAACTGATTCTAATCAATAGTAATTATTGTGCAAGGAAAAAAAATTAAAACCCTTAAATCCCTCCCCTTTTTTATTTACATTAAAAATGACTATTATTTAATTTAATTCTGTATCAGACGTAATGCTGCAGATATATCTTACTGACATCAAAAATAATATTTATATTTTATAATACGTTTTATCTCACTACACTCCCCACCCCTCTTATCATATTTTTTCCTCCCCGCCTCCTCTCGAGTCTTATGTTATTGATCGATCCCTTACAAAAAAAAATATTAAAGTGATTCTCTCACGACTGTCATTCTACCAAAAAATCTAAAATTGAAAGTAGCAATACAGTATAATAATGAAAGTAGTAGTAGTAGTAGTAGTAGTAGTAGTAGTAGAAGGGTATAGAAAAATAGTCAAACTACTCGCTGATAAGATTATCTATAGACATCTGCAGCACGTGTTGGAACTACGCTACTTCGCTAACCTTGCTGCAACCTGTACGCACACTCGATTTGAAAGAACAAATATTTTAGCTATCAATAGAACTAAGGTCAAAGGTCAAAATATATAATAAATAATAAATAAATATTTTCACACAACGACGACGCGTAATATAATTTTGCTGACAGAAACTCCTCAGCTCCCATCCCGAGTTATAAACCGCAGACTCAACCTTGTTTAAGGTAAGGTTTCATCGAAATTACAAATAGAAAGAATTTCTTGGAAACTTTAGAAGAATAATGAGACTTTCGTTACCGTTTATTTCATAATATTAATGAAAAAAAGTAATACAATCATAATTAACTGACTGACTGACTGACTGACTGACGAGAATTCACTCGTCCTTGAGCACGGGAATATTTATTTTAATTTGGTCACATGGTTGGTTGGTATCTTCCTTTACAGTTCCAGTGACCGAGGAAGTCTTAGTTCACGACTACGTGACTGAACTTACCGTTCATCTTTTTTTTTTTATTTCAAACAATTATTTTCCTCTCTACTTCATATCAACTACATATATACATACGTATGTATGAAATTTGAGTGTACGTTAAAAAATGTTTATCTGTCGCTTTGTTCCAAAAAAACTTTTTTTTTTCTTTCTGTGTCTATTCATTTCGACGAATCTCTGAAACGGCTGGACCTATTTTAACAGTACTTTAACTGGCGGATAGCTGATTTTACATGGAGTAACTTGGGCTACTTTAAAAAAAAGAAAGAACACACACACAAACATTCACAGCTATTCATTATATAATACCCATCCTTCCAATATACGCATTATATAACGGATTATTATCACAGATGATATACCGGAAACTGAAGAACACACGAGACGTTCAAAAACTTTAACCAAACACACACACACAAACAAACACACACACACACACGCACACACACACACACACTTAAAATAACCAACTTTTAATACCCCACCTGTCCAAGGGCCGGTCGGTACGCACCATTAATAGAACGCTGACGTCACACCTACGTCACTAGAATATCACTTAACCTTACATTCGCCATTTACCTTATAATTATTTATAATTAAATAATAATAATAATAATAATGAGCGTTTGAGAGATTATTTATATTAAATTCGATCTATCCGTCCGTCCGTCCGCTTTAACATAACAGCATAACGTTCGCACAAACTATTATTGGAAACGTAATTTATATTTTTAAAAGCGGCCATATTTGTTTCGTTTACGTTTAGAAATACTTCATAAAATAAAGTTTAGATTTGTAAATAAATATAAATTTATCTTTATACTATCTTTACGAATGTATTGTAAAAATAAAAAAAGTTTTTTACAAGATTTACACGGGCAAAGTGAGCGGTAAGAGAGACGGAGAGGCCTCGAGTGACCTTCGAAACAACAGTATCTATGATACTGGAGGAAGGTCACGTAAAAAGCAGGAGGACCCACCGGAGGGCATGTATGAAGAGGTTGTGTCTGTGGCCGAGGCGAAAGAGGTATGAAGGGACCGTAGCGTTTGGCGCGCCGTCGTCTCTGGCTACCCCGCAAGGGATACGGCGTGAAGGTAAGTAAGTAAGTAAGTAAAAAAAAGTTTATATCACACTCTAAAAGAAAAAATATCAAAAAAACCCTTCTAAAAGATCAAGAGTATTATTATTTATTAGCATTACAAATAAATATTCAAATCGCATACATGAATGTATGTATACAATAAGCGGAGTGGATGGGAGTTGGGACAGACCGGACCTCACCCCGCGGGGACATACTTTATGTTTCCAGTAATGTATTACCTAGTACACTTTGTATTATACGAAATGATAAATCTCTATAGACGACTGTTGACGACCGGCGTCTTTACTCGCGTTTTTAGTTCAATTCTATACAATATTTTAAGACTTACTAAAAAATTTTAAGAACATAAGAAATTCACGATATCGAATAATAAGCGATCCACAATCCGAGATTAATATCAATCTGAGATTGCTTTCAACACAAGTCAAGAAGAAGCATATTAAAATATTTAGTATCGAAATATTAAATCCGGATCGATTATTAATATCGACGGTAAACTTACAAAAAAACCGACCGACGGACAGACCGTTCAGATCACTATATCTAATTCACAGACGTGGTACTACGTCATAAGTTTTATGTGCTATATGAAGCTTCAGATAAACAGAGTCGTAACCAGTACATCAACCATGATTGAGAGCATACCGATAATAATTTTAACAATCAATATACTGAATTAACTTTGTGTACACTCACGCACACACACGCACACACACGCACACACACACACACACACACACACACACACACACACACGCACACACACACACACACACACACACACACACACACACACACACACACGCGCACACACACGCACACACGCGCACACACACACACACACACACGCACGCACGCGAGATAAAAACCATGCGTCACATCTAAGATATTTCTGTTAACATTTAAATGTATCGATAAATAACGTCAATGTCGTTTTGATTAAATTATACCCATTTTTGAAGGAATGTATTAACATAATTGTATAAAAGAAAATTTTAGAATATATAATACTTATAATGGAATCACTAGACCGAAAACGAGAAACATTTAGATCTGTTCTTTTAGACTTAAGCTTTTTTTTAAAAAAAAAAAAAAAAAAAAAAATAGTTAAAAAAAAATGTAATCGGTAGACCAAGAAAAAGAAACCTTAAGACCTATCCTATTCTTTTAGATCTAAGCGATTTAGCTGACAGAAAAAATTTGAGGTACCCGTCTGTCATGGTATGGGCATGTTATGACGAGAGATGAAAGGCACGTGACCAAAAGAGTGTTGGGTATGGTAGTGGAGGGATGGACAGGTAGAGGACGGCCGAAGAAAAGATGGATGGACTGCGTGAAAGACGATATGGAGAAGAAGAGAAGTGTGTACAGAGATGACAAGTAACAGGAGAGTATGGAAGGAAAAAACATACTGTGTCGACCCGAAAAGTGGGATAAGGGCAGGAAGATGATGATAGACCTAAGATAAATAAAAAAAATAAAAAAATTTAAAACCGGTTAAAACCACTTTACGTAATTGATACATTCGAAAAAAAAAATTCAACAAGACAAATTTATCAACAATGAAAACGTAAAAGACGTTTCCATTTGGCACAATAAAGGAAAGTCACGCACGTTTTGTATGTATATTGCTTAACAATAAGTTGTCGAGAACAGACGAACAAACAAACAAATAAACGAATAAACGAGCGAGCGAGCGAGCGACGCGGACCGTTTACTTACAACGCATAGTTATTCAAAGCGTGATTCCTTTCCGATGGAATACCGTATGGTCCAAGTGACAGGCTTTGAAATTAACGATTTATGGACTTTTATAGATTGAAATGGATGGATTGGATGAGATGGATGGATTGGATAAGATGGATGGATTGGGTAAAGATCGTATACGAAGGCGAATTACCTTTTAAACGAACTGTGAATTGTGATAACATAAACATTAGAAAGGTAAGATTATATTAATTTTGAATTGTTGATCGATAATATGTCGATTGGTCGATAGAACTCCGCTCTGAACATATTGTCTGTAAAAACATAAAATAAGTTACCAAAGAAAAGTAAATAGATTAAAAAGGACACAATTTTTTATTGAGCTGAGCGTAAGCGAAGCTCATAATTGTTAGGGAGACCTTTTTTCGTGTTTAGTTGTCTTCAGAATGCGACGAGATAATTAGCTAAAAATTTTCTCATGTAGGTTTGAGGTGAACGTGGATGTTATAGCGAAAACAGATTGAAAAAATGTTTAGCCATTCAAAAGTTATAAAGAAAAGAAGAAAGGAGAGGGGCTCAGCTCAACGCCCGCCGCGCACGGTTGGCAGATCCTAGTAATAAGATCAAACAAATATTGACATCAAAGGTTTATTACAGTTAGGACGAATATTTAAAGGATAATTTATATAATATTGGCATACAGATAATTTAATGACAGAGGTATTTTCAACTCGTTTTATGATTTTATTATAATTTTTGACATTTCAGTTTAATTATAATGATTTGAATATTTTTAATCGATATTGTTATTAACGTGTTATCAGAGAACGCAAATTAATGAAGTAATGTATAAATAATTTAAATAATAACTTATTTGGAACGATCTAATCGTCAAATTTATATTTTTGGAAATAATTTTAAAAACCCAACAAAAAAAACCCTAAAATACAAGTATTTTGGTGGTTACTCTCCGCTGTATCTCATGAGTTGTACCGAGATCGGTTCACTATAAGTTTTATTGTCTCGAAGGCTCTACCGACGTACCTACGGCACGAACGTCGTCTCGTCATGTACACAAATTGTTCGCAATACCTCCGAACCGATCTAACAAACGATGGTGTATTCATTCAAGTTTTACTTCACAATGTATGACAGCTGTCACACTTCATACTAAGAATTCCTCTAGCCTCGCCCTTTATTACGCAACCCTAGGGATAAAAATCATTATTTTATCTTATGTTTTTTTTTATATATTCCCTCTTCCATACTCTATACTAATAACAGAGTTCAATAAATTAACACGAACAAAATTATTTTAGGAAAAAAAAAATTACTTCGATAATTTCAGCAAAAGAAAAATTTTTGTCCGATACTAACCAATCCTATTATTTTTAAATCGATAAACATTGACAGCTCTTATACCATACTAAAAGTATGAAAAATACGTTTTTAAAATATATTATTGTTAAAAAAAAACAGTCATACTGTCCGTCTTCAGTTGAAGTTTTTTACCATTACAGAATATAATTTTAGCTTTATATTATTATATTTTATTTGTAAAACGTGCTTATACTTATTCTTCAATATATTATTAATATATATATATATATTTTATATAAAATCCTTGAATAAATTTTCCATTCTTTCTATAAACGAATCCACTACCATTTCACTGAGCACGCTCGCGTTCATACATTTAGAATAATAGTTGAGGAGATGACGAGATTTTCATCAATCAAAATTCATACATACATACATTCATAGTCATATCACGCCAGGGTCTTAATTTGTTATTTAGTAGATTCGACGGTACGCTAAAGCAATTTTCCCTTGACCGATCTATCTGTATAAATATGTTCAGAATTTTAGACGACAAACACAAAATAATATTAACACTAAACCTACCAAGTACCGGTCAAATTGACCGTTCTTAAACTTTTGTAAAACTTACACGTTTTCAAACGTTATAATATCGTTATCAAACTACATGACAATTCTTAGAATATGCATATAATATTTTCTACACTCTTTACTTTTAGTTATTTCCATTATTAAATGCTTTATATAATAAAATAACTTTTAATTACCGGTCAATTTGACGGCGTGCGGTAGGAACAGGTATACAAGAATTGTCGGTAGGTTTAGTGTTAACATCCCAACGACACGACGAGCGCAACGACCGCGACACGACTGCGATTATACTATTATAATGTATTCCATTATCTAATTGATCATCTATGGTAGTTTAATGTCCAGTAACTAACAGACAATAGTTACAAAGGAGGACGGCGTAAAAACCACTCTGCTTCTATTATATTCTTCTATTTATTTATATTATTTAATTATTACATATTATACATGTAAATGTAATGTATACTAGTGTATGCACGCGGTTTCGTCCGCCACAACTCGCTCGCACTAAAGTCATTTATGACTATGCTTTACCGACAAGATTTAAAATATATAAACGTCGTTACATTTTCAATTTTATTGTAATTATAAAACATACCCGTATTATTGCGTTTTCGTCGAGAGATGTCCAAAATGAAACCAAATTAATAATATTATAAGAAATTTTATCTTCTTATAGATTTAAGGAATAAAATATATAAAGAAATTATTAATACTTTACGTTAGTAATTACACTTAACACTAAACCTACCGACAATTCTTGTATACCCGTTCCTAACGCACGTCGTCAAATTGACCGGTAATTAAAAGTTATTTTATTATATAACGCAGGTAATAATGGAAATAACTAAAAGAAAAGAGTGAAGAAAATATTATATACATATTCTAAGAAATGTCATATAGTTTGATAACGATATTATAAAGTTTAAAAATGTGTAAGTTTTACAAAAGTTTAAGAACGGTCAATTTGACCGGTACTTGGTAGGTTTAGTGTTAAGACTATCCTTTCCCGCGACTTCACATCTAAAACTATATAAAATCTCACATCCGTCTATATGTATTATTCGATCACAACACATCGAGTGTGTAATAATAAAAACTTGAGAACATAAAAAACGACAGAGGAATATAGGGCACCGATTCCATTATACCAGATACATATTACGTATATTCGATTATCGACTATATGTATAGGTAATAAGGCATATTATCGCTTAAATATAAATGTCACATACCTACGGGACACTTAGTCATGTGTTTCGACATTTAACCTTAAAGACATTCGTGTGATTTTATTTTTTAATTCGTTCAAGCGCTCTGTATTACACGTTTAACTAGTCTTGACCGCGGCTTTGGCCGCGCGAAATATGTTTTTTTATATAAAGGTTACTCCTTATAAGATCGGCTATCCGCCAATCAAAGTCCTGATAAAATCAGTCCAGCCGTTTGGGAGATAAGCCGGAACAAACAAACAGACAGACAGACATTGAGTAACCATTAATTTGGACTGCAAACAGACACTTATATTTTATTTATATATATATATATATATAGACAATATTATCCAATAGGAATTCTTGTAAGTGGCAAAGCTAAAAATTTGGGTCAGATTTTAGTTCTCTGTCTTTCTATATTGTATGAATAGCTGGTGGTATCTTCAATGATTAGTGTTTTCTTCGTTACCATAATGTCCTGATATAGTCCCAGATAAAGTTGTAACGTGGTACAGAACATAGACATTTTGTACCGAAAAGATTTAAGCTTTCGTCTTTCAGAGTGCTGTCTGTTACTATCTTTATTACTTTCACTAATCAGAAGCGAGTAATTTTAATATAATACTAACAAATATATATATATATATATATACGCTAACTACTATCACTACTACATTATCATATAACTTTGCAAACACATTGTGACATACAATAAAGGAGACAGGACAGAACAAACGGACGGACAGACAGACTTTTCATACCGAAATAAAGTACATATTACTACCACCATGGTATCATGGTGTAAATACACACACACACACACACACACACACACACACACACACACACACACACACACACACACACACACACACGCACACACACGCACACACACACACACACGCACACACACACACACACGTACACACACATCGCGTGTCCATATAATGTAGGTCAATAAGCGGCTAATTGATTAACACAAGTCGCGCGGAGAACAACTCTAACGTGTTAGTACTAACCACTTCATACTCGTATGTTGAATCGTAATGATGCCACTGGCTTTGCCAGCGACTTTACCCGCTATTTTATACTCGAGTAAGGGTAGTTTTTTACTTAACAGATTTATTAATTTAAGAACATTATTGCAATTTATAAAATATAAAAATAATATAAACGTACAATGAAATATAAAAGAAATTGTTTGCAAATGCGTCGTTATCGTCAGAAGCAATGGGTTATAGACAATCTTTGAAGATGTATATATATATATATACTTTGTGTCCCTGTCTGTACGTGTCCGCAAGATTCAATGATGAACAATTAAAAGGGAGTGAAAATCATAACAGACTGATATTCTCATATATAATATAAGTTAGGATAAATAATATTTAATCAATAAATTCAGATGAACATCTTAGTCTATCAATTATTTAGTTTACCGCATTTTTGTGGATATTATTGACCAGATCGTAAGCGAAGCTCTTAACAGTTTGGAAGACCTTTTTTTGTGTTTAGTTGTCTCCAGCATGCGACAAGATAATTAGCTAAAAATTTTCTCATGTAGGTTTGAGCCGAACGCAGATGTTATAACGAAAACAGATTGAAAAAATGTTTAGCCATTCAAAAGTTGTCAAGAAAAGAAGAAAGGAGAGGGGCTCAGCTCAACACCCGCCGCGCACGGGCAGCGGATCCTAGTATATATATTAATATAGTAGAAATGTAGCTGCGGGGGGTCCACCTGAATTAGCTAAATTTTGACAGTACATGAGCAAAACAGTTTGAGAACGTCTGCTTTAGAAGAACATAATACAACTTTTAGAATCAAAATACACTTTACAGAATACTTTCCTGAAGTCAAACAGAATTAAAACGTTCCAAACGCGTTTCCATTCTGTAATAATGAGACGGAGTCGGATGTTACTGCTAGTATGTAAATATTAATAATCCTATTTAATTTGTTGTCGGCAGTAGGTAGGTACCTAGTACCTACTTTATGTATACGCTTCGCTTTGAATATCTTCAAGTTACTTCCATCTTAATTAAATACGGCCAAATTGAAATATGAAATCGAGATCGAACCCCGAGGCGTCTTCCCTTACATCTAAGGGAAAGTTGAGCGTAATTAGGGAACCTACACTATATATATATATATTTGTATACAGACATACAAACTTTATTTATTTTAGTTTTAAAAGTGTACTGAAACAAAAAAACATGAAATCGCTCTATAAATCCTATGAAAAAACCCAACGAAAATCCCACGAGTGGGCAAAGGATTGGGCAAAATCTATCAATCACATTTTACAGTAAATAGATACTACATGTTACGTATTACTAATAACTATGTGTGTGTACATGTACATGTATGTGTATGTGTGCGTGCGTTATACATGACCTTTGACCTTTAATATTTAACAAATACGTACGTGTAACACAAAATTTATTCTTTCGCTCGTATACGATACGTCTCGTATTGCTTAATAAGAATTTTAATTTCAATACACTATCCGACTTATCGTGCGCTAAGTCAAATAGCACACTAACAATCGTACACTAAAACGGACGTTAGCGAGCTTGTGATTGGTGACCTTTAACACTTTATTTTACCGATACGTCCTTGGATGTGTAAATAATATTATGTATTCGCAGTCATAAAGTTTATTTTTTTTTATTTCCCACGTCAATGGCGGCGCGTCCGCGGAATCACAAATATAAGTATGTATGTATTGACGTACCCATTATATATACCCAGGTCGCCTTGACGGGTCTGTATTGAATATATGAATTTTATTTAACATTCAGCAGGAGACTTTGATCGCGAGAAATAATAATATCAATGTAAGAAAATATATATATATATATATATATATATATATATATATATATATATATATATATATATATTAAATTAATTTAATTTAATTTCTATGGTTGACTCGGTTCGCGCTGCTTAATGTTTTTTTTTTTTTTTTTTTTTTTAATGTTTCCTATGTTACCTACTCCTTAATAAATCAGTTATTCGACAGTGAAAGTCGTGTTAAAATCGGTCCGGCCGTTTTAGAGATTAGCCGGAACAAACGAACATACAACAATTTTATTTATATGTATGGGTGTATTATATTACACATAGCTCAAGAAGGCGGTGAATCTTTAATAATATATGGGACATGGGATTGCATTAATCTCATACATGTGAGCTTCAAAAAGCGGATGAACCGGGGACCAGGGGGTGGTGGGAGGGGGGTGTAATGATTTGTATCTAATAAAAAAAAAAAAAAACATGGGGAAAGTATATTTCGTTAAACGCAAGTTTATACGCTAATACTTTAAAATCTTTAATGTAACAAAGAACTATATTACAATATAATAAATATATAGAAAAATACCCGTGATTTTGTTAAAGTCAGCCAAAATTTACAAAACGTACCTTAAAAAAGTATGAACCCCCCCCCCCCCCCCCCATCTATATAATAATTACTTTTAAAACCAACAGATATCTTCCAAACTGGATACGACTAAAAGTTGTAACAAATATACGAGTATCCCTAATTCGGAGATCCGTTCTCTATTTATAACATTAGTACTGAAACATTTGTAGGGTTGTCAAAAAAACATAATTTAAATATATATTTATTAATTAATTTTTTTAATTATTTAATATATATATATAATGTTAGATAATTGTGTCACGTATTCTAATAAAAACGTAGTCGCCTATCAGACATTATGTCGTATACGATTTATTGTATGTCAAACTAAATAAGGCATATGTGTTAGTTATAATATAATTAATGATAATATAAATCTTAACATTTCATATTATATAATATAAATTCTAGTAATAAGTGAGACACTTACCAATTTCGGTTGACAGACGGACTAATACATATGTATGTGTATATATATATATATACATATTCAACAGCACTTAATGTCAGTCTGTCAATGTATTCTCTTATCGGTAATGTGCTGTATAAAATTTATATCTTTATATTATGTATTTTTAAAATTTTGACATTTTTATTTTTAATATAGTTGGAGAGTAGTTTCATTAAATTCTGTCAAGTTAGAGCAAAAGTTTGGATTTGGATTTTTTTTTTTTTTTTATCAATAAATTTATAATTCAATTACAAATAAAAGTATAAGTTTCTTTGTTATCGATACTATGTAATGTGAAGTTTTAATGTCTTAAAAAAAAACAAAAAAAAAATAAAAAATATATATTAATTAATCTCCGTATTTAAGCTTCAAAAACGTTAATATAATTTATATTAATGTTACAGAATATTTCAATTTTAACATCGCTTGAGGTAATGAAACCAATTTGTTACATTGAAAAAAAAAATACCATTAATTCAGCTGTGACAACCCTAAGCCGCCCTACGGCGTTATAAGTAGGGACATCCTATTCGAGTTTAGGATTCGAACTTGTATTAAAATTAAACACACACACATATATGTGTGTGTGTGTGTGTTTTTGTGTGTGTATGTATGTATGTGTGTGTGTGTGTGTGTGTGTGTGTGTGTGTGTGTGTGTGTGTGTGTGTGTGTGTGTGTGTGTTTGTGTATGTGTTTGTGTGTGCGTGTGCGTGTGTGTGTTTATTGTTTTATTCAATCAAGCAACAAAAGCTAGCTATATCGCATCGAAAGCAAAAAAAAACTTTGATCAAAGTCATTATTATTAAATCATTCCATTCTTTCCTTACAAGTTATTTAGGAACAAACGATTCGGGAGGAAAGTTTACCTACATCGTAATACAGAAACGAAATGATCGTAAAAGTTCCGCACCGACTCAACAGTACCCTCACTCACATAATACGTACTGCTGGGTGTGCTTTTTAATTGTTATTTTTTATAACGAAAATAATATTGTCATCTTCCGACCTTATTATTAATATTAAATACGATGATTGTTTAGTATCGTATTTATATTAATAGGGGACGGATGTTTCATTTGATTGCCCCTCCCTCCCCTACAGGGAGGGGGGGAGGGGGGTTATAATAGGATGCAGGGATAGAGGGAATATTCTCTCAATTAATAAAAACAAATAAAAAAATTCACACAAATCTTCTGTGATAGTTAGTATTCGAGCCAGCCCGCATACGAGACGCAGTTAACTAGAGCTAACTAACATCACTGCATTTGTAGTAACTGATTTTCTTATACATCTGCCTCATACTCCGTTGGGATGATGTATTTCGGTCGCATCGTGCTCCGTGAGATCGGAATCCATCTATGAATGCTATTTATAAAATCGGAATAAACCACCGTATCAAGACTCCTCCTCCTCCCTCCTCCCACTCCTCAAGACTCCTCAGTTCACTCGATACTCGGTGTGACATGTGAACGGGAATAATTGTATTATTTTATTCCCCTTATATGAATACATTGAATGTTTTCTTCTCTATCACGAGGTACCTACTAAGATCTTTTTTTATGATATATATACGTATAAATAAAATTGAAGTGACCGTTTGTAAATTCAAATTAATAGCTCTTACTAAAAAAAATATATCTGTCTCTTTGTTCCCCCTAATCTATGAAACGACCGATTTCAACGGTACATTCAATGGCGGATAGCCGATATTATGAGGGACTTGAGCTACATTTATTAAAAAAAAAAATATTCCGCACGAACGAAATCATATAAACGTAACAGATATATCGTAAATTCTACGTGATTCCTCTTCGGATCCGTCACGTACGATACGTAAGCTTTGAATGTGATAGCTTTGATAGATTTATGTATTTATTTTGTTATTCGGTAATATTCTTACAATATTCTTTTCGCTCATATAATACAATATAACTGAGGAGAACGAAGGATAGTCTCCGTCCCTAAGGAAAAAGTATATATATATATAGGAAATATCAAACAGGAAAAACCTTGGAGATCGCCGGCTATTTATCTCTCGACAATATATATATATATATAATATTATATTATATAGTATGTATTTTTATAATAAGCAATAATAGAATCTCATATAAGATAGTATAAAATAAAATTTACATAAGAATAAAAACAAAAAAAAAAACAAGAATTGATTTATTCGTGACCTCCATTTTGGAATGGGATTCTTCATGGGATATTTTTTCATGTATTTAAATTAACAGGAATATCTAAAAACTATAATACACTATCTGCTAACTAACAGACCGACAGACAGATAGATGGGCAGAAGATTTAAAACAGAACACAAAAACATTAACCAAATATTTTATAAGGAATATAAATTTAATATGGAAAATTATTCATACAAATATCTTAAGCGACCGCACTCCAGCCACGGCTTTAATCCACTAAATCCCATATACATTTTCTTTGGAGGGTGAATCCATAAGTCACAACTATAACAATAAAGTATGCGATAAACATTCATAACGCTAAGCCTATTACCCGGACTGAGAAAGAAGGGGGTGTTAGATTTAATGTTAGCTTTCTCTCATTCACACCCATAAAGATAGAGAAGGATGGCGTATAAACGCATATGTTGAACTCGCCTCATTATTATTTACGCTCACACGCATATATAAAAATATGGCGTTACATTAAGTATATTATTTAATATTATATATAAGTTATAGCTATATCATTATATGTAATCTTCGTATAAAAATATGAATATAAGTATTATTATATGAGCGACACGATAGCTTAGATGGCAGAAAAAAATTACGGTATTCTAAAAGTAACAGGTTCAAGTCACGCGTCGATGACTATTGCATTTTTTACTTTTTAATATATTTTTTTCACATAATTATAATGAGGATAAACTGGAATCCAACCTGCGAATATCAGAGTATAGTAAAGGCGTGGTGTAAACTGAGCTAACGTGACCCTACTGGATTATATTAGTTTTTTTCATTTTATACATATTATATGTATCTTAAAGTATTAAAAAATTTAATCTTAAATAATATATATGCCTCTTATTCTTTTATCTTTGTATTTATGTTCCTGTATTAATAATAAACTTTGTTTAAGCATATTACATTATTTGTCAGATTATTTAATAGTATCTTCTCTCAATACATTATTATCTATATCGATAAATTTTAATTGAACAACACTACTTATCTTCCAAGCAGTATTAGGGTTATGTGATACAATTTACAAAATAATAAAAAAATTTAAAAACTTACCTATTTTTGTTTTTATATCTAAGCATTGCGATATGTGAGGAAACTGCAGAATTTTTCGCCATTTTTTGCTTTTGCCCTTGTTGCTATCGGAACCGCCTGAAAAAAAAAGAAAGAGAGAAAACTTAATAAAAGATGATCACAATTATGCCTTTTAAGATAAAAGATAATTGAAAAAGCATCATCCTGTTTATGTCCCATTGTTGTTTGTACAGATGGATGTAAATTTTCTTGTATTTTCTCTTTCGCCGACCGCTTTCGTCTAGTGATAAGTACCTATTTATCTTACAGATTTACGATCAGGATTTGAACTCGGGACACATTCCAGAGACACCAGCTTTGATCTCGATACTCAATTAGTATATACAATATAACGCATCCGTCGTCATGATACGTAATAAACAAGTTAATAATTAAAGTTAATGACTTAAACCATTATTATGGATCGCTTCTATAATTTGGAATTATTATTTAATAATAATAATATATTTGGAGACCACTTGTAATTCAGTATCTTTAAATCGTATAATTACTAGGATCCGCCAACCGTGCGCTTGCTTGCTTGAGTTGAGCCCCTCTCCATTCTTCTTGATAACTTTTGATGGCTAAACATTTTTTCAATCTATTTTCGCTATAACATCTGCGCTATTTATCACGTCGCATTCTGGAGACAACTAAACACAAAAAAAGTCTTCCAAACGGTTCTTCGTCAAATAAAGTCAAAAATTACATGTTAACATAAGCAATTATACTTCTAAAACAATAACAATACTTGTAAAGATTTTTGTATGACAAGTGTCCTCAAAAAATTATTGGAAGTATTGAATCGATTGTCAAAATTGATGATCGATTGCATTTTTGATATCAAACATTGATGTTACCGATCTGAGGCATTGAACTGTCAATGGATGAAGTTAGTCGATAACCCACCGTAAGGATGATACCGATCTCCAACTGCAAGATGAGTTTTGGATTCATAATTGAAGATACATTTGTCAAATGTGTCTAAAGAAACAAAAAAAGCGACCTTTACACTTATTATAGTTTAATTAATATCCACGCTTGTTATTATTATTATTTTGTATTTCATATCGATAATAATAAAAACACAAGAGAATTTTAATATTAACTTACAACTCAACTCTTCAATAGTTTTATTTCCAATGAAGTATAAATTTTATTACATAGTATAAAAAGTATAATATAAATAAATATACATTAAAAGTAGTGGCATGTGACAGAAACGAGGGAGCGGAGGTATCACCGATCTTATCAACGTCAGATATAATCATGGACCAAGCTAGTTGATTAAATTAATTATTATTACATTCGACCTAACAAGGGGGTTACACCAATATGGTATCGGCTTTTAGCAACACACTAACACGTTATGTTCGATTTAATTTAACGTAAACATTATGTATGTATTACATTTATTATATAAAAACATATAAAGAACAGTAACAGACAATTATTTAAGATAATAAATCGAATTAAATAATTTGAAAGGTATATATGGACGATATAATAATTCTGTATTTTTTATTTCATTATAAAATTCAAATAGTTTTCTTTCTATGGTGATATTATTATACGATTATTATAAAAAAATTGTATCTCTTACGAGGGCGACTCGATTTCAACATATATTTAGCAAATCGACGCAAACATCTTGCGCAACAGTGATTTATATATAAAATAAATTTCAATAAGTCGGACCGGTCGGGTGGCAATTAAACGCTTCTTGTTAAGTCGTCTCACACGATACAGATAACGGTAACTCGTACGATGCTTAGATTTTGATCTTATGTAATGTTATATAAACTTAGATATTGGATCGTTTTGAGGCAACTCACGGTGCGAGTCAAGCTTAATTAGTTCAGCTTAGCTCGAATGGTAGCTTATTTAATTCATGGTGTAATCCGTGGTAACATTCAAAAATCTATATCAGCTAAGCTATGCTAAAGATGTAATTTACACTTTGATTGATTGATTGATTGATCATTTGACATTAAACATTTTTAGTATCGTCATATACTTAAAATATAGTTTTAGTGTGAATGCTATAACATTATTTAGGAGAAAAAAAAAACCTTAATCCTTGCACCAATTGGTTAATACGTTACAAACAGACAGTAAACCATAATTCTTATCAGAGGTTCAATCACAGTAACAGATATGCAAATCCTAAAGATAAAGATTATCTTGTTAGGATACAAATAATATCCGTCTTAAAACACCAATAACATGGAATCAACTTTAATTAAAGGAACGGATATATTAATAACACTTGGAATCCATATAAGAACTTAATACAGTAATTACACCGCCTCGACTACCTCAGTTTAGACCGAGACGTATCAATTTATTAAATTATTGATATTTTTTAAATAAAACTTTAGACTATGTGGAATATCGTTTACAATAGTAATTTGAATAATATTGTATTAATTGAGCGAAGCGAACGAAGTGAGCGGAGCGTCTTACTGAAGACTTTTTACATTCTTTGTCACGAATTTGCTCGAAAACTACTTGACGGAAAATTATGAAAAAAAAACTGATATCCCGTTGAAATCAATGGGAAACGATGAGTCAATATACTCGCTTCGCTCAATATGCAAAAGGCACCCGAGAGCGAGCGCAGCTAGTCGAAATTGAGGGTTTGTTGGCGCCCCTAGTTAATAGCTGTGTCCACGATTTTGTACGTGTGGAATGTTTTTTAATAAAAATAGCTAAGTTACTCCTTATGATATAACATCAGCTTTCAGCCAGTGATAGTCCTGTTAAAATCGGTCCATCCGCTTCAGTTTCAGAGATTACCCGGACAGACAAACAGACAGACGGATGGACAGACAGACAAAAAATGAAAACTATATTTGTTGGTCAGTAAAGTTTATAATTTCGTATACATTTAGTGAAATGATGTTCATTTAAAATTACAAACGGACACTTTAACTTTATTTATACATATGTTAATATTAATAATGAAATATTAAATATTATTAAAAGTAATGTAATACGTGTAAATATAGTAACATAATATAGGATCCATATTTTTGTTGGTGGGTACCCCCCCCTCCCCCCCCGCATAACTCATGGAATCATGAACAGACTTTAGTAAGATTTGGTGTGAGACGATAACCTTATAAATCTCAATATATATGATACTTTTACTTATAGAAAATAACACGGGAAAATATTAATCTAGTTTGATGGATATTCATACAAAAAATAGATACGGTTTTTTTGTTGTTTAACGTGTTGATAGACGAATTGTTAATTATTATATGCGTTGGATAAAATATCTGAGGGGTATAATTTAATCAGGAAATATATATATATTTTTTAATCAAAATTTTAAAAGCATGAGTACCCCTCGGGGGGCATGTATGAAGAGGTTGACGTCTGTGGCCGAGGCGAAAGAGGTATGGAGGGACCGTAGCGTTTGGCGCTCCGTCGTCACTGGCTACCCCGCAAGGGATATGGCGTGAAGCTAAATAAATAAATATAATCAAAATCTGTAAAATTTGAAACGATTGATGAAGAGAAATAGGCAATTATAAAGTTAACAATAATAAGAATAATAACCAGTTACTGTTTATAGGACACAGACATCACTTCACCTATAGGTAATCTAGATCTAAATACTTTACAACTGTACGTAGAGGCGAGGATAGTTAAAAACCTATTAACAGTTAGTTGTTAACAAGGTCGAACACCACTTGATGTTTAATTAATTGCTTTTAAAGTAGTCCATACGATATGAGATATACAATTTATTATTGTTAATAATTATTTATATTATCGTATTGATTGCGTTTGTTCTAATTGTTCTTAAATTGTTCACTAGATATTGAGGTTTGTGTACACCGGTACACAAATTTGATAATTGATAATTTTATATTTGATAATTGATAATTTGATAATTGATCATTGATGATTGAATTGATTGATAATTTGATAATTGATAATTGATCACCGGATCAATACCGGAATACCAGGACTGAGTTTGTTGTGTTTTCTCATATCAGGGCGAGTTTGGAACACACGTAGACTTAATTTTAAGTTAGAGAGTGTCATTACAGAAGGACTTTTTTAATAATATAGTATTAAAATAGGCAACAGACACTTCCATTTGTAAGTACACAAATTAATCAAAATATTCCTTTTTAGGGCAACTTTTTACCAGCTACTACTACCACCTACCACCTACTACTACCTTCGAATTAAAGCTTTGAATTACATATTACACCGTCTATTTTGCTTACTTTTTTTTACTCACCAAAAATCGTCTATAGTACCTACATTATAAAAATATTACATTCAGATATAAATCTTGCCATCAGGCGTATAAAACCCAAGCAAAGCTAAACTTAAGCTAGACATCCATTATATTTATACGTAAAACCAGATAAAACTAACAAGAGAACGATCATAAAATTTCCCTTGAGGTAAGCTTTCTAGTTTTACGAGAGTTATTTAAAAATTTACATAATATTTGCAAAATAACTTTCTATAAGATAATTAACAAACACCGGTCTTGTAGAGTTAGTATATTTTTTAACAAGGAAGATTCAACTATTGATTCCCTTAATAACATTTTCAGGGTTGTACAAAGTTTTCATTATATTTTCATTTCTACATTAATCACTTTATTCTGTAATAAATATCGTAACAATATCTTAAAAGCGAATATCGACAGCCCTAACTGGCTGATAGAAAACTGAATTAATTTTGAGTGCCAACTGTGTGACCCATGTTACGTTCGTACATACCATTTACACTTAAGGTTTAAATATGCTTAATCTAACCATACCATATTAGCGAATTACATATGTGTTAAATATCTAACAGTTAATGACTGTGGGAAAATAAACTTTAATTAGTTGACAACCCTATTAGGTAACAGTGTTATATTTCTTTCTACTTCTTTATTGTTCTACGAAGATAATATATATATATATATATATATATATATATATATATATATATATATATATATATATATATATATATATATAATAGAGTTCGTCGGTTAGCGCCACCTCGTCGTACCGGTCGTTAAACTCATTTCGCAAGTATGAAATTGAAAATACAAGTTTTGCAACATTCATACAATAAAAATGTCTTTTGTGTGGGAATCGGACCCATATACGATATAATTGATACAGTTCTGGTATAGGTTTCCGTACTTGGTGATCACTCGCGTCTGTGTTGACTTAATTAATTGATAGCAAATACTTTCGAGACTTGTGACAATTTGTTTCACACTATCCCTGTCACGCAGCTGCGCGTGCGCAGGCTACGTGCTCTGGGGGGAACATATGATTCAATTTTGTTTTTGTTTGATTTCCATGGAAACGTAATCACATTTCGCTTTAATAATTTTTTTTTTGTTCCCGTACTGTTATTTAATATTGTGGTTGCAAAATATTATTATTATTATTATTATTACTCGAACATATTAAATACGTATGATGAGTATATTACTATCAATAATATGAAAAATATATTCGAAGTTTGCATAAACAAACTTACACAATTCAGGACAAAGAACAGTATCTAACTCATATATATATAATAATAAACAATAATTTAGGTTAAAGTAATAAAACCTACAATTTATAACGTCCTCTGTAAAACGAAAGGGTTGAAATTTCCTAATTTCCTCGTAAATGATATATAAAACTTTTGTTAGCTACGGACTCCAGTTAAGGAAATTCAGAGTCTCGAGAGGTTTTCAACTTCGCGAGTAAGAAATTCATTTATTTTCAGTACCTACCTACCTACTGCTGATTAACGCTCAGTGGCTTTGTAATTTCACTTAACATTCTAGAATTTACCCAAAACTTTTTTTTTCCAATTGAGTCCGGACATAAAAAGTTTTTTACATTCAAATAAAAAGGGGCGTCTTTTTTCCTCAACACGAACTTCTCTGGGATGCTGGCTTCTATAAGCTTTAGTAGATCGTAATGCATACGTACATATATGCGTAGACTCGGATATTCAAAACAACTTCAAAATTATCTTATACTATGTATAACAAATAACTAAAATTCATATTTATATGCATAATGAACTAATAAATTACGTGTAGTCTGTCATAAAAATATGTTATATATAAAAATAATGTAAAACCACTCAAGCGACATTCACACATCACTGATTATTTCAAAGCATGTCCATGTCACACAAGTACAGAGGAAGAGTATTATCTTAAGTGGTTTCACGTAACCGAGGAACCTTTAAAAGTGATAATAGGTAAATATAAACATTCAATTTCTACCAATTTTAGAAGCAAAAAGTCATCACAATAAATTGGTGTTAACACTAAACCTACCGACAGTTCTTGTATACCTACCTACCGCAAGCCGTCAAATCGACCGGTAATTAAAAGTTATTTTATTATATAACGCAGGTAATAATGGAAATAATTAAAAGTAAAGAGTGAAGAAAATATTGTATGCATATTCTAAGAATTGTCATGTAGTTTGATAACGATATTATAACGTTTAAAAATGTTAAAGTTTTACAAAAGTTTAAGAATGGTCATTTTGACCGTTTTTGTTTTTGTACTTGGTAGGTTTAGTGTTAAATTAATAATAAATAATGAAAATTCATGAAAAGTGAGACATAAATGATGACTCAATTATCCGTCAGATATACAACCAGGTGAAGTCGATGAACTCGATTACATAAACAATATTACAGCTTCATAAAAATTTTAAAATATAAATTATTTGATTTGGTTATATTACATGTATTAATTAATATACACGATAAGTATATTACATAAAAATTAATCAAACTGCCCGGCTATATGAAATATGAGGTTGAAACATTTAAAAGCAGATAATTAATTAAATTTATCTATGCAATTATTATTCTTTTGCGTAATATTGTTTGACATATTCTAATACTTGGTTTCATTGATGTCAATCTACATTGATTTTAAAATTGACAATAGTGAAGGTCAAACTAATGGTAAGAGAAAATCATTGCTAATATCTGCTAATTAAGGAGTTTGGGAGGTACAATACCACCCCGGACAATCAGGAGTAATGAAGTGGATTTGGATGAAAGGCTGGAAAAATGGGATAAACTTACGTAGATATTGCTACTGTTAGGTTGTACCGGAACATTATTAGGATTTAAAGAAGACTATAGTTGCAATTTGTTTATGACACTAGTGTTTCAATTCAATTCAATTCATATTAGCAATAGTTTAAAAGAAGTCGAATAAATAAGAGAAGAATAAAAATAGATCAAAATCTGTATATAAATATAAAATAAATTACACCATAATAGTGGTAAACAGTTAATACCAATATTCTAGCTAAAAGTTAAAAAAAAAAATCTAAAATTTCTTTAGAATTTTTCTTTAGATATACTTTTAACACTAAACCTACCGACAATTCTTTTATACCTGTTCCTACCGCACGCGGTCAAATTGACCGATAATTAAAAGTTATTTTATTATATAACACTGGTAATAATGGAAATAACAAAATCTAAGGAGTGTAGAAAATATTATATGCATATTCTAAGAATTGTCATGTAGTTTGATAACGATATTATAACGTTTAAAAATGTGAAAGTTTTACAAAAGTTTAAGAACTGTCAATTTGATCGGTACTTGGTAGGTTTAGTGTTAATACATGTTATACCTAGTGTATTAGAGTTTCAGTCAGGAATATGAACCTTAAAATATTAACTATCAATAACCCAATAAAAACTAAATCATCAACACATGACCACTTAACCTTGTGCATACTACACTCACACTAAGAATAATTCAATATATTATATTTCTAAAGATTCAATACCGTTGTATACATCGTAATGCCTTGTGACCAACAAATGGTTCCATAATAGAAATCTACATAATCAAAATTAGTTTTTTTTATTATAATATACAAATTACTGTATGTACACTTTGTTATGACACAAGATCTATTTGTAATCTAATTAAATCATCCAACAATATTTATAAATTAAACTTGGACAGAGCTCTATTAAGATCCTAATATAATAAACCAACACATATTTTTTTGTTTATTATTAAGATATAATATAGGACATTGAAACATACCATACCATGTTGTTGTTATTTTTTTAAAAACAATCAACAAATCAAATAACAACAGGTATATAAATCTTTATTATCTAGTCTAGTCCATTATTGTATTAGGATAGACTTAAACAGTACCCACCCATTAAAATATATATATATATATATATATATATATATATATATTCTTATTTAATACAGTTGTAATATAATATATAATATCAGGTTACAAAAACATGCCATGTAACAGAAATCTGTAAGTAAAGATAATTGTAATAAGTAAAGGTAATGAAATATAACTATAACAATTAATTATAATTTGTTATCATAAGGTAAACAACCCTCATATACACTTCTCATATGTATCACTAAACAGCTGTATGTGACTACATATTATTTTTACATTGTAATTATCATTATATGTATATATATATATATATACATATATGATAACAAATTATAATTAATTGTTATAGTTATATTTCATTACCTTTACTTATTACAATTATCTTTACTTACAGATTTCTGTTACATGGCATGTTTTTGTAACCTGATATTATATATTATATTACAACTGTATTAAATAAGAATAATAAAGTTGATTAATATTTTATTTATGATAGGTTATTAAGGGTCATTCAACCATGTTTACTAGATACACCGTAAACAAAATTTCCGCATGATTTGATACCGTTTTGAAGTCTCATGAATAATTCGTAGCTAATTTTAAATGTAAATATCTCACCCTCTCTGGCTTTCAAGTAGACAGTGTTGGCTACTATGTTTTCTAATTCCATCAGTTCCAGTGTGGCGGATTTTAATGTAGACCCTCCAGAAAGGTAACCGCCGTTGCGGCCGATCTGCCGCCGTCAACGCTAATAAGCAGCCCATCAATGAACAAGCAGTTTCGCACTTAACTTAACACAACACACCATCAGCTCACTAATAAACACTCAGCTCAGGATATACTCAGCCTGTGAACACGAACACGCAACGCACACTAATCCACGATCTCACAGGGGTGTGACGGCTCAAAATTGAACTCGCATTTCAGTTTTTAAGCTGTAAAACAATTAATTACACGCAGTTTATTAACAAGAGTCTGATAAGCCGGTCGGTTTTATTCAGTTCTCTGTTACGCAGAACACGCCCCGAGATCGTATAGTTATTGACGACGACGATACGCTACAAATGACCACAACCACAAGGTAATAGGTATTGTATGGGAACAGTTGCCGCAACTTATTTTCGATAGCTACTATTAATTACTAGACCATGTAAAGTTTCGATTTTCGTTGTAATAAATTGTTACTATTTTAATAATGACATATAAACAAAAGGTCTGTAAGTTAATTTAATTAATAACCAAAAATAAAAATAAAAACCTATTGATTGATTATATGTATTTGCCTATAATCGACTAAGTATCGACAAATATCAGCGTGGGTTACTAGAGAACATGTTAATTTCAAACGTACAGGTATCAGATAAAAGAGAATAGTATTATAAAGTATATGTAAAAACGTGTAAACACCAATTTTAATTAAAAATAAAACACCCATCTCTATTGGTGTGTCTGAAGGAATAATGAAAGTGAGACTAATGTTGGATTATGGCTACCAGTATAGTCATAAAATCAATTCCAAATAATGTGATATATCATAAGTAAATGTATATACCATCGAACATGCTCACATAGTACAATAACAAAATTTTAAAAATTGTTACTTTTAGTATATTTAATGTCTTACAATTTAGTAGTTTTTTACTAAACTAGCAATGATGTGTATGTCAAGTTATTGTCAAAACTCAAAACTGCTACCACCTTAAAAGCGTATGACGTTCATTTAATGAACTACATTAGCAATCAAAGCGAAAAATATAATCCATTTGGCTTATATACATTATTGTTTCATAATGATAAAATAGAAAAATATCCCTTAGTTGGTAATAACAATTCAATATTTGGCAAATGACAGTTTATCCTTAATTCGAACTTCCACTTGACACTTGTTTTGACAAATGACAATCCACAATATGCGCGCCAGCTGCCATGTGATTCACGTGTTTTTGAAAAGTTCTAATAATATAATGAAAAAATGACGGTTTATTGAACGATAAATGCTTAAGATGTCTTCGAATCCTTGTAAAATTTGTGGTAGTACAGATCTGAATCTCGTTGACGGCTTTTATTATTGCGTAGAATGTGGTACTCAAGATGTAAACGCAAGAGAAACTGTCGTTGAACAAACACTTCTAGCTGATGGAACCTTTGCTCACACCACTATCAAAAAATTTAAAACAGTTCTTCAGGATTCTATTGAAAGTATTTGTAACATTTTATTATATAAATTGAACGTTATAATACCGTACAACAATATTGAAAAACCTATTCTTATAAACTAATGTACTGTGTAATATTAACTGAGAACATATAACATGTTAATTAAAAATATATATAAAAAAAAATCACTTTAAAACTATTATTGTTTATAGTTAATGCTACAACAATAATTTTTACTAATTTTATATTGTAATATTGTAGTGAGTGGAGAATGGCATAAATGGCATGCATACAACTTCATCCTTGCTGGTTTAACAGATGAGCTTATAGCTCTAGGAGCAGATGAGTCCGTGAAAACCACCGTCATGTGGATTTGGGTCCGGTATATCAAAAAGTTTCAAATTAAAGATAAGAAAGAGTAAGTTTTCAATTAAATATTTCTTCATTTTTTATATTAAATTGACAAGTTACATATTCAAAGTTCATGAGAATTTATTTCAGGTTATTAATATTTTTTAATTTATCTATGAAAGTACTTATTGTAAGTTACATTAATCAACTATTTATTTTTGTTTCAGAGATAACAATAATTTTGACAACAATAGTTTAAATGAATCTAAAAAGTCCTATGAAGAAACTAATCAAGATTTAAATGATGACACATTGGAATCATACAAAAGTGGAAAAGTTAAGATAGAAAAATTCAGATGGGACATAAATATTGTTACAAAAGGAACTCTGTTAACCATTCTGTACATAGCCTTAAATATAGACAGAAGTGACATACAATTATCTCATC
Source organism: Melinaea menophilus ssp. n. AW-2005 (assembly GCA_918358695.1). NCBI lineage: Eukaryota > Metazoa > Arthropoda > Insecta > Lepidoptera > Nymphalidae > Melinaea > Melinaea menophilus. The sequence goes on from OU911053.1 coordinate 8,818,324, forward strand.
TCCTACGTTTTATTAGAGAAGGGCGACTCAGTTTATACACGTGTCTCAAATATGTACCAAAGGAATTAAGTACAAAGGACATTCCACATTGGATAAGCTTTATCAAATGTCAGAACGACTACACATCTAAAGTGATTCGTGCAATTGCATTGACATTTTTTAAACGTTTAGATTTGGGATTCCCTCTTGTTCCAAATTTAAATATCATTGTTAGTAATTACGTTAAAGAGTTATGTTTACCGGGAGATTTTAAAAGTCTGGTCCTCTCGCTAATGAATCTCGTACCCTGTGATCATCTAGCTTTGGATAGCTGGTCTCAGAAAAGACTAGTCCGTATTCCAGATTATGAAGGCACATGTATGTCATACATTCTCGTTGCTTTGAAACTTTGTTTCGGCTTAGATGATGAGTATGAAATAAAATTATCTGATAAAGTTGATAAAATTAATTATGAAGAAAATCATTTAAAATCATATAAACTGGGAATGTATTCTGAACCAAGTGAACGACTATTCTCTTTTCGGGAATGGTATAAATTTCTACAGTTCAGAAAGATGATATTATGTAAATATTATTTACCAATAGCAAGACAATTACATATGCCGGTTGATGATGCTGTGCTTATGGACCATTTGGAGAAGAGAAACAAGAGGAAGCCCAAGTTAAGTGATGAAGTGACTATGGATATTTTAAATAAGATACCGCTAGATGAAGACAAAGTGACAATACCGAAGAATAAATTTGTAGCTACTTTAACGCCTATGACTGTATATACGGATATTATACAAGATTATATCCAGGATCCAGATTTTAGATTACTTATGTGCGAAGACTTCTCGCAATATATACTTAGATATGCTACAAAGGATTTGAAATTACCCGGTGCTCTAAAATCTATTAAGGGCATAAGTAAAAACAATAAAATTATAAATTATTATATTAGTGGCACTTTACAGGCTAGTAAAGGCGACACAGACATGGTGTTTGTTAGAAATTGCGATAACAGGAACTGGCTAAAAACTAAACCGCCAAAAATAGAGCATATTACAAAATTAAATAACGATAATAACAACACTGAAAATAGTGATCCAGGATATGATTCCAATTTAGAAGAACTCACAGTTGTAGATAATGAAAAAGAATTTGAAAACAAAGATTGTGAAGAAACTCTAAAAGAAATTGAAGATGAAATAAAGTTTGAAACTATTGACAATGAAGATTCAGACAAATCAATATTTGATGACGACTTCCTTGACATGAAAACAGAAGATGACAATAAAAATGACACTAAATCAGAAGATAATGAAAATATATTCGACTTTAATTACAATGAAGTGCAAGATCAACATGATAGTAAAATAGATTTACAAGAGAGTATAATTGAGCGCATATCGATTAGTGAAAACCAGTTTGATCCGGAAACATTCGATCGAAATAAAGTAATAGATGAATTAATTGATATTGCATGTAAAAAGTATAAGATAGCAAAGCCAAAAGAAAGAGAGGCAAGAGAACCACGAAAGAGAAAGAAGGATATGGTTATTAATGAGGCTGGTGTCAGCGAACCGAAAAAACGAAATACAGGTGACAAACAGCAACGTAATGAAGCAAGAGCAGCAACAAAGGAACTTATTGCTGCGTATTATAAAAATATAGAAAACGACTTACTTGTACAAGTTTCAGAACATTTCAAATCAATATTAGAAAATAATGAAGATCAAAATGATTTTATAAATGAAACTGTTAACCAACCAGCAAATTTTGATGACACGCACGTTCAATCAGAAAATAATCAAGAAATCAGTATAGATAGAGAACAGAATGTATCCGTAATAAGCAGCATACATCCGAATCTTACCTTAAATGACACGGTTCTAAACGATGAAGATATAAATCCAAAAGACGATCCGAATTTCGATGCCAAAACCCACGACATAAGTCAATTGTATGTTAAGTTTAATCAAGATGATAGTATAAATTATTTCGATGAAATATTTAATATAGAAAACGATCCGGACATTGAAAAAATAATTGAAAAGAAAATAGACGAATTCAAACATGGCGATAAACAGATAGATAATATTACAGACATTATTAAAGACACCGGCGTGGATGAAGTTAAGTCTCAAGTAGAGGAAATAATTGTTAAAAAGAAAAGAGAAGAGATAAAATTTGATCCGCTAATAAATAAAGATATAAGTAAATTTAATTACTGGATGCGACATTACAAAACATTACCCTTTGTTCGATCATTGGATATGAATCAGAAATTTGATATCGAATTAATAGAGAATTGTCCAAAAAGTTTTGTATTCGTCATCAGTGAATGCGCCGCCATTTTGGATTGTACCACCTTCTCTCTTTACAAGAGTATGCAGAATTTAGAAACGACGATGCTATCTTATAACCACGGATGAGATTTATATTTATTAGTATGCTGTGATATATTTTATGATAAAATTATTATTTTAATATTTATTTATTAAGTACGATTATTTATTATGTAGAAGATTTATGAAAATAAATCTTTGTTCAAAGTTTTTTTTTTACGACAAAAACCGCTATTAAAGTTATAGGGTAGAGTACTACCAGTGATTAAACAAATTAATAGACGTCATTGCAGCCAATCTTAAAATGAAACGAATAAGAATTTCCGACTAATCCCAAATCTTTTTGGTAATCTCCACATTAGAGTCGAGATTATAGAGAACCTCTTTACTCGTACTACTGCTTTAATAATATAATCTTTACAGGTTACTTTCATTATCTATACATACTAGGGGCGCCAACAAACCCTCAATTTCGACTCGCTGCGCTCGCGAAATCTTGGGTGCCGTTTGCATATTGAGCGAAGCGAGCCCAGTATATTGATTCATCGTTTATCAGTTATTTGACATAATATTATTATTTTTTTTTTGTGGAAATTTTTAATTTTTTTTATAAGAACCATCACTTAATGTGTATCTTTTTGATTGCAAAGTTTCATAATTTTCCGTTAAGTAGTTTTCGAGCCAATTCGTGACAAAGAATGTAAAAAGTCTCCAGTAAAACGCTTCGCTCAATAAACTAGGGGCGCCAACAAACCCTCAATTTCGACTCGCTGCGCTCGCGAAATCTCGGGTGCCGTTTGCAAATTGAGCGAAGCGAGCCCAGTGTATTCACTCATCGTTTCCCATTGACTTCAATTGAAAAAGAAAAAAAAATTTTTTTTTTGAACTTTTTCAAAAAAATTTTGTTAAAAACCATCACCTAATGTGTGTTTTTTTGTTTGCGAAGTTTCATAATTTTCCGTCGAGTAGTTTTTGAGCCAATTCGTGACAAAGAATGCAAAAAGTCTCCAGTAAAACGCTCCGCTCACTTCGTTCGCTTCGCTCAATAAAATTGAAATGTCTGTTCGTGGTTCTAAATTAACAGCTTTTCATATTAAAGTATATAACATACATAAAAAAGAACAATTTTGTTTTTTTTTCTGTCTGTGTTCCGTGTAATCTCGGAAACGACTGGACAATTTTAACAGGACTTACACTGGCGGATAGCTGATGTTATAAGGAGTAACTTAAGTACAAAAATAAAATAAGTATCTTTAATAAAGCATAACTATTGTGTATATGTGTAACAAGCTATCTCATCTTATAAAAGTTCGACTATTACCACGAATTCCCATTCATTCTACTATATTTTTGAACCTCCTTTAATTGAACAAGGCCGGCAACACTCTTGTAAATCCTCGGATGTTGCAGGAGTTCATGGGCGGCAGTGATCACAAGTCATCTGTGACCCGCCAGCTCGTTTGCCCTCCTCTTCATAAAAAAAAATATATATATATTGAAGTTCGACCATGGTATCATACTGTGATAATTACAACATATTAACAATAAATTCCATGTGGTTTATTTAAAATAAATATTGACCTGAATTGTCAAATTTTAAAGTTAAATTATTATGAAAAAAAAAATATATATATACTATATAAATGAGTAATTTTTTTATTCGAATATATATTTGGTGTTAATAAATATTTTTCTGTATTAATTGACAAACACGATCATTTTCGCAGGAGACACGGGAAAATGCTGTTAACATTTTCTATCTATAGCAGATGGTGGTCGCTCCATAATGTTCCATACTTAGCTGGCGTAGGGGACATCGTGATCACGAAAAACATAATGTTCCACATATTGATTTTGTAATATACAAAAAGATGTCACTTTGTTTTATTGTTTTGAATTATATATTATTCATAATAAAACTTCTTCTTCAAATAAAATTCGAAACTAATATAAATTCAAAATTCAAATATTATTGAAATATGTCAATTTTTGCAATTGAAGTGAACTGTTACTAGCACCGATTTATTTTGAAGTTCGTTAAGATGCTTGGAAGAAATTTAATTACTTTAGCACGTCGTTCCACAGTCCAGTCAAAATTCTTCGTTGCCAAGCGTAATTTTGCACAAGTTGGAATCGTCATTTCAACTCCACCGAGAAATCCATGTTCCTATGGGGTGAGAGTCAATTTCTAATTTTAAAAAAAGTGTTAAAATGGCAGAATTGCCGACAAGCGAGCAGAGCTGTGTGCTGTTTGAAGTCTTACTTTAAAAACACATCAATTTATTTCCAATTTATTTATTTTCTTTCCACAACAAAAATTCCCTATAACTTAGTTTAGGTATGTCAATAATATTAAAAAAATAACACCAGCAACAGATGCTTAAATTGCAAATTATATTTTTTTTCTTTTACAGGAAAAGGTTCTGCATGTCCTCTTCATGTATACCATCTGGTTCAGCCCGATGGCCTATTTTTTAACACAGTTGAAAGTGTGGCGACGGGAGTATATTCAATGAGGTTATAGTGTCTTAGATGCTAGTTATTCCTTACTAACTTATAAAAGTCAGATGGTTATAATTAATAAAATAAATTCATTTGAGTTTAATTTACTTTCGTGTATATTTTGTCCTTTTTGTACTTGTAGATATAAAAAAAAGTATTAAGATATTTTTATCAAATTCAAAGAAAATATAAAAACATCCACTACATAAAAAGACACATTTTAAAAACTATCCAACAAAACTACATCTTAATATATATAACACAAAGACACTCACTGATTCACTGACTCATGCATCGCTCTACAGCCCAAACCGTAATACCTAGAAAGCTGAAATTTGGACACAAGACTCCTGACATTATAAATAGGTGCAATAAGAAAGAATTTTGCAAAGGTCCAAACCGTTCCAAAGTTACAGCTAAAAAACTGCAAAGTTTCCCCCCGCTCCCTCTCTTCTACCATTGCATTGCAGTAGAAATTAAAATTATTTGGCCTCTCACTATGTTTATTCGTAGGGTTAGGGTTCCGTAACTCACATACAGTTTGTGATTGTTTTCTATTTACCTACATACAGTACGAGATTATTTGTGATTATTTCCAATTTACCCACATACAGTTTGTGATTATTTGTGATTTTTTTCAATTTACCCACATACAGTTTGTGATTATTTGTGATTATTTTCAATTTACCCACATATAGTATAAGATTATTTGTGATTATTTTCAATTTACCCACAAACATTTGGTAATTATTTGTGCTTATTTTCTATTTACTCACAAACATTTGGTGATTACTTGTGATTATTTTCTATTTACCCACATATAGTTTGTGATTATTTCTATTTAACCATATACAGTATGTGATTATTTGTGATTATTTTCAATTTACCTACATACAGTTTGTGATTATATGTGATTATTTTCAATTGACCCACATACAATTTGTGATTCTTTGTTATTATTTGCCCAGCAAAGCGGGCGGGAATCAGCTAGTTCTTTATAAGTGGCGTTCTACATTTTCTCTAAGTGGCGTTATATTTTTAGATTGTGTGATTCAAATTAATGACAATTTAATAACGTGGTTCGAAAGCTTATATTGGCTTTACCTTTGATGTATTAGTCTGAATACATAATTTAAAAAGTAATAATTAATGTCCGACATCTGTTATTTGTCAATGTCAATTTAAACCGGAGGGCGCCTTTGCATTTGCATTATACCTCTAGTAAAAGTGTAAACAAATAAAATACTATTGAATAAATATTAGTTACAAAAAAGCAATTTTCGCTTTAAAAAAAAAAACAGTGTGGCAATAAGATATATAGTTGAAAACAAATCTTACCATGAAGGATTCCAAGCAAACTCAAACTCCTATCGAGGATTTATCTGAATTAAAAAGTTATTTTGCTTCGCACAATGTTGTTAGAGAATACATTGCTCATAGCTCCAAAGTGCACTCTGTTGGTTGGTCCTGCGATGGAAAGAAACTAGCTTCAGGGTCTTTTGACAAAAGTGTTGTTATTTTCAATTTAGAAAGAAACAGATTGGTATGTATACCTTATAAGGTTATATTTTTGTTTATTATAAAAAACATTGTTTCATGTATATATTATGTGTATGAAATATGATAAGCTTTTATATTATGACATGAAATTTAATCAGCCATTATGTTTTTTTTATAGCTTCTAAAAATCTTCATAAGTTTTTTTCATTGAGTTTAGTGCATTTTACTATAACAATAAGATAATTAATCCCTTTAATTTTTCAAAAACATCTTATGTTAGGAAGCAGATAAAACTTAAAAAACCTATCCAATGTTTCAGGCTCAAGATTTCGTTTTCCGAGGACATACCGGCTCAGTAGACCAGTTGTGCTGGCATGCCTCACATACGGACCTACTCAGCACTGCTAGTGGGGATAAATCTGTTAGGATTTGGGACACAAGGTAATTAATAGTAATCTAATACTAGATAAAACATGACCGTGAGTAAAACAGTTGGTAAGATAACTTGTAAGTTTATCAATGAATACCCCATTGTTATTTTACAAATTTGAATAAGATGTACTATGTACTATGATTTCTGCAAATCAAAGCAATACATACATAATCATGCCTTTCAGAACACATAAATGTGCTGCTGCAATATCAACAAAGGGAGAGAACATCAACATAGCTTGGTCACCCAGCGGTGCCACGATTGCCGTTGGTAACAAAGAGGATTTAGTATCATTTATTGATACTAGGAACTATAAAGTGGTGAGTATTAACAATCAATTGTATAAGAAATCCTATCAGTTTTGTGTTGAAATCATTCCCAAGACCGGAAAAAAAAATTGCTGTATAAATATATAATTGTTTAAAAAAGTTGTTATGTATGTATCAAATATTATTCTACTTGCATCATGTTCTATTTTACATAGAAAAAGCTTTATTTAGCTTAAGATAAGAGGGAGTTTTTTTGGGAATGTCTGAGTATTTAATGTTATTTACACTATTGTCATTTATGATTAATAACATCTCATCCTTAGGTTGTTGAAGAGCAGTTCAACTTTGAAGTAAATGAAATATCATGGAACAACACTTCAGATCTGTTCTTCCTGACCAATGGATTAGGCTGTGTTCACATATTAACGTAAGTACATGAGATTTGAATCTTTAAAATTGGAACTGTAAGTTATAGCTTGAAAATATTTCTAACTATTACAGCTACCCTCACCTGGAGCTGCAGACTGTGCTGAAGGCGCACCCCGGCACTTGTATCTGCATAGAACACGACCCCACCGGCCGGTACTTCGCCACGGGCTCTGCTGACGCCCTCGTGTCTCTTTGGGATGTCAACGAGCTTGCTTGTTTGAGAGTGTTCTCAAGGTAATAGGGCTTTAGTAAAAACAGGTAGTTATTGTATGGCTATAAAGACATACAATAAGTTACCAAATGAAATTAAAGAAATTAAAAAGGACACAATTTTTTATAATAAAATTTAACAATTGTTGACATCAAAGGTTTAAGTTTTTTATTTAAATGATAATTTGAATAATATTGACATACAATTAATTTAATGACACACATATTTTTAATTTATTATTATGATTTTGGTATTTTACTTTTTTTAAAAATTTTAACTTTTTAGTTTAATTTTAATGATTTGAATATTTGAATTGATATTGTTATTAACATGTTATCAGCGAGTAGTAATTATTGAAGTAATGTATAAATAATATTTTTGATAACTGATTTGGGATGATCTAACCGGCAAATTTATATTTTTGGAAATAGTTTTAAGAACGTTGTAAAGTACAAAAGTATTACCAAATAAACATGAATATGAATACGAATAATAAAATATTTCTTTATATCTGGAGTTTATGTATTTTGCTGTATCTGTAATGTATCTTTTTATCAGGTTGGAGTGGCCGGTGAGAACGCTATCATTCAGTTTTGATGGTCGTCTCCTAGCATCGGCAAGCGAGGACCATATTATTGATATAGGGGACACTGAAACTGGTATTTATATATTACTACAGTTTTATTTCATTTCATAATAAAATAAATATTCTGTATTATTAGCTTCAATAGTGCTTGAGATCCCTTCAGTGATTTCAATTAGAGTTTGGAGATAACTGCTTTTATTCACACTAATTAACTAATAACTATTTCAGCCTATACGGCTTTCTATACTACAAACTAAACTATAAAAAACTATAAACTATATTTTAAACAATTTATGTTTGAGAACCAAGAATAGTATATATTGTATATTTCTATTAAAATTAATTTTAACCTTGTGTTTATAATGTGACTGCTCTTCACTTCTTATTTTAATAAGATTGGCTAAGGGTATATTAATAATTTATATTCAGTATATTTGTATTAATGTTAATTCTGTTTTATTAAACAAATAAGATAACAAATACTGTCTGTCATCAGGAGAGAAAGTGGCAGAGATACCAGTGCAGGCGGCCACGTTCACAGTGGCCTGGCATCCCTCTCGGTACCTGGTAGCCTTTGCTTGCGAGGACAAGGAGCCTCCTGAGAGGAAGCGTGATGCTGGGAACCTCAAGTTATGGGGACTCAGCAGTTAGATCACCGAAAACCGACCGATCAATGACTCTCCAATCAGTGATTTGTGATGTGAAGTGTTAAGAAGCTAATGAAATCTGTGTGATGTTTGCTTCATACATTAATCAGTTGGTAGTATTCATAATAAAACTATTTTTTTATAACAACGTTTCCTTTATTCAACCATTAATAAAAAAATTGTGTAAAATTTACAAATCATATTAATATAAATATAATTCTATTGTAATACATTTATCTAATATTGGAACTTTATATTAGCTAAAGATAGTGCAATCCACAAAGATGCCAAACCAATTTTTAGTTGAGGGGATTGCGGGGTAGGAGTTTGTTGACTCGTCACGAAAGTTGCTCTACTTTATATATTTTTTAAATGTCGATAAAATAGCGTGTTGTACTTAAAAGACAGGTATGCAAATTATTGTTTAGAAGTTTGTAGTTACTAAAAACACTTGAAAAAAAACCAAAGTAATTTAAGTTTGAAATTAGCAAATTTTACTAACACTTCATTTCATTTTGGAAAGTAAGAAAAACTATTTAATGTTTACTTTTTAATTTTAGGCAAGAGAAATTAATTCTAAAGTTTATGATTTTATGAAAACAGAAGCAAGTAAACATAAAAAAACAACCCTTTTCCTTCAGTTGGGTAAAAAATATAAAATTGAAGTAGAGCATCTTTCTATTGACTATGACACTCCTGATTCGTCTATTCATTGTAGTGTGCGTGTGCACTCATAGGTAATTAGTGTGTACCGATAACACTCACACATTGACAAAAGACAGCACACTTATACTATACTGTCTTTGTGGGTTGCACTATCTATATAATTGTATCTAATATTATCACCATGTTTCAACTTGTAGTCTTCCGTTGTTCTCCATTTTGTTAAGCATTTCTTTAGCTTTTTCCATCTCAATATGACCATTTTTATTAAAAACATCTTTGAAGGCATCTTTTACATTATTTGGCATGTTTTTAGCGTTACCCGATATAAATATATAGGCTTGTCTATCGTTGATGAGATGCCACAATTTATCAGAATGTTCAGATATTTTGTGTTGGACATAGCTGTAAATAAAAATAATATTATATTTATATTAAAATCCAGTGTCACAATATTTGTATGTGCTAATATCCAAAACAAATGAACTGATTCCAGTAACATTTTGTAGATTATTATTGATTGGTCTAACTTAAAAGATAGTTTTTGCTATATCTTGATTAATAAACTTAATTTTTTTATTGCAAATTTTGCGATTTTTTATAAATAAACGCTTCTATAAGTTTCCAATAGATGGTGTTAATAATAAAATTTTAAATTGATGTAAAATACTTTATGTAGTCGCTGGCAACAGCTCATATAAATATATAGAAATGGAAATAAGACCTTTCATGTAAGAAAGGTGTACATAATATAGGTTTTAACTAAATTTATTAAACTATTATAATTATATTACATACATTTTATCTTCTTGGTCTCTAGAGAATGCACAGTACAAGCTCAGCTGCTCATCTTCCACCATCTTCTCCAATTCTTCTCTACAGTGAAAGTCTTTTTCCTTGTACCGACAACCAAAAAAAAGATGTAAAACATCCTTGTTAGTTGTTCCTTGGTTTATTCTCTCTTGTATCAGACTTCTGAAGGGTGCTATCCCAGTGCCTGGACCTATAAAAATATGTGGAATGTTCTGGAAGGAAATATAAATTATTGAATAATTAAATTACAATTATATTAATGTTTTATATTAATTATGATTACCGTGTGTTGTGGGAATTTAAGAGACCCCTTCTTGATCCATCCATACACTTTATCTCCTACATCAAGGCCAACTAGCCAATTCGAGGCCAACCCCAGTCTGGGCTTTTTTAATTTGCTGTAATATTTCACAACTGCTACCAGGACATCCAATTTTTTTCCTTTTGATGAGAGACAGCTACTGGCGATTGAGAATGATCTCGGCTTGATTATAGAAAATAATTCAAATAATATTTCTATTGTTAACTTTGATGCTGATTTGTGAAAGTCGTGTAGTACCTGTTAAAATATTTTTTTTTATGAAAGAAATCTCAGAACAATTGGATTAATTTATATAGCTATTCTGATTCATATATTTTATAAATGGTAATTATTTTTCTCACTTCTAGAATAGTTCTCCTAGGTCTTCTACAATAATTAAGCCAGTCTTCCTGACCCTCAGGGGAGCTTAGTTCTAAACATTTGTCCTTTTCTAACTTATCTTCCGATATAAGAGCGAGAAGAGAGAAGACATATTGGGTTGGATACCCTTTTAAATCCCAATATTGCTCCGCTATGTCATATATAGATAGAGGTACCTTCAGAAAGTCTTGAACTGGCATGTCTACAACAATACTTTTCTTACAGATAGTTGTGAAGCTTTGAAGATCTCTCAGGATCGAAATTAATAAACGTTTCTGATCAATTATTATTATTGGCCACAAAAACTTAAAAATATGTAATGATATACGTTACATTACATATAACAATGCTATATGTAATGTAACTTAACAATTTTTTAGCTAATATGGAGTAATTAGCTAAAAATAGTTAATTATTAATTGGTAATGATGAATAAAATGTTTAATTATTAAAATTTGTACCAAATATCCATTGAAATATGCATTTCGAGTCTGAAATAAATATAAAAAACTAACCCTTAAGTTTGAAAAAAAATGGCATATTCTTTTTAAACAAATTATAGAGCTAACATCAATTTTAATACAGAAACAGTAAAATAATTTAGGAAAGGGACAGAATTAAAAAAGCTTTATTTGTTTAATAAATTTATTAATTTTACTCTTCCACCCAGCCGTCATCATCACTCAGGAATCGTCTTTTGCTGGCTGTGTTCATGTAGGGTCGTAACGCCCACTCTGTATCCGCTGCTTCCAGTGATTCAAGTGTTCCAAGCTTGATTTCATATAACTTCATTTGGAAACGGGGACCAACTTCTGTTAGATCTATGTCCTTGCCGGCCTAAAATTGTAATAGTATGAATATAGCATCTACTGTTTAGTTTATGGATAAAGTTGTATTACAGTTCTAATATTGAGAGAACGACAAAAGTTTCATTAAAAAAATTTACCTTTCTGTATGTGTGCTGTCGGAAGCAGATATAATCATCGTTGTTGGCAAATGTTATGACTCTTTTAGAATCAGTTTTTGGTACTGGGAAGAGATACTTCAAGATACTCATTGTTCTTAAACCTAAAATCAAATATATATATAAAATATTTTGCACTTTAAGTAATGGTTACTTAATATTAACATTTACAAACATGTAAAACTCTAATACTTACCAAGATCAGTCTTAAAGTTATGGAATATTAAATGAGGATATTGTTCAGACATTGGTCCCATATCTGGAATATCATGTCTCATCACTACTCCGGAGAGTGTGAATGAGGCTGTTGGGCCGTAAGGCAGGTGACAGATTACCTGGGATAAAAGATTTATTACTAAAATAATAATAAGGTATCGTTATTGAAACTACAAATTTTGTTAGATAATGTAGCTTAAAAATTTTTGCATAAAAATCCTTTAATAAGAAATGATTGAATATTTACCAAACTATCCGGCACACCTCTATGCTCATGCACAATAATGAAATCGGTAACATCATTAGCACGACATGCATGTATCAGCTGAGACATCTCATAGCCACCACGGTTCATACGCTGACTGTTTGGGAATATTAATCTGAAAACATATTAAACTTATATTATATATATGTATATATATATATATATATATACACATATATATATATATATATATATATGTATAGATATATATATATTTTTAAATTTTAAACCTTTATTAACTAACATTGCCAGGACCCAAACTCACAAGCTCTGAGTCATCAGTAACTGCTCAGTTAACAGAATTATGGTGAAAATATCCTTATACCAACACAATATCTCTATTGGTACTAGGATATTTTTTTTAAACATTGTGGATTTAATTGGTTATGACTGTATCACCTCAGTTCCTTAACAAACATCTTCAGCCGGGCGCTGGGTTCTCTAGAGGTTGTTATCATGATCTTTGGGTCTTCAACACCTGCATATCTGTACTCATCGTCTTGTGAATTTTGAGTATTAGCTCCACCACTGACACCTCCTATTACAGCTGCTCGCTCGGGACCTTAAAATTGTAATATAATACATATATATTTGTTTCTCAAATAAATAATGCATAACAATATTAACCATTACGTTAAGGTATGTTTAGACCAACTTTATAAAGATTTCTTGTGATAATTACATAAATAAGTACTTACCTTTGTCTTCAAATTCTATTCTTTTTTGCAAAGCAAGCGCTTCTTTTCTCAAATCACCATGAATTGGAATGTTTTCTTCCAAACTACGTTTAAGTTGATCCTTTTTTGCTTGAATACTTTTTTGTTTATCCTCTACTGATTTTCTATACAAGTATTCACGACGCAAACGCGCCTGCCGTCGAAGCATGTTTTAATTGTTGATTTTTACTTATTTAATAAAAATATTTTATATTTAAATCACATGTATGAAATGCTATGAATGTTTAATTGACATTTACCGTTTGGCATTGACGTTGACGCACCCACGTGTAGTTTGACAGAATTGCGTTACAATATTGCTTTGACTAATTATACCATTTTTAGTCTCTTTATTTTCTAATTTTGTTAAAAATAAAGTAAAAATGAACAGAGTTGAATGGTACAAAATTATAAATTATACATAAAAATAATAGTATTTTTAATAAGCTTGAATTAAGTAATCAATACTATTCGATTTTTCATTTTGGTGATAAGAAGTTTTGGTTAATTTAACATATAACATAAAAAATATATACAAAAACAAAAACTTAAATATCTCTTCAACATTTACTATCATAATACTGAAATCGTCAGCTTAAAAATTAAATAACAAAATTGTAAGTGTATAATGAGTATTTTATAACCTCATCTTACTCACCATCATGATATTCCTCGACAAGCAACTTGTAATGAGGTTTTATATCAATGTTATGTGTTTCAAATATATTGAAGAGGTCGTCCACATCCTCTTTACTGTTTCGGGGGCGGATGTTAAATATATCCCCTGGTTTATACTCCAATTTCTCCTGATCTATTGTTTTTAATGTTATTAATCTTACATCCTGAAATATGAATTTTTTTCTAATAAAAATATTTTTGTTACATTATTCTTTAGCAAATCTTTGTACTTTCATTCTCTGGCTGAATTTCAATTTACTGTTGAAATATTTGGGACTTGCTATTTTTATATGTATAGATTTGGATACTAAGTAATGGTAAAATATAGTCTCCCTAGATCTCTATACCATATTGTTAATTTTGTCAAAACAAAAAAATTATTGCTCAGTTTATTGTTGTAATGTCATCATTAAAATAATATATTACCTGAAAATGTGATCCATTGGTGGTTCTAACATTATTTTCTACTTCTAAATATGTTGCATCAATAAAATGATCTCTGAGTCCATTTCTATAATATATATCTGCACTTAAGGCCGTACCATTTTGATAAGTATCTGATTTGATGATGGAAACTTTCCATCGAGGAATAAATGAGTTTACTGTGTCCTTAGGTAGATTTGGGAAGTAAACTCTCATAGCAGTAAAGAAGTTTTTGAGCCATGATGAAAGCACTGCATCATGACCGAGATCATGTTGGTAATCACATAGGGCTGCAATGATATTATTATATATATAATATTGTTTCAATAGTTTTATATATGACCTCTTCACCATGTTAAGTTAATTTAAAAAATTTTGAATTTTTTGTTACTTATGTATTACATGATCAAATTAAGATATGGAACAGGAAAATCACCTAAATCTAAAAGAGGTTTAGCACCGAGTTGAATTAGTCTTTTATTTAGCTTTTTTCCCACAAAATTGAATTTAGAATAAGAAGAATCTCCTAAGCCAATAACTCCAAACTTAAGTTTGATTAATGAGTTGGATGGTAGGTTTTTCCGTAAAAGAAATTTCCAGAATTTGGTCATGTTATCAGGTTCGTCTCCTTGACCAGTGGTAGCACATACAAAAAGTGCAAATTCTTCATGAATTAGACGGGATATGGGGTAATCATCCATGGCCTGCACTGGGCCTTTGAAACCTAAAACTTTTGTATTGCGCCATATTCTTTCAGCTAACTCCTGAGCAGTAAAAGTCTGACTACCATATAATACCAATAGCCGGCCAGTATCACCCATTGCTTTTAGTTACATATATTTTTATAAATTATAAATTAACTGCAAAAATAGTAGCTAGTTAGTATGATTCTAAAGTCAGAACCTTGCACACTTCACTCACAACCACAAAAAACATTATCGAAGTTTACTTATCATTAGTTAATACTTATCAGACAGTAAGATAGAAATGTCACAAAATTCTCCAAAAAGAAATAGTAATGAAGAATGCTCTGCTCATTCCTCATTGACAAATTGACATTAGATAAGAAACAATTGACAAATGACATTTTAGTGTAGTTTGGTAAACCGACATTTAGTATTTTTTTTTGTAATAGTTCTATTACAAAAACAACTTTACTTTTAAAAACATGTATATAAATCGTAATAAAATTATAAACAATGTTAGTTTGAATTTTTTTTAATATCTGAGAAGTTTTTCAAGAATATTAGCAAAAAATAAGTTCGTTCTACAGACTATAAAGCTACGAAATGTAACATTTTCTTGAAATCTATAGAGCTTTTAATATATACTTGCAATTAATTTACTAACAATACAAATTAGTTTGATAAGTTTTTTTTTATTAATTTTCTCTTTCTGTCATACCACCTTAATTAAAATTAAATTCTTAATATACTTAAATTATGAGAATATTTTACAGATAAAAAAGTCTAGTTATAATTATACATATGTTAAGCTCATTTCAAGGCTAAGTTTGACCTTAAGTGTAAAGCGATAATTACGGAAAGTATACGAAAAATTTATTCAATTAAAATATGAAACTTAAATATAAATTTTAATTACCTTTAAACAAATTAATTTTTGTATCACATATTTATTGAATAAGTATATTCCTTAATATAAGTATTAAGTAATAAGGTCAATAATATCCGATGTATCCAAAGAGTTTTTATTGAAATATCATTATTATATGTAAAAGTGTTACAAAAAAAAACACCCTAAAATTCCACCCCCGTTCAACCCTAAATCTCGTTCAATACAGTGTGTATCTCTATTACTCTTATATAGATGTATTTTCCATCTCTCTCATAATTGGCGCACGGCAGTCTCGCAATCTTTCTCGGCGGGCTTAGTCGCCCCAGTCTAAAAAGGCGGGAAAATCAGTGCAGTGTTTTTTTTAATTATAATACAATTGGAACTATAAAAAAAAATGTGAGTATTGTAAATATATTTTTTATTATTCAAACTAATATTATATAATTTCATGTTTCACCTTTGACATTTATTTAGATTTTTGTTAATTTATATAATTAAATGTATAAATATAAAATAATACACACATTTATATTTTTAATAATTTTTTATAAATATTTTTAAATTCAGACATTTTGTTTTCATAATAATATATATTGAAATTAATGTTTAAATTAAATATAAATTATATTAAATATTACGAAAATGTAATATAACTTGAATTATTAATTTGTATTTTATGTAATCGAATTATATTCTAATAAAACATATCAAAGTAATATTAAAATTTGAACCTTTACCTTCAAGTGCTATCCGTTAAGGGCTGATGTAATACTTCTTTAAATTTCACTTCTTTCACCCGTCAAAGAAAGTATTATACAATTTCAATCTAATAAGCATAAAAATGTGTAACAATAGAAAAAATTAATGTATTAATTATCTGTGATAAGGCGATATATAAGATATTTTTTTATTTTTTTTTATAATTTCTATTTTGTATCAATGTCTATGTTAATATTCTATTCGTATTTTTAAACGAAATTATATTTTTTTATCGAATTAAAAGTTAAAGGAATTTAAAATTCGTATTTTTTTAAATTATAAATCGTGTGTAAAAATGTGTATGAATTAAGTATTCATAAATACGAATAGAATATTAACATAGACATTGATACAAAATAGAAATTATAAAAAAAACTAAAATAATAACAATATTTCTAGATATGTTAAAATTAAGATTTGTCAAATCGCCACGCGGTATCGATCGATGGAGGCTGAGTCTCTGAACATATTTTCAAACGATTGCCACATCTATTAGTATTACCAATTTTTAAAAATATTATTATTTATATATTTTTAATTCTAAATAATTTAAATTTTTAATGTATTTATTTTAGCGTAAAATTATCTTGAATTATTTATTTTGTAATCTAACCTCATAAGAATGTTTTGACCTTTGTGCAAGGTTGACCTTTTGACAAACCTTTCATTTTCTAGATATATTGTAGTTTTTAAAATATCATTGAAATAGACAATTATATTAAAGATAAAATTAGTTCTTATAATTTTATAATTTATGGACCTAAATATTCAATATAAGTCTTCAATAACAAAAGAAATCGACATTTGTTTTTGTTGTCATAATAAATAAACTATATTCTTAAAACAGCTTCCTTCGCCTAGTTGTAGAAACGGTTAAAAAAAATTTTCAACTCTTCCGCCTTTTTATAAATGGAAGGAACACACTTTTACTGTTTTCAAAAATATTGCCTTAAATAATACATAATAATTACAAAAAAAATAAAGACAAAAACTCGTAGCGCTGCTACGCTCGTAGCGTTATTGCTTAGGTTTTGAAATTTTTATATTGTGAAAATCTTAATTTAAATTTCGAAAAAAAAAACGCTATTAGCTGAAAGAACGAAATCTGTAATTTATCAAATCACACAAACGTATACTTACTTACGTTAATTGAAGAATTTTTTTTTTATATTACGTTACATTCAGAAGTTATAAATAAATTCTTTGTTGCATAATAATGGCCTGAGAGAAATATTCGAGTCGTGTTCCCAGATGTTCAATGAATGGACTCAAAGGAACTTTTGTAGGGCGATTCTAACACAAAGAAAGGGGTCACTCAAGGACATATCTCTGGCCCCTTGTCATACAATATGTATGCTATACACTACGTGGTAGAAATAATAATAATTAAATACAAATAGCAATATAGTTTTATTTATATTTTTAAATCATTATTCAAATGTATTATGGTAAATGTTATAATTGAGCGAAGCGAGCGGAGCGTTCTACTAGAGACTTTTTCACATTCTTTGCCACGAATAGGCTCGAAAACTACTTGACGAATTTTGCAATCAAAAAGACACAATTAGGTGATGGTTTTTAAAAAAAAAATATATTAACAAAAAAAAAATTAATGTCATGTCAAAAAACTGATATCCCATTGAAGTCAATGGGAAACGATGAGTCATTACACTGAGCTCGCTTCGCTCAATATGCAAACGGCACCCGAGATTTCGCGAGCGCAGCGAGTCAAAATTGAGGGTCTGTTGGCGCCCCTAGTATAATTATATTTGATTGTATGGATCTTTTAATAGTGGTGACAATGCTCCACCGGTGACGCTGTCATGGCCAGTAGGGCCACGGACAGTAGGGCTAAAAAAAAAAAAAAAAAAAAAAAAATGGCGACAATGCTGATTGAAATAGAAAGATTGTTTTGATATGAGATCATTTTACATAAAGTCTATTAATATTGAGAATAGAGTAAAAGATACAAAGCAATTTGGCCATGTGTAACAAGTTAATATCAGGTGTCAGAGGTCAGAGGTCACTGATAACGCTCTGTCGGTCAGTTCACTGTACTCTGATATCACTTGTATATAATCATATGGATATGGAGACGGAAATATTTGTCCCATTTCAATAATAGCTCCGATTTCAAATCACATTTGATTGTTCATAATCTTGACACTTACGTAATATAGTTTTAAATGATGGTAAAATTATCATATTTTAAGTTTTCCGGTTTTTAAATTGATAAATAACGAGTTGTGTCCTATATATTATAATTTTGTTGTTTGTTGTTTAAGGTCTCCAAAACGGAAATTGGATGAAGAAGGCGACACAGAAATCCTTAAATCGGATCAAGAACAGCCGGACGATAAAAATGGCGGCGCACTGGAAGCTAAAATGTCTCTGCTCAACGGGATAACAATGATCGTGGGTTCGATTATCGGGAGTGGTATATTCGTGTCGCCCACTGGGGTCTTAAAATACACTGGATCGGTAAACGCAAGTCTTATAGTGTGGGTGGCCTCTGGAGTTTTCAGTATGGTGAGATTTCTATACACAGACACTAATATTATATATTTAAGAATTAATAAACATACATTCATTTATACATTTTATATAGATACATAAACAATTACAAATATATAATAATATATAACCATTTGTTAGAACTGCATGAAATATAGCTTAGTGGTTAGTTCTTAGAGTTATAGTGTTCACAGGCAGACTGTATAGATTATTTTCTCCTTGGTATTGATGATAAATCACTATTTAAATATGAAATAATGAATATTGAAATAATTGAACGAGACAGGAATAAAAGATAACGAAACGATAGTAAAATTAAAATAAATAATTCATAAATAATACTATCTATTAATTAATCAATGTTAATGAATGTAAAATGATATTATTACTGCTGGGTCAAGGTGAATTCTTGCTAAAATTGACCGCCATCTTTGATTTATCTCATGTTGTCAAATATTTTGCAACTCGGATCAAACTAATTAAGTCCAGATAAAATATTTTGATTTTTTTATTTGAATTACATTACATTTTTAAATATAATTAAAACTAGTAAATGTTATTAAGAATAAACTGTAGTTACATTAAAAGTCTCCTTTGCAATATAGTTTTTAAACTACAAAATACGTTATTGAAGTTTTGAAGGTGAAACACAAATGGGATTACAACATAACTGATTTTTTGGGAACCTCTGCTCTTAAGTATTCAAGAATTTTCTAGTCTATTTCCTATTTAGTCTAACCATTAATCTTACTTAGTGGGCATTGTCGTTGTCTTTTGAATATTCAATGTAAAAATAAATCGATTTTGACGCAACTGTCACATTGAGAAATACTTATATATATTGTTTTTGTGTGATGCTTTAACTGGAAAGAGAGATAATTTAATATTCAAATTAGTTTTTTTTCTCTCAAACATTGCCTCAGACATGAGGCAACTCACGTAAGATGCCATAAGTTATATAATATTTACAAGAACCCTCTTTCCTAAAAATCGTTATACAGAGACATGGTAGCTCAATTGTTAGAGGAAAAGAACGGTATCCCAAAAGCTACAGGTTCGAGTCAAATCAAATTAAATATAAAAAAAAACTTCCTTGCTACTCGTATATTGTTTATCACTAATAATTAATAAAACATTATATTTTTAATTTAAAAATAGTTAATAAATACAGTGTGTGGTAAAATAAATCTGAAACTGTTGACATTTGGTAATATAAAGGTACATTTTGTGGTAATTTTTGTTTTTGGGAATTTCGGGAACTGTATTTAGGTAATATTATATTAATATATTTCTTTCTATGTAAATAACAAAAGACTCTGATCTAGTTTCGAAGTGAGTGAGAGGTAATGACAATGACCTCGGATCAGAACTCGGCCAGCTGTAACGTGAATTGTAACGTAACATTTCTTTTTTTATCTTTTCTTATCTTTTTTATAAAAACATCTTTTATATTATATTCTTTTATAAAATTTTACAGTTCCAATTTCAGTTTTTACGACGTTGTGATTTTTCATTATATTTTTTGTTTAATACGTTTTTTATGAACTATATTTTAAAAAGGTAGCCCGTAATATATTATAGAGTTTTTGAATGGTAGATTAACTTTTTTTTTTCTTTAACAATATCTACATATTAGGATCCGCATTAATAAAATAAATTATATGTTCTAGTTTCGTGCAAAACTATAAATAACCAATAAATGTGAGAGAAAATGTGTATAATTATTTAAAACACATCGTTTAAGACGATATATTTGTAAATTTCAAATTCCACTAGTACGAAGTATATAAGCGATTTACCACTCACTGACTCATCACGAAATCTCCGAAACTGTCTGTCCGATTAACTTAAGATTTTACATAGTTACTTCTTTTGTGACGTAGACGTCCACTAGATTTTACGGAGTTGCTATCCCAACGGATTACAACTTTTTGCATTTCGCCAAGTTTTAAACCTGTAGGAGCACACTTAACGCGGGGGTAAGAGTTACTATAGCAACGGTTACGATAACGACGGATAATATGACAAAGGTTACCATAGCAACCTAAGTTCACATACAAATTAATAGTGTGCCCAGCGAAGCGAGAGGGAATATATATATAAATTATATATTATTTATTATTTATAACAAGTTATATCTTTTTAGATGTTATATTGATTGATTTCTTATGAAAATCTAATAATTACAGAGCAATTACAGAGCAATAAGTTCTCAGTATAGTATTACAAGAAAAGCATTTAACTTTACCTTCACTCTGCTTCTAAGTAATATCATGAAGCAAAAACTTCTATTTTGTTTAACTTTTTCAAGTTCTATATCAGACATTATCTTGAAGAATACAAAATCATACTTTTATATCTTGAAGCATCAATTCATTTTAATGAAAGACAAGGATAATAATATGTTTCTGTCTCATTATTTAAAGTTGACAGACACAAATCGAGTACACCCATACCTCGCTTTGCGTCATTTCGTTTTGCTATATTTTTTGAAGTTGCGTCGCTGCTTAATTTAGTTCTAATTTTCATTGTGCGTTGTTAGATTTTCGATTTTGCGTTGTTTTGGGTTCGAGTCGTAATTTTTTTTTGTTTTTCTTTTTCTTAAAGATGGCAACACTTTTCTTTCTTATTGCGCCATGCCATCAAAACTAGGGATTCCCTTTCTAAATAAAAATTAACGCAATTTTAATACAGTTTTATTTTCACTTTGTTCTCCTAATTTTAGAGTTCAGTTTCATTTACTTAGTGTTTATTTAGTGTTGTGCGTTTTTTAAAATAGAATAACAAATTAATATAAATTTTTACATGATGTGTTCTGAATACAAAAAAAAACAATTTATTTATTTTTGTTTTTTTTAATGTTTACTTTGTTCAATTTTCTTTTTAAAAAGTACTCTTTTCGTCAACCTGGTACATATCGTTGATCTTTACATGGTTTGCTATAGAAAATCTTAATTCACTTTGCGTCGTTTCAATTTGCGTCGTGTTTTTTTTTAACGTAACCACGACGCCAAGCCGTATGGCTATATTTCAAACATATTTTCTTATTATTTTATTGTTTTTATACTCCTACAAAATCTTTATATAATAAAATAAATATCAATAACGTGGAATATAAAAAATGGTAGCTAAAAACAAATCGATATTAATACACAATAAAATCAAAAATATATAAATTATCTCTTCTGTTTCTTTAAGTTGAGTTTCTTTCATAAGAGCAGAAAATATGGTATCAGCTGTTTAGATAATTACCGCCATTTTGTTATTATTAATGTAGATAAAAAATCATTAGGCCATCTGATTACACTATTTTGCATAACGAAAGTGAAAGCAAGGCTGTCAAAGCAAAAAGATTAGGTCAGACGAGTTATTTGTTAACATATCATATTAAAATCACTAAATTAGGACATCGGATTATTAAAACACGAACATATTCATATAAAATGAGGATTAATATAAAAATATTTTAATTTTATTATATAATCTTTCAAAATGTCAAAACTACAGCATGTATTATCTATATAATAAATCTGTAACTGATTGTTGTCTGTATATAAAATGTATTTGTGAGAATGATTTTTGTTATTGTTGTTAAATTACCGCGTAAAGCCAAAACAATGTTTTTAGATTTTT
Source organism: Melinaea menophilus ssp. n. AW-2005 (assembly GCA_918358695.1). NCBI lineage: Eukaryota > Metazoa > Arthropoda > Insecta > Lepidoptera > Nymphalidae > Melinaea > Melinaea menophilus. The sequence goes on from OU911053.1 coordinate 8,841,132, forward strand.
TATCTGTTTATCTGTGAGTGTGTACGCGCTATTCTCTGGAACGGCTTATCCATTTTGTATGCGATTTTCTTGAATAGTATAACCAACCTTCACTTAAAATTTAGGGTTTGTTTTATTTAAATCGATCAATAAAAAAAAAAGTTGTGTCAATTAAAAAATATGCGTCGTAGTTTTGACAAAAATATAATTAAGAAACTATTTTGTGGGCTTGCCTAAAACTACCAATTCAGTAGCCAGCGAAAAAACAATTTACGCACGGAGTCGTGAACACAACTAGCAATGAATAAGTAATTATACAGTTTGTTCAATATTTACAATTCTTTAAACAACTGTTAATAAGTGTACAGCTGGAAAAATTAGGACACACCCAAGGACTGCGTGTACGCATCAAACTCACCTAAAAGTACACAGAGCACAGAGCACAGACTCTTACGTAACGGAAAACCATCTACGCATTTAAGAGACATTTTAATGATATTAATATAAAATGATACATCATTATAATTTTATATACAAAACATATCTATCGAGGATGCATATAATATAGGGCAGGCTATAGGTGCCTAAGACCGATTCTACGATATGAAAAACGGACCGATCATTCCATTCACCTATAAAACATAGTTATTTATTTTATATATTTTCTACTTTGAACCAAACAAATGACCACGTTTGTACGTCAAATGATACCTATTTTGATACTAAACTTATTAAGTCTTTCTTTACAGACACTCCAATTTAAAATAACGCTACGAGGCACACAACAAACTAAGCGAGCTATTTCTTTATTATGATCATTGTTACACAAACGTCAATATATTCAGTTATCAATTAACGATTCACTACAACTATTAATTAGAACCATTACTTAGATGTATTTGGGTAACTAGGATCCGCCGCTGTGCGCTGCGGGAGTTGAGCTGAGCACCGTCAATTTTTTGACAATGAATGAGATATTTTTTTTATATGCCCATTCCTAAGCTCTACAGCTCTGGCAATTTTCATTTAAATCGGTTCAGTAGTTTTTATGTGATGCTGCTTAAAAAATAAGTTTCCCAAACGGTTAAGAGCTTCGCTTAAAAGCACAAATACATCAAAAGGAGGCTATAGTTGGACTTACCACCAAAATCACCTTCGGTCCAGCACTGTCCATTGTCACTACCATGTTGATAATTATAACAGACGTCATTTTAATTAAAATTAGTAATAAGTCATAAAAATAATAAAGAAATGTTTCGCGTTTCCAGTTCAAGTGTATCGTCTCGAGGTCAGATAATTATTAGAATAATAAAATGTTGTAACCAGTTATGGTAAAGCGATTATATTTTGACAGAAAATATGTTGTTTTAACCAGTATTTATTATATTGTTATTTCATATATATATATATATATATATATATATATATATATATATATATATATATATATATATATAGTCTTTAACTTTTGTTTGTTTGTTACGAATAAGCTTAATGATGTAGTTTTTTTATTCTTTCATCTCTCAAAAGCTACATTATCAAGGAGTAATAGGTCCTTATTGTCCGATATTCCAGGATCGGGTCCTATGCTAATAAAATCGTAATAGGAGAAAAATTGCGTCGAATAAGAAATATAAGATAAATTAACGCGCAGTATAAGGAATCATACAATATTTCATCAAAGTAAAAATGTTTGAGACCCCAGAAAGAAAGGGGTCAGCTAGTTTAATATATTATATAATAAACATAATTATATAATTTATTATAAATTATACATAATTAATTATATATTAGTTATAATAAAAATATATAAACAATCCGGGTATTTATTATTCTTCATTCTTATCTTTAGTTACATTTATCAAACAAAAAACATAGATGTCACATAAAAAAAATATATACATAAATAATAACATCCGGTTTCAAGTCGGTTAAATAGTTCAGACAATTTATTATTAGTATTATAGTATTAAAAAAAAACTCGAGGCCCTCTAAAGCTTCCTTTAAGTCCCCTTTTAAAAAACATAAAATGTAAAGAAAACTGGTAAACTATTACTATACTATTGGTATTATTAATAATCACAAAGTAAACCCTAATAAGAACATCTTTTCAAAGTTAATTTGACCAAATTGTCTTTCATAACATGTCCCGAGGCGCTCCATTAAAATAAAACATTGCTCATTATAAAGGGATTATTTTACGCATCATAGATATCCTAAGATATTTTAAATGTAAAAAAATAATTGTCAAGTAAAAGATATAATAAGATATAATCGAAAATATAAAAAAAATAATTGTCAAGTAAAAGATAAATTACACTCAATAACCGACCACTTGAAGAGATTAGAAAGCTCAAGGTATGAATGAGAGAGAGATATCTTTCGTCTCTTACATCATGAGAGTTTTTGTTCAAAGATATTTGAAGCTGGAGAGTGGCATACTTGCAGGTTGGATACCAAAAAATTGTCTGAATATTCTTGGGAGTGTAATTATATTTTTTATTCAGAACCCGCTTTTATAATTATATAAGTTATTCTCAGGAAAAATGGTTGTAATTTCATATGACCGCAATACCAACAAAGACATAAGTATACAGTAATACCCCGCTTTACACGACCCCGTTATACGTGGTTTCACTATAACGCGGATGCAAATTTCGCGCTCAAATGCCTCGAATTACGCGATAGAGTGTGTATCAATATAATGTAGTCATCAACAATAGATGTATTTTTCCGTTAAAAATAAGAGTATGTATTGCATAAAGTGTTCGTAGAATTAAAGTGATTGATTAAAATGATTTGTATTTTTTTGTAATAATTTTTGACTATGTTTAATCTTAAACCTCGTTAAACGCGAATTTCAGTTAACGCGATTTTTTTTGGAACGTATCCCTCGCGTAAAGCGGGGTATTACTGTATTAAATTTCTAACTTGTTTTAAGTTTGAGATTGTGTTAATGATTGAGTTAATAACATAGATACTAGCTTTTGACCGCGGTTATCCTCGCCATTAGTTCCGCCCTCTACACTAGAAATATAGAATAAAATGATATGCTATTAAAAATTTTCTTTACAGAATACTGTAGGGTTTTCAAATCTTATATATGTAATTATTTGTACCATCATATTTTCTTAGCGTATACTAATTTTAACGAGATCGGTCAAACGTTTTTTGAGTTATAATTCATAGAGACAAATAGACAAATAAAAAATGTAACATTTGTCGTATCGATGTACAGACAGAATCAATATTGTTTAATAATAGTATAGATGTTTATATAACTGATAACAGCGCCACGAGAGATGTGATAAACATGACGAAGAAAACATATACGTTTGATCTCACAACAAACATAATAATTAATATTAAAATATAATTATACACATGTTAGGAATATTAAACTTATATTTTTTTTAATAATTTATAAGCTAATTTGGCACGGTGGCTCAGTTGACAGGGCGAAACCACGGTATCTTAGAAATCCTAGGTTCGAGTTGTGTCCTAATCAATGTTTAATATTATATTGTTTAAAAATGTTAACAGTACTATGATAATACTTAACCGGTATTTATACTCTATATATAAATAAAGCAAGGAAAACTGTTAGTTTCGAAATCGTAAAACAATACTGTCATATTAGTAGAGAGAGAGAGAGGGGGGGGGGAGAGGGAGATGCCTAATCTCTAATTACTTACTTCCACTTTCCACTTCCTTATTACACAGACACATACTTGACGTTTATAAATAAAATACGGAAGTTTTAACTTATTAACTTATTTAAGGAAATAAACTTAATTTAAAAAAATATTTAAAAATAAATACTGAACAACTTAATATGACACGAAATGGAACAGGTTTGGATGGATTCACATAAAAGTAATGAAATTCAACCTTGTCGTATAAATGTCAAGAGACATATTAAAATAATAATAAACTAATAATAAAAATTCGCAATAATATTCTAAGAATAGGTTAAAGTGCTAATATTATATTGTAAGTGTAATGAATTATAGAAATTACATCTTCATTCGTATTTATTTCATAGATAGGTGCCTACTGCTATGCGGAACTCGGTACAATGATACGAGTGAGCGGTGCGGACTATGCCTATATAATGGAAACATTTGGACCCTTCGCAGCGTTCATGAGACTCTGGATTGAATGTATGATCGTCAGACCTTGTTCTACCGTAAGTATAAATATAGAATAAAGGAATTTTTAATATCCAATATCGCAGTCCCACGTTGGGCGCCAAATAAATATAAAACAATCTAATCTGTCTAAATCTATATCTATATCTAATCTAATCTGTCTAAATATTTGAAAGTTTAAAACCGTTTTGTAGTTGAATCTCTCAGCTCCAAGATCACTACAAGGTGAGAGCTTCTTGAAAATCACAATATGCTAATGGCTTCCAACTCAGCAAACATGAGTTTTACGTCATTTTAGTAATGATATAACTGTTTGGTGATTATTAAAAGAATATAAGAATTTAGTATTTAATTCGATATATATATAAGTTATTTAATCGTGATTATGTCCGTGAATAATAACCTCGTCTAGAGAGAGAGCAAAATTTTTACAAGGAATCAATACAAGGCTATAAATAAACCCGGACAATCTACTACCGCTCTAAATTATCTGATAACAATTGGTCATTATATATAATACTTTTTATTATTTTATTACTTATATTACGACTACTATAGTAGTATAGTAGTAGTAGTACTACTACTATTTTACTACTGTTACTTGAAAACTTGAATATATTCTTTTAAATTTTAATGTTAGTATTTTTTCAAATTTATAATCGTCAAAGTTGAATAAATCGAGAACTATAAAATCATAATCATAATTAATTGAATATAATATAATTAATAAATAAATTAAGTGTCAGTCTTTATCAGAAAGCAAAGAAGCCTTTCCAGTGTTAGCCTTGAACTATTTAACGTCACACCACGTCGATACGTCGATATCATTTACGTACGGACTTACGTAAATATACATACGTATATATACTTACGTATATATTGTATTGTTTATATTTACATATATATTCTACTTAATAGTTTTTATTAACAACATAATTTAATTGTACTTTTCAATAAATAAAATTTATAAATTTATGTGTTAATTTTTAATCGATTATTTTTTTATTTATTTATTATGATAGTAATAATAGTAATACATTTTATTGTACATCAAAAGAAAAAGAGAAAATAATAACAAAAAGAAGTTAAATAAAAATAAAAATAAAACAAAAACCGAAATTATACATAACATATTCTAATAATGTACAAAAGGCGGCCTTATCGCTAAAGCAGCGATCTCTGCCAGGCAATCTCGAGGTGCAGAACCTTGTATTATTTAAAAACTAATGTTTGTGAGTAGGGGTGCAACAATTAAATACAATAAAAAGCACATACATCATAACAGTACATAGAAGCATACTAACATATATAAATAAATGTATTAATATACATATACTTACATATATATATATATATATATATATATATATATATTACATTACATATAATAGAAGTAACCACTGAGGACGAAGAAGAAAAACAAAGGACAAAGTTATATATAAAGTAAAATTTATGGACATTGCATTGGGATGAATAGATATCATGGACGAGTTTCTTAAAAAACAACAAGAGACTTTGATAGTCTAAATTGTAAGGGGAGGGAATTCCATAAACAGCTAGCTTTTACAGAAAAGGAATTCGTGTAAAATGTAGTAGAATGTGAAGGAATTTTTAAAAGGAAGTTGTTATCAAAACGTAAGGAAAAAGACTGAGAATTAGTTAAAAATTGAAATTGTTGTCTTAAATACGGAGGAGTAGAAGAAAGGAACAGCGTACAGTACAGCTGGTTAAGAATATGAGTATTCCGGCGGAAACGGATAGGGAGCAACTTGATGTATACGAAATTCAGAGATACGGTCATATTTGCGTAGTCCAAATATGAACCTGATGCAAAGATTTTGGAGTCTCTCAAGATTATTTAAATGCTCTTCTTTTAAATCTAGATAACACACGTCAGCGTAGTCAAGTATAGGCAAGAGAAGGTATTTAGTCAGCGCTATCTTTGTGGGAACCGGAAGAAAATTGCGTAAACTACGAAGAGATCCGATCGTGGCAAAATCTTTCTACTGACTTCGCCTATCTGCGGGGTCCAAGATAAATGTTGATCGAAAATGATGCCCAAGTTTTTTACTTTATTACTGTAAGGAACCTGGACACCATTTATATAAACTTGTGGAATTAGAGACCAGTTAATTCTCGATATCAATTTTGACTACCTATAATTATCACTTGGGATTTTGAAGGAGTGATATTGAGTTCAAAGGAAATACTCCACTGATGAATACAAATAAGCTGGGCATTCAATGCGTTTATAGTTTGCGAGAGTTCATCTAATTTAAAATTTTAATAAATTTGTAGGTCGTCAGTATAAAGGTGGTAGAGAGAAGATATTGATTTGCAGATAGTATTCATAAAAATTGAGAACAGGAGAGGAGACAACACGCCACCTTGTGGGACACCAGTGTGCATTAGGGACCACTCAGAATAGGAATCATTGATATGAATACGTTGCCGGCGTCCAAACAATTAACTTTGAAACCAGTCAATTACTTTAGGAGATACGCTAAGAGAACGTAATATATTAAGAAGAATGTCGTAATCGACATTGTTGAAGGCACTTGAAAAATTCAACAAAGACATTTTGGTAACTTGTTGGTTATGAATGCCCAGTCGGATGTCATCAGTAATCTTAACCAGCGCAGTAGTCGTGCTGTGACCAGGGCGGAAGCCGAATTGCATAGGATTAATAATTTTATTATAATAAAGGAAGCAACTTAACTGATTATGTATAAGACGTTTCAAGACTTTTGACAGGTAAGGAAGGATGGAAATTAGACAATAGTCAGAGGAAGAGGTAGGATTCTTTTGGGGATCGGAATAATTTGTGCATCTTCCCAGAGAGAAGGAAATTTGTTGAGATGAATAGAACTATTGAATATTACAGTAATGACAGGTATAAGAATGTCGATAATGAGAATGATCATTTTCCGACTAATGCAGTCAGAATCAATGGCATCCGACTTAATGGCAAGAACGTTCCTCTTAACATCACTTTCAGAATGCTACTAAGCTTAATTTAAAGCTAAAGTTAAGCTTAGTCAAACCATCTATGGTAACAGTTGAGGAGAAGTGCCGATTAAGGTCATTTACGTTTATATTAGAAAAATTTGCATGTTCCTGAGCTCGCCCAATTCCAAGTGACTTAAGAAACATCCAATCTGGATCTTCTTCTTCGACTGCAGATCGGTGAATATGGCGTCGTCGTGAATCTCTACACACCGTGTTGCAACGATTACGTGCTCTATGGTATTTTTCTTTGTTTATGTCAGTAGGAGATGTTTTAAATTTCAATTTGGCCAAGTTCTTTTTCTCCTGCAACTTTTTAATTTCATCAGTGAGCCATGGACCAGGGAGTTGTTTCATACGAACTGGTCTGATCGGTGCGTGTTTGTCATACAACTGAACAATAAGGGAATTAAATGTTGCAATTTTTTTAATCAAGAGTATCACAATTAGTTATCTGCAGCCAGTCTATATTGGAAGCATCATGACACAATTTCTCAAGATTCATCTCACGGAAATTTCGCTGTAGAAAGAGTTTTGGCTTAAACATACGATAAATAGATAATATCGGGGTACGAGAATGCTGTAGTACATTGGCCGCGTTTTTCAACACGATCTAAGGATGACACAATGATGATGATGATAAGAATTAAATCTAGAAGTGAGGGGGCACAATTGGGAAAAACGTGTGTAGAAGATAACGGTAGGATGTGAAGGTTGGAAGCATTTACCAGCGTTTTAAGACGGCTTGATCTATTATCATTTTTTAAAAGACACGTGTTGAAATCGCCCATAATTAAGGTATGGTTATATATCGGAGAGAATTGTTCCAGAAGGTTCTCAAATGAAAAAAAATAGTCTATCATCATAGATGGACTATAAAAGACACCAAGAAGTAGTAGTAAGACTACTTCAACAAATAAATGTTCAGCCTCGCCTCGGTGTTGCGTTAGCGATTTACTGATAATAGAGTAAGGAATGTGAGAACGAAAATAAATAGCAATGCCTCTACCAGATCTCCCAATACGGTCATTAAGTGTTAGACTGAACCCAGGCTTGAACCATGTGTCGGAAATTAGGATAGCATGAATTGTCGAAAGAGGATAACAAGTCAGAATAGTGCGCCAGAATACTTTGAGCGTTTATATGAACTAGTTGAAGTTTTTTTGTAAGTTTAATAAATGTGAGTTAAGAGATTTATTAAAAGAAGGACGACTATGGAAACTGCTACCACTGCTTAATTCATCGGATGAAAAAGAGTAAAAACTATCATTAGGGCTACCGTAAAAAGACATCTCAAAAAGATTTATAATATAAAATAAACTGTGTATATTAGTTAAAATGGAATAAATAAAAATAAATAAATAAATAAATAAAAATAAATAGAATAAAAAAAAGCTATTTAAAACTCAAAAATATAAATAAAATAATGAGGTAATGAAGTAAAAAATAGGAATAAAATAATAATAATAATATAAAATATTAATAACAATGACAATAGTAATAATAAAAAAAATAAAAAAAAAACAAGATAAATTCCTAATATGCAACAAATACGTAAGCGCCAGTTGCTAAAAAAGTAGATTCTCATCAATAAAATCTTTACAACAAAATATAAAACAAAACAATAATAAAAAGTTAAATTAAATGATAATTAAAAAATAAATAAAACCAAAACAAGGTAAAAATAATTACTTTATTTAAGGAACAATATTATCTATGGAATTTAATTAATACATTTCTAAACGTTTCACAAATATTGACATTTAACAATAAACATTTGTCAAACATCAAAACAAACTAAAAACAAAAATTTAAAATTAAAAGTAGAAAATTGATTAAAATTAGAGTAAATATGTTAATAAACTGAGTAAATTACTCAACTAAAGTTACTGCTTCCTTACGGCTCCACTCCTAGTGCGCGAAGAAGCTGCCACAGGATCTTTATTCTCAGTGGTTATAGGAGGATGGCCAGGAGATTTTGAGTTCGGCATACAAACACTATTACGGTCGGCAAGACATTCTATTCGATGGTGGGATCCGTCCGCAGCAATAACATGAATGCACCCTTCCCGTGTCCAGCATTTACCAACGCAAGAAACACATTGTGACGACTTTTTGTAAGAAACTCGGATTGAGCTATGCCGGTGCCCAATTTGGTCAATTTGGTTTTTGTAAGCCAAACCTTATCGCGTATGGAAGCATCTGTGAACTTAATCATGATAGGCCGAGGTTTATTTTCGGATGCCCGGCCCAATTGATGGGAGTAATTAAGGCTTGCTGTAGAAAAATGTTGAAGGTCTAAATGCTCGGCAAATATGTTTGTAACTCGCACTGATAAGTTCTCAGCCTTATCCTCAGCGACACCATGTAAAAGAAGCATTTTGCTTCTACTTTGGAGCTCTTGGCGAGCAATTTCCTTGGCTAAAAATTCAACTTGCCTTTGCAGCCCATTGAGAGCAAATAATATAAAGCTTCGAAATGTAGTAAATTCAGTTGCAAGGGAACTTGAAGAAACTGGTGATATAGTTTTTTGAAGGTCTTGATGAAATTCATTCATCCTACTATTGAATATATTGACCATGGCATCAAGAGTCTTTGATGGAATCCATTTTGTGGTGATGTTTGTTGAGATAGTGATGAAGTTGTTTAAAATAGTGATGAAGTTCAAATGATATATAAGGAGATATATAAGGATTTTATGCACTGGTGGGTAGATTAATTCACATATATAAAAATTAATTACTTTGTTTAGAAAATTTTACTTTAACTATTTAATTAATTAGACAAAGATGTAAGGTTAAAAAAACATTCACTTTTTTCACCCCTACCCACCAAATAGTCAAATATTAAATATTAATAATTTATACCAAATAATATAATATATCGTAATATAAGAAACATGTGTTCTACTTACAGTATTTGTTTAAAGTACATATATAACATAACTACATTAAACACAATAAAACAGATAATATAAAAGTATTGGCACCCAATGTGGGACTTTATTACGGGACTTTTCTTTATTGAAACATATATTCTCATTGAAATACGATTACCTATTGTGGCAGATTGAATTTTCTTCAAAAGACTTAGTTGTGTAATAAAAAGCTCTTGAAGTTAACTGATTACTTTTATTGTATTCCGATTAATAAAATAATAATTATTAACATTTTAACAGGCAATAGTGGCGTTGACATTCAGTACATATGTGTTGAAACCGATATCCCCAGACTGTATTCCTCCAGAGGACGCTACGAGACTTTTGGCGGCCTGTTGTATATGTAAGAATATTTAATTTAATTTAATAATATCCTAATAATAATATCATCTAAGTATACAATTTTTTTTTGCAGTATTATTGACATTTGTAAATTGCTGGTCAATACGAGCGGCGACGAGGGTTCAAGATTGGTTCACATACGCCAAGCTGCTTGCTCTGTTCATCATAATCGCAGCTGGTATTTATCAGCTAAGTAAAGGTTGGTACCTGATGATAACCTCTAATTAGGTCGTTACTTCTATACTTATGTTTTGGATTATTTTTATGTTTCATTAATATTTTGCCCGGAGGGCATGTATGAAGAGGTTGATGTCAGTGGACGAGGCGAAAGAGGTATGCAGGGACCGTAGTGTTTGGCGCTTCGTCGTCTCTGGCTACCCCGTAAGGGATATGGCGTAAAGCTAAATAAATAATAATAAATAAATATTAATATTTTTATACTATCTGTGATCACGACTACTTTCGGAATATGTTTTTTTAAATAGTCTAGTAGTTTATGTTACTTCTTATAAATCAGCTATCCCCTAGTGACAGTTCTGTTAAAATAGGTACATCCGTAAATTTTTTTTTTTTTTATATGAGCATCGTATATACTTACTTTTATATGCATTTGATGAAATGATGTTAATTTAATTAAATGATTTTTGGTTATTTTTATTGTTTAATAATATACAAGTCACAAACGTTATTCTTCATTCATTCATTCGTTCAAAAAAAAAAATATAATAAGGATGTCTAGAAACTCGTTATCAGCCGTCAGACGCACACCCTCTCAAGGCACTGAACGTAATAAATGACCTGATATAAATAAAATTGACCCACAAATTGAGTCTTTGTACTCGCTGACGGAAAAACATAATTGGCATATTCTATTCTAATAAAAGAAATACGTTGGTATAATGACGTCGCTCTTATTCTTAACTAGTTATGAACCCACGTTTTCCACATTTATTTAAAGTGTACAAACCATCTGATATATTTTACAATATTTAAATTTTAGTAAGTTATTAAAAGTGCTAGTTACCAAGTAATTAATTTCGAAGTTGTTGTTAATAATATTGTTTTTAGATCTTGTTTTTGTATATTTGATAATATAATAAAAATATTTTATGTGCATAAAGAAAAATCTATATTTTTTTATATCATTGCTTATATATTTCTCTTTTCATTCCATTTCTTTGGTTAAATAGACCAAAAAGCGCTTTTATGAGTATTAAAAAACAGCCCAAAAAGCGCTGTACTGTACTAAAATGTTAATAACTTAATTCAATTTCCTCAACTCTCGGAAACTGTCGGCGGTATCGTCTTATTAAATGATTGCCGTGATCCGGTGCTCTTCTATAATAATTCTCATAACAAAAGATAGGAACGAAATCTTTTATATACATGTTTGAATTTCTATAAGTTTTATTACTTTTACCATACAAAATTGTATAATCGTTTACAATATTTTGTATTTTAATTTATATTACAATTTAATTGAATTTATTAACTGTAGTACGCTCTATTTTGCAGGTGAAGTAGAGCATTTTACTTTCGTGGGCACAACCAATGACGTCACTTCCATAGCTCTATCTTTCTACTCTGGATTGTTCGCTTACAACGGATGGTGAGAATTATTCCTATATAATATCATACATTTTTCATAAAAACTCTGGTGAAGGCAATCAAAATTTTACCATTTATGAAATTCAATAGTGTAATACTTTGTTATATTATTGTATAAGATTAAAAATATATTAAAAGAAATATATTTTAATTAACTTTAAGGAGCTAATTATTATTTTTGGTTAACACATCATTTATAAGAATATAATTTGCATCTGTTTCTCTTGGGATATCTTCTGTCTGTTCCGAACAAAGATGAATAACAAAGAATTATCAACTTCAAAGACTTGGCTTTTATCAAATCCAAACCAAACTAAACCATTTTAATAGAAATGCCTAATTTATCGTTATCTCGTTCTTTGAATGATAATAAAGTATTGATTTCATTTTTATCCTAAAAACTCAGGAACTACCTGAATTTCATAATCGAGGAGTTGAAGGATCCCGTCCGGAATCTACCTCGAGCTATAGCCATCTCCTGCGCCCTCGTCACCGTCGTTTATACCTTCACTAATGTTGCATTCTACACCACATTATCGCCATCCGAGGTTAGTGGAATATGACCCTTTAAAAGCAATTAAAATATTTGTCAATAAACTACTACTAACGTATACTTCTCATAATTATCTTAAAAATTCAACTTCCTCTTGGTATACAAGAAGAAAGAAGAAGCATTTTAAAATTATTCATTTAACACTAAACCTACCAAGTACCGGTCAAACTGACCTCTTAAACTTTTGTAAAACTTACACATTCTTAAACGTTATAATATCCTTATCAAACTACATGACAATTCTTAGAATATGCATATAATATTTTCTACACTCTTTACTTTTAGTTATTTCCATTATTACCTGCGTTATATAATAAAATAACTTTTTATTACCGTTCAATTTGACGGTGTGCCGTAGGAACAGGTGTACAGGTCGGTAGGTTTAGTGTTAAAGTAATAAACGACGCAGTATACAAGTAGTTTTAAAAGAGCAAAAGGTACATAAAAACACAGGAATGTTTTAATTTTGTATATTTTAATATATTCCAGGTGTTAGCATCCGCAGCTGTAGCGGTGACCTTCTCGGAGCGTCTGTTCGGATGGTTCGCTCTTTGTATACCGATGTTTGTTGCTGCCTCTACCTTCGGGGCTGTTAACGGAGTCCTGTTGACTTCATCCAGGTTGATATAATTTTAGATTTCTTGACAATTTTTACGTAACTTTAGTTTTAAATCAATACGTTATTTAAAATTTAACTTTGATATATATAAAAAATAATAAGGGACCTAGGATTAACACTTAGGGGACTCTATAAGTTTAAAAGAGCACTTTTTACATTCAAGTTTTTAAGAATATATGAAATTATTTTATTTTTTAAAATACAGAACTTAATTATGCGTTTATATAATATTTTCTTTATTCACAGTATACATATAATTGGTATGTAGGGTAAGGCCTCTCGGGCAGATTGATATCGCGGTCTGTAACTGTACACCGAACAGAAGAAAACCACTATCTATATTTTAAAATGACGCACAAACAGTGTATTATTACTCATTGTGGTTTCGCATGAGTGCAGTGTGTGTGTGTGTGTGTGTGTGTGTGTGTGTGTGTGTGTGTGTGTGTGCGTGTGTGCGTGTGTGCGTGTGTGCGTGTGTGCGTGTGTGCGTGTGTGCGTGTGTGCGTGTGTGCGTGTGTGCGTGTGTGCGTGTGTGCGTGTGTGCGTGTGTGCGTGTGTGCGTGTGTGCGTGTGTGCGTGTGTGCGTGTGTGCGTGTGTGCGTGTGTGCGTGTGTGCGTGTGTGCGTGTGTGCGTGCGTGCGCGTGTGCGTGTGCGTATGCGTGTGCGTCTGTGTGTGTGTGTGTGTATGTTTTTTGTTGGCCCTCCTGTCACTTCCATTTGACGTACACAGGTGATCACTATTATGGATTCAAAGTGGAAAATATATATATAAATAAATAAATAAATGCGTATGTGTGCAGACTGTTCTACGCGGGCGCAGCGCAGGGTCAGTTGCCGGGGGTGCTGACGATGGTGTCGAGTCGCTCGACCCCGGCGCCCGCGGTGCTCGCCGTCGCGCTGCTCTCCTTGCTCTATCTCACTGTGTCGGACATCTTCGCTCTCATTAACTACGTGGGATTCGCCACTTGGGTAGGGTTCATGTTTAATGTAGATAAAATACCCGACCCCACTTCCCGGGTTTAATTAGTTTGTGTGAGTTTCGATTATTTTTAGTCATTAAAAATAATGTCCGATGGTGACATTGTACTCGACATGGCAATAGGCTCTCTATCGTAGTAGTTAAACATCAACTGTGTACAACTGGTATAGAAAGCAAAATAAAACTTAAAAGATTTAAAAAGAAGTGGTCGTTATTTGGCCAGTGATAAAGAAAACAAATAAATTCAAAATTTTATTCAGCAAAACGGTGAATCATATACCATATACGAGAAGACTGAAGCTTGGAAGTGGTACTAAAGCAGGATTGTTTCGAAATAAGCACCACACAACTACTTGAACGTAAATTAGAATTAAAGACGCGTTGAATGGTGCCATAATGGTTGATATATCTGAGGTGCTTGCGATACGGAAAACGCCTTCCAAAATAGGACTGTTTTGACTGTCTCAGAGACGTCTTACAGCCATAAATTGGGAACGTCTCTCTTATTATCTTAGAATTAAAACAGCTCATGGAGAGAGGATTCATTGTCAGACGGTGGTCTGTGAAACTTTCTTGTAGTAGTAACCATCCTAGTAGTATCTTATTCTTATTAAGTATGTTTTTATATAATACTACGATGTAATAATCCAACATGTTGTTATTTTATTTGTAGCTTAGTATAGGTGCTGCGGTTCTCTGCCTGCCTGTTTTAAGATACACACAACCCAATTTGGAGAGGCCTATCAAAGTGAATTTGTTCTTCCCAGGTATAAATTAATTTTGATATTTATATAAATATACATTTCATCGCCATGAATGTTAGTTTCAAATGAACCTATTAATAAATTAGGAAGGAATCTTTATATTAATAAAAAAACACATCTGGATTTTGGGTTAAGTCTATGTTTCAGTACACTCTTGACTACAATAAAGTGCACTAAAATAAAATATACTAGTAATAAAGTAATAAATTTTTATTCCAAATTTGTAAAAGAATTATCAAAATAAATATTTATTGATCGAAAAAATATAGTCTTATCTCAAAGAACAAGCTGACGCCAAAGATGAGTTACGTCAACATAGAAATACGCTTATAAGTAACATCGCATAAAAACTACTAAATCGATTTGAAAGGGGAGGGGACTCATCTCTACTTTAGCAGTGCACGGTGGCCGATCCTAGTAATATATGAGTATCGCAAAGGCTATGAAATATATAGTAAAGCCCACTCATCCATACATCCATCAGCAACATCTATCGATTCGTCCATACACCCATTTATTAGTAAAGCCTACCCATTCATCAATACGTGACTGTCGGTAACACATCATTGACTGTATGCGCGTCACCAGCTGTGTACATATTGTGCACGGTGCTGGTGGTGGTGTTCCCGGCGTGGGCGTCCCCGGCGGAGACGGGCATCGGCTGTCTCATGATCCTCACCGCCGTGCCTGTCTACCTTCTGCTGCTGGAACCGCGCACCAGGTTCACAGGACTCGGCTTCATCACAGGTACACTCACACATACGCAAATACACCCTCACACAAAACACACACACACACAAAAGACACACACACAAGCTTAACACTTTAACAACTAAGTACTCCAAATAAGTCTTGACGCATTTGATTGCAGTTACATTATACCTCAGCATATATTTTTACCTAAATATTAATAATATTAACAAATATATTGATATGTTAACACTAAACCTACCGACAATACTTGTATACCTGTTCCTTCCGCATGTCGTCAAATCAACCGGGAATTAAAAGTTATTTTATAATATATCGCAGGTAATAATGGTAATAACTAAAAGTAAACAGTGAAGAAAATATTATATGCATATTCTAAGAATTGTCATGTAGTTTGATAACGATATTATAACGTTTGAAAATGTGTAAGTTTTACAAAAGTTTAAGAACGGTCAATTTGACCGGTACTTGGTAGGTATAGTGTTAATAAAAGGGACCCAAAACTAAACCTTGTGGAACACCTGTCATTATATAATTAAAACCAGTGAAATTTATTTAAAAAGAGATAAAAATGGGTTTAAAAAAATCTATTTATAAATCTATAACACAATACATGATATTTATTATGTGTATTCTGATTTGTTTTTCTTTTTTTTAATATAGATTAAGTAATATTTGTAAGACAATGCAATCAAAGGCTATAGAATAATTTATGTAATATAAAATTGTAAAGATAACATTCTACTTGAATACCGAATAACAGCAACCGTTACTACTGAAGGTTTCGTTTTTTGAACTCCATTAAATAATATTATCTTTTGTAGTTTAATTTAGCTTAAATTATGACAACAGATAACTTATATTTTTTCATTTAATTTTCAGATGCCGCAACGCGTTTAATTCAAAAATTGACTTTATCTGTGCGACCAAAGACTAAGGTAATTTTTATTTAATTGAGCGAAGCGTACGAAGTGAGCGGAGCGTTTTACTGGAGACTTTTTACATTCTTGTCACGTATTGGCTCGAAAACTGCTTGACGGAGAATTATGAAACTTTGCAATCAAAAAGACACACATTAGGTGATGGTCTAAAAAAAATTTTGGAAAAATGTCCTCAAAAAAAAAAAATTTTTTTAATGTCATGTCAAAACACTGATATCCCATTGAAGTCAATGAGAAACGATGAGTCAATACACTGGGCTCGCTTCGCTCAATATGCAAACGGCACCCTCAATTTCGACTCGCTGCACTCGCGAAATCTCGGGTTTGTTGGCGCCCCTAGTTTTATTTAAACTATATTATAATTGAAGATTATTAATTATTTAATTTATTTCAGTAAACGACCAACGCCCGCTCCACATCCGCTGCGGATTCAGTATTTAGCTTATAAATGATATACATATAGCCTGAGAGTTACAAATTGTATAACTGTATAATGTAATGTTGTTCCGTATGTATTTTGAATAGGACCGGACCGTTGACTGTTGACTGTTGACTGTTGCTGAGTGATGGACATGTATAAATTATTGTGGTTGTAGTGTAGTATTGTTATACCTTTCATATTTGGAAGTATAATAATTGACATTTTTTTTTCATTGATAGATATTTTAGGTCATTTTATTCCAATTTTTTTTTTTTTGGAAATATATTTTAACGGTACATGGTACCTTCCGCCATTATGATCTATTTTGTCTTTGGTTTTCTTTGGTATTTACTTTTATTAATAGAATTAATGCGACTCCTCAATCGGGACAATATATATCAACTAAGACCATAGTTTTTATATGTAGACGATATTTGTACGCATATTAGGTATTAAATGAACATTTTAATTCGCATTTTGCACAAAATCTTTATTTTTTTTTCATAAAAGGCTGTGTTTTATGATTTCCAAAGAAATGTGTTATCATTATTAAATCATAATTAATTATTTCTTAAGTATAATTTAATTTAAGATTTTTTTTTTATTTGTAAATATTATTTAGTAACACAGTGACATTCCAATGAACTGCCAATATTCGAATTTTAGAATGAACCGAGCTTTAAACGGTTATAAAAATTAAAAAAAATAATGTTATTTTGGGTATATTTTGATATTTAATATTAACTTTATTTGCTCATTAATTAATTAATCCACGTTTAGTGTAGGTGTGTTGTTGCGTGTCGTTGTTTCTGTTTCGCTCCGCGATGTTTTACAGACGCAATGTGACAATAATAAATTATTCGATAAATGTTGTTTATTCATTTAATTTTACCCTCTTGTTTTTTTTTTTCGTTCGAAAAATCCGTTACGGATACCCGCCGGCCAAGAAGGTGATGGCCGGAGGGTTATGTGGGACTACCCGGCGGCATAGAGGACGCCGCCATTTTTAAGGCTACCCACTAAAAAACCAACGGTGGCCCTCAACGCCTTAATGGGACGACACGGGATCGCGTTAGCACTCACCGTGCCGTCCCGGCGGTTACCCCCCGAGCGAGGGTGCCCCGAGCAACTTAGGACACCCTCACGGCGTAGGCCTATGGCAGGTGAGAGGGGTCACCCCCCCACCCCCCCCCCCCTCTATTCCAACCTTGTCTTTATACTGGGTCAGTAAACACTATAAAAATATAGCGATAATGTCTCACCAGCTGTGCTGTATTGTAGAATCAACGAAAATATCACATAGAGAAATAAATCTCAACGGTTCATATATCAAGAAAAATTACTTAAAAAGTATTTAAGTTAACATTCATCAAGTAATATTAAGCAATGCACAGATCTGGAAGTGTAATGTACACTTGCAATAATTTTCTTCTTTTTTTGGGAGACGTTTTTATAACTCTCAATGTGCTTTATTGATTGACTTATTTAGAAAAAAATAAAACAAAAAATCTTCAAGAAATATGAAATGAATAAATTCGCTGTCATCACTTTACACAACCGTCACTCTTTGTTTCCTAATTGGTATCAAGCTTTGACTGTACCTTTCTCTGAGCCATAAATTGAGAGAGGCAATTCCGTTTCCTTCAGACCAACGCTATTTTGACTCCAAAACAGCGTCCTTCCGGCATAATCTAGTAGATAGTGGGGATGGATGATGTGCTTGCGCAGCACCACTCACCTGTATCATTGGCGTTTCAGTTTCTGAACAGCGCAGTCGCTTTTAAATCAGATTCAAGATTCTTAAATAATTTTATCGTGTGATAAAAGTATTCGTTTATAATGAATCCAGTGAATAATGCTGATTTATCAAAAAATAAGACTACCCGCGTCCGTTCGTTATCAAGTGACTCTTTGGACAGCAGTAGCATTACTTCCAGCCCGATGCGGGGCAAGAAGCATCGAAAAAGGGGACGGCGCAATAGTAAGAAAAGTAATCTGGAAGGTTAAAAAATTTTGTAAAAAAAATGTCTTTTTTACAAGATCATATTTCAAAAAACAACAAATATTCATATGATTCAGAAGAAACACGTGACCAAGAACGAAACTTGTTTAATATTGAGATAGGTATTAATTGCAATTTGCAAGCTACCCTCAAGTCACAGACTGCGTACTTCTGACCTCCATTTGGAATTACTTAATTTACAGTACTTTAGCTCTCCGGACTGGTCACAAGTGGGTTATTCAGAAGTACAAAAGTTATACAATTCTACCCCCGTTTTTGTAGAACTGTAATGTAATGATTCTATAAAATCTTACGATAAAAATTATTGTTTTGCGAATGTTGGAAAAATCACTTGTCGCTAATACACATGCTAATACTTTGCAAAATGAAGCCTTTCAGAAGGGATTAGTTCAACTGATCTTCAGAATCTAATGATCATTGTTGATATTACAGGTAAAATTAATGTTTTTTTTTCTGAAGGTGATTATCAAAAACTTCAATCAAATATATTGCAAATGATTTGTGGTAGGCGTGCTGACATCGTGCAGCAGCGCCGTGATGCCATTTTTAGCCTGTTAAAGATAATTATTTAAAGGGATCGTTATGAAAAATTCCTCCTTCATCAGATTATCTTTTTAATGATACAAAGTTTACAGATTTTGTTACCAACCAAGGTGGCATTTAAAGAACATTTGTTGGAGTGAACCGAAAGTTGTCTACGAAAGATAGCTTTCATAGAAATCCTTTTGCGCAAAAAGGTAATAATGTTATGCACAGGCATACGATCATCCATCGACTAGTACCGTCGTCCTCAACCCTGCCCAAGGGCAAAAGAGGAGAACTGAAGAGTTTTTTCGTCACCGTGGATCTAAGCGTCAGACACGGGGAAGGCGTGGTAAACGCGAAAATTGACTATCTACAAATCTTTCAAGCTGGGCAAATCAAACATCAGGTAAGCGTTTGGAGGAAGTTAGAAGCACCATTGTATATTTTAAAAATAATTACAAGTTATCGAACTCCGTTTATAAGCCGACCTCCTTTAATGTTTCCATCGCAATTAACGATGAAGTTTCAAACAAAAAATTCGAAAGAAATATTATTTCAAATGAACAATCTGGCAAATCTCAAAGTAATAGAAAAGGCTCCCTTAACTCCCAGCTTTGTATCCAAAATTTTCCTAGTCGCGAAAAAAGATACGATACCCTCTTTTCGATCGGTTTTCAATTTAAAATTATTAACCCAATATGTTCAAATATATGGGATCCTTGGCACAATATAAAGTCTTTGCCAGAAACAAAGATAATTGCTCTGACTGACAAAACAAAGAAGATTATCACGTTGAAACAGGTGAATCTAAAAGAAGTCTACAGGTCGCGCACATCTTCCGCACCTTGCACTTTTAATCCTACAGTGTTGGATACTCAACTGCAAGACCACTGCATTCATCTCCACCGACGTTTTTCCTCACAACCGACTCTTCCAGGTTGCGACACTCGATGTTCGAGATGGAAAAGCTGTTTTTCACAATGCTGACAGCCACAAATGGCATTAAAGTTTAGCTTGGATTTTTCCTCCACCATGCTTAATCAACCAAGCAACCGGCTTATACTTGAGACACGAGACACCTGCCACCTCCTCAAAAATCACAAATGATTTTAAAAGTGTGGCTGATACGGGGTGGTCTTCGATGGTAAAATCGTGGGAAAAAGATCAGATAAAAATCCTAAATAATAGTTGGAGACAATTAATACTTAAAAGCCGGCGTGGCAACGTTGGTGGCACTTTAAAACCTCCTCCGGAAGATGTCGCTCGTTTCTGAACAGATTTACATCAAAAATTTATATTTTCATATAGTACAATTGCCGTACACAAATCCGTTGTCTGTACTTTTTGCTGTCCCACTATTAATCCCAGTTTAAGCTCACACATAATTATTAAGCAAATTTTAAGGTGTAGCGTCATAACAACCCGTGAAACATAAAAGATGTATTTGGGATATTTTTTTTTTTGGTTGAATATTTAACAAATAATTCAGCCTCTGATTCGTCATTATTTGAAATTTCTAAAAGAACTGCAATGTTACTCCTGCTGTCTTCGGGGCGCAGAGTTCATGATCTTACATTGTTGAACATTTAAAAAGATGGTTAGTTTTATGGCCATCATTTGGTTCCAAAACTGACAACGCAAAGAACAGGCAATCTGGCTGGCGGTTTTTAATGCAAGGGAACTGCAATGCACCACAATGGGTGACACGTGGAACTCTCAACATCAACTCTCAACAGACATACTCTGTTTTTCTTTTCTATTTCCATTTTCGAATCACAACTCGTAGTACGAAGATCATTTCCTCCCTATTTTTATTTCCATTTCCAAATAATTTAAACACAATAAACACAACACCGTTAGTATCTTAGGTGATTATTTATATTGTATAGTGTAGTTAGTGATAAAGAGTATTCCTAATGAATTGTACTTTTATTAGTCTGCTGCCTGTCTTATGCTTTCTTTAGACTGGGCTTTTTTAGCCAGACCTTATATTAATCTCGTTAGATATTATTTTTTATATTACCCGTGTTTAAATAATACTAGTATTTTTTTACTTTGTACTAGTTTACACTCGATCTGCGACGTACGTCACAATGACGGCCATCACATTTTTTTATCATATTTTTTTAATAAATTTTAATTGCTATCAAACAAATCTCGTTAGAAATGATTTAATATTTTTTTATTTTACTCGTGTTTAATTATACTAGTATTTTTATACTAGTTAGTCTCTGCAACATAATTATAGTAACCATCACATTTTTGAAATTTTATTATCAATAATTTAACGTACTTTTTATGTTATTCATTGCTGAATAAAAAAAATCTCCTCAGATCTTATTTTTTTGTATTACCCGTGTTCAAATATAAATAATACTAGTTGTTTTGTATCTTGTACTAGTTAACACTCCACCTGCAACATACATCACAACACATCACATTTATAATATATATTATTTGTTAATTATATATTTCAAATTAAATGTATTTAATTTACCTTCATTTAGATTTTTAAGCTCATTAAATAAACTTGTAGTTCTAAACCCTTCTTTTCAAACCTTACGAAAGTTTTTAATTTGTGTCCCTATCCTGGTCTTTTATTTTTGTCCCTTTCCTGTTCAACTACTGTATTAACGTATTTGATTTGTTTAAAAGATGATCTCGAGAAAGTAAGATCTTGGATGGTAAGATTAACTAGGATCGGCCAATCGTGCGCGGCGGGTGTTGAGCTGAGCCCCGCTCCTTTCTTCTTTTCTTGATAACTTTTAAATGCCTAAACATTTTTTCAATCTGCTTTCGCTATAACATTCGCGTTCGGCTCAAACATACATGAGAAAATTTTTAACTAATTATCTCGTCGCATTCTGGAGACAACTAAACACAAAAAAAGGTCTCCCAAACATAAGAGATTCGCTTACGCTCAGCTCAATTATTTTTTTTTTTTAAATTTCAGTATATATCTACTAAATATATGTTATGTTATGTCAGTAATCATATGTTTTATATATTTCTAAGAAGAAAATAAAAATTTAATAATATATATAGTTTCTGGCAATTCTTATTATACTTGTCTGTATTGACAGCGGCGTCTAATATGAAACATAGACTTTTTCAAATTATTATTATAATTATGTAGTTTACATTTGTTTGAATTATTTTGATATGATTTATAAAAATATTTTTGATGCTGTTTACGGGTAAGCGTATTTCCTATATAAATCAACTGCCTTATCACTAATAAACCAGTTTTCATTACAATAATTGAAAACAAAGTATCCTAATTCGTTAATATTATATATCTACAGATATATACCGAAATATGTATATATATGTGTTCCTGGTATATGTGTTACTGGAATTTGTCTCGAGTACTCAGACTGACGAGCAACCGTACTGCTCCTTGCGGTACCGCAGACTGTGCCAGGGGAAGGGACGCCACGTCGCCTGTCAATTTCCTGTTGTAAGTTAGTCTATTTTAAGTGCACTATTCGACCCTAAAATAGTAAATAAAATCGCCTCAATATTCGTATGATTACGAACAGCATTTTTAGTGTGCGATTTTAGTGCGCGAGCTGACTTAGAGCTTGGAAAATTGGATAATGAAATAGAGATTAGAGACTGCACTGCATGCATGCATTTATTTTACACTTCTTATTTCCTTTGTCGAAATATAATTTGAAATCGACTGGACCCTTTGAACATATTTTTATACACTCCTTGAAGTTTGGGGAAAATTATTAGAAAATAAAGTTTTGATGAAATTTGGCGTGGCTATCTCAGTATCCGAGTAAATATTTAGTTGCCTTTTACTTAGGATTTTTTAAAGGAAATACACATGTATTTAAATATAATTAGAATTAGAAATGTATAAATAATTTTTAAGTTATTGTTTGTGATTTAAGTTTAAGAGTTCAGTCGTTGGCAACAACTAGTAATGAAACAATATAAAATTTTTCCTAAATTTTTCCCAGCCCGGCCGCGGCATGTCATGTCGGAATTACACACAAATAAGATTCACGAATGAACTCAGACATTTTATAACACATTATATAAACAGGTGATTAATTTAATTATATATAATTTGTTTATATAAAAAGATGAACATTTATTTCCCACTTCGTGAATACAATGAATAATATAGAATAGTTTGTAGACGTCGCCAGAGAGTGGCGTCGGGATCGGAGCGAGTGAGAGGCGGCGCTCATTTACCAAGACCTGAGGTCATGATGCTGGTGGTGAGGATATGTATCATTCATGAATTAATAAGCTTTTCAAAAGCCAAAACGTGGATTCAGTCATATAAATTTTATATGATTCACAAATTTTTCTACCAAGTCGTATGTAGTCTGTTAACTAAATGTTCAAATTATTATTTATTTCATTCAGGAATGTGAAACTAAATATGGTACTTACTAAAAAAAAAATTTTAATTTTCTGTCTGTTGTTGATTCCTTCTAATCTCTGGAATGGCTGGATCGATTTTAAATGGACTTTTACTGGCGTATAGCTGATGTTATAAGAAGTAACTAAAGCTACTTTTAATTTAAAAAATATATCCCGCGCAAATGAAGTAGTGGGCACAGCTGGTAGTAAATATAACAATTTAAAAGTTCAACAAATTGTTTGACTATCTTAGAGCACTAATTAAATTTGGTTTTAGGCTTGGGACAAAGAGTTGGCTCACTTGGCGCAA
The DNA here is from genome assembly GCA_918358695.1 of Melinaea menophilus ssp. n. AW-2005. Classification (NCBI taxonomy): domain Eukaryota; kingdom Metazoa; phylum Arthropoda; class Insecta; order Lepidoptera; family Nymphalidae; genus Melinaea; species Melinaea menophilus. Next base: position 8,865,386 of record OU911053.1, read on the forward strand.
AGGTTGGCCGACCAATGCCAATTTGTGCACGATGACTGTCGGGCTACAGGTCGGGTTATAATATATTACTTAATTAAATTAGTTATAAAATAAAATCCATTCTTAGTATACTTATCGGATAATCAGATATCTCTATCAGTATTAATTATGTCATGGTCCAAATATGTCGAAAGTGAGTTCATAAGTGGGTATATTTTTCTGTTAGATTTCCAAAAACTGACGATCCACTGATTAGATAAAATACCTGCCAATATGAAACAGCTGTGAGATATTTATCAATGAATGACTCTGATATTGATAACACTTCCAAAGCAGAACGTGCCATACTTGCACTGAAATACGAAGAACTATTCCCATGTATGTATGGGTGAATGTGTATATGTGTTTGTGTGTGTGTATAAAATAGTATCACAAAAATTATATGGATGGGATGGGAAATTAACGTCGATGGCTTTCAATGAGTTTACTCCCCTTTATATATCTTTATAAATCTTAAGAATTTTACTCATCATTGTAAAAGCATAAAGACATTGTAAGGATTCTCATTTTGTAATGTAATTACTTTAACTAACATATTGTGTACGAATTAATAAAACTCTGTCGGTATTATTTAACATCCAAGTCCGCTATCCATACGCGGGTCAGAGCGTGGGTGAGGTCCGTTGGCGGAGTTCTGACGAGCTGAGCGCTCAGCGAGCTGTTCGACGCGTGCTGGACGCCTGGTGGGGAGAGCGGCGGAGAGTTCAGCCCAGACAACTCACCGCGCCCTTTAGACTTACTGCTAAGTGCGTACCGCTTACCAAAACAACAGATATTATCGTTGCAAGAACAAATAGGAACAATATAATATAGTTATAGATATTTTGTGACTATTTCAACAGTTTTACACTATTTTTTAGCCTGTCTCTAAAACGCATCCAAGAAAGACTATATCATTACTCAGCTACTCTTACAGGTAATGTCTTTTAAGTATAAAATTGTCCATACTCTCAAAAGCATAGATAAATCTACCCACAGAGGCACTGTCTGGGGTCACTTCAGTCAGCTGGCGGTGTGGTCGCTCAGAGCGATCGGTTGCGCCGCAGTGACTCACGGGGCGGACTATACAAGACTGTTGCTAGTCTGTGACTTCTCTCACACTAATATGCTGGGACAGAAGACCATATCCCCCGGCCCGATGGCTCCGTGTCCGATGCATACTGTGAGGAAAGCTAGGACTGCGTATCCATTACTATGTGCGCCTGTAAGTGTGGCTTTTTATCTTTACGTAATCAAAGCGTACGTAATATATGTTTTTTCTTCTCTGATATTTTAATGTTTTTTTTATATGTTACCTTACTTTAATCATGATAAATTGACTCATAATTCTCGTTCAATAAATCCGAATTTTCAAGAATACTTTCGAACTGTATTATTCTAAATAAACTGTTGTATATTTGTTAGGTTTATCAACTTTTACATTATTTATTGACAAATATAATAAATTATATAACAATGTTAGCGTTTTTATTTATGTATCATGAAAAAAGTATACCTTATCAACCATGTAGGTTAAGCGTCCAATTCCCCAAGAAGTTAAAGAAGATAGTGATAAAGATGATTACGATGATGAGGAAGAAGAATACGATGAAGAAGATGAAACGACAATTCAGGTACACACTCGGACCAGCTCTGCGACGACTCAGAAGTACACGGACACCACTGTTAAAGAAATCAAAATAACTACAATATCACCAAGAAATACCGTCATAGGATATTTAGGTACGCACTCAGATACCTTCATAGAAGTTCACACAAAACCTATTATTAAAATTAATATTGCAGTAATGGGAAACGATAAAAAAAGTACTCGTCGGCTAATAGACAAGTTTGGACAGAACTTTGAACGAAGGAACGAAGGGCGTCAAGGTTTGACGTTAAGGAAATACCACCAATGGCAGACCAGGACCAAATCGACTTATTTAGAATCTTTTAGGTATTTTTAGTAGCTTTAGCGTTGTATGTATGTAGTCTTATGAGTTGTCAATTTAAAAAAACTCTTTGTGATTGAAAGAGAGATATTCACAAAAAAAAAGTTTCAACATTTTTCAATATTTATTTATATAGTGTATCTATATATTATAATGTCTATATACTATAATACGGTTATTTCATTATACGGGCACGCTCCTATCGCTACAGTAAGATCCAGATCCAAACGGGAATGGTTAATACATTATATACATTTTTATACAAACATTATTTTAGTAAATACAATGTAGTAACAATAACATCTTTTGGAATTTTTCTGTGTTTAATTAAAAATACAACTACTGTTGGCGAAGTTCTGAAACGTTCCTAGATCTTGCCCGTTTGTAGAACGGGCCATTAGACTAGTTTTAATATATTTGTGTACAACATTAATTAACCTCACTTTTAAATTAATAATTTTCCATGGTATTATATATAACTTAGATATTTTGAAATAAATATACATTTATATCTCTTTTAAATTGTTGGATAATTAAATTAGGAATTTAGAATCGTTTTGTCCTGTTCCTAGATTTAATCAATTATAACAAAAAAAAATTACAAAAAAATATAAAAAAATATTCTCACAAAAGTATTATTTATTGTGTGTTTATATACTTTTATTTCGTGTATAAATTGAATTGCTAAAACTTGTGTTCCAGTTGGTTTTTATTTCAGAGAGGATCAGGAACGTGATGACAGGCTACTTCTAAGGGGTCCCAAAAAGTTAATGAGGTTGACCTTAGAGGACGAGGTCACCAGACCCGAATACTACAGACGTGTTATCGCTCAGACTAAAGATATTACGACCCAAGTAGTAAATAGATATGATTTATTTTATAATATTACATATAATCTTTAGCAGTATTCTAAATTAATAATTAATTTCAAACAAAGTAATAATTAAAACTAGGATCCGCCAACCGTGCGCGGCGGCTGTTGAGCTGAGCCCCTCTCCTTTCTTCTTTTCTTGATAACTTTTGATGGGCTAAACATTTTTTCAATCTGTTTTCGCTATAACATCCTCGTTCGGCTCGAACATACATGAGAAAATTTTTAGTTAATTATCTCGTCGCATTCTGGAGACAACTAAACACAAAAAAGGTCTCCCAAACGGTTAAGAATACAATATTTACGACAAGTGTATAATCATAATTTTATGTTAATTTTTACGTATAAAAAGTATAATTATTTTTTCAGGCGGCATTGAGACACAGGTGGAAACAAACAAGATTAAGACCTCAGAGGTTAGTTAACTAGTTATCACAGTTAGTTAACTCGTTTTCACAGTTAGTTAACTCGTTGTCACAGTTAGTTAACTCCTTGTCACAGTTAGTTAACTCGTTAACAAAATAATCAACCAAACACGTAGTTAACTACGTATTTTGTTTAGTTCGTGAAAGGGACTTATTAAGTCTGTACTAGAGATTAAGCTGTAATATCTTGTATAGGCCTGGAGCGAACGCACTGTTGAACAAACCTCCAGAAAAGACTTGGCAAAGATCAAGTATCGTAAGTTATTTATTCCTTGTTATTTATTTATTGTTATTAGTATCGCGATTAGTTGACTCAGCGTCACCTTTCAGATTATCCCTATTGGTATATTTCAATCACCCTTTGGAAAATCGGTGTAGAATGGTAGCCAATTGTACTTTTGTCCCTTTGCCCGAGTTTGGGGACCCTGGGGTTATATTGGGTGGTCTTATTCTAAGTTCAAGCTCAAGGGTGCTAAGCAGTAAATTGTAAATATTTTAACATCCTTTAGGGATGGTTTTCTGAGTAAAAACACATCATTCCCTATTTATAACCCTGAAACTTGACAATGGGTTCTCATACCTACTCACCTCCATTCTTCCTCTCCACGTTTTTCTTTTGAGATAATATATATATATATATATATAGCTGGAGTATATATATCCTTCCCCAAAATGAAATGTTTGGACATATAACTTTTATAAAATTTTATTCTGACTATACGTGAAAAGATAATAGGCAGACAGACAAGAATTGGTACTTTTACGTTTATACATAGTAGTAGTAGTAGTGGCAATAGTGGTGGTGGTAGTAGTAGTAACAGCAGCAGCAGCAGCAGCAGCAGCAGTAGTAGTAGTATTAGTAATAGTAGTGGTGGTAATAGTGTTGATATTAGTGGTAGTAGTAGGAGGAGGAGTAGGGGTAGGGAGAGTAGCAGTGGCAGTGGCAATAGTAGTGGTAGCAGCAGTACTAGTAGTAGTTTATTTAATATATATTATTAAAATAATGTCATAAATAAATGTACATATGTATATAATTTATGATTTCAGTAAATAGAAAATACATAATTAATCAACACGCGTAAAATTTGAAAATCATTCAGAAACCCATCTCATGGGTTCGAGTCCCGTGTCATTAATAATAAATTTTATTTTTTTACAAAAATGTTAAAACAATAAACCAAAACAATTTATTTATTCTATTTCATCTTAATTATGTTTAGGCCTCTCTGATGCTGGACAAGGAAGACGTGGACCAGCTGTTCCGCGACACTGGATTCAACGTCAACTGGAGACAGCAATCTTTGACGCAATAAATATTATAATACTAATATGTTTTTTTTAGATTCTAATATATATACAGACGTGAGGCCAATTTTGTGATGGAGCAAAATCCAAAATTAAGCGTTTAACCATTTGAAACTAGGCAAATATATATTTTCTTATAAATGTTTTTTAACACTGACACCTAGGACTGGGGTTGGAGTGGTTCTGTTAAAATCCTCGTCTAAAGACTAACAACAATTACAAACCCTCAAATATAGTTTAGTGATTTTAGCTATTTAGACGAATTTTGTGGTATGTATTATGGTATACCCATAGCTATAAAACTTTTCAACCTTAACAAAATGTTTTTGCAAATATACAGAATCTCCAATCTCCATCCAATCTCGCAAAATAAAAAGTATGTGTTCATTTAGTTACTGGATTCATAGTGTATAATTGAGCTGAGCGTAAGCGAAGGTCTTAACGGTTTGGGAGACCTTTTTTTGTGTTTAGTTGTCTCCAACTCCAGAGAGGGGCTCAGCTCAACACCCGCCGCGCACGGTTGGCGGATTCTAGTATACACGGAAATTATAATATTATAATTAGTTTTTTTAAAATAATATATCCATTATTAATTCATAGATTACACTACTAAAGATAGGAGTCCGTTTTTAAGAAAATTCTAGTCATTGCTTTAAATATTCATATTTGTTACGCTAGTACTTTTATAAAAGAATTTTTGCCAGATAATTTATAACAAAGAATTTGCAGTTTCTGTATATATAATTACAATGTCCTTGAAATCAGGGTGGAGTCGCAAACAGATGGTTATAAAATAAATTTATTATTAATTCAATTTTGATTGTTGTTTTTAAAACAGCGTTCGGGATTCTTAATTTTTATGTTAGTTTCGTCAATTTTCACCAAAAATAGTTGTTAAGTCACAGACAGAAGCATTATACGCGAATGTATATAAAGCCTAATATTATATAAACTATATTTCTTTGGGATTGTCATTTCTACAGAAGTACATTATTTTTGACGAAATGTTATCTAATAATTTGGGATAATGAAAGATTTCGGGGAATTAAGATATAAAGTATTATCAAATCGTTAAATCAGTAACGGAGAGACGGGAAAAACATTTTTTATTATTTGTGAAAAATCAAAACGAAAGCATTATAATATTTGTATAGAAAATCAAAAATCAAATAAAGATACACATCTAATAGCGTTATAAAATAACAATATGATATCAAATTCTCAAATTCAGCCTCATTGGCTGAAATAGTGCTGCAATGTGCTGCATCAGCAACTGCTGCTGCCGCTGTTTGCGTATTCTGTGCTGTGTGGTGTGCTGCGTGTGGTTGCTGAGGATGTGTGGCCTCGACGAGTGCTGTGAAGACTGCACGGTGGCGGAGGATGATGACGATTAGAAAGTAAATGTATTGTCTTTATTTACCTGTTGTTTAATTTCTCAATCAGATAAAAGAATCAGGACCATTTATAATAGAGATATCTCTTTGAAATATTAAGTATATAATTAAATATATGATTAGTCGTCTGTTCCGTCAAAACACTGCCTGCACTGGCAATCCAGCTCCACCCCGCACAAGTGGAGACTGTACGCAATAAAAGTAAAGCAAAATATACATCGTAGACTACCACAAAAATTGCAACAACACATTTAGCATTAGCGATAAAATTACAAAGTAATATACTATTGAATTTTCCCATTTATTAATTGTCTATAAGTGTTCGTCCGAATGTCTGAATCTATCTATCTCTTTCCCTCCTCCGTCTTTATTAAGGAAATATACTGAAATCTTCATTACTATATATTATCAATAATGATTTTGACAATGACTCATGACATGGCAATGACGTGATAGTGACATAATATCTATACATGTCGTGTATCTTTGATAAGAATTATTGACTAGGTTTAGGCTTTCTTATCTTACATGATAAACAGTATAAATTCATGTTTAATAAGAAATGTTTATTAATATTTTAAACGGAATCACAATTTTCACGTTTTATTTGAGTTACGATTAATTTTTATACGTTTTAATTATTCATATTTATTATATACATTAATTAATTTTCTATGAAAGAAAATAATAAGATTTTATACACATTTAGAAATAATAACTGGCTTTAATATACAAGCCGCCGCAAGCTAATAACAATAACAGGAATCATACGAATGCGTAGAGGAACACGTAATATTGGTCCTTAAGCAAGCTGATTCCCGTTTTATTGAATGAAATACAGAAGGGTTACAAAAGGCATGTTTGGGGCCGTCCCTTTTAGGCCTTTTTCGACCCTTTTAGACCCGACCCGTATAGTCTACTTATTAAAACTGCACCTAACAGACAAAGCGACCTCCACTAACTTATATTACAATAGACAACAAAGAAAAAACATTTTGTTTTACCCAAATTTTACTTCTAAAATTTTTTTTGCTCCGTCCTAAAGTTAATTACGCTATCGAGCTCTTTTAATATCTTCCATACTTTTAAAGCATTCTAATACTTAATATTTATAGTTTATTTTATAAGTCACTAGCAGGCTACCCGTGCTTCGCGACGGGAATAAACAAAAAAAAACTGACTTTCGTGAGTATTGAACCCATAACCCTACCCTTCACACATACACGCTCTATCCTACAACCCATCTTGACTAACTATCAGTGCGAGAAAGCCTTGAGTTTGATAACTACAGAGTTTGATTCCTATCGGGTTATAGGTACGCTCTTGTTTCTCACATCGCAGCGTGTTGAGAATAAACATAGTGACTGGCCAAATAATTTTAATTTCTACTGCAATGCAATGGGAGAAGAGAGGAAGTGGGGGGTAAACTTTGCAGTTTTTTAGCTGTAACTTTGGAGCGGTTTGGACCTTTGCAAAATCCTTTCTTATCGCACCTATTCAATATGTCAGGAGTCTTGTGTCAAAATTTCAGCTTTCTAGGTATTACGGTTTGGGCTGTAGAGCGATGAATGTGTCAGTGAGTCAGTCAGTGAGTGTCTTTGTGTTTTATATATTATACCCATGCTTCGTGACGACAGCGAAAGTGATAAAACATTTTGTTTGAAATTCCATACCACCTAGGAGGTATCAAACAGGCGCGTTATATTTTTTGCAGTTTTTTAGTTGTAACTTTGGAACGGTTTGGACCTTTGCAAAATCCTTTCTTATTGCACCTATTCAATATGTCAGGAGTCTTGTGTCAAAATTTCAGCTTTCTAGGTATTACGGATTGGGCTGTAGAGCGATGAATGAGTCAGTGAGTCAGTCAGTGAGTGTCTTTGTGTTTTATATATTATACCCATGCTTCGTGACGACAGCGAAAGTGATAAAACATTTTGTTTGAAATTCCATACCACCTAGGAGGTATCAAACAGGCGCGTTATATTTTTTGCAGTTTTTTAGTTGTAACTTTGGAACGGTTTGGACCTTTGCAAAATCCTTTCTTATTGCACCTATTCAATATGTCAGGAGTCTTGTGTCAAAATTTCAGCTTTCTAGGTATTACGGATTGGGCTGTAGAGCGATGAATGAGTCAGTGAGTCAGTCAGTGAGTGTCTTTGTGTTTTATATATTATACCCATGCTTCGTGACGACAGCGAAAGTGATAAAACATTTTGTTTGAAATTCCATACCACCTAGGAGGTATCAAACAGGCGCGTTATATTTTTTGCAGTTTTTTAGTTGTAACTTTGGAACGGTTTGGACCTTTGCAAAATCCTTTCTTATTGCACCTATTCAATATGTCAGGAGTCTTGTGTCAAAATTTCAGCTTTCTAGGTATTACGGATTGGGCTGTAGAGCGATGAATGAGTCAGTGAGTCAGTCAGTGAGTGTCTTTGTGTTTTATATATTATACCCATGCTTCGTGACGACAGCGAAAGTGATAAAACATTTTGTTTGAAATTCCATACCACCTAGGAGGTATCAAACAGGCGCGTTATATTTTTTGCAGTTTTTTAGTTGTAACTTTGGAACGGTTTGGACCTTTGCAAAATCCTTTCTTATTGCACCTATTCAATATGTCAGGAGTCTTGTGTCAAAATTTCAGCTTTCTAGGTATTACGGATTGGGCTGTAGAGCGATGAATGAGTCAGTGAGTCAGTCAGTGAGTGTCTTTGTGTTTTATATATTATACCCATGCTTCGTGACGACAGCGAAAGTGATAAAACATTTTGTTTGAAATTCCATACCACCTAGGAGGTATCAAACAGGCGCGTTATATTTTTTGCAGTTTTTTAGTTGTAACTTTGGAACGGTTTGGACCTTTGCAAAATCCTTTCTTATTGCACCTATTCAATATGTCAGGAGTCTTGTGTCAAAATTTCAGCTTTCTAGGTATTACGGATTGGGCTGTAGAGCGATGAATGAGTCAGTGAGTCAGTCAGTGAGTGTCTTTGTGTTTTATATATTATACCCATGCTTCGTGACGACAGCGAAAGTGATAAAACATTTTGTTTGAAATTCCATACCACCTAGGAGGTATCAAACAGGCGCGTTATATTTTTTGCAGTTTTTTAGTTGTAACTTTGGAACGGTTTGGACCTTTGCAAAATCCTTTCTTATTGCACCTATTCAATATGTCAGGAGTCTTGTGTCAAAATTTCAGCTTTCTAGGTATTACGGATTGGGCTGTAGAGCGATGAATGAGTCAGTGAGTCAGTCAGTGAGTGTCTTTGTGTTTTATATATTATACCCATGCTTCGTGACGACAGCGAAAGTGATAAAACATTTTGTTTGAAATTCCATACCACCTAGGAGGTATCAAACAGGCGCGTTATATTTTTTGCAGTTTTTTAGTTGTAACTTTGGAACGGTTTAGACCTTTGCAAAATCCTTTCTTATTGCACCTATTCAATATGTCAGGAGTCTTGTGTCAAAATTTCAGCTTTCTAGGTATTACGGATTGGGCTGTAGAGCGATGAATGAGTCAGTGAGTCAGTCAGTGAGTGTCTTTGTGTTTTATATATTATACCCATGCTTCGTGACGACAGCGAAAGTGATAAAACATTTTGTTTGAAATTCCATACCACCTAGGAGGTATCAAACAGGCGCGTTATATTTTTTGCAGTTTTTTAGTTGTAACTTTGGAACGGTTTGGACCTTTGCAAAATCCTTTCTTATTGCACCTATTCAATATGTCAGGAGTCTTGTGTCAAAATTTCAGCTTTCTAGGTATTACGGATTGGGCTGTAGAGCGATGAATGAGTCAGTGAGTCAGTCAGTGAGTGTCTTTGTGTTTTATATATTATACCCATACTTCGTGACGACAGCGAAAGTGATAAAACATTTTGTTTGAAATTCCATACCACCTAGGAGGTATCAAACAGGCGCGTTATATTTTTTGCAGTTTTTTAGTTGTAACTTTGGAACGGTTTGGACCTTTGCAAAATCCTTTCTTATTGCACCTATTCAATATGTCAGGAGTCTTGTGTCAAAATTTCAGCTTTCTAGGTATTACGGATTGGGCTGTAGAGCGATGAATGAGTCAGTGAGTCAGTCAGTGAGTGTCTTTGTGTTTTATATATTATACCCATGCTTCGTGACGACAGCGAAAGTGATAAAACATTTTGTTTGAAATTCCATACCACCTAGGAGGTATCAAACAGGCGCGTTATATTTTTTGCAGTTTTTTAGTTGTAACTTTGGAACGGTTTGGACCTTTGCAAAATCCTTTCTTATTGCACCTATTCAATATGTCAGGAGTCTTGTGTCAAAATTTCAGCTTTCTAGGTATTACGGATTGGGCTGTAGAGCGATTAATGAGTCAGTGAGTGAGTGTCTTTGTGCTTTATATTTTTATAAGTCATCTAAAAATAAGCTATGAAATATTAAAATTACAAAAGAACTTTCAAAAAATAAACGTGTCAAAACATAAAAAAGTACTATTCATAGCATAGATAATATACAATATGTTTACAAAATATTATTTTAGGTTTAATGTTAATATACATATTTAATTATTTTAACTTTTCGTGTGTCATTATTTATACAATAACTTAAATAGGAAAGTTTTTTGTGAATCACACCACTGACAGCGAATATATTATCTATATGTATACCTATAGGCGATATACCACTCACTGACTCATCACGGAATCTCCGAAACTGTGTATCAGATTAACTTACAATTGGACATAGTTACTTCTTTTGTGACGTAGACGTCAACCAAGAACGGATTTTACGGAATTCCTACCTTTTCTAACGATTTTCAACTTTTTGCATTTCACCAAGTTTTAAACGTGTAGGAGCTTAACGCTCCCCGCGTTAAGTTAAGTTAAAAGTTACTATAGCAACGGTTACAATGGCAACGGAATCTGGAAACGGAAAAAAAAATTAAAACCTATTTAAATAAATATGTTTCATTTTAATAATATAAATGATTAAATATTAAAAACAAAGTAACATATTTTATATATAAATTACAAATATCATTAACTTTGTATGTAAATCGTTTTTAATGTATAAAGTCATTAAATTCAAAGTGCTCATAGTATCGTAGCTATCTTATTTGTATAGATAACGCACCTGGATAAGGTGAGGCGAGATTATTTTGATGCTATTCTACTTCACAACCTCGTTGGAACTGAACTAGTTAAAATTCATATTTTATACTCAATTAACATTTGAGTATTTATTACTCAGTTAACAATTAAGTATTATTAGTGAGTTAACAACAAAAGTAATAAAGTTAACATGTGCTGTACTTGCGACTGTGGTTCCTGCGGGAAGCTGATCAGGTGTCTCTGCTGTATCACTTTATTTGTTTATCTCCTGAAGATGTGTGGGGTTGATGTTGAAGATACATGTAAATGTGGTGGGGATGATTGAAGTGTATCGGATTTTAACTTTAAGGTTACTTTTATGTGAATTAAAATTTATTTTTTATATGTTTGTTTTTTGTGACCAAGTCTCGTCGAGAACTACTTTATTTATGTGTAAAATAATCCATGGTACAATATCAAATTAATATTTATTTTAAATGAAAATACTACTCGCGAAATCTTGGTTGCCGTTTGCATATTGAGCGAAACGAGCCCAATGACTCATCGTTGCCCATTCAATGGGATGTCAGTTTTTTGAGGATTATTCCTCAACGACATGACATTATTAAGACCATCACCTAACGTGTCTTTTTGATTGCAAAATTTTATAATTTTCCGTCAAGTAGTTTTTTTGCCTTATGCCTTATTCGTGACAAAGAATGTGAAAAAGTATCCAGTAGAACGCATCGCTCAAATATTTTATTTTAAAGTAAAGAATGCTTCAAAATATTCACTGCTTTAGTTATTAAATCAACAAAAAAAAACACAGTTCATAGAATCTTAAATATTATAGTAGAAAGAATAAACAAGCACAAAATATAATCTTTTATAATTATACATGTTCCAGTAAATTGTATTTGTTATTTGCTGATTAAAAGGTAATATATTTTTCAAGCAAAAGAACCTTCATTGAAGTGTATAACTTGTAAAACGAATATAATTAACAAACAATATGTTAGAGTCGTCACTATATAATATAAATTGAAGCAAACATAGTGAAATACTAATGTTAAAAAAGAGATGGCGCTGTATTCAAAGTAGACTGTCTTACATATTAAGTTCATTATATTTTAAACTAGATGGCGCTGTACTTATATTTTATGTTGAGTGGTTTAACTATTTATGAATTATTGATTTTGATTTTTAAGTATGTGTAGGTTTTTAATTAAATAGACAAGTTTATTTATGAATACTTTATTGATTTACAGTAAACGAAGTACATTATATTATACTTAGAGATCTGTACAGAAGGAAGGATAAATAAAATAATATTAATAATAAATAATAACTTGCTGCAATACATTCTGGTATACTCTAATAATATATGCTGAATACAACTCAGGTTGCATTCAGCATACACAAAACAAGATTTAATTATTTCTTTTATCACTCACTATTCATTATTATCTTTAATTTAACAAACCCTTAATGACACAATTACCGTATTTTATATTTTACAGACACCAGTTTTTCCCCTTTCACAATGCATTCTCGAGTTGCCATATACAATAATTTACTCTATGTCATTTACAATAATAACATATTTAAATAATGTATTACAATATTAAATACTATATATCATATAAAAAAAATCTTACACCATGTATAATTGTAGTTAATTTAAAGAAATCTTAATTCTTATTCTTAGTATGATTAATTCTTCAGCTGTCTCAAAATACTTCCAGATGTTCCCTTCTTTTGTTGTTTTTGTGTCAATTTTTCCATTTGATGGACTAAAAAAATATACAATATAAAAAAATAAAAATAAATTATAATTTTATTTTATATAATGTAAAATAAATTTCACCACACGGGCAGGAATCGAATTCTGATCTTTAGTCTGTTTTTTTATTTCTGTTACCTGAACCATCGTGTATTGTCTTAAATTAAATATTAATTTCTTATATAACATTGTAGGAGAAATGAAATATTTGTGAAAATACTTACAGAATCCCTGAGCGTGTTCTCAGCTAGCATATACTCTTCGGATTGAGGATTTAACGTCATTTTGTAGTTAGTTAGAGATGCTCTGTCCTTTTGTTTGGCGAAAGTTTCTATAACCACAGAGTGTACCTAAGAGATATAAAAAAAATATCTTATTTCACTTATTAAATGTTTTATACATATAATATCAAAATTTGAAAAAAAGTAAATGGTTAGAGTACCTTATGCTTCTGTGCTAGTCTCAGCCGGTCGTCAGTGCCGGGCAGTTTGTTCAAACAAGTTGCCATAAGCTGTGAGCTCGCCTTCAGTTCGCTCAGAGTACAGAGAAGTGTCTCTATCGGGATGTGGGAGGATATCGTGGTGCGTCCCAACCAGTCCTGGTGATCAATTAAATTACTCTCCACCCTTACTTCGAACCCAAACGACTCCAATAAAAAGTGGCCAGACACTAAATACTCTTTTAACATTTAATTATTACATTTATAAGATATTAAATAAATCTAACTTTATAAATTCAGAATATTAATTATAAATTGTAATGTAATGCTTTATTTTTGAACTAAGAGAGCTGATAGACATCTTGGAAGTGGTTATAGTAACATTTCGATAGATGGCGTTGTTTACACATAGTAGGTTTAATACTGGTTGTTTAAAAGTAAGTTTCATTCAATTCGAACATAGATGGCATTGCTTCTTATTTTATATTTTGACAATTATTCTTATACCTTGGCAATAGATGGCGCTGTTTTATGGATATAGTTTAATAATGTTTACTACTTCAAATTAACCCTTAATTTGATAATGTATGCCCCAACATACATCAACTTTAAAAAAATATTTTGTATTAGAAAATACATAAATAACATAAAATTATATTTTTATCACCTTGCAACTTAAACAACTTTTAGTACAAAATATAAAACCGGCATCTGGTATCACTAGTTTTGACATTAGTTGACGAAAATGGCGTACCGGCGGAAGTCAGCTATTCTCTCCAAGGTATTTATATAATTTTATTGATTTTTACCCAGTTTGGGAAAAGTTTCACGACTGAATCCTATGCTTGATATCATGATTATATAATTTGTCTAATAAGTTTGCAGTTCTAACTTCTTACATTGGTGTTATTTTGGGTATTAACATGATGTATGCTGTGACATACATTGCCAAGTTTGTAAAAAAATACCCCTATTTAATTTGTATGTCAGGGCATACATTGCCAATTTTTTGCTTTTTTTGCTTTGCTTAGTTTGTATATGAGCATTTTTTTCTTTGTCTGCAGCAAAAGCTTGAAACTCGTGGTGGTAGAATTTTAACGCTTGTCCCTGCTCAAAATGCACCCTCTGATGATAGTGAACATTCTGATATTGAAGACGAAATACGTGTGCATACACCGCTTTTCATGTCCATCTCCTCTGCACCGTCAATTGATAGCTCTTTAGAAAGATTTAATCTTCTAGATGATGAAGACCCCATCAGCGAAAATGTTCGCCTTACACCAATTTTCCAAAATGTTTATTCAAGCCCATCTCTAGAACCGAATTGTAGTCAAGTACCAGTACTGAGTGATATTCCCTCATTTCCCACAACGCCTGCAAACCCTGCTACTCCTGCAACTGCTACACTAATTGCACCTAATGCACCCCCTGGTTTGGTAACACCTAGCATGTCGACGAATGCCTCCTCCACATCATGTATTTCCAGAAAAACAATATCACAACGTCCCACTGTTGATGTTGCTAAACGACCTAGACGAATGCAAAAGTTTACTCTTAGTTATAATTGGAAAAAAGCTGTGTTTCGACATGTGGCTTCTATAGAAGAGGAATCGGAACCTGTCGGGAGCGTCATAGTCCTAACTCCCCTGGAGTATTTCTACAAGTTTTTTTCCCCAGACATTTTGACAGATATTGTCGAAGAAACAAATACGTATGCAATATCTCAAACTGGACGTACTCTGGGTTTGACTGAAGACGAATTACGGGATTTTTTAGCGATTCATATCATTATGGGTGTTGTAAGCATGCCGTCTTATACTTATTATTGGAGAGCTCCGTCAAAGAAGAGATTCCAGGACAAAGTCAATTGCTTTGAAGGACTTTAGATTCGAATTGTACGAAGGTCTAAAAAAATACCAGCGTTCTGAGGGTAGTAACAAAGGCACCAAAAAAAGAGACCCACAAGCCAGTCCAGTTGAAACGTCGCGATTTGACAACGTTGGTCATTTTATGACAACGACCACACAAGGAAGATGCTGTTTATGTTCAAAACTTACAGTTGTACAATGTATGAAGTGCCAAGTCCGCCTTTGTTTCGTAACTGGCAAAAATTCCCGTAACTGTCAACTAGATTACCATGTGCCTACGTAATTTCTATGTATTTTTTTATAAAAATAAATAATAAATATAATAGTTGTTTTTTTTAAATACGTAGTCAGTACCTACAGTAATTGGCAATGTATGCCCCTGCATACAACACATTTACGATTTGTATTCTTGAGTTGTTGGCGGTGTATGTTGTGGCATACATGAGTTTTCAGGAAAACTAAGCTTTTCAGATTTTTTTTCAAATTTTTCTATAGTCGTTTTATGTGTATAAATAACATTTCTGATGACAAAATTCAGGTTTTATAGCATTTTATACTTTGCCAAATTAAGGGTTAACGAAATTTTCGAATTCACTTTTATCCCCATTAAACGGTCAGTTATATAAAACTAATATCAAGCAACATGACGATAGACGATAAACCAAAACAAAAAAAAATGGAAATAGTTTTTTTTATAATTCTACTAATTTTAACCACGTAGGAATAAAATTAGTAGAATAATTAGTTTAGAAATTATTTTTTACATTTTAGTATTTAAATACATTTATAAGGGTGGTTTAAGTTTTATAATAAATGCATAGTATTAAGTTTCAATGTGATGCAACTCGTATGAGAGCTGGCATATTTTATTAATTGAATTTTGATCTGTTTATTTTTGAACTGAGCGTAAGCGAAGCTCTTAACCGTTTGGGAGACCTTTTTTTGTGTTTAGTTGTCTCCAGAATGCGACGAGATAATTAGATAAAAATTTTCTCATGTATGTTTGAGCCGAACGCGGATGTTATAGGGAAAACAGATTAAACAAATATTTAGCCATTTAAAAGTTATAAAGAAAAGAAGAAAGGAGAGGGGCTCAGCTCAACATCCGCCGCGCACGGTTGGCGGTTCCTAGTTATATATTGGTTTGGAATTACAAATAAAATAAATTATAAGAGCTTACTTTTTTTGTGAACAAGGATTCAACTACGTCCCACTTGTTGCAGTTCGCGTGAACGTTCAGCACCACCCAGTCGTACTGTAGGGGAGGCACCTTGAAAAAATCATTGAAACGCCACCTTGTTTTATACTTATACAAATGAGATCATCAGAAAGCGATTACAAATATATATGTATAGTGTTATATCAACCTGTTGTCGTTGACACAGTGTGAGAGGGGACATCATGTTCCCGGCGCCTTCAGACCAGTGCTGCGAGACGCAGTGGAGCAAACATAGCAGCGGCGGCTTGTTGTGGAGCTCAACTTTATTACTGCATTTCTGCCACTCTGTGGTCAATGTTGTAATTGTAATTGTTTAGCGTTAAGATTATTTTTAGGTTATATCTCTGTATGGAAACTACTTTAAAACCTAAATGTATGAGATAAAATATCATAGTATTTCATACAGTGTGAAAGTTGTACAAGTGGCGCAGTCTATGGGAACTATAAGAGAAAAAATATAACAATACTCCAAGATATTATTTTAAGAGATATATATATATATAAATATATTACATATTCTGTTTGTTTATTTGAATAAGTTATATATTTTATAATATTTAAATTCATACCCAATAACTTGATATAGTCAGCAACCATTTTGTTCTGATGTGTGTCCGTGCCGGGTTGGTTGAAGTGGTTTGACAGCAGATTGTTCAGTTTCCTTAATAATCCATCCACATTGCATTGAGTTTTAACTATGTGTTGGAACTGATAAACCTAAAACAATAATTTAAAAACATTATATTTTTTATCAGTTGGATTTAGTATTAAAAATCTTACCGCAGCTTCTGAACTTCTTCCGAGCATTCTGAAATTATATTATAGTTATTAAATAATACAAATAAAAAATACATAATTGTATAATATTATTACATACGTAAGTAAGTCGGTGAGTTCCGTTACTTTTCCCTCGGTCTGTAAGAAGCTAATGTAATGGTTCAATGCCAGTGGCCGAGAGCAGAGCAATTCATATGCTAACTTCTTATTTAATGTTTGGATCAGGAACAAAACTATCTACAATGTTTGAAAATTTTGTAAATTTAACCATTTATATATAAAGTCTAAAAAATTTATTGTATAGATTTTTTTATGGAAGAAGAGGTTGCATTTGAAATATATTATAACAAAAATAAATATTATGAAATTAAAAATCACAACTCACAATTAATATTGAGTTTCCGTCTCCAATACTAATGGCTCCGTCCAAAAGTTCTGTTTTGCTTTTCAAACTCTTGTATGTGTGTAAAGAGAAACTTCTTCCTAATATTATTCTTTTCAGAGTAACTTCTACTACTTGTTGGGGTTCTGTGACGTTGTTAGGGTCTTTACCTGACTGGGCTAGAACTACTGTAATACAATGTATTTACTTAGTATTTTATAATTTTTTGTACTAAAACTTTTAATCAGCATAGTGTTATAAAGTCATATATGTATTTCATTACATTAATTTGTATACAACATATAATAATAAAAGATATATAACTATAATTCTAGTAAGTCTGCAAGAAAACTAATCTCTATTGATACCACGGGACGGAAAAGTATTAGTGTATTTATATACTTACTTAAATCCAAAATTTTTGGTGACACTAAACTAGATAAAGGCAATAGTGTGTTTTTGGTATTATTTACAGAATTGAACACACTATCAACTGCCTGGCCAGGGTATGACTTCTGTCCTATAGCTAAGATCTCTTGCGGAGAAAGCTAAAAATTTTATTACATATATTCATATATTGATGTATTATTAAGTTTTCATTAGAGACGATATATAAATATTGTAAGTATCAACTACTTAAGTATTTATTCTATTTACGATTGTCATAAAACTGTTTTATATTAAATCACATAACTTACAACATCATCATCAAAACTAAAAGCCTTAGCCTTAGTTTCGCTTGTATTCCAATAATCATCATCATCCATTATTGTACAATACAACAATATTAGTTAATTAATTATTATGTCTATTTTATTAAACGATGGTTTATTTATAAAATTTAAAAAAACAACTAAATTTATAATGTCAAAACAATAAACATCTTTTGACAATTGACAGTTATTGTTGCTTATTATTTTTTTGGCGTGGATGAAAGTCATAAGTAATAAATTGATGATAAATTCTTACGATGTTTTAGATCGTTTTTAAATAGAATGTATATACATACTTCTTAATTAAATAAGAAATATCTTACTTGATTTATGTTAAATATAAAATGAGGTTAAAGCGATTCACGATTCTATAATTTTTATAATACTATTATATAATGTCAACAACAATAATATTAATATAGAAAAATGGTTTATGCAACCAATGTGACATGGCAGCATATTATAAAAAGAACGATAAATAATGGTAGTGCCAAATTATTATTACAGTAGAGAAGAAGCAGACGTTTTCGATGGCTATAGCTAGTCGTTAATATGACAACTGTATCCATGAATTACGTGAAAGTTGTACCAACCATGATTGCTTCGTTGTCAAATCTTTTAAAATACCATCTTACTACGAATATTGACGACTTCTTAATTTTCTTTTCTTTTCTTAAACTCATAGTTTCCGTTAATAAACAAAAATATATTGCTACAGTATTTTAAATTAAGAAATGATTGTCGTAAATTAAAAACCGACTATTAATCATAATGAATACGATAGGAAATATATTATTTAATTCGATTAGATCAGATTAGATTTGATGCAAATTACGCAATACCTTGGATTATATTGGAATCAAATACACGAACATTTATAAAATCGTTTTGTGATTGTTAATTAGCTTAAGGTATTATTTTAATAATAAGTACCAACATTGTTTTAATATAATTGAAATAAAAAATTAAGAGGTCATATCAATAAACTGTTCGAATTATGTAATAAAATCGATCCACTTTAAAATATAGGTGTCAGATGATAAGCTGTAATCTTCGAGAATACACTTACTAAAGATAATCATAAGATAGATGCATCGCGTGCATTCAACGCACCTTTGAAATCAAAATTGATGTTTATTTTCCTGAATGTGACGTCACAGTACAAGCAAAAAGAGCGGATACACTTTATATGGTAAATGTTCTACTTTGTAGTTCAGAATATCAAAACTGAGTGCAAATTATGAATATAGTTCATTCTATTTATATTCCAATTGATATAAATAGTGTAATCTATTCAAGTTTTTAGAAAATTAAATCTTCGATATATTTCAGGATACAATAAGATTTTTTTTTAAAATATTATTGGGGGGTAAACGAGCTTGCAGGTCACCGTTGATATATCACCGCTGCCCATGAAATCTTGCAACATCTAACGATTCACAAGAGCTTTGCCGGCCTTGGAAATAGGAATATATTCCTTTTTTGAAGGTACCCGTGTCGTATCGATCCGGAAATACCGTCGAAGGAAGTTCGTTCCACATTCGAGTGGTACGTGGGAAAAAAGTCCTTGAAAACCGCACAGTGGAAGATCGCCACGCATCCAGGTGGCATGGATGGTAAAGGAGGCGATGACGAGCTGTGCTATGGTGAAATTCGGCGGTAAGCATCAGATCGTATAGGTCTTCGGAAGACTCCCCGTTGTAAATGCAGTAGAAGACGCACAAAGAAGCCACGTCTCTACGCAATGCGAAAGAGTCTAGTCGTTTGCAGAGCACTGGGTCCCCGACAATCCGAACGGCTCTCTGTTGTACGCGGTCAAATGGTAGAAGCTGATATTGGGGTGATCCGGACCAGAGATGAGAACAGTACTCCATGTGTGGCCGGACCTGCGCCTTATAGAGCGCAAGTCTTTGGCCAGGTTCGAAATACTGCCTCGCTCTATTGATCACTCCCAATTTCATCGAGGCCAACTTGGCCTTGCTCTCCAGATTCCGAGACCCAGTATTCTGATACTTGTCGACGAAATAAGAGGAGTGCTCTTGAAGAGCGGTGATACGACAAATGGGGTTTTCTTAGTGTTAAACGCGCAAACCTGTGTCTTTAGGGGATTGAACTGAACGTGGTTCAGTTCACTCCATTCAGAGACCATCCCCAGGGAGGTCCCTATAGAAGACACAAGTTTCTTTCGGCACTCATCGACGTTTTCCCGAGAGAGACCTGCACGACCGGAATATACCGCATCCTCAGTGCTGTCATCCGCATAACAATGTATGTTGAGAATATCCAACATATCATTGATGTGCAGGAGGAACAGAGTTGGGGATAGCACCCAGCCTTGGGTTACACCAGCGTTCACGGGTTTGGACGTTCACGTCTAGAACGACCTGTATGCTCTGCCCAGTGAGAAAACTGGTGATCCACTTGCATAAACTCTCAGGAAGCCCATAAGAAGGTAGTTTCGAAAGAAACCCCTTGTGCCATACACGATTCAGACTAACTGCCCGACCCTCTCCCTTGCTTTCAATAACAGCTGCCCAACGGTGCGTAAGGTATAAAAGAAGATCACCAGCTGATCGACCATGGCGAAAGCTATACTGCCGGTCATTGATCAACTGGTGATCCTCGTGGTACGTTAGGACCTGTCGGTTGATAATAATCTTCATTATTTTAAAGAGAAGGGAGGTAATGGCGATAGGTCTGTAGTTAACTGGGTTCGAGCCTGACCTTTTTTAGGGATCGGATGGATAAGGGCACACTTCCATGACACCGGGACTACGCCTTTAAGGTAGGAGTGCTGATATAGACGCGTTAGCACTGGAGTCAACTCAGGGGCACACGTTCGTAGTACCAATGGAGAAACGCCATCCGGCCCACTCGACTTATGAACGTCCAAGGAAAATAGAAACTGCCTTGTAGTTTTTTGCCTAAAAACTATTTCCGACACTGCGCTCTGACTCCGTGGGATGATAGGTGGTATCTTTCCTTGGTCGAATTGGAGGCGAAAAAGCGTGCCAGGCGGTTACTTTGCCAGCTAATCCCCAATTTTGATGACATGCTTGAATTTTGCTCTAGCGATTTGCCGTTTGCAGAATCTGGCGGCACGGTTATATTTCCTCTTCAGAACTCTAGAGATCGGATCCTTAGTGATTAACGCATTCGCCCAAGCTTGATAAGCCTGCCGTTTGCCAGCTGCTGCAGCTCTGACAGACACATCAAACCAAGGCCGCTATCTGTCACCAAGTGGTACCACAGAACTTGGTTCAAATAGTTCCATGCCCTGTATTATCACATTTAACAGAGCAAAGTTAAAAACAGATCTCCCCGCGTAGTCGGTTGCACGTGGCCCTAACCATTCGGTATTGTGGGCCTTGAAGTCCCCGAGGACTACGACTTCGGCGGAGGGAATCTGTGAAAGCAGGTCGTGGCCTAATAGTTGGTCTGTTTCTGCATTACCACTATGGGACCTGTAGAGGCACGAGTGGACTCTGACGTGATCGTCCATGTCCACGCGCAGCCAGAGCACGGACAGGTCCCGACCTTCTAAAATCTGAAGGCGACGGTAGCAGATATCCTCTCTTACGAACACAGATACCCCGGCGTGTGGTATAAAATGATGTTCTAGTTTATACCCAGGGTATGATAGGTACGCTGTGTCGCTAGGTTGAGATATCTGCGTGTGAAGTTTTTGTCTGAATGTGTGGTTATCTGTTTTGTTTTTAATGTGTGCATTTTCGTTAAGCTATCGTAGCGGTAAACATGCTTGGCGTTCAATGTCTTTAAACCCTGACCAAGTCTCAGTACTTTTTATTCATGGTATAGAATTATACGATTCTTTATTCATAATTCTCCTTATTCTATTTATTTGGGGTAGGTGCTGTATGTGAATTTGTTTTATCATTTTTCATGCACACCATCTGGGATATCTTCGGCTAGCCCTCTTTGTCTATAACCATCAATCACGACAGTCTTACTTAGTTTTTTTCGTTACATTTTTTTATCCTTCCGATTAGGATATTACGATGAAAAAATTGCTTTACGTCTAACTTTTCTATCGTGTTATTTTCAAAGATTATCTTACAGATTCATTTATTACTGTTCCCGTGATCTACCGTTTTTTTTCCACGTAATGCTATGTTTGACGACTGAATCAAGTTACCGAGTCTATCGCTAAACTGTTAAATGCGCATGGTTAAGTAGAAAGACCGCCAAAGTCGTAAGACATGTGTAGACATGAGCAGAAGTGTATTAACGATGAAGATGGTTGATTTGCCAATGATCAAATGGCTTTAGCCAAAATATCCTCTGCAGATTTAATCAAATTTTTCTTTCGATTGCTTTACATACATACATATTCATTTTATACCTTTTATGGATATATCTTAGTTTAATTCAATTATCGAGAAAAAGGGCACATATAGAGGTCTTAATTATTATCAATACTTATTGTTATGATTCTGTTTCCTTTTTCTGTACTGTAATAAAAATCTTTGCCTTAATCTTATAATGCTATAATAACCTTTGCTATCGGTACGGATAACATTTTGTATTTGTCAATAGACCAGAAAGATGACCAGTACTGAGATGCCTATCTTATTACATGCGTATATTTATTTTATATAGAAAAGAATAATAAAATGTGTCTACGGAAAATATTACAATCTATTGTCAATTAATTGCCTCAATTCAGTTTGTTCGTTTCTCCCGACATAAAACTGTCAGTTTGAGTTTATTTATGCCTCAAGATGTTTCAAATGATTCATGTAATACAAATTTTTAATAAATCAGAAACTACCAATAAAATAATTTTATGTGGAGTGCATCGGTTATCTTTATGGCGACATCGGTTTCGATATAAATTTCTACACAAACCACTATCACTTGCTTGTGCTTCCATTCCATGATTTTCAATGATCTCTCATGATCAATACATCGCATTTTTTTAACTAGTAATTATTTAGAAATCCTCGTCTTCAGTTTCTCTTAAGAAACTTATGTCTCACTTATAGGTACAGAACTAAAATCTTTATTCTCAATAAAGAGGAAAATGAAATCCAAACTAATGTATCATAAATAAAAATCAATAAACCATTTATCATTTATTGATATTAAATAATCAGCTCCGAGGTTGCCAATTTATAATGACAATAAAATATCTTGATCAATAAATCAATCTTTTCGATTGTTACTGTCAAATAACAATTGAAAAGATTCATTCTAAGTGATAGCATGTTGTATATAAAGTATAAAATATTAATATATGTGTTTATATTTTAATAAAAAATTTAAAATTTAGTATTGGTGGTGCCTCAAGAACTGGAAAATGAAAATTAATTTATCTTCAGCTTTAATTCGACAATATGTTATCATTACTATTGGTAAAGATTTTAGTATATTCTTGAAATAATTGAAACGAAATGATAAAAAAAATTGTACTGTCTACATATTTGTTACAAATGACTTTTATTAAAAGTACTTGACGTTTGTTAACCAGGTAAGTATGATTATACAATTACTTGTCAATCAGTGTCAAAACAAAACATTGTCAGCCATGATATATTTTTTAACTCTAATATTCTAAAGAAGTAGAGTTTGTTTGTTATACGCTACAAGTAATTCTAAACTAAAGTTAATAGATTTTTTTTTCACTCTTATGACCAACTAGCATTGTCTCCGCTTCGCTTTCACATTGGTTGGTAAGTTAAAATTGTACTCGCAATTTACCGGTGTTTTTTTTCTTACCCCACCCGAAATGCGGCAAGTCATGCGCACACTATAGAGAAATATAATTAACTGTATATTATTTTTGCAAAATAATATATTATATTGTTAACAGATCCCTTACAACATAACATTTGTGTCATCATAATCTGTTAGTATTCTTAACAAGAACAGTCAAATGGTTATTGTGTTATGGGAAGCCATACAGACATACATACAAAATAATAAAAAAGAGTAGAAATCTGTGCATCGTAAGACGATTGCTTATCGCAAAATTTTCAAATATACTGACTGAAGTAAGAGTTCTATATAGTAGCAAAGATACAAAGACAACGTAGTAATGGTTTGATAATACGAGGAAAAATACGGTAATATAAAAAAAATACATTGAAAAAAATGTAATATATAAAATAATCTTTTATCTTCATATCTTTTTTTATTTTTTGTAAATATGTTATAATGTGTATATTTATGGACCTCCAAATGTTATGTTCCGTTCTTTTTAATAATTTTTTGTTTTTTTCTATATTACGTACAATAAAATATATTCTATCTATATCTATCTATCTAAGTATGAAAATGGTGACGATTAAACAAAATGTTCAGTTACAGCATTAATGCTCTAGTTGATTGATCGTCAACTACTTGACAGTTTTTATTTTAATCTGACGTTTTGAATTTTTTGCAACATTCATAATTACAAATTGACGTGATGTATGTAGGTCCACCCGAAAGTCATTTAACTGGTCGACTCAAATAGTTTCTAACTTTCCCAGGCGTAGGTTTCAGAATGCACACAAAATGCAATGTATTTTCAAAAATATAGGACTTTGCGTCGCTTATAGGCATGTTAGATAAGCTTAAAATTAGGATTTTTTAAATATCAATGGCCTCGCCAATTACTCTTGCTATATAACGATGTTCTCTATCTTGGATTTTTGGTTTATCAAATATAATATATTGATTGGTATATTCAAAGATTGACTCCGTTGATCGTTTTTTGATCCCCTTATACCCTTTGGGTTAATTGTCTAACTTTTTTAATTGCAAGAATGGCCGAGCTGAGTTTGATTGCGAGTACTGAGAGATGTGGTTTCCACTGAATCTTTTTATCTAAAGTTTTATCTAAGAAATTTGTTGAGTCAGTTAGTTCTAACACTTTATTGTTAAGGTGCAAGCTAGAATTTTGGCTTTTTACATTAGGAATTGTAAACAGCATTTAGTTTTTTTAGCATTTAATACTGACAGAGTACTGTTTACTTTGTCATTATTAATCTTTTCACGCTCAATATTTAAAATAAGCGAAGTGTCATCAGCAAAAAGTAAAATGTCACATAGATAGTTTAGGAAAAGGGCAAGTCATTGATATAAAGTAAATTAAAAAGGTGCATAGAATAGATCCTTATGGAACACCCATCC
Source organism: Melinaea menophilus ssp. n. AW-2005 (assembly GCA_918358695.1). Taxonomy (NCBI): domain Eukaryota; kingdom Metazoa; phylum Arthropoda; class Insecta; order Lepidoptera; family Nymphalidae; genus Melinaea; species Melinaea menophilus. The sequence continues at coordinate 8,890,750 of OU911053.1, forward strand.
TTAGGTGAGAACCAGCCGATTTAGAATTACTTACGTAAACCGTCTGGACGCTGTGATTCAGGTCAGGGACAATAAGATCAAGATCTAACTAAGAGTCAGTTTAATGCCAAGAAGGTACAAATTTAAGGGTAACAGAATCACTTTATTTAGTACCACTCAATATATTGCTCTTTATTCTTAATATATTGTTTGAAAGTTATTTTTGGGTAATATATTACTTTTGGTACGTTCCTTTAAAGGATATTTGTCTTGGTCTATGATTGAGGATCACTTGGAGAACATCCATGATATCGCGGTTATTTTTACTAACAGAAACATAAACAACCATAAGAATTTAAAAATCATTCAGCCTATTGTACTATTTTTTTAAACAATACACTCCTGGTTATCAAATATATCAAGAAAAACGACATAATCAATAAACGCATAGTATTATTATCAAAATATCAAAGAAAGACATTATTAAGCCTAGCTGTAGTCACTTGATTGCAGCTCGTGTATAGACTGGTTTGAAAAGAATAGTCCAATCATTCCTCAATAGTTATAAAGTACCTCTTGCAGCATAGCATCCCTTCCCTTCTTTTAGATGGATCATCTGCTTATTACAGTGATTAGCTGAAAAATGAAAAAGTATCTCTAAATATACAATTGTTATAAGTACATTTTAATTTATCAATTCTTAATACGTTTAGCACGTTGGCACTTTAGAAAATATATTTATTTTAGTCAATTTCGGAGCATTAACGACAGGGATGAGTTTGGGATGGCCGTCACCAATTATCGTGAAACTTCGTAATGGCACAGATACTCCGTTGTCAAGACCTATCACGGAGATAGAAGGGTCATGGATCGTATCAGGAGGATATTTGGCGACTGTCGGAAGTAAGCTTATTATTTTTTTTGCTACAAAATACTATAAACATAAACTTGTAACTAAAGTGGAGCAGGAAATATGAAACTGATATGGTAATATTAAGTTCGCCGTTAGTTTGCCAAATTGTTTAAACATTATTTTTTAAACTATGTTGTAAAAGTAATATAGGTAAATAAACAGGTATGATAAGATTCGCTGAGTTAGTAGATGATAATTATTATAACACGTGATCTTAAAAAAGTAATCGGATAAAAATATATACCACAGTTTTCTAAATATTAATGATTTTTATATTTTGGCAGCAAACATTTTAGGTGGAATGCTTATAGATAGAATTGGTCGAAAGTATTGCTTTATTCTGGTATCAGTACCAAAACTACTCCTGGCTATATGGACCATATTTGTGACCGAAGTGTGGATGCTTACATTTTGTAGAGTGGTCATGGTGGTATGTGATTGTTTCGTTATGGTCGTAGTTCCGGTATATGCTTCAGAAATAGCCTGTGTAAGTATTAAAAATCTAAAGTTAAGCTTATTTGATTTATTATGTTTGAAAATAAAGAAGAATCATAACATAAGTATGTTGTTGAAAATATAGTTATTAAGGAATCTAATCAGATTAATACTAATCAGTGTAACAAATATAAGTAAATTATTTTACGATATAACATATTTTATTACTTATATTTCATAACTATAATGATTAGGATAAAAAATATAAAATATTTTTTCATTAATATATGCCAGAAGAAATGACACAGCAGCAGTTTGGTAGGTTAAGTTCATATTTTAGTTACTCAGGAGAAAACAAAGAAACATTTACTTGATACTTATAATCAACTGTATTAATATATCTTTCATATATTTATAATCTTTTCAGAAAGAACACCGTGGATCCTTGGGCACTTTCATAAATATATTCATATGTCTGGGGACACTAATATCTCTATCTATAGGGCCCTTTTTATCATACGCAACATTCAATATTTTCATAGCGGCTCTTGTTGCTGTAACAACTTTACCTGCTATGTTTTTACCTGATAGCCCATTCTATTTGTATAAGAAAGGTAATCTGTACAATTAATCATCAAATACTAGAAATAGAACTTGCGACATTTGGAATCCTCTTCCTTCCTTTTGCAAACTGAGCAAATAATTATTCCAATTATTTGAGGTGGACGTAATATGTCAATTTTTTGGGTAGACCTCGAAGAATTCGGTCTGCCCATTCATTTGTCCCCTACTTTCGAATTTTTGAAAAATTTCTTCACAGGAGGTCTTCTTATGACCCCCTGAGTCCGAAATGACCATTGGTCAAAAAGTTTATATATATATATATATATATATATATATATATATATGCGTGCGTGCGTCCAGATTCGACTTTTGTCAGCACGATAGCGGCCGCAGTTTCGCTCGGATCGCTTTCAAACTTTGCACAAAAATCAACCATCCAAAAATGAAGGTCAAGTTTGTTAACCAGAGAAATCCGGACACAGGGGGCGCTAGGGCCTCACTTTTTCCGATTTCAGTTTTTCGACCATAACTTTTTTCCTATACAAAGAAGATCCAATAGATAAACCGAAAACCTAACTTCAATAACTTAGGGGTGGGGGTAAAAAAACCGAAAATTTTTGGAAAAAAAATCATAACTTTTTTCTGGTAAACATTCTTACATCACAAGTAATAGAAAGGTTTTTTTTTACTTTAAATTTAAGTATTAGAAGTTTGGCCCGTAAAAGGTACCGTTTCCGAGAAAAAAAATAAAAACCACTTTTAGCTTGAAAATTTAAGTTAGATAAAACCACGTCAACTTTTTTCTGGTAACATTCCCTCGTCTCAAATATTTTTAATAGAAAGGTTATTTTTTACTCTAAATTTAAGTACCAAAAGTATTTCCAAAAAAGATACCTTTTCTGAGAAAAAAAATTAAAACCGCTTTTTGCTTGAAAATGTTTGATGTAAACAACGGCATCATGTATTATTCTTAGGTAGTGAGTTATATTTTAAACGAGTTACACACGAGGTCTACCCACGCGTGTCCCCCTGTGGGCACGGATTTTTTACATTATATTACGTCGGTGAAGACTTCATTTCTTGTCATTCTTGCTTCTTCACCTGTGGGTGAAGTGTGTGACAAACGAACGACGGTGACGACGAACTACAAACTTCAGCTCCCTCTTTTATATTTACAATTTAGTATTTAATACGTAATATATTTCAAATACCAGTACAAATATAATAAAACAAAATTTCAGGTTGTACTAATGATGCAATAAAAGCCCTATCTGTAATCCGAGATTCCGATGAAATAATCAAGAAAGAGTTGCAAGATTATAAATTATCGAGCATGGAAGACAAGATCGATATGATGGCATTATGGAAAAATAAAATATTTATAAAAGCAGTATTATTGGGAATGTTGCTATGTGTTGGCTGTAATTTGATAGGTTATAATGCTGTGACATTCTATTTACAAACGATTTTGGAATCGACAAACACTAGCTTGCAACCAGAGATAGCATCAGCTATAATCGGTGGTATACAATTATTTGGAGCCTTCTGTACTTCAATTATTACGAAAATGTTTGGGAGACGACCTATTTTACTTTATTCTCTCTTTGGCATGTGTTGTGGTATGGTAAGTTTATGTTTTAATTATTATTCTACCTCTATAATATCTAAGTTCTATGTCTATCCTTTTTTTACGCCAGAATACCTAATTTATATGTCTACTCTTCTCTAAAAATTTCACTATTTTCATTTCTTGTACAGTCTTCCTTTATATGTCTGAAAATTTTGCAAAGAATATGTATATAAGTTTAACAAAACAGAGAGATATCCAAGGCGATAACTAATATTAATATATCTATCTCTTATTTCAGGTTGGTCTGGGCGCTTATTTCACAATCGTTGGAACAAACGACTACACAGTCTCGGGCTTCATGAACTACTTACCTCTTGTATCTTTGATTCTTGTTATATATTGTTATAGTATCGGTAAGTAGTGTTTTATTATAATTCGGAGACTTCACACCTAACACACTGCCTAAATAATGTGAAGACAACTTTTTTAGTAGTCTATTTTTTTCAACATTCTTTTATAATTATTAACTGCCCACTAGGTATAATAACATCACTCTCGTGTTTATTATCAACTGGTACTTATTGATTAATAAAATTAAAATTATTATTTAAAGGTATTGGCAACCTAATGTTTGTTATGACACCAGAACTGTTTGATGGACCAGCTCGAGCGATTGGATTTTCAGTCTGTCTCATACCAAGTGCTCTACTAACATTCCTGATATCCAAATATTTTGCTCAAATAACTACTGCTATTGGTCCAGCTCCACCGTACTACTTCTTCAGCGCCATGTGTGTATTAGTCTTGGTATTGGTAATGATTTTCTTACCTGAAACTAAGGGGAAAACTTTCAAAGAGATTCAAATTGAATTAGAAGAAAAACTTGTACATGTTCAGTGTACTAAAAGAAAATAAAGGAATCAATATGTAGAATAGAAATGAAGTAAATATTCTGTAAGAGCATAACACTGCATTTAGCTAAAACAAAAAATAAAACTTACTTTAGTAAAGGAAACTAACTACTGTACGCTACGGTTTTTGAGTAAACGGTAGTGACTCAATTAATATAAGTAAAAAGATGTTATACATAATATATATTATATTTACATCATCATAAGATATTGTTTGTACATTACGATAGATGTCGTTGATATTTTTGTAAAATTATTAGTTGAGGTAAGTTTTATACCTTAATATAAGCAGCTTTATATGATGACATTTTTTTTAAGCTTGGTAAAAAATTATAAATTTATCCTGATACTCTATATCCATCTCACTTTTGAAAAGCCCTTACTACTACTTTCTTATGTGACTTGGAAAAATCTAACTTTCACGAAAGCATAAAAATTACTATTGTAATTGCAATGTTATAAATCTATTTATTTGTACATTTTAAGACTGCTAATAGGTGGTTTCTGTTTCGATCTCAGTGGGTAGTTGAGGGAACAGTGGCAAAGTTTATAGCAACAGTTAGATAGCTAGAAGTTTTATATTATTAGTTAAAAGTAATCACTTTGGAGACTTCATGGACTATATAATTTTGTTTAAAGTAAATTTTACTTATTTTATAATCTAAGTGCGATTCTAGTCATAAAATATTAAACTGGGTATTACTTATCTCTTGGATAAAATTACATAACGACAACAGTCCTGTAATGGTTCCAAATTATATTATTATTTCAATTGGGCTGTTATCGAAGATCAAGATAATATAATTCGACTTATTGTTGTATAAATTCTTGCTTTGAGTAATTATAAATATTGTTTATCAGACATGTGTATGTACTTTTTAAAAATATATTTATCTAAAGACTTATATATTGTTTCATTTCTCGGTGGTAGACCATAACATCAGGCAGCCGGCAAGGTTACCACCCATCGGACAAAGTCGTGCCGCAAAGCGACCTAGTCGTGTTCCGGCACGTTGTTGGATGAAGCCATATGGGAAATGGGTCTGAACAGCTGCGTTGCGTTGGCGAACCGGTTTGGAGTCGAGTTGGTGTTTATTGTGTAGGGTGCCTAGCCGAGGTGGGTAGCGGGAACCGAAGCGACGGCTTTCCGCTGGCCGCTCGCAGATAGTTGGGGGTCCAATTAGTAGGTCAGCCACCCACAAAAGGCTGCCCCGCCAGCTGCGTAAAATCCCAGGGTGGCTCCATCGTGCTGGTTGGCGGCCAGAGGAAGAGGCCCAATGGCGATCCTTGGGGGGGTTCGGGCGTCCCCGCAGTCTCCAGACTAGCCTCCCAGTGGCATGACATCACCAATTTCGACGTCGGGTTCGATACGTACCGCTTCGTTCAACTGCTGTTTCCCATCGTATTTTATTCACTCTTATATTTGTTAATGAAAAAGTCCAATGAAAAGATCAAGTTTTTATAGCGATTGCACTCCTCCTCATTTAAAGTGCAGCTCACTAATATCAGGGGCTTGCACTCTAATCTCCAACCTGTCCACCACCACCTCGAGACAGAGCAACCGCACTTGCTCTTTTTGACGGAAACGCAGGCACAATGTCCTTTGAGCACTGCGTACCTGGATTATCCCGGCTACTCGTTAGAGCAAAACTTTCGCTCGCATGCCGGGGTCTGTGTGTACACGCGGAACGACCTCTGTATCCTGCGTCTCCGTCACCTTGAATACCCCACTTTTTCTTCCCTACGGGTTTTAGTAGTCACAGGAAACGAAAAAAATCTTGAATGACTGAACCGTTCGCATAGCGGTGACCAGGAGACAACTAGATTATTTGAGTATCTCGGTGAGGCTGCTGATTTGGCTCTACATCAGTATCCTTCAGCGCAGCTCGTCTTTCTGGGGGACTTTAATGCCTGTCATTAGGACTGGCTGTTCCCGTACCAGAAGACCGACCATGCTGGGAGAGAAGCGTGGAACTTTGCGTTGTCCTTCGACCTCTTTCTGCTGGTGAGGCAAGCGACAAGGTTACCAGATGTAGTAGGCCATACAGCCAATTGCCTGGACCTTCTGCTGACAACTGATCCGAACAGGTATCGTGTAGAGGTCTCCTCTCTCTTGGGAACCCCCGATCGCTGTCTGGTGAAATCTGTGTTTACATATTCCCCACCAGCTTTCGAATCACATGGCGTTAGGCGAGTATGGAAATACAAGTCAGCAGATTGGGATGAATTGCGGCACTTTTTTTGCGTCTTATCAGGTCTGCTTCTCTTCTTTGGATCCGTCGAGTTGCGCGGACGCTATAACCGATGTGGTACATCAGTCAATGGAGTATTTCATTCCTTTTACTGGCGTACCCATCGGTGGCAAAGCTAGCCCATGGTGTAATGCCGAATGTGGTCATGCTGAAGACCGAAAACATTCGGCATACCTCATTTGGGCTGATGCTCGAAGCCACAAAGCTCCGGATGTACGTTTAAAGAAGAGAGCTTTTAACCAGGCTGTCAAGTCCTATGAAAAGGTATTACGGAACGGTGTATTGAGTCCAGAGCAAGAGCAGCTGCAGGAAAGCTGGCCGTTCTTGCGAAGGTCCGTCAGTATTTTACACCGTGACAGCTTCTTGTATTATACAAAGCACAGATCCGGTCGTGTGTAGAGTACTATGGTCATATATTCAGTGGTGCCGCAAAGTCTCATCTTGCGGTTCGGGACTCAATTAAGAGGCGAGCAAAGAGGCTTATAGGCGATCCCGAATTAGTAGAAGTCAACCTCCACAGCCTTGAATACAGGCGTAGAATTGCTAGCCTCTCAGTATTCTATAGGATACATTTTGGTGAGTGTGCGCTGGAATTATACGGCTTAATTCCTCCGTCCCGCTTCGATCGCAGGACGTCCCGACGCATGGCAGGTATCCATCCTTACGTTGTGGACATTCCCCCTGTCCGAATGAAGCGCTTTGCTTCATCTTTTTTAATTTGTACAATGAAGGACTGGTTTTTCCGTCCGAATACAATGTGGGTGTCTTCAAGAGAAGAGTGAATAGGTTACTAGGTTAATAGGTAATAAGGTAATAAGGTTAAAAGGTACAGATTTTGCTTTGTCACTGTTTTATATATAAGTAATATAATTTTTTTAATAACTTAATCAATGATACCAATAAATGGTTTTAAATTAGATTTTTAGGTCTTGTACTATCCACGATGTTGGTAAAATAATATTTTGTTGAGTTATCTGTATATAAATATAAAATATTACTGCTCCTTTGAGTACAACTTTTGACCTTTTTTACAATTGGGGTTGAGATCAGTGCCGTCAAATGCAAGATGTCTTATGCAACACAACTTGTATTTACTAAGTATATATACTAAGCACTATATTCTGTATGGTGCTTACTCTGCTCGTTTCTCGTACAGAAGTCCTGTCTTCGTCAGCCATATTCGAAATATATATTGTTTCAATGTAAAAGCTTTCTGTAAATTGCATAGTCCTATTGGCATTTTCCACTCATATTCTACGCATAATATCCTTAGCTATTTACGATCGATACCTTTCACATAACTCTGTGGGAATGAAACGTGAATTTGATTCGGATGTCATTATTATATATATCCCACTGTTTATTGTTTTCTAATAAATTCAAAGCTTGACACGCATTGCGAAAAGTTGCTCATGTGACAATGTTAACAATTTCGAAAATTTATAGAACCGGACCGATTTATCAAACTAGCATGCGAAAAAAATGGCATGGTTTATGATTATCGACTGGCTCCCCTCATTTGCATTTTGCAATTTCTTTATTAGTTACGTGATACGTGTAATAAGAGGAGGAGCCGTCCTATGTACATCTGAGTTTTGGCAAAAGTGTCTTCCTGTAACAAGGTGAAGAAAGCAGTTAGGGTCATACTAGGTGGATTAAATCCTTGTTGACGTCGAAGTTCAGCACTTATCACATCATCGATTTCATCTGAAATTATTTTATCGTAACACCAGATTAGTATTTGCGCGTGAGGAAATTCTCTTTTCTGCTATTCTAATGAATACATCCAGTAGCGCACAGAGCTAAACACTCTATATTTAACAATGAAATCCATTAACGAATTTTATCTGAAAACACGTGCCGTGTCATGTCTATCTACGGGTGATTGGCCAGGAAGTAATAGCTGCTGTATCTTGTTCCAAAATGGATCGCATGTAAAGGTGATAAGTCTGAACCCTCATAATGTGAGACAAATACCGTTGCATCTTGAGTATATTCATGCATGTGACGTAGATTGCCAATGTATGTAGATAGCAAAATAGTCACCTTCGAAACTTTGATAGTATTTCTGTTATTCACAACTGTATCTCGCAAAAGCATATAATCTTCGGAGCGAAGTTTGGTCTGATTCTAACAAAGGAACAGTAACCGTTTACAGGTGACACAACCGACGGCAAAATATGACTGTCCTCGTTGAACCAAATCATTAAGCGATAGGGGTCAAAATTTATTGTACTGGACTTTTTATTGATGTCTGCACCATTTACTGGGTTTATGATAAAATTCAAATGATATTCATATGCACTATCCTAGAAGTTTGCTAGATAATGCAAAGCATCATAACAACCTTACAGTTCTGTGACCTTTATTGATCGTTTCTTCTATGGAGAACACTATCTCTAATCTGGATTTGATCTTCAACTATGGCAATAGCTACTTCATCTATAGTTGGAGTATATATCTTCGGGCATGTTCTCAAATGTGCGTTTAGTCGACGTGTATACCAATCTTGTGGGTCTGGTAGCATTATTCCCATTGCCGTTTTGAACAGACGCATCAAATTGCTATCTTCGTGAAGGAGCTTCTATAGTTGCGAAAGGATGGATTTTTTAGGTCTGTATTCTACAATGTGCATCAACGTCATCTGTTATCATCGATAAAGTACATTTGAAGGAGTTTATAGTAACAATTTGAAATAGGGAGCAGGAAGTCAGCATTGAAATATATTTCACACAATTTCCGTCCCAAATGATGACATTTGGAAGCAAGAGTTATATTTCCTGGTGTTCAATAGGACATGCGCCGATTCAGCAGTCTATCCAGCAAGTAGAATTGTAAAGTGCTTCAAGTGACAATCTGTATTTCCTCCAGCTCATCACATCCCTTCATATCATTACATTATTGAACCTTAGAGCGTGGCAGTTGCTTTAGACATAACTCACTTGACCAATGACAAATAGGCGAACATGAACTATAATCCTCAGTTGGATTGTACTAGAATGCAAGACTGTATTCTAGATTCAGATCTGTTCTTATATGGGTACGTGCTTTAGCTAGCCTTGACTTTTTTGGTTCATTTTGTTGTGATCTGTTGGTGTTCAACACAACTGCCGTGTTCGTATTCGAGCATCTTCAAACCTGGCTGCTCGTTTCTGTGCTGGTTCAGTGTTACGCGCGTCGATGGTCTGTTGAATGGTACTAAGCATAGCAGTGTATAGCATGTTCGTCTCTTATGCAGATGCCCGCTCTTTATCAGTCATATTCGAAATCTGTTTTCTTCCGTTTTCTCACAGCTCTAGGTTAAAAAACATGAGAGATAAAACAAAACGTTTAATAACAAAAGAAAAACTCATCTCTCATGATTTTCATAGGTGTAGTTGATATCATAGTTGCATAGATGAGACAAAGTACAGAACTAATCCGCAAGTTGCAAAAAAATTTATTCAAAAGTACACAAAACTTAACCTGCACTTACGTTTTGATGAACAGCGCCGTGAAATCGCATACCCATACGTATGATTTGTGCTCACGTTTTTTGTCATCAAACAGTAATTAGTATAAGAGAATATTGTACACTAGCTGATTCCCGCCCGCTTTGCTGGGCAAATAACAACAAAGAATCGCAAACTATATGTGGGTTAATTGAAAATAATCACAAATTGTATGTGGGTAAATTGAAAATAATTACAAATAATCACATACTGTATGTAGGTAAATAGAAAATAATCACTAACTGTATGTGAGTTACGGAACCCTAATCCTATGAATAAACATAGTGAGAGGCCAAATAATTTTAATTTCTACTGCAATGGAATGAGAGAAGGGAGGGAGCGGGGGGTAAACTTTGCAGTTTTTTAGCTGTAACTTTGGAACGGTTTGGAACTTTTCAAAATACTTTCTCATTGCACCTAATCAATATGTCAGGAGTCTTGTGTCTAAATTTCAGCTTTCTTGGTATAACGGTTTGGGCAGTAGAGCGATGAATGAGTCAGTGAGTGAGTGTCTTTGTGCTTTATATATTAAGATGTAACTGCGGTTGTCATTAGCTAGTATTGTGTCTGTTCAAAAACAGAAAAAAAAAAAATCTCGAAACTTTCGAGTTTTTGAAAATTGTTTACAATTTATTATTTATTAATACTTCATGGTAAAATAATACCATTATCTGCATTATCTATCAGTCAACCAATCAGATTGTATATTTTATATTAAATTACTTTTTTATTTTTCTGATTATTGCCACAATCTTACAATAATCGATTAATGGAGCATTTGACAGTGTTATTTACTGTTACTCGTCGTCCTTTTTCTTCCATATCGTCTTTCACACCATCCATCCTCTTTTGTCGGTCATCCTCTACCTTTGTAGTCTTCCACTTTTATATTACTAATATATATATGTTCTTATATCTATTAATGTGGATACATTTTAATTTATTGACAGGAGCAGAACCCCAAACTTCTTTTCGCTTCACTAATGGACTAGAGTTAATTTTTTTTTTAGCCCACACTGACAAACCTATGACCTATTTGATTATAAGCACTATATTATAAAAAATAGTTTGGTTTCTTTCCTACTCGCCCAACAATAGAAATAAAAATAGAAATTATACATTGAAAGGAATCGGATAAAAATGCTACTACAGCTTAACGGATTACATCAATGATGGAATGATGATATATCTTGGAAATGAATTGTATTTTAGTTATTAACTACTAACCTACGCAAACCTTTTGAAGATGTTTGTTATTCTTGTTTTTGGTCGCTGTGCATGCTTTTGTAGCAGCACCATATTTAAATGGCAATACTCGTACTGCATTTTATACCTAATTGAAAATTACTTATACAATATAAAAATGAATGTTTTTTTAATATATTTAAATATATTCGTCACATAAAGCATAATGCACAGCACTAACTTCGTTTCGCATCGCTGTCGTGTCATTTGGGTAGACCTCGAAGAATTCGGTCTGCCCATTCATTTGTCCCCTACTTTCGAATTTTTGAAAAATTTCTTCACAGGAGGTCTTCTTATGACCCCCTGAGTCCGAAATGACCATTGGTCAAAAAGTTTATATATATATATATATATATATATATATATATATGCGTGCGTGCGTCCAGATTCGACTTTTGTCAGCACGATAGCGGCCGCAGTTTCGCTCGGATCGCTTTCAAACTTTGCACAAAAATCAACCATCCAAAAATGAAGGTCAAGTTTGTTAACCAGAGAAATCCGGACACAGGGGGCGCTAGGGCCTCACTTTTTCTGATTTCAGTTTTTCGACCATAACTTTTTTCCTATACAAAGAAGATCAATCGCGTTCATATTATACGATGTCTTTGATGAATACCTATAACTAATGTAGATAAACCGAAAACCTAACTTCAATAACTTAGGGGTGGGGGTAGAAAAACCGAAAATTTTTGGAAAAAAAATCATAACTTTTTTCTGGTAAACATTCTTACATCACAAGTATTTTTAATAGAAAGGTTTTTTTTTACTTTAAATTTAAGTATTACAAGTTTGGCCCGTAAAAGGTACCGTTTCCGAGAAAAAAAATAAAAACCACTTTTAGCTTGAAAATTTAAGTTAGGTAAAACCACGTCAACTTTTTTCTGGTAACATTCCCTCGTCTCAAATATTTTTAATAGAAAGGTTATTTTTTACTCTAAATTTAAGTACCAAAAGTATTTCCAAAAAAGATACCTTTTCTGAGAAAAAAAATTAAAACCGCTTTTTGCTTGAAAATGTTTGATGTAAACAACGGCATCATGTATTATTCTTAGGTAGTGAGTTATATTTTAAACGAGTTACACACGAGGTCTACCCACGCGTGTCCCCCTGTGGGCACGGATTTTTTTACTTGTGATGAACTAATGTGCCGTTCTTTTATATTTTATCTTTTGTCTTATATATTTTAAGTTTAATTAATTTATTGTTGTGTTAGTTTTTCTTCGATTTACTCCTTTTTCACTATCAAACAAACATATAAAACTTTCCTCCTCATATTAGTGTAGATTAATGTGTAATATATTTTATACTTTAAACTAACTTAACTTTAGTGCGTCCCAACCAATCCTGGTGATCAATTAGATCACTCTCTACTTACTTCTAACCCAAAGGACTCCAATAAGAAGTGGCCAGATACTAAATACTCTTTTAACTTAATTTTAATTACCTTCATAATTAAGTGAAGCGTAAGGATTACAACATGTCACTAGTTCTGTTATAATTTGTCATTTACAAGAAATTAAATAAATATAACTTTATAAATTCGCAATGTTAACCCTTAATCGTGCCGAAACAAAAAATATTTTTTTGGTGGCTTGAGTATAAGTTCTTGTGTCATGTTAGATATCAGTGTATATAAAATAGTATTTAAATTACTAAAAGTGAATATAATGTTTTCACGGTTGGGAAATAATTTCCCTTTGCCTGTTCGTGGACAGCCAAAGTGGGAAATACTTTCCCTTTGCCTGATTACGTCTATAAATTTAAATAAGTTAGTAATTTGCCGTAATTTTACTTTACTTTTTTTTTAATTAAAAAAATATTTATTCATTTAAGTGAAATAGTTTAAAACAATCTTACGGGCATAGAGACACTCGTGTGGAGCACAAAATGTTGGTGCGTTTTTCTTTATTTTTTGTGCTGCAAAATCGGCACCTTTTGTAAGTAGATCCTTTTTCAGGAAGATGCACGCCAACATATTGGAGCCGAATTTCATTCAGGACACCAAAATTCTCACCTTTCTTATTTTTATATACTATGGTGCCCCTTCTGGTGTCACTATCATAATTGATTAGGCCTCGCGCCAACCGTAACCTAAGATCCTTGTGGGAGTCGCTCGTAGTTCTATGGAGAGTTGTATACGTTATATACGAATTTATTATGGCAGCATCAAACAAGAAAGAAAAAAAATCTCATTCAAAACTTCTAATATTGCGGCTTATGGGATATGACGATCTGAAGTGATCGAAACGATAGACACCTCCCATAGAGCGCGTATAATCTGCAATTGCTTTTGGACACAAGACGTCTGCTTTGATGCCATCTTTTTGTGTAAAAAAATTGTCAAAACCCAATAACGTGTTTATTGGCAAGTTTTGACTTAATTTCCAAATAACATTGTATCCTAAGCCTTCGTGTTCCATATTATCATCCCTTCCAGTATACACCTCAAATTGATATAGGTAACCAGTTTTAGCATCGCATCTATCCCACACCTTGAATCCGTGCTTAATCGGCCCCTTAAATTTCACCATACTTTCGTCAATAGACTGAATACTCGAGTTAGCTGTTTGTTTCTGAAAAATTTCATTTAGTTCTTCTATAAATGGTCTTAGCTTGTACAGTTTGTCATACTTCGGGGAGTTTTTAGATGGCGCTAGAGAATTATCATATAAATGTTAAATTTCAGTTATTTTCTTAAATCTTTTTAGTGTAAATATTCTAGATATCTCAGAGTTATTATAAAATGGATCAGTCGACCAGTAATATTCCATATTAGGTAATGGATTAAGTCCCATCATAATTAATATACCTAAATAAGCACTCATATCGTTATCTGGTACATCAGACCAGTTTCTGCTCAATTGTTGGTGTGCATATTTATTGGTCTGTTCGGCAATTTTTTCTATAAGATATCTCGGAAAGAATTTATTAAATATTTGTATAGGTTGTGTTTTGTGAGTATAAATAGAGTGGGGTATAATTTCATTCAAAAAGTCTGGAATGCTATGAATATGATTATCAATTTTCTCTTCGCGAGGATTATTGTTTAGTCTTTCTATTCTCTCAATTCCAATAGTAGGTCTTGCTGAGATTAGTTGATCGTTAGAAATTGGTTCTATTAGTTCATTTGGCAGAAGCCAAGACGCTGTAGCAAAGCAAAGTGGTGGCACAGAAGCTGTAATTTTTGGGTATGTTGGTAAAAGCAATGATACTATATGTTTGTGAAAAAACAGGAATACTTCGGCTGGATGTTGAAGGCCCTTGTAAAATTTACCTTTACGAGTGAGGATGGAGATATCTCTGTTTTGTTTACAGTATAATTTGGTGAGGGATCTAAAGTTTGTTTACCAAATATTTCCTCTAAACGTTTATCAACTAAGTCTTCTGAATTTGTGAGGTAAAATGAATCTGTTGGACTTGTCAGGCAATCGCCATAAATATCATCATCATCAGAAGTGTCAATATCCGATAAATCAGAAAGTTTTCTAATACATTTTCAAGAGCTTTATCATTAATTTTCAATCTTTTAAAAGACATGATCTAAAACAATTGAAGCCAACAATAAATAAAAGAATTAAGTAATTGACAAAAATAAAAAATATCTACAAAAATAAATCCCTACTTTTTTATATTATATATATGACGATAAAACAAAAAAAAATAGAAATAATATTTTTATTCCGACATGCTTAATTGGTTTAGACATTATTTTTTACATTTTAGTATTTGAATATAAGGGTGGTTTTAGTTTTAAAATAAATATATTATATTAAGTTATAATGTGATGCAACTCATTCAGAGCTAGCATATTGTATTAATTGCAATTTGATGGGTTGATTATTATATACTGGTTTGGAATTACAAATAAAATAAATTATTAGAGCTTACTTTTTTGTGAACAAGGATTCAACTACGTCCCAGTTGTTGGAGTTCGCGTGAACGTTCAGCACCACCCAGTCGTGAACATTTAAATATAAAGTCAAAAATAATTTATTAAATAGATATTTTTTATGGAATAAGAATATTTAGCATGTGAAATATATTATAACAAAAATAAATATTATGAAATTAAAGATCACAACTCACAATTAATATTGAGTTTCCATCTCCAATACTAATGACTCCATCCAAAAGTTCTGTTTTGCTTTTCAAACTCTTGTATGTGTGTAAAGAGAAACTTCTTCCTAATATTATTCTTTTCAGAGTAACTTCTACTATTTGTTGGGGTTCTGTGATGTTGTTAGGGTCTTTATCTGACTGGGCTAGTATTACTGTAAAGCAACATATCTGCTTGGTATTTTATAATTTTTAGTACCATAATATGTTAATCAGCATAGTGTTATTGTCATATATGCATTTCATTAAACTTAAATTTGTATACAACAGATAATAATAAAATATATCCAAGTACAATTCTAGTCTATAAGCCTGCAAGAAAACTAGTCTCTATTGAGACCATGGGACAGAAAAGTGTTATATAGTTACTTAAATCCAAAACTTTAGGTGACACTAAACTAGATAAAGGCAATAGTGTGTTTTTGGTATTATTTACAGAATTGAACACACTATCAACTGCCTGGCCGGGGTATGACTTCTGTCCTATAGTTAAGTTCTCTTGCGGTGAAAGCTAAAAGTTTTAATACATATATTCATATATTGATGTATCATTAAGCTTTCATTAGAGACGATAAATAAATATTGTAAGTACAAAACTCTTAAGTATTTATTCTATTTACGATTGTCATAAAACTGTTTTATATTAAATCACAAAACTTACAACATCATTATCAAAACTTTACAAAAGCCTTAGCCTTAGTTTCGCTTGTATTCCAATAATCATCATCATCCATTATCTTACAATGAAATAATTTGTCTATTTTATTAAATGTTTATTTACAAAAATTCAAAACATAAGTAATTTTTTTATGTTAGAACATCTTTTGTCAATTGATAGCTATTGTTGTTTATTATTGCTATCGGCGTGGATGAAAGAAAGATAAATTTTATGATAATTTTTTGAGGTGTTTTTTTGATCGTTGGTTATATAGATAATATATACATACTTCTTAATTAATAAGAAATAACTAGATTCATGCTAAATATAAAAGAAGGTTAAAGTGATTTACTATTTAATTTCATTTTAATAATACCATTATACAATGTTAATAACACTAGGGGCGCAACAGACCCTCAATTTCGACTGCACTCGCGAAATCTCGGGTGCCGTTTGCATATTGAGCGAAGCAAGCCCAGTGTAATGACTCATCGTTTCCCATTGACTTCTATGGGATATCACTTTTTTGACGATTAATCCTCAACGACATGACATTTTTCAAAAATAAATTTTTTAAAACCATCAAATGTGTGTCTTTTTGATTGCAAAATTTCATAATTTTTCGTTAAGTAGTTTTCGAGTCTATTCGTTACAAAGAATGTGAGAAAGTCACCAGTAGAGTGCTCCGCTCGCTACACTCGCTTCGCTTAATTCATATACAAAAGTGGTTTATGCAACCAACGCGTCATGGCAGCATATTATAAGAACAACAATAAATACTGGTAGTGCCAAATTATTATTTAAGTAGAGAAGAAGCAGACGTTTTCGATGGCAATAGCTAGTCGTTAATATGACAACTGTATCCATGAATTACGTGTAAGTTGTTCAAACATGTTTGCTCTGTTGTCAGACCTTTTACAATATCATTTTATTATGAATATCGACGATTTTTTTTTACTTTTCTTTAACTCTTTCACTTTCCGATAGTAAACAAATATATATTGCGTCAGTATTCTAAATTAAGAAATGATTGTAGTCAATTAAAACCGACTATTAGTCATAATTAATACGACAGGAAATATATTATTTAATTCGATTAGATTAGATTAGATTTGATGAAAATTACATTGGATTAATAATACTGGAATCAAACATATTGAAATTGCGTGCAATAGTGCGTGCGTAATGCGTGAACAGTTTATTTTATTTACATTCCAATTGATATAAATAGTTTATTCTATTAAAGTTTTTTGAAACTTTAATCTCTCCTATGTAATTCAGGATATAATAAGAATTAATTAAGAACACTTTCAAATATACTATATATAAAAAAAATCTGATATAAAATTAAAAATGACTATTATACCGTGGTAAAATTATCGTAAAACTTATCCGTATGTCTTATGTTTGTATATAACTTTTTGTCTGAATGTGTTCTCATGTGTTTTGGTTTTAATGTATGTATTTTCGTTAGCTGTCGTAGCGTAGCCTGCCCAAGTTTTCAGTATTTTTTTTATGCATGATAAAGAAATATACGGTAAGGACAAGGTAAGGTAATATACAGCTAACTACAGACCTATCGCCATTACTTCTCTTCTCTCCAAAATAGTGGAGATCAATAACAATCGACAGCTCTTAACGTACCTCGAAGATCACTAGTTGATCAATGACCGGCGATCGAGTTTTCTCACTGGGCGGTCTCACAGGTTCTCCACGGTTTTGCTCGGATCCTAAGCCCTTGAACACTGGTGTACCCCAAGGCTGCGTGCTATCCCCAACTCTGTTCCTCCTGCAAATAAAATACGATTCCTTATCCATAATCCGTCTTATTCCATTTTTTTGGGTCAGGTGCTGTATGTCAATTGCTTCTCCGCTCTCCTTTCAGAGACCACCATGGGGTAAAGACAGCAAAGAATTAGCTATATCATTTTTCATGCACACCATCTTGGATATCTTCGGCTAGCCCTCTTTTTTATAACCATCCCTTACCATATTCATACTTAGGTTCTTTTTGTTACATACTTTTTATCCTTCCTCCTTACGTTTTGGATATTACGATGAAAAGATTCCTTTACGTCTAACTTTTCTTTTTTGTTACTTTCAAACTGCTTCTTACAGACTCATTTCCTTTCCACACCACACATCCATCTTAATATTCATATCTCAGTAGCATACATTAATGAGCCTTTTTTCTATTTTTTTGGTTTCCAGCTTTCCTATCCATAGAATACGGTAGTTCGTATTATTGTTTTAATATATTTTCTATTAAGTCTTGGGGGAAAATAGGGGTCACATACTGTTCCCGTGATCTGCGTTTGACCACTGAGTCATGTTACCGAGTCTATCGCTAAACTGTTAAGGTGCATCGTTAAGTGGAAAGACTACCAAAGTCGTAAGACATGTGTAGACATGAGCAGAATTATATTCCTAAAATATTAACGTGTAATTGTGATATCAAATGGCTTTAGCCAATATATTGTTAGTAATCAGTAAAGGCATTTTATATGGAGTGCACCGGTTATCTTTATGGCGACATCGGTTTCGAAATAAATTTCTACACAAACCCCTATCACTTGCTTGTGTTTCCATTCCATCATTCTCTTTTCTTATAAGGGTTTATCCAGATCAATACATCGCATTTTTTTTAACTGATAAGTAATTATTTAGAAATCCTTGTCTTCAGTTTTTCTTAAGAAACTCATGTCTCTCTTATAGGTACAGAACTAAAATCTTTATTCTTAATAAAGAGGAAAATTCAAACTAATGTGTCATAAATAAAAATATCCATAAACCGTTTATCACTTATTGATATTAAATAATCAGCTCCGAGGTTGCCAATTTATAATGACAATAAAATATCTTGATCAATAAATCAATCTTTTCGATAGTTACTGTCAAATAACAATTGAAAAGATTCATTCTAAGTGATAGCCTGTTGCATATAAAGTGTAAAATATTAATATATATATTTATATTTTAATAATACAAGTTGAAAATTTAGTATTGGTGGTGCCTCAAGGACTGGAAAATGAAAATAAATTTATCTTCAGCTTTAATTCGACAATATGTTATCATTACTATTGGTAAAGATTTTAGTATATTCTTGAAATAATTAAAACAAAACAATAAAAATATTAATTAAATCGTCTATATATTTGTTATCAATGACTTTTATTAAAAGTACTCGATGTCTGTTAACCAGGTAAGTATGATTATATAAAATCTTCCGCTTCGCTTTCGCATTTGTTGGTAAGTTCAATTTTACCCGCGATTTTATCGGTGTCTTTTATATTTTTTTCTTACCTTACCTGAAATGCGCCAAAACTTGCGCACACTATAGAGAAATATAAACAACAGTATATTATTTTTGCAAAATAATATATTGTATTGTTAACAGATCTCTTATAACATAACATTTGCGTCATCATAATCTGTTAGTATTTTTTAACAAGAACAGTCAAACGGTTAAAGTGTTATAGCCATACAGACATACATACAAAATAATAAAAAAGAGTAGAAATCAGTGCATCGTAAGACGATTGTTTAACGCTAAATTTTCAAATGTACAGACTTAATCACTACTTTTATGTAGTAGCAAAAGATATAAAGACAACTTAGTAATGGTTGGATAATACGAGGAAAAATACGGTAATATAAAAATATATATATATATATATATATATATATATATATTGAAAAAAATGTAATAGATAACATAATCTTTTATCTTCATATCTTTTTTAATTTTTGTAAATTTGTTATAATGTCTATGGAACTCCAAATGTAATGTTCCATTCTTTTTAATAACTTTTTGATTTCAATTTTTTTCTATATTATGTACAATAAAGTATATTCTATCTATATCTATCTATATAAGTATGAAAATGGTGACGATTAAACGAAATGTTCAGTTATAGCATTAATGCTTTAGTAGACTGACCGTCAGCTACTTCACTGTGTTTATTTTAATCTGACGTTTTAAATATTTTGCAACATTCGTAATTACAAGGTGAGGAGATGTAGGTCCACCTGAAAGTCAGTTAACTCGACTCAAATAGTTTCTAACTTTCCCAGGTGCAGGTTTCAGAATGTTCACAAAATGCAATTACAGTATTTGAGGTATGGTCACAAATATAGGACTTTGCATAGCTTATAGGCATGTTAGATAAGCTTAAAATTAGAATTTTATTTAATATCAATGGCCTCGCCAATTACTCTTGCTATATAATGATGTTCTCTATCTTGGATTCCTTGGTTTATCAAATATAATATATTGATTGGTATATTTTAAGATTGACTCCGTTGATCGTTTTTTGATCCCCTTATCCCCTTTCGGTTAATTGTCTAACTTTTTTAATTGCAAGAACGGCCGAGCTCAATTTGATTGCGAGTACTGAGAGATGTGGGTTCCACTGGAGCTTTTTATCTAAAGTTATATCTAAGAAATTTGTTGAGTCAGTTAGTTCTAACACTTTATTGTTAAGAAGCAAGCTAGAATTTTGACTTTTACTTTAGGAACTGTTAACAGCATTTAGATTTTTTTGTAATAATACTAATTTATTACTTGGCACGGGATACGTGACAGAGTACTGTTTACTTCGTCATTAATCTTTTGACGCTCAATTTTAAAAATAAGCGAAGTATCATAGCAAAAAGCACAATGTCACATAAATATTTCACGAAAAAGCATGTCATTAATATAAAGTAAAAATAAAAAGGTGCAAAGAATAGATCCTTATGGAACACCCATCCTTAGGTGAGAACTAGCCGAATTAGAATTACTTACGTAAACCGTCTGGACTCTTTGATTCAGGTAAGGGACAATAAGATCAAGATCTAACACTCATCCAGTATTCAAGATCAAGATTACTGGATGAGAGTCCGTTTAATGCCAAGAAAGTACAAATTTAAGGGTAACAGTTAGAATCACATTATTTAGTACCACTCAAATTCTTAATATATTGCTTGAAAGTAATTTTTGGGTAATATATTACTTTTGGTACGTTACTTTAAAGGTTATTTGTCTTGGTCTATGATTGAGGATCACTTGGAGAACATCTATGATATCAAAATAAACAACCATAAGAATTTAAAAATCATTCAGTCTATGGTACTATTTTTTTAAACACTACACTCCTGGTTGTCAAATATATAAGGAAAAATAACATAATCAATAAACGCATAATATTATTATCAAAATATGAAAATCAAAGAAAGACATTATAAAGCCTAGCTGTAGTCACTTGATTGCTGCTCGTATAAAGGCTGGCTTGAAAACAATAGTCCAATCATCTTGCAATAGTTATAAAACACCTCTTATAGCGTAGCTTCCCTTCCCTTCTTTCAGATGGATCATCTGCTTATTGCCTTTTACAACACTCTTTTTCTACATTCTATTAAAGAGATTAGTTGAAAAATAAAAAAGTATCTCTAAATATAAAATTGTTATAAGTACATTTTAATTTATCAAAAACAGTACAATTGTTAACACGTTTACCACATTGGCACTTCAGAAAATATATTTATTTTAGTAAATTTCGGAGCATTAACGACAGGAATGAGTTTGGGATGGTCGTCACCAGTTATCGTGAAACTTCGTAACGGCACAGATACTCCGTTGTCAAGACCTATCACGGAGATAGAAGGGTCATGGATCGTATCAGGAGGATATTTGGCGGCTGTCGGAAGTAAGCTTATTATTTTTTTTGCTACAAAATACTATAAACATAAACTGGTGCGAGAACGTTTGAAAGTGGAGCAGGAAATATGAAACTGATATGGTAATATTAAGTTCGCCGTTAGTGTGCCAAATTGTTTAAACATTATTTTTTAAACTACGTTGTAAAAATAATATAGGTAAATAAACAGGTATGATAAGATTCGCTGAGTTAGTAGATGATAATTATTATAACATGTGATCTTAAAAAAGTAATCGGATAAAAATATATACCATAGTTTTCTAAATATTAATGATTTTTATATTTTCGCAGCAAACATTTTAGGTGGAATGCTTATAGATAGAATTGGTCGAAAGTTTTGCTTTATTCTGGTATCAGTTCCAAAACTACTCCTGGCTATATGGACCATATTTGTGACCGAAGTGTGGATGCTTACATTTTGTAGAGTGGTCATGGTGGTATGTGATTGTTTCGTTATGATCGTAGTTCCGGTATACGCTTCAGAAATAGCCTGTGTAAGTATTAAAAATCTAAAGTTAAGCTTATTTGATTTATTGTGTGTGGAAATAAAATAGAATCATAACATACTCGTAAGTACGTTGTTCAAAATATAGTTATTAAAGAATCTAATCAAATTAACACTAATCAGTGTAACAGATATGAGAAAATCGTTTTAGGAATTAATATATCTTATTATTTATAGTTTATAACTATTACAAAATTACAAAGTACTTGTTCATTAATATATGCCAGAAGAAATTACATCTATATCTATTTAGAATTCCAACAAAGAAGCGGCTTGGTATGTTAAGTTCATATCCTACCCAGAAGAACACGAAGAAACGTGAACTCGTTAATTGTTATCAACTGTATATCTTTTACATATTCATAATCTTTTCAGAAAGAACACCGTGGATCCTTGGGCACATTTTTTAATATATTCATATGTCTGGGGACACTCATATCTCTATCTATAGGTCCCTTTTTATCATACGCAGCATTCAATATTTTCATAGCGGCTCTTGTTGCTGTAACAACTTTACCTGCTATTTTTTTACCCGATAGCCCATTCTATCTGCATAAGAAAGGTAATAATTTTTTTATTACATATACTATTAAATATACTATGCAGAAGATAATTAATAATCAACAATACTAGAAATAAAACTTGTGTCATTTGGGGTCATGTTCCTTCCTTTTGCAAACTGAGCAAATAATTATTCCAATTAATTGAGGTGGACGTAATGTGACAATTTTTTACATCATATCACGTCGGTGAAACACTTCATTCTTTGTCATTCTTGCTTCTCCACCTGTGGGTGGAGTGTGTGATAAACAAACGACGATGACGACGAATGACGATCTTCAGCTCCCTCTTTTATAATTACAATTTAGTATTTAATACATAATATATTTATAATAATACAATACAAATATAATAAAATAAAATTTCAGGTTGTACTAATGGTGCAATAAAAGTCCTATCTGTAATCCGAGATTCCGATGAAATAATCAAGGAAGAGTTGCAAGATTATAAATTATCGAGCATGGAAGACAAGATCGATATGATGGCATTATGGAAAAATAAAATATTTATAAAAGCGGTATTATTGGGAATATTACTATGCGTTGGCTGTAATTTGATAGGTTATAATGCTGTGGGATTCTATTTACAAACGATTTTGGAATCGACAAACAGTAGCTTGCAACCAGAGATAGCATCAGCTATAATCGGTGGTATACAATTATTTGGTGCCTTCTGTACTTCTTTTATTACAAATAATTTTGGGAGACGACCTATTTTATTTTATTCTCTCTTTGGCATGTGTTGTGGTATGGTAAGTTTGTGTTTTATTTATCATTCTACTTCTCTAATGCCTAAGTTATATGTGTACACTTCTTCAAGCCAGAAAACCTAGGTTATATGTCTACCCTTCCTAACGACAAATTTTGTGTTATATACTGTAGGATAGGATAAATTTATTATAAATAATTATTTATTATTTAGATTTTGACTTCATAAATGTGTGCCTTCTTGCAATATTTTTATAAATTGACTGCTCTTTAGAAAATTTAACTATTTTCAATCTTTGTACCGTCTTCCTTTCTATATTTAAAAATTTTATAAAGAATATGTACATACATTTAACAAAACAGATAGATATCCAAGGTGATAGCTAATACTAATATGATATCTTATATCAGGTTGGTCTGGGCGCTTTTTTCACAATCGTTGGAACAGACGACTACACAGTCTCGGGCTTCATGAACTACTTACCTCTTCTATCCTTGATTCTCGTTATATATTGTTATAGTGTTGGTAAGTAGTGTTTTAATATAATTCGGAGACTTCATACTTAACACACTTTTGCCTAAATATTATGAAAACAACGATTTTAGTAGTCTATTTTTCAACGTTCTTTTATAACTATTAACTTTAGTCTATGTTTAGTGCTCACTAAATGTAATAACATCATTCTCGTGTTTATTATCAGGTTGTACTTATTGATGAATAAAATTAAAATAATTATTTAAAGGTATTGGCAACCTAGAGTTTGTTGTGACACCAGAACTGTTCGATGGACCAGCTCGAGCGATTGGATTTTCAGTCTGTCTCATGCCAAGTGCTCTACTAACATTCTTGATATCCAAATATTTTGCTCAAATAACTACTGCTATTGGTCCAGCTCCACCATACTATTTCTTCAGCGCTATGTGTGTCATAGTCCTGATATTAGGCATGATTTTCTTACCTGAAACGAAGGGGAAAAGTTTCAAAGAGATTCAAATTGAATTAGAAGAAAAAATTGTACATATTCAGTGTACTAAGAGAAAATAAAGCAGTCAATATGTAGAATAGAAATAAAGTAAATATTCTGTAAGAGCATAACACTGCATTACAAACATAAAATAAAACTTACTTTAGTAAAGGAAAAGTACTTAAGTAAACGGTAATGACTCAATTAATAAAAGTGAAAAGATGTTATACATAATATATATTATATTTACATCATCATAAGATATTGTTTGTACATTACGATAGATGTCGCTGATATTTTTGTAAAATTATTAGTTGAGGTAAGTTTTTTAACTGAATATAAGCAACTTCATATGAAAATACAATTTTTTAAGCTTGGTAAAAAATAATACATTTATCTTGGTACTCTAAATCCATCTCACTTTCTCTTAGGCTTCTTTTTAGAAGTTTCACTTCTGCCCTATCTGCAGACACACATTGATATTTATTTTGTTTTAGGGTTGTTTTTTGAAAAGCGCTTAATATTACATTTTTATGTGACATGGAATGGTTAACTTATGATTTTTCTGAAAAAAAGTCGATTTTCACACGAAAGCATTAAATGTCCTTTCGATTGTAATTGCAATGTTAGAAAGGTGCTGTCTGATTCGATCTCAGTGGATAGTTGAGGCAACGGTGGCAAAGTTTATAGCAACAGTTAGATTGCTAGAAATGTTATATTCTTAGTTAAAAGTAATTATTTTTCAAATATCATGGACTATATAATTTTTTTGAAAGTAAATTTTACTTTTTTTATAATCTAAGTGTGATTCTAGTCATAAAATGTTAAACGGGATATTACTTATTCCTTGGATAAAATTACATAACGACAACAGCCCTGTAATGGTTCCAAATTATATTATTATTTTAATTAGACAGTTGTCGAAGAACAAGATAATATAATTCGACTTATTGTTGTATAAATTTTTGCGTGAGTATTTATAAATATTGTTTATTAGATATGTGTATGTACTTTTTTAAATATATTTATCGAAAAACTTATATATTGTTTCATTTAATATATGTAATATGACTAAGATATGTTATTATCAAAAGATTAGATTTCTGGTTAACAACTTTATTAATAATCAAAAGAAAAACCATAACGCATAATACGCTTTGATTAGATGCTTATACAATACTTGTTTAAAGAAAAATAATAATTAGTTAGTAAATAAATAGTAACGAAATAAAGGTACAGATTTTGCTTTGTTACTGTTTTATATATAAGTAATATTATTTTTTTATAACTTGATCAATAATACAAATAAATGGTATTCATAGATTTTTGTCTTGTATTATCCATGATGTTGGTAAAATAATATTTAGTGGAGCAGCAGCATGAGGTTATTTGTGTATAAATATGAAGTATTATTGTTCCTTTGACTACAATTTTTGACCTTTTTTTACAACTGGGGTTTGAGATCAGTGCCGTCAAACTCAAGACGTCTTATACAATACAATATAAATACTATCTGTACTCTACCACACTTTGCAGTGGTATATTCCGTATGGTGCCTACTCTGTTCGTCTCTAGTACAGATGTCCGCTCTTCGTCAGTCATATTTTAAAGCCGTATTTATTAAAGTTTCTATGTAAAAGCCTTCTGTAAATGCCTTATTGGCATTTTCCACTCATACTCTAGTTAAAATATCCTTAGCTATTTACGATTGCTTACTCTTCCAATAACTCTGTGGAAGATAAAGGAAAGTAGCGGATCAATAAAGCGCGAATTTGGTTCGAATGTGTCTAATTACATACATCATTATTATATATATATATCCCACTGTTCGTTGTTTTCTAATAAAGTCTAAGCTTGACACGCTTTGCCGAAAGTTGCATGTGTGACACCGTTAACAATTTTCAATTACTCGAAATATCTAGGACCAGACTCATTTATCAAACAAGCATGCGACAGAAAAAATACTCATCTTGACTTGGAAGCGCTGTATAAAGTCTTTCAATAGTATTTTGCTTGAAAATGCCCGGTCTTTGACTATCGACTGACTCCCCTCATATGCATTTTGCAATTTCTTTATTAGTTACGTGCTACGTGTAATCAGAAGAGCAGCCTCCTATGTATACCAGAGTTTTGGCAAAAGTGTCTTTCTGTAATAAGGTGAAGAAAGCAGTTAGGGTTACACTAGGTGCATTAAATCCTTGTTGACATCGAATCCCAGCACTTATCACAACAGCGTGAGAATTCACTTTTCTGCTATTCCACTGAATACATCCAGCCACCACCATCCACCCAGCGCAAAGAGCCAAACATTTTATATTTCACAATGAAATTCATTAGCGGCTTTTGTCTGAAAACACGTGTATCTATGTATGGCAAACTAGTCAACTTCCCAACGTTGATACATAGTGTTACTGTCATTCACAACTGTATTTCGCAAATGAATATAATCTTCGAAGCAAAGTTCGGTCTGGTTCAAAAAAAAAGGAACAGTAAACGTTCCGTTTTAATTTTTGCAAACCTATCCACAATGTACACATGAAACAACTGACGGCAAAATATGACTGTGTTAAACCAAATCGTTAAGTGATAGTCATAAAAGTTCATTGCACTGCACAAAAAAATACCATTATCTGCATTATCTATCAGTCAACCAACATTGTCAACATTGGTAACAGAAAAAAAAAACAATTAGGGAAAATGTCAATGTCAATGTTCTTGAATGTTAGTATTTATGTACGTTTGTGTATGTATACAGTTTATATATTATACCTTTATATCGATATCTAGTTTGTATAGTATTTTTTTTTTTTTGCACTCCGCCTTCGTACGTATTTTTTTGCACGTTTTGGGTTGGCTGGTAGAAAATGCTTAAGCGTTAAGTCCACCCTTTGTACCTTGTTGTGCAATAAAGAATTTAAATAAATAAATAAATGTTTGAGAGATAAGAAAATTATAACATGTCGATTATAATTATAAATAAATAGATATAGATAAGATAAGAGAAAATAAGATAAGATAGATAGATAACAATTATCTCAGGAACGGCTTGGATATCGTGTCTAAATTTGAGCTCAATCGGTGCAGTAATATTTGAGTATTTGAGACGCAAGACAAACAAACAGCACATTTATATATATAGATTGTATATATTATATTAAATTACTGTTTTTTATTTTTTCCGATTATTGCCACTAGCTTACAATAAGCGATTAATGGAGCATTTAACAGTGTTATTTAATGTGACAACAAAAAATATTTCATCATAAAAAGTTTTTATGTGGACGAAGTCATTTAGAAATGAATTAATAGGATTAAAATTATCATGAATAGGTTTGCATGCTTTAAACTATTACTTTTTATTCTATTGAATTGTCAATATAGAAAACACTATATGTAATGTTATATCATTGTAAAATCAATGGGGAAAATAAAGTATAAAACTACACAGTCATCACCATCATTATCATCTCCTTGCCTTTATCCCAACTCTGTGGTTAGCGCAGTATATTTTTTTCTTTCAGCATTGTTACTCGTCATCTTTGTGCACCCTCTTTTTTGCTCCATACCGTCTTTCACACTATCTAACTTCTTTTTTCGGTCATCCTCTATCTTTCCAATCTTCCACTATTTTTACTTATATCTGTTAATGTGAATACATTTATAATTTATTAACACGAGCAGAACTCAAAACTTCTTCTCAATTTACCACTGGACTAGAGTAAATTTTTTTGAGCCATTCCCATCCCACACTTATTATAAGCAATATGTTATATTATAAAAAAATAATTTGGTTTCTTTCCTAAATATAATATATAATAAAAATAGAAATTGTATATTGAAAGGAATTGGATTGGATAAAAATGCTACTACAGCGTAATGGATTAAATCAATGTTGGTATGGCTTGGAAATGAATTGTATTTTAGCTATTAACCTACACAAACTTTTAAAGTTGTTTGCTGCTCTTGTTTGATCTTCTAACTGGATTTATTTATCATACTGTTTTCTTAGAAGCCATTACTTACTGTAGCGGTGGGGGTCGATTTGTTTCCCTCCCTCAAATAAGGCGAAAGGGGTGATGGCTGACCCTTGCTTTATGCTCGTGAACGGATGCTGCTTACGGAATTGCTTGGTCGTCATACTAGTCACGGATAGTTCTAGTTGTTCATAAATTACTCACTAAGTATTTGACGTTTGTGGAACAGTAATCACATTAAAGAAATATCCGGCAGAGTTTTTTGTGTGGATTTTCACAGATCAGGGCGCATTTTGAACACTCGTAGCCATAATATGAAGTTGGAGATGATCTCTACATTTAGGTTTATTTCGATAAATATGGCATCAAAATAGGCCCTTCTTTAATTCTATTTGACGTACAAAACTGATCACCGGTATTGGTTGATTCAATACGGCAAAGAAATAAATGAAAAACATAAACTAATATAAGTGTATCATCTTTTATAAATAACGATTTTTTAATTTAGCTTTGACTAATGCAAATTGGTTTAGATACATAGATTATTTATTAAACAGTAACTTTTTGATTCCTATAATAACGACAATATTTTTTTCTAACAAATAATATATAAATAATATTAAATATAAGTAAGTTAAAAATTATAATATATAATATATAATAAATTATATATAAGTTATAAAAGAAATAATATATGTTATAAAGTAACGATGAAGTAAATCACTCCTTAAGAAACTGTTCATATAGTATGACTTTGCTATTCGTCTTTGGTCGCTGTGCATACTTTTGTAGTGCACCATATTTAAATGGAAATAATGTATTTTATACATAATTGAAGATTACTTATACAATATAAATATGGATGTTTTTTTAATATATTTAAATATATTTGTCACATAAAGCATAATGCACAGCACTAACTTCGCTTCGCATCGCTGTCTTGTCATTTTTACTTGTGATGAACTAATGTGCCGTTCTTTTAGTCTTTTGTCTTATATATTTTAAGTTTAATTAATTTATTGTTGTGTTAGTTTTTCTTCGATTTACTCCTTTTTCACTATCAAACAAACATATAAAACTTTCCTCCTCATATTAGTGTAGATTAATGTGTAATATATTTTATACTTTAAATTGCATATGCCGTAATGAAATAAAACAACGTATAAATATAAATTATAGTATTTATTAAAATTATTGTTTCAAAATCGTTACAAAATACTGTAATGTAAGTAATAATTTGAGCGACTCAAATCAAAAAACTTAAAATTTTAACACTACTCATAATGAAGGTTAACATTCTTGTTTTTGTGCTCCATTACTTCCACTTACTAAATTTGTCCTACCCAAAGCAATTTGAATCTCAATAAATGTTTTCCCTTTAGTTTCAGGAATGAAAAAGTATATTAAAGTACCCACTAAAAAGCACATGCCACTGAAATACCAGTACGTTGCAGACGGACCAAGCGCTATAGTCATCTGTGCAAAGTACTTTGAAGTTAGGAATGATAATAGAAACGCTATCATCAAGCATATTGAATAACCGAATGCTCGAGCTGGTCCGTCGAATAATTCTGCTGTTAATACAAAGACTAGGCAGCCTATACCTAGAATACAAACAATATAGATTAATTATTTAAAAATAATATGACAAATGAGTAAGTTTATTTAAAAATATGCTTTAGCTGATAAGTTTTAGTATATCTTGTAAAACGGAGATGATTATTATAAAGATTTTTAAGGGATATTCTTTTTCAGTGTTCCTTCAAAAGTGTTCCTTTATAAATGTAAAATAGAAGACTATTTGGCTAGGGGGAAAATGTGATTATTCTATAGTTAAGTAACTAATAATACCTACCAACATTGAAGCAATATGTAATTAGTACCAAACATATAATAGGCAGGTAATTCAGAAAACCAGAGACTTCACCAGACTGTGTACTGCTAATCTTGAAAAAGATCCCCAAACCCATCTAGAATTACATTTATATGTGAGAAATAATCAAATGTATTAATAATAAATAACCTAAATGGGATTTAAATACAATTAATATATAAAAAACAAACTGATAAAAATTTAAAAATATTTAAAGCCAAAATTCAAAAACTCACTCAGACGATAATATTAGTTTGTAACAGATGTACTTACCATGCCCAAAAACATGCCAATCATCGAGTAAATCAGAATAGGCCGTCTTCCAAATAATTTTGTGAAAAAAGTAGTACAAAAAGCTGCTATTATTTGTATTATAGCAATAACAACTGAAGCGAACTCTGATTGCACGCTGGTCTGAGTCGAATTCAAAATGCTTTGCAAATAAAATGATACTGCCATATAACCTATTGCATTCGCTCCGCCGCAGATTAAAATACCTAATGCTAAGGATTTCAAAAATATTTTGTCTTTTATTAAAACAAATTTGTCAACTTTGACTTCCTTGCTTGATTTATAATCTTCTATCTCTTGCTTAATGCTCTGATCGGAATTTCGAATTGTGGATAGGACTTCCATTGATTCATTAATATAGCCTGCAACGATCGGTTTTCTATATTTTCTTTAAATATGTCAACAATAGCATTTATATATAGGTTAGAGATACAAAAATGAAAATATTAAAAATTAAAAAGCACATTACACTTATACATAATATACTTTAGTATAATAACTGTAAAGAATGAAGTATAAGTGTAGATGTATAGAAAAGATTTCAAAGACCAAAAAAATAAATAAACCATATTAAAGAAAAAGGATAAATAAGTATACAGTTCAGAATGAAAGAAATATCCTGATACAATATTAGAATAATACCATACCTTTAGAATGTAAATAAACCGGGGTATCTGGTATAAATGGTAACGGCAAAGCAGTCACAACAATTACTCCTGCCAGAAGAATGTTAAGTGCTGCGTATGACAAGAATGGTCCGACTGCCAATGCTATCACTATACCGATACAAGAAGATATGTGTACGAATGTACCAAGAGCTCCTCGGTGTTCTTTCTGAAAAGTAATATTGAGGGATGGTTAATATATTAAAGAGATTACAAAATTGGATATTCCAATTAAGTTTTGAAATGTGATATCTGGTTATACGTGTTTACAGTCATGCATCTGCATGCATGCAAAAAAGAACTGTAAAAATGAAACTGCTTACATAAAGCGTAAATATATAGACTAGTATTTTCTTTTTTATTATTTCATACAGAGATAAATTACTAAAATTCATATTGTTATTTTAAAAGTTGTGTTTTTTTTATTCTTAAAAAATATAAACAACGATTATTTGTTGATCTAAAAATATCTCCTACCAGAGGTAATTTTAGAGCTGAGACTTCTTACAAGTAACTTTGGAATAAGGTAATAAAATATCTTCGTTAGAAGCACAAGTCTTTAAGGAATTTGAGATGTAGATCGTGATTATTGCTCGGTAATTGAGATGTATTTTTCAAATACTAGGGACACAGTGGATCGTTAGGAATAGAGAATTATTTAAAATCTTAGATCCCGGATAGATATTTCCGCATAGTTAAGCATTAAAGGGTAAGGAGATATGCAATATGAGCCGTTGTAATGAACGGAAACAAAGCGGACGCAGTTGTTAAGAACATTTTTGCAGTTTAAACTTGTACAGTTGTTTTTTTGTTGTATTAATATTATCCTAGCAGGCACAAAGAAACAACGTACATATTAAATAAATATAATTTATTTTATTAATACTTACAGAGGCAATTTCTGAAACGTAAACTGGAACGACAATAAATATAAAGCAATCAGTCACCACCATGACCACACGACAAAATATCAACATCCACACTTCGGTTACAAATATTGTCCAAACAGATGCGATTACCCTGGGTATAGTGGTTAGAATAATACAGTATTTTCGACCTATTTTGTCTATCAAAATGCCACCTAGAAAATTAGCTGAAATGTAGAAAAGATAGCATTATTTACTTTAGTTAAAAAAATATTTTTTCATTCAATTTCAATTTTTATCGAGCAAAAAAAAAAATTGGTTTCGCTGTATTTCTTTATAGTATCTGTCAAAATAAAGAAGTAATTTTGTAGTAATTGAGAAAATGATTTTAATACGAATAAAACATTATTACCAGTGAATATCGACTACGTACATACAAATTGTTTATTGATTCGAATACTCACAAATATTGTATGTTTCATTATGAATATAGTATCACTATCAATTGTAATTATAACTTACTTAATATAGCAACCATGTATCCTCCTGAAACAATCCATGATCCTTCTTCATTTGTGATAGGTCTTGATAAGGGAGTGTCATTTCCATCAGTCAGCTTCACGAGCATAGGAGACGACCAGGACATACTTATGCCGGTTGTAAGTGACCCAAAATTTACTGAGAATGTAAAAATTTTACGATGAATTATTAAGAAGATAAAATTATAAAAGAGGTGGATATCGGCTTAGAGAAAACGGTAATTGCATCAACATTTAAATATTTTTTTTAGTTTTTTTGGTTTTATAAGCCCAAGTTTGAAATAATATTTTTAACCGATATAACTCGCCCGTAATTGAATTTAGAACTGAAACTTTAATCCTATTTTAAATATAACAGTTAACAGTTTTATTTCAGTATACACTCCTCGTCAAATATAAGGACATGTATTCCTTAAGTTTCCTCATTGTTTTTTTTTAATGTCCATCCTCAAAGCCTTGGTTTTGATTGGATTGCTTTGAAGGTTGTTTAGATTATAATTACGTTTCTTACTTTAACAGAAGATAAGATGACAATCGCAGCCATTAAAAAAGTAAGTGAAGAGCATGATACTACTATCAGTGCATTGATCATATCCACATTAGCTGGTAAAATAATTATAATGATGCGACTGTATACATGTAAAAGTAGTAGCAGTCTATTGTTATTTTATTTATCTTTCAGCGAATTCTTATGTAATTCACGGCGGAGACATATTTTATGTGGCAATTAAACAAAACAAATAAAACAAATATTAAAAATATATTTTTCTATTAAGTACCATATATACTACTTTCATATGCATTTAGTAAAAATGTTATTAATATGTATAATGTTGGTGATATTTTTAGTAATTTGTAACTAGACTTTTTTGGTTGAGGAAATTTTGAATTCTATATTTATTTTAAATTAATGAACTTATTTTTTAACTAGCTTAAGGCCGCGACACCATTCGTAGATAAAAGTAATGGGCGTGTTATGAAAAGAGATGAAAGGCATTTAACCAAAAAAGTTCTGGGTATGTAGTGAATTGATGGACAGGTAGAGGACGGCCGAAGAAAAGACGAATTGCGTGAAAGACGATATGAAAAAGAAGGGAGCATGTACCGACATGACAAGTAACAGGAGAGTATGGAAGGAAAAAACATACTGCGCCGACCCCAAAATTGGTATAAGGGCAGGAAAATGACACATATTTCGATTGAGATGACGTAATTCAGCAGTAAGGAAAATAAAATAACCAGTCATACCCTAAGCCCCTCTTTATTTGGAGTACATATTCAAACCAGAAATTTCAAATAGGATTTTTTATCGGTACGAAACTAAAGTAACACTTCACATCTCTAGAGCAATTTTATACACTTAAGTATATATTTACACGATAGCACTATATGAGTACCTGTTCATATGAATCTAGTATCAAATGTTATCAATAAAACATTATAATTACTGTCGATTGTCTATATTAACATGAATAGTTGTTTCAAGAGATAACACATTTGTATTGAAATAGTGACAAGATAAATATTAAACAAACATGATGAAGAATTAACCCAACGCGGAAACGTGTCTATACTAACATTAGAAAGAAAAAGGTAGAATTTGTAAGTTTGTGTAGGTTGTAATTTTCAAATCCATCTGATATCAAAAATTCTTTTATCCGATATCAAGAAGCACAGTAAGGATACACGCGTGTAAAGGCTATATTATCTTGTTCAGATCAAAGTGCCTGAAGACCAAATGAGTAAAATAAAAAGTAAAATGTAGAGCTCATGCGTTTTCTTAAACGTTTGTATATCTAAGATAGAGTTGCGGCCAACAACAAGTATGGAATAAGTGGGATTTTTTAGAAGTGTTAAATAATTAATGACTGAATTTTCCCAGAAGTATTTCATTCTGTTTATTCTATTACAAAACAAATATTAGTATTTCATAAGTACAATCTTTTATGATTTAACTAACTTTATTTACTACATTTATTAAACTATAAAATAGCAATAACATTGACAAGTAAATTGTTCAACATTTGTAATATTCTATTAAATTTTTTTATATAAAGCGATAAAAAAATTATGCTAGAGTAGAACATGTCATAAAAAGATATAGTAAATTAAATTTCATTGTTAATTAATACGATTAACTGACTAACTGACTAACTGATTATTTGTTAAGAAAAAAAAATTCTGATTGCTGAAAGATATATCCTTTCAGAAACATAAAAATATTTTCCAGCATTTTATGTTTATCGTAAAAAACTCAGAATAGTTTAAAAAGGATTTCAAAACAAAACACTTTCTATCTCGTTTACATATTAATAACGCTTCAAATAATTATTTGCGCGTCAACTAAACTATTGTTAATAACTCCTGTAGCTAAAGTAACGCATGCGGTCTACTGTTTTTAGATCAAATGAATTTGGTCTCCTTGAAAAACCTTTGATATAAACGAGATAATATAACCCATATATCTTTTACCAAGCCATTACATATTTTTTTTAGGATTGCGCAGTAAACCTTGTGAGCTATACCACTTGAGTTGATATCAAAATTATTATAGTACAGATATGTCAATAACTATAATAAACATTGAGTGATAGTGAGTCTATTACGGTTTTCTTCACAAAAGTTAGAATATATAATATGTTTTTTCCTTGAATAAGGGTCCCAAAATTTGGAAAATATGTTGTTATTGTTGTATGTTTGATCGTTTATTTATCAGGTAGATATTTTTCAGACGTTTTTTATATTTATAATATAAATAATATTATATATTATAGAGAATATATCGTTGAAAAGATTCACTCAACATTTATTATTTTCTGAGAAATGTCTTTTAAACACTAACTGTGTTTTGATCTGTTCCTCCCCCAATAATAGGCATTTATTGTCAAAATCTATTCTTATTTTTCTAGTCTTTAATTAATATAATTTTAGTATAGCAACACCGTTTATTACATATTTTCTGTGGAAATTAAATAATTTTATGCATGTTGAATAACAATAAAAAAAATAGTAAACACAACATTTAATACAAATCCTGATAGCAGTTTCGTTTTAAATTATTTCTTTTCATATTTATTTTTTTCCCTTTAAAACTTAAATATTTCCCTCATAGAAGATTTAAGTATGCCCGATATCTTAAAATAATTTTGAAGTCGACTCTTAATGTGGTGAAAAGCAGTCCTTTTATTTATTTTTATATGAGAATTTGTAGACAGAATAACTCATAATAACGTTTTCGTAAGTTAAAAAAACACAGATTAAAGCAAAGTGAAACAATCCATGAAATAAACTGGATATTTAAGAAAAAAAATATTCAAGAAGATCATTTTCTTAGTAATGTAATTTATGAACAACTGTTAAATACCTAAAATTTGTAAGATTTGACATATAAAATTGTTTAAAAGAGACTTTTTAGCTCAACGAAGAAGAAAACGAGACTTTCCAGCTCATCAAAGAAGATTTTTTTATTATAAAATTAGGATGTATTTAATTCCACCTTTTAAATAATATATGCCATGTACTCGGTTACACAAAAATCCTAACCTTAGTGTTGTATAAAAATATAAATGTAATTCAAGTTATTTTATTCAAAGACGCTTAACAACTATGCATTTGTATAAGTACTTAAGATTATTACCAATTATTTCCTTCTTTAATGGCACCGATGTCTTTGTTACCTCGCAGAAAAAAAATCTCCGCTTGCACTCAACTCATATTAATTAAACTGACTATAAAATATTCTACCTTTTACTTGATATAATCACGCGCAATGGTGAAAGCCATGTGACAAGAAGAATTAGTATGAATGTGGATTGTCATAAGGAAAAAGAACAATCGAAGAAAATATGAAGTGCATCAAAAATGCTATAGCGAAGAAGCATGCGATGAAGTACAATAGACGATTGTGAAGAAGTGAGGAAAGATTTTACATATTGTGAAGACCCCAAATAATTGAGATATGGTCAGATAGATAATAATGATCGCATCTGAAATACATTTATTTTGTATCAAAGACTATATTACGTACCTTTCAATTATATATATAAATGTAAATTTATTATAATACATATATATATATATAAACTTACATATATATGTATATATAAACTTTTTATGTCTTGCCGTCTGGGCTATCCCCAGACGCTTAACCTATTCCAGACGTCTACACAAACACAAAAGCGACATTTTTTAATAATATCATATATAAAATATATTTACCAAGGGTTACGATTAAATATTGTCGAATTAACGTTGGAGATAAAGAGAATTTCATTTTTAATTATCTTAATCACTGTTTATCACAAAATTTAATTAATATTAATTTTATTTAAATTATTTTCTACAACTGAAACACTTTTTTTATTTAAAATTAATTGATTTATATGATTTAATTAAGACGTTTAAATTGTTTTAAACATAAGTCGCAACGCGCATCGCGTTCAAGACAACCTTCACAAGTGCTGTCCAACGTCAAAATTTGTTGGTATTGCGGCAGCACATTGTTTTGACGCGATTATTCTGTGGTGATTATTTATTATGGATTTGATTACATGCTACTATATTATATTATTAAATTTAATATGAATATATTATTTCTATATCCTTTAAGGCGCTAAGTATATCAATGAAAGAAATTAGAAAATATTATTTGAAAAGAAATAATTCGTTTCTTAGAAAGTTTATCAATGCCATAAATATGGAATGAGATTTTATGAAAGGTATTAATCTTGGTTAATTTGTTTATTCTAATTAATCTGTTATGTTATAAATTTTGTTTATTAATCTTATTGTTATGTGAAAAAAGGCGTGTAGAACATGCGTTTAAATATATACGAATAAATATTGTAAATATATGTAGCTACACGTCTGTGTAAATTTTGTTCTGATAAACTTTAAAGTTATAATTTTTTTCTGTCTATATTATACATATTATATTCTTATCAGAATCATGAATTGTAAAATAAATGTTTCATCATATATCATTTGTATGTCTTTTAAGATTGGTTATTAGTTGATATTTTTTCTAGTAATACGGTATTGTTAAGCTCTTTTGACCAAGATAATATTTTCGTATAGAAAACTTTACATTATAAAATATAAAATTAATTTCAAGAAACTTTAATTAATAAAAAAGTTTTTTTTTTGGATGCTGGTACTTGGGATAGTTTTTTTTGGATGCTGTTTTGACAGGCATAGTATTTTCAATTGACAAGTATATTATTACCTACATGCTTAAAAAAACAGTTACATTTGTTTTAAAATTGAGATAACATACTATGTAGTTTTATTTAATAAAACAGTGAAATAGAAGATATCATACTTAAAAGAATAATACGGTTATCTGATATACAATGTCAAACTGTGTAACTGTAAATTGTATACAGATTTTCACTACTTACATTTTTTTAATTTTTTGTCGAATTCAATTATCGAAAATTAAACAAATTTGAGTATTATATTTTTAAATAAATATATTTGACTTTAGGTTTTCTTTGAGACTAAAAAATCTTTATCAAGGCCTTGCTTAGTCGTCTCTAGCTTATCTTAGTGTCTACGATTTCAAACGATACTTGTGCGTCTAAAAATATTTCCTTTCGTTGATATATATTTGTACTGTTTGTTATAATTTTTATTTTAGTTGTGTTTTATTTTACAGTCGTTTTATTGCTGATATAATTATGTTCATTTCTCATTGACTCTAATTGTGATGAGTTTTCTGCAAAGACTATGATGTCATCGGAGAATCTCAGATTACTTAGACATTTACCGTTGACGTATATGCCTTTGTTTTTCTAGTTTAGAAACTTCATGATGTTATGCAAAACAGTAATAAGAGTCTAGGAGAGAGATTGTGATCTTGAATTCTTATTCAGACATCTTTGTCTGCATATATTAATTTCCGTACCCATTTTATCTAATATGACTCTATTTGTGCTTTTGACACAAATAGAGTAATATAATATTAGATAGATCTATACAAGCTATTTATAAGTTTTGTATGAGGTCAAGTTTCTGTTGGTACATTACATTCCTATAAGGCTTTCCACAGACTTGTATAGAATATGAATTCAAATGGATGACCGATGATCGATGACTGCTAAATTGAACCGGCGTTTGATATTTTTACACGTCTCTATAATTTACTCAAATGGATGGATATGGTATGTAGTAGTAAACTTCTAACGTCTAAAACTTGCCTGCTCTAGTGACTATGCATCTTCAGTGTATGTCACGAGGCGTTTCTTGAGATAAACAACAAACAGCTTGTTAATAGATTTTGTGAATATATTTATTTAAATAACTTTCTTGTTTTTCACTTCTTATGTTAATCGTTTCGTATTTATAAATTCGTGTCTTCTTTTTATGAGGTTTTTTGTACTTTCTGAGATAGTGTACTGACGTTTTGTATTTGTGTAGTTATTGTCAAACTTTGGTTTAGATTTATATTCTCAAAATTTAAGTGTAGTATGCAAATTTTGAGGATGTTGATTAAGAGCAGTGAAACTTTCTTTATTACTTTTAAAGTGATTATAAAAGGCCAGTATGGGGTAGACCCCATGCTGGCTTTTGATTTCACTAAAGTAACAAATTATATGGGCATTGCTTTCCTCTATATTATAACCTGTTCTTCGCATTTCTAATAACCAATGATGCCATATTTAATATTTGACATTGATTATTTGAAGCCTAGTGTTTTTTTTATATTAGAGGAGGAGAAACGAGCTTGCAGGTCACAGTTGATATGTGATGACCATCGTCCATGAACTCTCGCAACATCTGAGGATTGAAAAGAGTGCTGCGGCCTTGGAGGTAGGAATATAATATTTGGCAATATGTGGCAGAGTTTAGCTGTAGTTATTTGATTACAGCTCGTTTTGGGCTGGCTGGGCCGGGGAAAAAACACCCTCTCAAGGAAGGTCGACGTGTAGTGACCAAATTAATTTGGTTATGTTCCATCGGTGAGTGAGAGAATCTTGAAGACCAAACCCACCCCCTCCCGGCAAACATGGGTGCGATGCCTCCAAAAAGTATACCTCAGGAGGGTACCAGCTTTAATAAATCCGAAGAACCCCTCACCGAGTAAAACCGGGGGAATGATTCTCGGATTTTGCTCGTCGTATCTAGGGTGGTATTTTATGATTTCTGAGGGCAAACGACGGAAAACAGCGGCACCCTGCTCCACTCTAAATGTGGACTTGCGCATCTTCCGGGGATTTCATTCTAACCTAAACGCAGTCTACTCCCACCTTGAGACGGTGCAGCTGGCTTTATTGTTTTTGACAGAGACGTAGACGGAGCGTACTTATCATTCCCTGGGTATAAACTAGAACAAAGATCCCGCCGCGTGTGGTATACACGCGGCGGGATCTTTGTTTAACTTTGCTTTTGCAAATGATCTGTCCCAGTTGGTGAAGATGCACACCACACGTGGACAACCATACGCCCTCTTTGTTGGATCTTCTACTGATTACACATCCAGCTCCAAGTATCAGGTTCCTGTCGAGGTTCCTCTAGGGTCCTCTGAGCCTTGTTTGGTACGAGGTGTAGTGTCCATTCAACGTCTGGCTTGCACAAGACCTGCGACCTGACGCGTTTGACACAACTAGTCAGCGGGTTGGGATAAATTGCGGTCCTTTTTTGCATCCTACCCATGATTAGAATGGAAAAAAGTACCGCAAGGAAATGGTAGGCCACATGGGGGCCGATTTGTTTCCTTTCCAATGATCCTAGGGACTGCGCTGTGGCTGTAGCTGTTGTGCTACTACTAAAAGTACCTACCGTGATAGTCGACATGAACGTAAAAGTTCATTCCGAAATAATTTTTTGACAAAAACTTGGACGTTCATGAGTCAAGTGGGCAGGATGGCATTTCTCCAGTAGTGATAAGAACATGTACCCCTGAGTTGACTACAGTGCTGACGCATCTATTTCGGTATTCTTCTTCTTCGGGACCCAAGGAAGTGAGCCCTTGTATCACAACACCATTTTTACAACACTTCTTTACATTTTCTACCAAGTCTGACAAATATTGTCTGCCAATCTTGTCCAAGATATGGATATGCTATGATAAATATTCTGTCGAATGTCTCTGCTACATTAAACAAAAGTTCACCCATTCTCATTTTTTTGACGGATTAAATCTCTTTTGATATTGAATTTCGTTAAGTTTATCCCAAGATTATACTAGAATAATTGTCCAAAAGTCATTTGGAGAGAGAGACTTGACTCTTTTAACTCTTATAGAAATACGTTTTAGTAAACATTTTTTTGTTCTGCATTAATCCTAATTATTATATATTTTATTCGAGACAGAGAATTTCTTTGTTCATTTGTTAAAGTACGTTTTATAGCGAAAAATAGTATATCTCCATAGAAATAGAGAAATATCTTTTAGTAGGTATTTCGATATAATGAGAGAAAAAATAGGAAGCCTTACAGGATCACTTTGTTGTTCGTCTGCCTATCTGTCCATTCGTCTGTCTATCTATCAAGAACCTTTATTTTTGAAACTCACGCAGGTATCGAGTTCAATTTTAAACCATACACTAAAGTTTATAGTCCTTTGAAACTGTGAAAAAGAAACCCTTTAAATTGATAAAAAAATATACGGACCTTTATGCTACAAAAATGCAAATTTCCACACTCAAATGCATCACAATTGGTAGGATACATCCCGTTGACCTAGAATTATGATATTTAACATGGCGATCCTCTACAGTGCGGTTCTCAAGAACATTTTTTCCACGTTCCACTCGCTTGTGGAACGAACTCCCTTCGGCGGTATTTCCAGATCGGTACGACATGGGTACCTTCAAAAAGGCGTCTACTCCTACTTACAAGGCCGGCAACACTCTTGTAAATCCTCGGATGTTGCAAGAGTTCATGGGCGGCGGTGATCACAAGTCATCTGTGACCCGCCAGCTCGTTTGCCGTCCTCTTCCATAAAAAAAAAAAAAAAAATTAACAAGTATGTAGCATCATATTATAGTACAACTATAAGGAAAATACGAAAACTATACATTTGTAACTAAATCATAAAAAATATGGTCTTAGCAGTAGTAGTTTTAATAAAAAAAAATTATCACCAAAATTTTATACATAATTGAAGCTACTGTTATTAATTACCACCTAAATTTTAAAATTGACGCTACTGGTTCAATGATAATGTAATAATAATTCAATAAATAAACTACTATGAAGATATTTCAAAAACATATTTTTATTTACTTTTTATGAAGATACATTCTTATTTATAAAGAAAAAATAAATAAATTACCGTCCCCCCTTAAGTCTGAAGTTTGCGAAGCAAACAATCTGTTATGGTTAAAAACTCGCAATTCGTTTCTTGAACTATTTGTAATCTACAAATTTTGGGCTATTTCGACTCGC
The DNA here is from genome assembly GCA_918358695.1 of Melinaea menophilus ssp. n. AW-2005. NCBI lineage: Eukaryota > Metazoa > Arthropoda > Insecta > Lepidoptera > Nymphalidae > Melinaea > Melinaea menophilus. The sequence goes on from OU911053.1 coordinate 8,932,919, forward strand.
ACTTGTCCGGTACTTATTTCTCTATATAACACGTATTATATAACCTACATATTATGAATGTTTGTATGTAAATATATTATTATTTACATAATAATTACATTCGCTGTCAATATGCATAAAGATATGTTAAGTAGGTTTAAAAGCCTTTATAAAGAGAAAGAACTTTTAGCCATTAGTTTTCGAGATAACTTTTATGTTATTTAAGTAGGTTACTATTATGACAAGAGTATTGTGTGAATTTTAAAGTTTTCAATTGTGTTTACTAAATCTTATGTCTTATATCAGCTATCCGTAGTACCTAATAAGAACCAAATCCTTATGCCTTCTAAAGCATTTCTAGCATTTTACGAAAAAGATTATATGCGCTTAGATCTAGCTAAATGCTGGAACCGCTATTCCGGATAACATCCATTCTGGGGATCTAGCAAGTTCAATACTTTGATATTTTTTTTGCCTTTTATTGATGTTATTTCTTTCAGTGTATTTTAATAAAAAATAATATATTACTCGGAATTGTCTTCCTCTATTTATCTTTCTCTATATTTACTATTTACTACGTCGTGTAAAATAAGTATAAGCTAAACTATATATTATTTTAATTATTAGCCATTTCTAATTGTAGTCTTAAATTATGGAGCACACGCTTAGAGCTGCTGTCACTAGCTAATAAATAATAAGTATCTGCGACAAAGACACATAAATTGAATTACCTTAACTAGGTAATAATGTTTAAAAAATATGACACTTCAATGTTAAACAGTAATTGAGTTATAACTATAGGCAAGTATAATAAAAGTAATATATTGATTCTTAATTTACGTAAATATATCAATTATCAGAAATATCTATTCGAATATAAAAATCCACGTCATACGTTTTAAATTAATATAAATAAAAATAACCATAACTATTGTTGCAGATTAAAAACGAGAACTTTTTAAATACCTTCATTGATTCGAAATTAATAATTTAGTCTTAAATACTAAGAAAACTAAATGCATAGAGTTTACACTTCCTAAAGTAAAAAGTAAAAAAATTAACTTGATCCTAAACAATGAAGTGTTAGAATTGATTGACTCATAAATTTCTTAGATATAACATTAGATAAAAAGCTCCAGTGGAACCCCCATCTCTCAACACTCGCAGCCAAACTCAGCTCCGCCGTCTTTGCAATTAGAAAAGTTAGACAATTAACGGACGTTAATACGGCTCGACTTGTTTATTTTACTTCTTTTCATAGTATTTTATCTTACGGTATTTTATTATGGGATGGGATATTAGGGTCACGTGCAACCGACTACGCGGGGAGATCTGTGTTTAACTTTGCTCTGGCAAATGGTCTGTTCCAGCTGGTAAAGACGCACACTCGTCTACCGGATATGAACAGCCACACGCCCTCTTTGTTGGATCTTCTGCTGACTACACATCCAGAAAAGTACCAGGTCGCTGTAGAGGCTCCCTTAGGGTCCTCTGATCACTGTCTGGTACAGAGTGTAGTGCCCATTCAACGTCCGGCTCGCACAAGACCTGCGACTCGCGTTTGGCACTACAAGCCAGTGGATTGGGATGGAATGCGGTCTTTTTTTGCTTCCTACCCATGGGGGCCGATTTGTTTCCCTTTCAACGATCCTAGTGACTGCGCTGCGGCTGTAGCTGATGTGATACTTCAGGGCATGGAACTTTTTGTACCAAGCTCTGTGGTACCACTTGGTGACAGATAGCGGCCTTGGTTTGATGCGTCTGTCAGGGCTGCAGCAGCTGGCAAACGGCAGGTTTATCAAGCTTGGACCAATGCGTTAGTCACTAAGGATCCGAACTCTAGAGTTCTGAAGAGGAAATACAACCGTGCCTCCAGATTCTTCAAACGGCAAATCGCTAGAGCAAAGTTCAAGCATGTCGTCAAAATTGGGGATCAGCTGGCAAAGTACCCGCCTGGCACGCGCAAATTCTGGGCGCTTTCAAAGGCCAGTCTGAGCAACTTTAGCCAGCCGTCCCTACCGCCGTTGCACATGGGGAATGACTCTCTGTCCCACACGGCAAAAGAGAAAGCCGATCTCTTGGGCACTCTTTTCGCCTCCAACTCCACTTTGGACGACCAAGGGAAGACACCGCCTATCATCCCGCGGTGTCAGAGCTCAATGCCGGAAATAGTTTTTCGGCAAAAAACTATCAGGCAGACTCTATTTTCCTTGGACGTTCATAAGTCGAGTGGGCCGGATGGCATTTCTCCACTGGTGCTACGAACGTGTGCCTCTGAGTTGACTCCAGTGCTAACGCGTCTATTTCAGCACTCCCACTTTAAAGGCGTAGTCCCGGTCTCATGGAAGTTTGTAGCTAACTACAGACCTATCGCCATTACCTCCTTTCTCTCCAAAATAATGGAGATTATCATAAACCGACAGGTCCTAACGTACCTCGAGGATCACCAGTTGAACAATTGAAATGGCTTTCGCCATGGTCGATCAGCTGGTGATCTTCTGTTATACCTCACTCACCGTTGGGCAACGGTTATTGAAAGCAAGGGAGAGGGTCTGGCAGTTAGTCTGGATGTGGCAAAAGCCTTCGATTGTGTATGGCACAAGTGGCTTCTTTCGAAGCTAACTTCCTATGGATAACCAGCTTCCTCACTGGGCGGAGCATATAGGTCGGTCTCGACGGTTTTTGCTCAGACCCCAAGCCCGTAAACGCTGGTGTACCCCAAGGCTGCGTGCTATCCCCAACTCTGTTCCTCCTGCACATCAATGATATGTTGGATATTTCCAGCATACATTGTTATGCAGATGACAGCACTAAAAAAACCCCATTTGTCGTATCCCCGCTCTTCGAGAGTACTCCTCTTATTGCCTCGCCAAGTATCAGAATACTGGATCTCGACATTTCGAGCGACTGTCAGTTTCGTGGTCATCTGGAGAGCAAGGCCAAGTTGGCCTCGACGAAATTGGGAGTGATCAATAGAGCGAGGCAGTATTTCAAACCTGGCCAAAGATTTGCGCTCTATAAGGCGCAGGTCCGGCCACACATGGAGTACTGTTCTCATCTCTGGTTCGGATCACCCCAATATCAGCTTTTACCATTTGACCGCGTACAACGGAGAGCCGTTCGGATTGTCGGGGACCCGGTGCTCTGCGAACGGCTGGACTCTTTGGAATTGCGTAGAGACGGGGCTTCTTTGTGCGTCTTCTATCGCATTTACAACGGGGAGTGTTCCGAAGAACTATTCGATCTGTTGCCTACCGCCGAATTTCACCACCGCACAGCTCGCCATCGCTTCCTTTACCATCCATACCACCTGGATGCGTGGCGATCTTCAACTGTGCGGTTCTCAATGACTTTCTTCCCACGTACCACTCAAATGTGGAACGAACTTCCTTCGGCGGTATTTTCAGATCGATACGACATGGGTACCTTCAAAAAAGGCATATATTCCTTTCTCCAAGGCCGGCAACGCTCTTGTGAATCCTCGGATGTTGCAAGAGTTATGGGCGGCGGTGATCACATATTAACGGTGACCCGCAAGCTCGTTTGCCCTCCTATAAAAAAAAAAAAAAAAAAAGGGGCAGTGCTGCCGAAATTAATTCTATATTTATTTTGCAAAAAAGAGCTGTGCTTTTTATAACTTATATATATACGTCAAAATTTAAATAGTTATATACAAAACAGTGACAGACACGCGATAAATACGAGAAATAAAACCAAACTCGTAACGCCATATATAATAAAGTTCCACAAGATATCTTAGACCTTCCTTTTCTTGATTTTAAATCTAAAATCAAAAGTTTATTATTAAATAAATCTTATTATAACGTTCAAGAGTTTTTAGTGATTCGAAATATGTGGAACTTAAGTTGTGGAATCATTTGCAGGATTTATACTAAAATGTACATCACCTAAGATTGTTATATGTCTTTTGAAAAGAGCAACTGTTGAGTTTTTTGCCGGCTCTTCTCAACAGAGCAGCATTCCGAGCCGGTGGTTGCTTATTTACTGCTACACTGACCTTTTTTTGTATTATAATAATTGACGAATCAAAAGTGCGTGTAAATGCCTACTTGGATAAAGATATTTTGAATTTGAATTTGTAGTACAAAAAGACTAAGAGTACCCTGACAACTCCAAAGCTGCAGAGGTCGGAAAGGTGCAAAAGTGGCACTTCAAATATCGTCAGTCATTATTTCGTCTTTGTCTTAATTTAAAGCTAAATCTTTCTAAAGCAGTAAAGATTTAAATAAAAATATATTAAGGGACTTTGTGTCGTATCTTGAATGGATGATACGAGTAAAATATTCTCCATAAGCTATCAAGCAGGAGTTTGTTTTTGATGTAAACTATATAAGTCTTTCCAGAGAAAGCCAATATTCCCGAAGGGCGCTAAACTTTGGCGCCATCTAGAGCAGATTTTAACCCTTGGACTACTAATTATCTCTGGTCTGTTTTGGAGGACATTGCCTTATATACATAAAACAGTATTCATTTTTAAATCAATGTTATAAAAAATTAAAGGTACTTATATAATTATACAATAATCCAATTTAAGTTGGTATCAGCATGACCAAGTATAGTTTTCTGAAAAAGGTGTTCCAGAGTAGTGAAGTTTAAATTATAAACGATTTGTAGAAAAAACATATGGACGTTAGAATAACCGTATTGGGGTTTAAAACCTGCTGTACTGTGTTACAGGGAATATTGGTATTTTAAGATTGTGGAGGCGTATTTGGAATTTAAGATTGAGTAGAAGAATTCAAAAATTCTAGAGTTACACCTCTAATAAAGAGTGACGCTGTTAAGTGTGTTTGAGTGTGAAGTTGACAGACATAGTCATGCTTACGACTTCTTACGTATTCGAAAATATAAATGATTGTTGAAGAGGCGTTCCAACTTATTAAAGGTATTGACGTCTGAGTAGCAAATATTAATTAAGTGAAAGGAAAGTAGTGAATTTGCGTCATAATTCTATAGTCTGCTACGTCAACTCATTTTACTTGTATACTTTATATACTGTGATAGTGTTATCATTGTATGTAAATGTTGGCAGGCTATCAAAATCTGGTATAGCCAACAATATTAACATCAGATGATGATGAATTAAATTACCAATAAAAGAAAAGAAAAAAATAACCGTATGGAAATATAATAATGAAAATAATCATAATACAATAAATAACAATTTTAATGAACTACTGCTATCATGCAAACAAAAGATCGCAGTCGGTTAAGGGGTTAGAGATTTCTCTAACTTCTTGCCTATTTAGGCAAAGAGGAAAAGAAACATTAAATCTCAATGAACATAAACTCAATTGACTTAAGTTGTGGTTAAAAGTAAAATTATATTCCGTAGGTCAATTTTTCCGGATAGCCCCTCAGCTTTACGATTTACAATAGGTATGGAGAATCGATGACACACAAAATAATATATAAGAAATATTTTGGAACTTTACCTGTATAATTATATACAATAAAGAAATCGTGTTCTGTAGACTACATGTTCAAGTCTGTGTTGATGAATTTATAATTTTTTACTATTTAATAAATTAAATTATCTAGATGTGAGTAACATTTTTCAAGGATTTAATAATTTAAATATAAGTCATTATTATTATGACTATTTTATAGATATTGTTATTATCGACTTAAAGATGAGTGCTATACTCTTCAAGTTTTAATTATTCATGACTTATCACTATTGTAATCTTTATTATTCACTGTGCAATAATCCACCAAGGTTCATAATGTTTATATTTTAAATATTAAATTAAGGCTTTATAATGGTGTCTATATCAATGTTCAAAAAATATTTATTTATATGAGCTTATTAACTTATAGATATACCGTGATTAAAATTTCTTAAAAGATAAAAAGCATATTCCTACATTTCCTAAAAGTTAGGTCCTCTCCTGTAATAAATTTTGTATCTGAATAGTCAAGGACTGAAATATAAAGAGGCTTATTAAAAGTTTTTTTTAACAATCGTACTAATAATAAACATCCTACTGTAATTCGGGTTTTGAGTATTTGAGTAGTTAATACACAGTTAACCGCTTAACCGTTGTGGCTCAAATACTTTTATTTTATTTTAGTCCAGTTTGTATCTTTTCACCTTATGTATTCTAGTCTTATTACTTCTTATCTTCCTTATCTATTTTCCAGATACTTTATTAGTTTTTCTTTTAGAAATTGCCATCTGATTCTCATTTATTCTTGACCTTGAACGGATTAAACCTTCGGACTTTAGCATACAATTCCCGTATTCTATAAAGTATATATTGTTAGCTCGGAAGTATTTATTAATTATTTTTTTTGTAGATACGTCCATTATTAATTTTGATTCTTCATACCTCTGTAAGCGGTGGCTTTAAGGACTACCCGAGATAATTGGTCTGCGAAACACAATTCTAAGATTACAGGCCTTGTTTATTTTCCGCAACCCTTGGGCCACTAAACAGATACATATATATTATTTATATACATGATATCCCATAAATCAACATCAAGCTGAAAACAGGTGTTGAAAAAGGGAGTAGCCCCGGAGAAACAGTAAAAAAAAATGAAACGAATTTTACTAAATACTGTATAAAAAATATTCTTCCTGTACATATCTTTCTACTGTCTTTACTATTTAAATGTATAGTTTCAATTTTATGCTATTGCAATTAGCCCTGCTGTATATGGAGAAGAAAAAATCACACAACAATGAGCGAACTTGCAAAAAATTGCATTTTTTGTCAAACTAAGTTGTCTTAATCATTTTTACATAAAACTTTAATCAACCCTACTGAAGAAAATGTACTACACATACTACTCGGCGCGATCAGTTCGTGTTATATGCATAATACGAGTAAGTTCGTGATATATGCATATAACACTTATCATTTATGTGGTAACTTCGAACAAAAAAATACGAGTATAATGTACCAAAAGTAGTTTTCCATCATTTCTGTTTAATAAATGAAAAAGTTTCTTAGTACAAATTTATAAATCAATGCACCACAAACTGTTATCCATATGACAGAGAGCAATAGGGATGAGTCCAGGTTTAAAAAAGATGAATAAATATGTAGACAGGAATAATAAATTGTAAGATTGATTCTATGAATTACCGAATAATACAGTATAAAGAATACCGGTAAGTTTCAAAGGTTGTTGAAATAGTTAACCAACAAAGAAATAGAATGAAAGGCAAAAGACTAAGTAAACTTTGATTCCTATAAAATCTGTCTAAAGAACATTGGTCTTAAACGTGTTAAATTAAGGTAAGTTTTTTAAATAGTAGTAAGTATTTATTTCTATCTATCTACTACTATCTATACTATCGCGTTAGATGGTCATATTTCGTAGAGCTTTCGTGTTATGGGCGTCTGGAACAAGCTCCCACAAGATTGTGTTAGTACTACTTCAGTAAGTGGGTTCAAAAATTGAATAGATAAACTTAAATTAATATAAACGAATTGCAGTGGACTTTAGTGATTGGGTTATAAACTATAAGTGTGACTTTAATACAGCCTTACATATAGCTGAAAAGGTGCTCGCCTAATGATTCATACATAATATATATATATATATATATTTTACTGTTTAGAAGTAGGTTTATTAGATGTGTAATATTTCTCTTACAAATGTATAAATCTTCTCGCCACTGTCTTAGTAGTACAATTTTATTACATTTTAGAGCACCATTCATAGAAAATCATAATTATTACATTACTAGTACAAGTATTTATTTATTTATTTATTTATTTACCTTCACGCCATATCCCTTGCGGGGTAGCCAGAGACGACGGAGCGCCAAACGCTACGGTCTCTGCATACCTCTTTCGCCTCGGCCACAGACATCAACCTCTTCATACATGCCCTCCGGGGGGTCCTCATATATATGTACAAGTATGTTGCTCCAAACTCTGGTTTGAGATTATACTTTCTGCGTACGAAAAGGATGATATGGACCTTTTAAGAAAAATATTTGATATTGAAAAAATATCGACATTTTTAAACGGATATATCGAAAAATATCGATGTCAGTTTTTGATATTTTATATTAAATAAATATAATTATATATTTTCAAGTGAATAAGCCTACAAGCGGGTAATTTATTACGAATAGTAATTCGTAGAGGGGCGATGATAGTAGGAACTAAGAATATGTGCAGCGCTGCTTTGTTCACTTTTAGGAAAAAATATATTTTTAAGTCACCGACATAGAGTGTTTTATTTATTGTTTAATGCGCCGATATACATGTATGAGTAATCAGGATACGGTATTCACCCAAATATTTACTGCCCATTATCGTTTTTACTCACTATATCTATAGAAATTTAAAAAAATATCATACCAAGTACATTAATGCGTAAAAAATACAATTGTTATTTAGGTTGAAATCTTTAAAATCACACAGAAGATAATTATGCGTCATTTTAACCTAAGCGCTGGTTATATTAGGAAATCGGTAATATTTAACTCGGAGTCATATATGCCTTATGGAAGGACTAAGCACCAAGTGAGATGTCCTAGACGTACAGCAATGGATTCGCACTATTTAAGAAGAGAGCAATATTTCCAAAGTACATACGGACTATTTTTCGAGGGTGAAGTTAGAACCTCAAGCTTTAAAAACAACCTTTTACTTTTGCTTTCAATTTGATAACTTAATTTTTTAAAGGATATATTTTCATATTTCATAGGCAACACCTTCACTTAACATCAGGCATTTGTTTGCCACACTGTTCCAAGAATATAAATAACATAATAAATAAATATTAAAATAATCTGGAAAAAATGTTACTTTGAGTGAAATAACATAAATATCATTATAATATCCTTGACATGGAATTCTTTTGCTTTATTTAGCGGTAATAATGATTTTTTTAGATACTAGTGTACATCCGATTTTAATTTTTTTATTCGGTCTATACAGTATCATTTTAAGGTTTTTACGAACCAGGAGTCTCTCACAGTTGTCGGTTGTCGTGTAATGTCTGCCAATTAATCAGGATATTTATGTATTGCAATGTGAAAGACATACTTTATATGTTTTTATTAAAAAAACGTGGAAGAGTTTATTTGCTAATAATTTATTTCAGGCGTGAGAACAGACAAATTGATTTTAATTTTCTTTGAATGAGGCTCTTTTTGAAAGTCACGACTATAATATCTCTGATAAATCCCTCAGTATTGTGATAGAAATATCTATTTTTTAAAGAAAAAAACAAATAAAAAAACGAAAGGACTTATTTATAGACAGGTAGATAAATAATAAATTCGAAAGTAGTTCTGTCCGTTTTATAGAACTAAACCTACCTTTTTACTATCCTTTTTAAACGCAGAAACTGTAATCACAGACCAGAGTCCAGAGTAACATACTTATACTAGTAGTGAAATAATGATTATTTCTTATGAATGTTGCTCTAAAGTCTAATAGAAGTGTACTACTAAGACAATGAAAAAAAGTTATACAGCTCTACATAAAAAAAATTTAGTTGAAATATTTTTTTGCATACATGTTACATATCTATATCTAGTGTTACATATCTATCTATAGTTTACATAAATCTGTCCTCTTTTGTTTTGTTTGAGACTTCTCATGAGGAAGTTCAAAATACTTTGATGTCCTTGGACTCTGGGAGTGCACCAGGTTGGGATGAAATACCTACTCTTTTTCTAAAACAAGCCAAAGAGATCTTAGTCCCGTTGATTAGTGACTTGGCCAACCTATGTTTTGCAACCGGAATTTTCCCCTATCTCCTTAAGCGCTCTGTTGTTACCCCTGTGTATAAGGGTGGAAATAGAGACGACGTTAATAACTATCAACCAATCTCGGTGTTGACCTCGATTTCTAAAATCATTGAGAAGCTCTTAAATTTTAGAATTGTAAGCTACTTGACTAAGTATGACTTGTTATCTAGCTCTCAATATGGCTTTAGAAGTGGAAAGTCGACCCAGGATGCTACTGAGGAACTTGTATCAGTCGTAGCAAAAGAGGTCGATAGGGGTAACAAGTGTCTAGTGGTATTCCTTGACCTCAATAAGGCTTTTGACACTGTCTCTATTTCGATACTTATACACAGGTTGGAGAAACTAGGGTTTCGAGGTTCTGCCCTCTCCCTTCTGAGTAGCTACCTACAAAACAGAAAGCAGGGGGTAAAAATAGGCAACGTTCTTAGTGACGAAGAGGATGTAACTTTTGGCGTCCCGCAGGGCAGTGTCCTCGGCCCGACGCTCTTTTTGATATATATTAATGAACTTTGTAACCTGTCCTACGCTGACGACACGGCTATTGTTTTTTCTGCTAGGACGTGGGACCTTGTTAGGTTGGAGACAGAGAGAGGGCTGGCTAGTGTTAGTCAATGGCTAAGGGAGAATCTCCTTACTCTAAACACCCTCAAAACAAACTATGTGTGCTTCTCTAAATATATTAATTCGCAACCCTCTAATGACTTCATGATACTAAGATATCACAAATCATTACCATTTAGCTACGATAAGATTAAAAAAAGACGGTGTGATATAGTAGCCCCAACTTACTCTGCGCGGTCAGTATTTGCCAGTCGACAATATGTTGCTCAAGCACCCCGTACCTACAATAAAATTAATCGCATCCTTCATATCTACCCGATGCAAGTGTACGAGTGTAAGAGGACACTGTCTGAATGGCTCTCTACTATTGACTATGAGAACGTGGAAGACATTTTGATCAGTTTATCTTGAATCAGATTTAAGGTAAACGGATACAAATTGGTACTAAACAAATCAGTAGAAACCCTACTCCATCTACACACAATCACAAGCATAACACACGCATACACAACACACATATAGCACACACATTCACAACACACACACGCACAACACACACACAATTCACACATACACACACACACACACACAAAAACTCTCCACAGTTTCCTTTTACTTTTACCCTTTTATTTTTTGTTATTTTAATTTATGTTTATTTTAATGTAAAACAACTTACTGTAGCACCACTAAACTGCATTGTAAATCAAAATTTATATATTACTTGGGAAGAGCGAGGTTTTCCCAACACAGGTATCTTCGGATTACTTTCAGGGAAGCCCCGGCAACTTGTATGTAAAGATTTATCTAAATAAACATATTTTTAATTTTTAATTTTAATTTTAATTTATATCTAATAATTCAAAACAGCAATAAACAGAAATTAAATAATGATTATGAATTTACAGGCTAACACCATTTTTGCTGATTGGGCTGGTGTAATATCTGTTATAAAGTTTTGACTTTATAGTTCATCGCATTATAGTTCATGACATTATAGTTCATCTCATAATCACTGAAATCCATTACAATTTGTTTATTCCAGTTCAAGTTTATGTAGTCTGATTTTGAAGCTATTTATTGAAGTTATACTAACAATATCTTGTGGGAGCTTGAAGGGGAAACATAACTGTGCGTCCAGTTCAAAACCGCAAATCGCTATAGCAAAAATCAAGCATGTCATTAAAATTGGGGATCAGCTGGCAAGATACCCACCCGCCTGGCAAGCGCAATGACTAGAAGGCATGAAAATTGTAATAATAGTTGTTACTGCTATGATTTTTCAACTTGTTAAGCAAAGTCAGTCAGTGACGGTGCCTTGGTATGTAGATGGAAGTTACTCATTATAAAATCAGTACTGTTAAGTTTCGTAGAGATACGTAACGTAACGTAACGTAATGTATACGTATAAGATTACGTTTTATAAACTTTTCTGGGTAAAAATATAGTTTTCGATGTTATTTATAGATATCACACATGGTAAATAATCGTTCCACATTTAACTGAATAATAAGGCAAAGCCTAAGCAGTTTAATATTGTCCATTGACATATATAAGCCTTAGGCGGCAAGGAATCGAAAGTAAAACTTTTGTTAAAAAATATAATATTAGTTTATTGTGTATTACAGAGCACTGTTGTGAAAAAGCAACAATATTACACTTATAGAAAATTACATATTGTCAATTTTGTTATGTAGAGAGAATGCTATTCGCGGTGGTTCACTTATCTTAGCTCGATGTGATGTAGTTTTAAAGTCTCGATCAGACATAGAGGCACCCTCCTTCGTGCGATTTATTGAACTATAATGCATTGAGCTCCATGAATATATTATTTTGTGTTTGTAGCTTGGTGACTTTGAAATTGAAATGGAGGATAAAATGACGTGAATTTTAAAATAGAATGGAGGATTTTATAACAAATTTTGTTACAAAAACAAGTCGGTGACAGTATGCGGTGATTGTAATGTAGATATATTACAAGTGACTTCGTGTAGTGTACGTTTGTTAAAGTTGTTTAAATCTTATAACTTGTTGAATGTTTTTTCGGAACCTATTCGCATTACTAATGCTTCCGCGACTTGTGTTGATAATGTGTTCGTCACTGTAACATATACGAAGAGGTGATAATATTGAATTTAAATTCAGACCACTGTGGTAAAAAAAAATCTCCCTTTATTAATCATGAAATTGAAAGGCCACAAAATCTTACATGCAGGTTGATAAAACATAGAATCCTTACTTTTAAAAATAATGTTGCGCAAATAGTACTTAAAGGAGATGATATTCCGAATATTTTATATAATAAAGTGTTCGAAATTTAGTTACATAAATTTGATATTATATTAAAGCGAAGAACGAGGAGAAAATACTTAAAAGTTGAGTTTAGTGATTGGGCTACCGTAGAAATATATAGAAGTAAAAAAATATAATTAATATATGGTATATAATAGTGAGAGACAATGGTATCATGAACCAGTGTTCTTAGGTAAAGTTAGGAATTTCTCTAAACTGATGTGGGTGGTACGCTTTTTAAGCACATTTCCGATGCATGGGAGAAGCCGCAGAATGCGGTCGAGGCGTTTTGCTGTATGTCGGTGAAGTGTTAGAACTAACTGACTCAACAAATTTCTTTCTTTATAACTTTAGATAATGAGCTCCAGTGGAACCCCCATCTCTCAACACACGCAAACAAACTCAGTTCGGCTCTTTACAATTAGAAAAGTTACACAACTAATAGACGTTAATACGGCTAGACTTGTTTATTTTAATTATGTTCATTGTATTTTGTCTTACGGTACTTTATTATAGGGTAATGCTGCCGAAATTTACTCTATATATTTTACCAAAAAGAGCTGTGTGGGCTACTTATAACTTAAAAGCTAGAGAACTAAAAACTCTCAAATGTTGTAATAAGATTTATTTAATGCTACACTCTTGATTTTGGATTTAAAACGAATTATTAGTTTATCGAAATATGTGGAACTTAAGTTGTTGACTCGTTTGCAGGGTTGGTATTATAATGTACATCATCTAAGATTTTCTTTTAAAAAGAGCAACTGTTGAATTTCCTTCTTGTTGAATTCGGCTCCTCTCAGCGGAGTAACATTTTTAGGCGGTGGTAACTACTCATGAACTGAATACCTTTTTTATTGTAATAATGAACGATTCAAAAGTGTGTGTAAATGTCTATTTGAATAAAGATATTTTGCATTAAGGAAGAAAATGATTAGGGGGGAGTTTTGGGAAGTCAGCCAGTAAATAAAGATTTAGTGAAAGAAGAAACTGATGTTGACGTGAAAGCGGTTGTGTAAGGTATGAAGAATGGAAAAGCTGTAGGACCGGCTGCGATACCAGTGGAGGTATGGAAGGTGTTAAATGAATATGGATTATAAGGGGCTGGTTTTGTTCTTTTGCATTAGTTGTTGCATTAAGATGTGATCCCCTATGAATGATGCAATAGTTTTCTAGTACTCATTTATAAAAATAAGAGTGATTAATGAGATATTAGCTGTTGCTAGTGACTTCGTCAGACCCTTAACCCAATCCTACTGAAATTGGTTTTGCGGCCTGATTTGTCCTTGTATATTTATGTCATGTTAGGGGAATGTTGAGAAATATCTTAAGAATGAAAGGAAAATAAGTACCGTTTTCTGGTACCACGTAATGCACTTTCCCATGATGATAATGGTCCGTCCGTTACTTAGCGTTAAGGCTACTATATAATTATCAATACGCAATAACAAAAGAACTAAAGTCTAAACTAACACTCTTTTAATTGTTTTAGAAATAAAGAAATTTAAATTCAACGGAATCTAGTTCTAATCATTTTATTACAGTTGGGTTAGTTCGATCAGAGTTATCGGGTTTCTTGCAGACAATTGACATTAAGTAATTTTAATAGCTACGTCTAGTGTAATTAAAAATATTTTAAATTTTACATTTTAATAAACACCATAATATATACTACATTTGAAACATACTCGTATATTCACGATTTTCTTATTATATTGTATTGATTAATATATTAAGTCTGTTTAATATATTATACACTTAAAATAGGATTCTTAAATATTATTGGTGTTTCTTTAAACGGACAAGTAACATTTTTCCTAGTTTGCTTAGATTCACATTTTGACTGAAGAGTCAGATAAAACATATATTAGATCCTTACATATGAAATTGGCGTTTGGTATGGAAGGGACATAAAGTCGAATATTTTTAATATAATATATTTTTTAAATTAAAAAAGATACATTGTTTTCTATGCACTTTTTGCCATCTCATAGATAGTTCATACGTTTATTAAACAAACCATTCGGACGGGAATCAATAAAATCTTTGAAGGCGGTTTGGATTGCCCCATCGGAGTTGAATTTTTTCCCTTTCTAGAAGTTATCGAAAATTCGAAAAAAATTATAATCTGTTAGACCAAGGTCCGGGGAGTACAAGTACTCGTATATCATAGACGTTTCAATTGAAGCTCTTCTAATGTGGTAGATGTCTATAGTGCAGCATGTGATCTAGCGACGTCGTGAAGCAGCAGTGGCGTAGAGTGATTGACCAGCCTCGGTTGTTTTGGCAGCTAGCTTTTCCATCGTGGTTTGCAATTGCTAAGAATAGACGCCCGCCACAATCGTGTGGGCAGATATGAGAAAACTTTAACGAACGACACTTTTTTTCGGTAATTTTTCGCTTGAGGCAAGAATTGGCTGACTTGCTAGGATCCAGCCATTGCGATGAGCGCTTCCGATTACAGTAGAGTATCCACTTTTCATCATAGGTAATGATTCGATTTAAAAGCCCTTTATTTTTGTGCCGGTTAAGTAATGCAACGCAGCAGTCAGCGCGCGTTTGCCGGTTAGCTTCTCCCAATTTCTAAGGTATCCATGTTTTAAGCTTTTTAATATTTCCAATTTGCAACAAGTGGATTAAAACAGTTTTATCACTAACACCACAGTCTTCAGCTAACTCGGACGTGATTTGCCATCGATCCGCTTCTACAACGGCCTTCAATTCTTCATTATCAATTTGGGTCACCGGTCGTCCACGGGGCTTGCTTATATATAGGGATAGTATTATATATATATAGTGTTTATAATGAGAATATCATGTATATTTGTTTCAAATGTAGTGTATATTATGGTGTTTAATAAAATAAACAAAATGTATAATTAAACTCAACGTAACTACAATAGTTATTTAATGCCGATTGTCTGCAAGAGGACACCCGATTACTCAGATCGAACTGACCCAACTGTAATAAAATGATTATAGCCAGATTCCGTCGAATTTATAATTTATTTTTAATTATTTTGCAAACAATTAAAATACTAGTTTTATTCATTTGACAGTAAAAAAAAAGATTTTAGTTCATTCTGATATTAATATTGCTAATTTAGAAATAAAATTGAGTGTTCCTTTAATATTGTTGAAAAATCTGGCCCTTTCGAAATTATATAGCGGCCTTAACAGTAACTAACGGATGGAACATTATCGTCATGGAAAAGTGCATGATAAGGTGTCAGAAAACGGTACTTATTTTCGCTTCATTCCAAAGATATATCTCAACGTTCCCCTAATATGACTTATAAATATAAATATACAAGGATAAATCAGGCTGCAAACCAATTTTAGTAGGATTGTGTTAAGGATCTGACGAAGTAGCTAGCGACAGCTAATATGTAATTAATATAAAAAAATCAAAACACTTGTTTAATATAAAATATATTTCTTTAAATTAAAACAGTTACTGCATAAAGAGCACCAAGCACCAAAAAAGATATATTAACAGTCTTTATGCATTAAAATCTCATAAAGCACGAAAATATCTATCTACAATCATTCTAATTACTGTAAAATATATAACAAAAGTTAAATATCTTGATTTTGTTTTTCTTTTTCATCAGTCTTAACATTTTTATTCCCCATTGCAATTTGTATCTCTTTAAACGTCTTTCCTTTAGTTTCAGGTATGTACAAAGCTATTAAAGTGACAACAACTACACAACAAGCAGCAAATATATAGTAAGTTGTAGCTGGTCCAAGCACTGTAGTCATTTCTGCCAAGTACTTCGAAGTGATAAATAATACCAATAAGAATGCCAAAAAACTTAATGAATAACCGTATGCGCGCGCTGGTCCCTCGAAAAGTTCGACTGTTACAACAAGGAGGAGACAGCCGATACCTAAAAAAAAAGGCAAATACATAAATCTTTAACATTCAAAACAAATCAGTCATTTGCAATTAAATACATTCTAATTTAGTTAAATTACGAAACATTGGTTATTTTAAGTGCTATAATATTACTTACCAACATTAAAACAGTATGTAGCGAGAATCAAGGATATAATAGGAACATAATTTAGGAAACCACTGACTACATAGCCTTCTTGATCTCTCAGCGAAAAGAAAACTCCTAAGCCCACCTAGAATAAAAAAAATAATCGTATTATCCATTAAAATACACAAGACACTATTATTAATTAATGAACGATCATGACGTTATTATAAGGTGGGAAATAGCTAGCGATACTTACCAATTAATAATATTATTAAGGAACACTGAACAATCTCCTAACATTGACATATTATTAATTATTTCAATATAAAAGTTTGATATTTTTAATGAGAATTTCATCATTGCATTATTTTTACAACTTTCAAAGTAAACGAAGCTAAGATAAATTTAAATTTCAAGAGGAAAAAACTTACCATACTAATAAACATGCCTATAATCGGATAAATTAACATAGTTCGTCTTGAGAAAAGTCTTGAAAAGATAGAGATACATATCGCGGCGAATAGTTGTACACATCCAATACCAACTGATGCGATCTCTGGCTGCACGTTGGTCTTCGTTGACATAAAAATAGTTTGCAAATAAAATGATACCGCGTTATATCCTGTCGCGTTACCTCCACCGCAGAGTAAAACACCCAATGCTAGTGATTTTAAGAAAGCTCTGTCTTTCAATAATGCAAGTTTGTCGATTTTTATTTCTCTGCTTGCTTTATAGTCCTCTAACTCTTGTTTGATGGTTTCGTCAGAATCTCGTAGTTTGGATAAGAGATTTATAGCCTCTTCTGTACGGCCTGGAATAATAAATTATTTTAATTTTTCGTTGGTTATAAACATTTATATTTTTTACCATACATTTTTACTGAGTACTTATAACAATATAACATTCTTTTACCTTTAGAATGCAAATAAACTGGACTGTCAGGGAGAAAAGGCAAAGGCAATGCAGCCAAAATGACCACCGCTGCAATGAATGTATTGAATGCTTTATATGAAACAAATGGGCCGATAGACAACGCCATCACTATGCCAACACATGATAGTACATGTAGAAAGGTACCGAGAGATCCACGTTGCTCTTTCTGTAAAATAAGAGTATTAAATTTAACATTAAAGATTTTTAAAAGTACCTAGATAATACTTATGTAACTGAAAATAGATATCATAAAACCCTTTTAAAATTTCGGTGAATTTATTGAAAAAAGAATTCGTTTGTAACAGATAAAATAAAAGTGTCTTTCTAGAGAAATAAACATGAGTCGTTATAGGTTTATACTTATAAATGTTAAAAGATAGAGAGAGAGAAAGAGATCAAAAGAGAAATCAGGCTTATGAAAATATGTTTTTTTATACTTACAGCTACTATTTCTGAAACGTACACCGGAACCACAACAAAAATGTAGCAATCAGATAATACCATAACCGCACGACAAAATATCACCATCCACACTTCGGTGGCAAATATTAGCCAAATAGAAACCAATATCCTAGGTACACTGACTAGAATAATACAGTACTTTCGACCGATTTTATCTATTAAAATCCCAGCTAGAAAATTAGCTGCAAAAATATATTGAAAATTAAAACTTTTTGTTGTTTCTCTTATTGTTATTGGTAGACAAATCCAACAGAAATAATGAAGAAACATTAGGAATAAAGTGAAATCGAGAATAATTTTAATCTAATATCTTAATGTAACTTACTAATCATAGCGGCCAAGTATCCTCCTGATACTATCCATGATCCTTCTTCCTCCGTGATTGGAACTGATAACGGAGTGTCTGTTCCGTTACTGAGCTTTACGAGCATTGGGGACGGCCAGGATAGGCTTAGGCCTGTTGTTAGTGACCCGATATTTACTGGAATAAATGAAGATAAATAAAATAAATATATCAATATTTTATTAACAATTTATGTGTCCCTTAGCCATCTATATCAAATTAAGAAGAAATAGTAGTCTGTGAGCTATTCCTTTATATATCAGTCAATTATTCAATTTGATTGTAGTATAAATAAAATTTTTACAATATCAATTATTTTTTAGAAGTACAATTGTTATAAGTATCATATTTATTAATAAAAATACTATTACGTTTCAATAAAATATCAATACAAAACAAGAATTGAAATAAAGTTATTAGTTGTAAACTATGAACAGGAAAAAAACGCATTTTAGGTAACGTATGATTTTAATTTAAAGAGAGAGGGAAAGAGAGGTGTAAGTATGAATTCTATTTAATTATAAATAATTATATTATATTCTTCATTTATAACGCATATAAAGATAAATCAGATGGATTGTGGACGTATTTTCCTTATAAGTCACATACAATATATAAAATAAATTCTGTTGTTTAATAATAACTTATGTAGTTAAAACTGTTATTTATAAATTGTCCAATGTTAATTAAATATTTCAATAAGAACATACAACCAACCAACCAACAACCAATATAGTCTTTACGCTATATAAGTCTCTTAGAATGTTGAATTTATGTGATTATACATTTATCAATTAACAAAACGTAGTTCTTTTTTCAAAACGGAAATTTGTAGAAACAGATTTAAGTTTAAATTAAAAAAATAATCAATAGGTACTATATGACTGACCACGTGGCTTGGACCCGTGGCCAGACAAAACATTTCGTTTTAGCTCGAGAAAGTTGATCAAAATAATAACAATAAAATAGATTTAAAAAATATATTTCTAATAAAAATTCTATCTAAAAAAGGACAACAAATATTAGGGCCTTAAATGTATTTTATTTAATATAAAAAAATTACAATATGTTGAAATAATTCATTGTGTTTGTAGCACGACGAACAAAATTATAGCGTGCATTCGTTTTTGTTTTTGCTGCAGAAAAAAATATTTCATTACGAGCTTGTAATATTGGACACTATTAAGGAATATTGCTGAAAATAAAAGGAGAGTCAATAAAATTACGTAATCTTTTAAAAATAATATTTTTTGATTTTTTATTTAAGACTATTTAATATATTATTGACACAAGTTATCTAATTATTTTTTTAGAAGTTTATAAACTTCTTGTGTTTTGATTACTTATATAATTTTTATTTCGGAATATTTGTAAGCACGGATTATGTTATTAATAAATAGTGGACCGAGGTGAGAGCCCTGACGCAGTCCTATAACAATAAGAAAATTGGTAGAAGAGTTGAGTTAATACATTTTTTAGAACGGTGTTATAGGGTCTATAGCAAGTTTCTTGTTAACCTCTATATACACAAAAAAATTATGAACAATGTTAGGTGATATCTCAACGTTACCAACGATACATAACTACTACACCTGTTAAAATCTAAGTTAAAACAAACTATATCACTAGTCGTTCTGTGAACAGTAGACCTTAGTACGTTAGGGGATGAGAAAAGGTTTTAAGTGCCTTTTCCAAAAAGGAATAAGTATACCTATGTATGTATGTAGGTACATACCTACCGAACGAAATGGCTCCACCAAATAACAACAAAGTTATTCAACTTTAAAATTTTTGATAATTCGCTATGGCCGCCATTTTGGATTTTGAAATAACAAAAAAACACCTTAGATTTTGGCAAAGAATACTTAGACGAAATTTCAGTCCGCTAGCTGCAGCAAAGTCCGATTTTGTGGTACGGATCAGAAATCCGCCATTTTGTAATTTTTCGCTCAAGCAAAGAAACGGCTCGACATAAAAATTTAAATAATTCAAAGAACACACCTACCAATCTTCGTGACGATTGCCTAAAAACTACGTTTCCTACGCCAAAACAAAAACTTAAATCACCGCTATTTTAGATTTTTCCTCCCAGTAAGAAAAATGGACGGACAAAAAAATTAAATAACTCAAAGAACATGATCACCAATTTTTGTGGCGATCGGATGAAAATTGCTCCTGCTACGCCAAAAACAAAACTAAATTACGCCACCATTTTGGATTTTTTGCCAACACAAAAAAACGACTCAACATAAAAATTCAAATAATCCAAAGAAAACGCCTGCCGATTTTGGTGATGATAGAATGAAAAAAACGCCGGAACAAACATGCTGAAATACATACGGAAAAATAGCAGAATGGACCTATCTAGTGGAAACGTAGTCCTTCGGACAAACGCTTCGCTGCGCTCAGCAAATGTCCTTCGGTCAATAATCAAAATCTGATGTCGAAAAAATAATTATTAAAGAAATAATTTAATTTAATAAATTTAACAATTATTTGCGGATACGTCACCCAGAAAAGTTGTTCTCGGGGCGCCATCCGATATCTTTTTAGACTTAGATAAAAAATATTTACTAAATATCAAAATGTTTTCTTTAGATTTTTTAATAAAATTACAAAACAAGAAATTTACTCCCTTTTTTATCTATCTCTTGATGCGTTAAAGGAATCATAATCTTTAATTCAACCATAAATATTCCATTTAGGATGATACTTAAGTTTTTCCCTGCCAATTTTTATCAAGGGTTATAAATACCAGTAAGGAAAAAGCTTACTTAACAGAGACGTGCTCCAACATTATATCATTGATGATTTTTTTTAATACCTACAGACTTTTCAATATCAAAGTAAGAAAGTAAAATACCAAATACAAATCAAAATTAGTAATCCTATCATTAGCAAAACTATAATCAACTTTACGATACAAACGCATGGTATTAAACGAAGTATGTTGTAATGAAGAAGGTGAACTAATATTTTAATTGTCAGATGATAATTATCGTCTGGAATAAGGAGAAACTCCGATATTTAGTCAAGCAATAGATGTTACTTATCCAGATATTTACCATTTAAATTGAGAATACCGTTTTAGTGATTTAAACTACAAAAGCCAAAAAATATATAAAACCTACACTAATTTATCGTTTAAGTCAAAACTGTTCAGGTACACAATCATTTTCCTACAATACCAATTACAATTGAATTATTAAAATCGCCTACAATAAAATAAAAATCTAGAGGACGATTAATTATATTATTAGATATTGATTCAACGGAACTGCAAAGAGCTTTATATTGTAAGTATGGAATATAATAGGAGTATAAATTACGAAGTGAAATTTTTGATTAATATTAATACAAAAATAAGAACTCATCCTTTTATTTTTAAAATTAATATAAAACACAATAAACAGTGCATATGAAAGTGATCATTACAATTTAAATAATTAACGCGATTTGAGGTGATACATGTCGTTACTTTGTAACAAGATTTAACAAATGTACAGAAGATACAAAAAATCCGCCATACTGCCATAAGATAGAAAACTAAAGCCATCGACACGTTCAGTTACTCATGAAAGCTAAAACGACGATGGACTGGGCATATAGCCAGACTCACCGACTATCGTTCGACCACAAAGAGAACGTCATGGCTAGGACCATCGGGCTATAGAAAGAGGGGTAGACCAAGTAGCCGCTGGGCAGACGACGTTGTAAAAATAGCAGGCATCCACTGGATGCGAGTAGCAAAATATAGAACACAACGGTCATCTCTGAAGGAAGCTTTCCGTTGAGAGGTGTTCTTGCAACTACAAAATTACAACAAAAAGAAAATTAAATAATAATAATATTAAATCGATTAACGCATGAACACTGTTTTATTGTTTTAAATTGTAAATCTATTTGTGTAGCAAGAAATAAAGGTATTTTTATTTTATTTTTATTATTTATTTGTTTATTATTAATAAAAAATACTTTAAAACATTTGTTAAAACTGTTTCAGATTAAGTCATATTGCTAGTGGTGATCGTCAAATAATATATACATCATCATATAGTATCAGTTATTAACTATTCTTATGATTTTATTACGTGTTTGACGCAATAATATAAAGGCGAAGATATTTGACGCAACAATTGATATATGCCGTTGACGGTGTGAAAATAAGTAATGAATCTGCTAAGGTACTTACAGGTGTCTGTGTCAAACGCATGTAACATTTTTTATTAATTTTATGTATTTCTAGAACAAGCACCTGACATTCCACTAATACATAATTTACTTTTAGTTTGAACATAAACAATGGACCTAATGCATCATATAATTAATTTGTTATACATACTAAATACTTATTTCAGATTTTTCGCTACATTTCTTTTCAATATATTTTTACTCGTACTATGCAAAATCGCACATTCCTCAATGCTCGCAATACAGCATTGAGGAATTCAATAGTTTTATATTGTTTAATTTTTGTTTTGTTTGTGTCTTTACCTCTGTGTTTTGTTTGCACTTAAAATCTAAGGTTCAGATCGGCCATATTGACGTTTCTTTTTATTCTTAAGAAAAAACAAAGGAACTAATTTGAGCTATAATTATAATAAAACAATAGTGACTTTTATGCTATAGAAAGTAAGCTATTGCCTTTTATCTACGACATCAATAAATCAACAGCTTATGTACGTCAACATTTATATGTCAACTAATATTTTTAACTCCACAAGTACCTACTAACTGCTACTGAGGAAAAATTTAGGCTATAATTGGTATAAAAAAGTGTGAACATTCTATTTAAACATAGATTTTTACTCGGAATCGAACTACTATACTATACTACTATAATATACTATACTACTTAAGAATAAATTCAATTACATTTAATATTCAGAATTCTTGTTTATGTGCCAACACTAAAACTGTTTTCACAGTCCTCAAATAACTATTTCTGTTTACTATTATCAAACATAGTGGGAAAATTCCCCAATGCGTAAACATTTCAATAACAACAATTTCAACTAATGAATATTTAGGAAAAATCTTCTTTAGAAGGAAGGAAGTTAGGTTACAGAAAAATATAAATGTTTGATAGAATCAAAATATAACAATAACATTATATGTAAGTAGAAATGGGTTTCTTAAAGAATATATATAATGTTGACATTGTTGTTATGTTGTACTTAAACTTATCCTTAGGGCGAGAAAGGAACAAAAGAGGTTTTCTTGTTACGATTTTCCTTAATTTTTATAAAGTTATATATATATAAAAGCGACTTCTTTTACTCCTCAAATATAAACCATATTTAGATTTTACTTATTATCAAAATGAAATTGTTTGAGTATAGAGTTGCAAAATACTTCTATATAACAATGAGAGATTCGAAATATATGTAGTAGATAAAATTGTAAAATGTGCACTTTTTATATTTCCCCGATATAATTAATACGACTTAACGACATGTAGGAATGCGATAACGAATTAATTAATTTTTATTAATTTTGTATACTTCCTTAGTATGTATGTTTATAATATAATAGTCCTGTTATAATAATAAATGTAATATTATAGAATTACGATTATATGTATAAGATATAACGCCAGTGAGTATAAATAAACATATGTAGTAACTATACTATACTATATACTTTGAACATGATCACATACATTTAAATTTTAAATGTATATGTTGAGTGAATAGTTTGATTTCTATAATAGGAAATCTAAATTTATTTCTGAGATGACTAATTTAATTAAATGTTTGTTTATTCAAACAATTTAAGCAGTTTACAAATTTGAGGACATAAAAAATGTTTTTTTTTAAAGATGCTATACTAAAGACGCCCTTTAGAAAAAAATAATATATATCTATATTAAACAATTATGTTAATTGTAGTCCAATTAAAAAATCTCAATGGAAGGTCCTAAATTGAACCTACATTCAAAATATTATTTTCAGAATATATATATTTTTTTAATACTGTGCCTGTTATATACGAACATAAATTTTCCCTACTTTTATGGTTCAAATTGAAAGACTGACATCATCCACTCACACACGTAAGCGCGTTATGTAGAGCGTATGTAAAAATATAACACACATACACATTTAACAATTTGTATGTGCGTAACAAACATTTAAACTTGGCCTTTACTTTTGTTGTGTTTACTGAATCTAATGAAGTGTATAATCTAAGAAACATTGTTAATATAATAAAGAGATAATATTAACCTTAAAATAATGGAAGATATAACTCGTCTGGCTTACATCCGATAGTTTTATTTCCTACTTGTGGGAGTTACTGCATTATAACGTCAGTGCAAGCAACCGTAATCTATTCATCTATACATATAAAATAAATAAGTGTCTGTTTGTAAATCAAAATTAACAGATTTTCACCAACTGTATATGAAAGTATTAAAAGAAAACAAAAAATCTGTCTGTCTGTCTGTTTGTTGCTGCTAATCTCTGAATCTAGTAGGACCTTCACTGTCGGATAGCTAATGTTGTGTAGAGTATTTGGCTATTTGCATTTTAAAAAAAAATCCTAATTTTAATACTAGTTGTGCACGCGGACGAAGTCGTGGGTATAGCTAGTATAAAAATATAATTGCATATTTATAGCTACAAGCGTTTTAAAAATAGCACCACGTGTTGGTCGAAATTTATTCAATGTATTTTCTTATAACTGTGTTTACATTTCCATAGTCAATACTATGTTTATATAATGTATATATTTATTCAAATTTTTATTGCGCGATATAAGTGACACGGTCGGTATTATAGAAAACGGGGTAATGTGAGCCAATTTTGCGATATAATTATTGGGAGATTAAGACATGAGCCAACTGACTGGTTGCTGTTGGATTTTATGATAATCAATATTTTCTTCAGTATTTTGTCAGGATAATAGTGAAATCTTATAACACTTTTGGCGCATTTTACGCAATTATAAGTAATCGGTGAAAAAATGGCTATTTGATCAACAGGTTATACCAAGATTAAATGGCAGAATTAAATTTTTTTCGCACATCATTCATGTACAACACTTTCAACACTATATTAATATATAATAATGGCACTTATATGTTCAATTATACGTACTCGAGATTATTACCCATTATTTGCTTCTTTAATTACACTAACGTTTTGTAACGTTGAAAATATGAATTCTTTAACTGTGTACAACTGATTTGTACTTATAATTTAAACTTACTGTTACTTATTGAATATATTGTAAAAGAAATACATAGTTATGAAATGTTAAATACATTTCATAACAATGTCTTTCTTTTACAATTTGTTTATTCTGTACGCTTACACTGTTTTAAGTTAATTTTTAACATAAATATAGAAAAAAATCTTTATACTCCTATGACTTTCGGAAAAACCCCCGTAGGGTTTTTTAAACACGTGTTGTCAGTATCAATGAATATATGATATTATATTCATTAAAAAAAATTAATTAATTTACCATGTATTTCAAACACTACTTTGATATTTGTAATATCAGTAATTACAGTAAAATTGTACTTACCCCTGTGGTCCGGATAAAATGTTTAAGATGATTTGTGAATAAATATTTTTAAGGTTACTTACTGATCTTATTCGAAGTATGTATTTAAAAAAAATTACCTAGAGCAGCTATAGCATACTGCCGTAATAACGTTGCAGGCACGTTTATCTTCATTTTTATTTTGTTAAATCACTCTCAAACCAGATGTTCAAATATAAAATAACTGTATAAAGTTTACTTAATAATTTTTATAAAACACAATCTTCTTATTAATATTTGATTCTTAACACTTTTATTGTCGTAATAATCAAAGATATCTTTGAGATCTCTGCAAACGTTATTGTCTTATTGCCATCCCAAGAGCAAATGAGACTAAAACCTGACAGTCTTATTATCTTATTGCGATTAGCGTTTATTGTTTGTGTTTGTTTGTTGTCAAACGTCAAATTTTATTCATAACGCATTGCGGAACCGTCAGACGACAACAGAGAAGTGGCCACTACTGTTATCGCTGATATCCCATTAAGATAGAGACATTAGAATAAAATATATTTGTTAAATAAATTTTTATATAAGACTCAAACATAAATGATGTATTAAAAAAAATAATTTATAAATTTATACAAATAATGAAATAAATAATAGGCGCTATTTGTGTTATCTTAAATAATTGTATGATTTTTAAATAAGTTTTTTAAACGTCTTATTTGTATCTATTTAACTGTTCGGTCTTTAAGTAAAAACAAAATGGATTTTAATCAATTTTTTTTCGTTGTTATAGTTTATTGCCCAATTTCTCTCCAATTAAATGATTTGTGAATGAATAAACGAATGAATGAATAGTGGCCAGATTGTGATGATTATTGGTGTGATGTTAGTTTTCTTAGTCAGATATATATATTATAAGTGACTGATTATTTTAGAGACATATATATATTATAAGAGAGTGAGTAGAGATTTCTTGGCAACAGCTAAAACAAATTGTATCATACAATGCAGCATTCAATTTCTTGAGACACATCACGATCTGATAACAGTTAATATGCTACCATGAAATTACTTTAAGATTGTATTATCATACTTTATTATCTTTAAGTTTAATAACACATTAAATCAACCTTTACGTCTAATAATTTGTATAACGCTATTACCGACGTTGAGATCAAAAGACTGATTTAAATCTTAGAACATAAAATTTCGTAGGCATATTTTTCTAATATTAATATTATCTTATCATAGATGGTTTGCAAAACAGATATTATTTTAAATAAGATTGCTTGAATATAAAAGACAATCTTAAATTGAACGTGGAAAATGCTGATGTTCCTCACAGTTAAGAAAATAATAATTGTCCTTGACTTATTTTACTAAACGTGCTATTATGAATGTTTTACAAAGATCTTATTTGAATTATATAACACTTTTATATTATTATGTAATCATTAGGATTAGGATAGGCTTTTCGAATTGATGGCGATGGTTTTAAATATTAATTTATTTTGTGTAGCGTATGCGTATATATCAAATCGAATTTGGCTAAACACGCCACGTATGAGATTTAACATTGTTTATAATCTTTTAAAATATTTGTAGTATACTAGGGGCGCCAACAAACCCTCAATTTCGACTCGCTGCGCTCGCGATATCTCGGGTGCCGTTTGCATATTGAGCGAAGCGAGCCCAGTGTATTGACTCATCGCTTCCCATTGACTTCAATGTGATATCAGTTTTCGGATACAATAATAAAAAAAAAATAGAGGATATTTTTTTTTTTTAAACCATCACCTTAATGTGTATCTTTTTGATTGCAAAGTTTCATAATTTTCTGTCAAGTAGTTTTCGAGCCAATTCGTGACAAAGAATGTAAAAGTCTCCAGTAAAACGCTCCGCTCACTTCGTTCGCTGCGCTCAAAAATGCTCCGCTCACTTCGTTCGCTGCGCTCAATAAAGCTGCAAATAAATAGATATTTCAACGAATTTATAATATAATAGACCAAGCCCTAATTATACATACGCCTTGTGAATATTATGTTGATGTCTGACGAAGGGCGATGATGAAAAATATATGTTAATTTAAACATTTAAAATAAATACAATATACCTAGGCAGGCCATAAATTTGTGTTTTTTTTGCATAAAATAATGTAATCTTAATAAAACTTATACGCATATTTTTAATGAACACTTTAGTAACAAATGACTCATAGGCAGTATCATATATAGATTTTTACCCGATCTTAGTACTTTAATAATCTTCTATGATTCTCACATTCTAACGATATTCGATTGTAAATATGTATAGTCATAAACATCAAATTTCATCACACAAATAATTACATTGGTTCTTGATGATGAGGCCTAGCTATATCTTCATCAATAGTAAACGATGGCTGTGGCTTGTAAAGGACTTAATTCGCGTGCTAGCCATATGTAAAATTTTGTCTCGCCCACCACGGATAGTCTCATGGTTATTCATTTTTTTTTTTTTGTTTTTTTTTTTTTTTGTGTCTCTGCTGTTAGCCCTACTGGCCATGACAGCGTCACCGGTGGAATGGACGGGTGCAGAGACCCGTCCTTGAAAAAGGGGGGCCTGAACGGCCCCAGGGGAACGCGCGTCCTGAGGGCGCCTCCTGTGAGGCTCGGACCACAGCTCAGGACGCCGTTAGGTGAAGCGAGGGTTGGATGTGGGCTAGGATATGACACTAACGTCCTCCGACGGCAGAACGCCGGAGCAACGTGCTTGGATGGAGGCCTCGTCTTCGCCGGCAAAGACGCTGTGTGTGTGTGTATGTGTAGTATTTATGTAGGCTTGCCGCTTTTACGTAGCGTTCCCTAACGTAATCGCATCGTCCGGATCGAAAAGTACCGACTTGGGTCTTCTCTTTCTGACTTTAGGAGTCTCACGGGCCGTGTATCCTGTGGCCTTAACCTCCAGCGGGTTTGGGTGTCCCACAGCATTGTCAAAGTAGCTTTTGGAGAGCCCCTTGAAATACTGTGCGATCGTCGGTAAAGGTTATTCCATCATGCCGGTTGGCAAACAAAAGTGTGGACGCGATGGCGACTCCTGATTGTATTCGTTTCTACGCATCGGAGACATATTAGCTTCCTACCCATTTGGAAGTATAGCTTTGTGGCTTCTAACCAAGTCAGTTTAGGTGATTTTTGTTGCTCAATACTGCCGCCCAATATTAATACTACCTCTGGTGAAGTCAATTTTTTCACTGACCCACAGTGTCAAGAAGAAAGCAGA
This sequence comes from Melinaea menophilus ssp. n. AW-2005, assembly GCA_918358695.1. Classification (NCBI taxonomy): domain Eukaryota; kingdom Metazoa; phylum Arthropoda; class Insecta; order Lepidoptera; family Nymphalidae; genus Melinaea; species Melinaea menophilus. The sequence goes on from OU911053.1 coordinate 8,961,981, forward strand.
CGTGTGCAGACGCTACTTTCTTGCGGATTATTCATGTTTTTAGAATAATGGTAAAACACCAACCAATCTTCCTTTCGGTCTCAAGATAGAAACTGTCTAAATTAGCAAAAATCGGTAAAAAGGTGTTTATTCAGTTTATATATGAAATTGACATGCCTGTATGGACTCTTTTTAGGGACAAGTAAAGTCCCAAGATAACTAACAAAGCTCCTGCTAAAATACAACCTGTACCTAATAAAGGAAAGCTTCTTTGACCAAGCCAATAATCGACACCCGGTTGCCAAAAATTCATACTGTTCGTAAAAAATATAATTAACACATTTACAATGCTCTTCATAACTAAGATTTTTTTTATCGTTATCGATTATTTACAATTTTGTCAATTTGGCAAAATTATTTACATTCTTCATAGATTTGTACGTAACATTATCCTTCTTCTACCTATTTTCTTTAAACTTTCTAACTTCAACACAGTAACCCTTCCATCCTTAAATCTGTAATTCTTTGGAATCTGTTACCATTCAACAACGATACGTCAGCCCCATCTTAACCTAACTAATGAATAGGTATATAAATTAAATTACAGATTATAAAAGATACATCTGAAAAAGGCTGAAATAGAATCGTAAATCGAATAGAATCGGAAATCTGAAAAAGGCTGAAATAGAATCGTACTGCACCAAATTCCCTTTTCAATACTCCTCAAGTTTAAATATTTATTAATAAATTTAATCAATTCATTAAAAAAATAAAATTATCTAAAAATTGTGTAAAAAAAATAAAAAAAACCCAATTTTTATCCTGTACAGCAACAAGTAGTATTCCTAATATTGTTAAACTCTTTTCTCTTAAACCTATAGCAATCACAGAGATTCAGTATCATCAGAAAAAAGTGTTTGGCGCCATATTATAAATATATTGTCTACGGTTTATATTTTAATACTATTAATGAAATTTTTATATCTATGTTGTAGTAAATTAGTTTTTGCATTATTCTGTCTCTTTATAATTTTAATTTTTATGAAAGGTTGTGTTTAAGAGATTGATTGGTACGATAAGACCTTTGCATAAAATCCCATACTGCATCACAATTATTATATTGTTCTTCTACAACATATTTATGTGCAATAAGGTAAATTTAAATAATAAATCTTTGTAAATTAATATTGTTTAGTCTATAAATATCTATTTCTTGAATTATTAATACTTTTAAACAATATCCATTAAGTTATCACACAGCAATAAATTTGCATTATTTTTAATAGGTTAGGTATTTTCAAATAGGCAAATCATTGATTAAGTTTGTTTATATTAATTTAATTTTCACCGAAAACATCCTGGCGTCTTATAGATCACCCGTTCGCTGCCAGCTATGTGGGCGTATGTAAAACTGAATCGTGTAAAATCCTCTAAATTAATTACCACTTCCACTTTTAGAGTTAAAACTGTGTAAGTTGACGAAAGAACGTCGTCGAAAAGTCAGATTCGCGAAAGACGCGATTGAGAAAGCGTTACGTTACTCTTACCTAAAATTTGCGTCATTTAATTTCATTATGTTTTATACATACGATATTTACTAATTTGCTATCCTTTGCGTTCATAATACATGCAATAAGACTTTGAAATGACTTTTATAATTTGCTTCGATGTGCCTCTAAGCTATTGTTCTAATACATGTTCAAGATACATTCTTTTTTTTCGAATATTTTGGAGTGTACATCTTAAAATTTTCTGTTTAAATCTATATTATGTATTTATTATAGTGGCCCCCATGCGGATCGCGAAAGATCGAAGTTTTCTAACCCAAATGGAGTGTTTGGTATTTCCTTTTTCTCACTCATCGTACGAAGCTATTATAGCTACTTTTCGTATCACCTTTGAGAGTGTGGTTCAGTGAGTTCTTATACGAAATGCAATCAAGTAACATCTAACGAGATACTCAAACAGTTCATTCGTATATACTGTTCCAATTAAATGGTAAATCATTCTCCAAAATTTGAATAAAACTAGTTTAACTATTCATAAAAAATTGTTAAGTTCCGCTTTTTCCTTTCTTACTAGATAAGCTAGTCCTTAACACGGTTAGATATCTATCTTATCTGGGACTGTCATAAACCGTAGAATGCTTCAATCAATATATATTTCCTGTTTGTTTAGGAGTTCTGTTATTTTTTTTCTTGGTCCAGGGTCATACTTTAACCATGTATCTCTTCGTTTCCAAATTTTACAAGTACGCCCATACAAGTAATGAAAATAATGTGACTAAAGAAATGAAAATAATAAATATACAAAATAAAAATCAAATAGAAAATAAAATGTTTACTAAAAGATAAATGCGAATATAAGATAAATACGGAAGATGCTTCGAACAGATTTATATGTCAGCCATCTTTACAGATGTGCGATTTATCTCAAGTAATAATTTATTATAGTAGATATAGATATGTAGATATTAGCTACAACTAAAGGATTAAGCAGAAGGATGTAATTCGTTAACATAAATTATAATATCGAGTCGAGTGACACTCAATAATTAGGTAGACTTTTAAGTACTTAGTTGAATTATATGTTGAATTATACTATACATTAGAAACGTTTAAGATAAAATAATTGTTGATCCATTTATTGTCAATTGTATAAATTATCACAAGTACTTGTAATAAAAGATAATACGTGCATTAATATATACAGACAGATGTAGGATATGTTTTGTCTTAGTAATATAATAATAATCATCGTCATTATATTACTAAGACAAAAATTAGATAACAAATGAAAAAAAAATACTTCTATAATTATTTGAGATTTATACATCTCATTCCATACAGGAAAACGAATACAAAAAAAACATAATTTTCGTCAAATAATAAAAAAAAGTTGGTTTGTGTTTATATGTATTTAAGAACATAATTTAATGCGATCCAAATTTCTCCTTAAAAACAGTCATAATTTTTTTATGACAGAGAAGGGTCACAGTCAGGGTCACGAATCATCGCTGTTCAGGAACTTTTGAAACATCCGGGGTATCGCTAAAGTTTTTCCGGCTTTTGAGTATACGCTTTTTTTAAGGAACCCTTGCCGTATCGATGCGGAAACACAAAGGAAGTTTATTCCACATTTTTATATTATTTTTATTAGTTATTCTTTACACCGACATTTTGCTAAGTTGGCCAAAATTGACTTCAAATCGAGCTTGGAGCATGGCGTGTTAAAACTATTCTTTTTAAAACTATATTATTATTATTATTATAATCATATTAATTATTGTAATCATTATATTATATCATCCAAATTATACAAACAAAATTATAAAATAGAAAACAAAACACAAAAGATGATTAATACAAATTGGGGGGTCTTATCTCTTTAAAGCATTTTCTTCCAGCTAAACAGCAGATTCAAGATTGTATATAATATATGGGAGGGTGCGGTAACTATGAATGTATATATATATATATTATATATATTGCAAATCAATTAAACTTTCGCATAATTTTATATTATATTTAGTACAAATATTGTCTTAATTTTTGATTTAAAAACGATTGATTAGGTTTTTTTATGTTTAACGGGAGTCAATTCCAGAGTTTGATTGCCTGAACAGTGAGAAACTTGTTGACGGTTGTCTTTACGACGAATTTATTTTCTATTCTGATGAATGGTTTTCCGATTTAGCAATTATAAAGTCAGACTATAAATATTTAATATTTCAGGCATTTTGTTGAAAGTTCGCTATACATCCTTACTAATCGAAGATTTTACTCAAGCACAAGGAAACTAAAAGTTTATATGTGTTTTGTATGTTTGTCAATCATGTTATATTCTAAATGAGTAGCAATACTGAAGTATGAAACGCTATTCTAATTAATCACTCGCTTAAGATCAATTCTACATATCGGTTAGTTTTCAACTATACTTATATTTTTACGCGTTCTGTATTTATTTTAAGCAACGCTGTTTCGGTTAATAATTAGGTTTTATATCTAATTATTAAGAATAGAAAGTTTTTTATTTCATTACTATTTAGGTTATTATATTGTAATATTTTTATAATCTATAAAGTATTATTATACTAGTATAGAAAATGTTATAAGTATTCACGATTGGATTGTCGTAGATAAAAAGGTCTTAGCGACGTTGCCTTTGTTATAGCGCAGTGCTTTCATAAATTTAAACATATTATTATTTAATTTAATTAATAATTCAAAGTTAACATTTAAACAAAATACGGATGTAATTATATTGCCATTGAGCAGGATATTCTTCTTAAAAATGGAAGTAAAGAATAAACTGCCAAAGATAAATATGTTGATTATAGAGGCTTGTTATTAAATTACAAATTGTCAAATTACAATTTTAAATTATCAAGTAGTTAGTCTTATATACATTTTGAGACAAATTCAGTAATTTTTTTTTCTACCAAATATTCCAAACAAAGAAAATTCAAAGGTAAAGACCGCCTTGTTCACTCAATATTTTAAATCAAAATTATGAAACACAAGATTAGAAAATTATTATTTAATTAAATGACGGACATTTTGTTATGAAAAAAAATGTTATATGATGGGTAAATTTGAATAATAACTATAAATGGTTATTCCTAACTTCAATATTTAATGCCAAACCTACAAAATATAGATTTTAATATGAAATTATATATAAGTATAATTCCTCCTTACTTTGTCGTATTGTTCTAAAAAAAATATTTTATGACTGAAAAATGTGCTAGCATTTGGACTAATTTTACTTTCATAAAATAAGTAATAATAAAACTAATTTTAAATAGTGAAGTCTACTCTAATTCTGGGCCTGTCGGTTTGTACTGCAAACTTCAATAATCGGTAAATTAATATATTCATGTAGTATTGTAGCCCTCCTAGATAGTGTAATATTGTGCAATACTGCACATGCTGCAATTGTGATTTTAATATATTTTATTTTAATCCTTTTTTTATAATCTAAAAGCCATTTTTTTTAATTTCTAGTGCTAATGTTACAGCGCTTGCAGGGTTCGAATGATTGAAAAATAAAAATTATGATATTTAAGACAACTCGCCACAACTCTTTTTCACAACTCAATTTGACAATTATTTACATTTACAATAAGAGTTTATAATTTCAGAGATGCTTAAATTTTTAAGAATCTATATAGTAAATGTTGATGAAAATATTCTTTAAATATTTGTTTTATGATTTAAACTGTAAACTTTTATGCTTACTAAAGTTTACAGTTATACTAAAAAAGTACTAAAAAAGTACCATAAAATATTTTATAATTGTTAGTTTTTAAGTAATTTTTGCTACAGCCTCTGTCCGATTCAATTTTTAAAACTGTAACAACATATTGATATTATTTGCATAACACATATGTTTAATAATATTTTTTTCTTGGACATTACATAGGGATTGTATGTCGTTAATATTTTATTATATATATAAAGATGAATTGTAAAACAATATAGCTATTGTCTTCATACCTTTATGTTTATTGTTATTTTATTTTCTTAAGTTTTTATATTTTTTAATATTACTTGCGTGCTCTAAATGCAAAAAGTAGAAAAAACTATGAGCATAGCGTGAATTTATGTATGACTTTTACTATCATAAAATGTCAATGATCACAATTATAACACAATATATGTCACAATATATATTACACATCTTTTATTCAGTATATTCAGTTATAATAAAACAATAATAATGTTTTTAAAGTAATTTTTGAAATACCTTTGTTTTATCGATAACAGATTAATATTTAATTAATAACACTATTATAAAAGTATGTACCTATATTAAATTATTCAAAATCCCGGTGGGTGAAACCGGGGTAACCAACTAAGTAAGACTAATACATGTCACCTTTGGTACCCACCAAAGACCACCACTCTTAACTCTAAGAGTCTTAATCTGAAAAATATAATATCACTGCTCGGGAGCCTACACAACTGCGCGCCTTTTTCCAGACAATACCAGATGGTTTACGTATACTTATTTCTTAATAACTCATTTTTAAGTATTCAAAATGATTTTTTTGTATTTTTGTGTCTGTTTAAGCAAGACATAAAAAAGAGGTGTTTTTTGTCTGTCTGTCCTGCCCTGTGTTTTAAATATATGAATTTCTTTTGACGGTTGCTCACGTTATAAAAAAAAAGATCTATATTACAGTATTCCGGACTCCGCAGCTTAAAATATATTACTCGTATATGGTTGAATATTATAACAAACTCATCTATTTTGTGCTATTTTATGTGTTCATTTGAACTAAATTTTTCTTTCTTATCGATAGATACCGATTTCAGATAAAATAATGACAAGTATGTCATAAAAGTATATGTCTTAAGTGGATCTTGATGGGACATCTTTCTATGTAGTTTCGTAGAACACACCAAAGAAATATATTCATATAAATGAGTGCTATGTGGCTGGCCGTACAAAAGATGTGGTACAAAAGATTGTTTGGTACTTGGTACACTTGGTACAAGAAGAAATAAATTTGTATTTATTTATTATTTTTATTCATAAATTTACAAACGAAATTAATAAAATAAGACAAATCTAAGGCAGATGAGTCGATTATCCGTCTTATATATATAATTATTCATTAAGGGTGTTTACCGCAAAACATCTCTTAAGGGATAGAGCGATATTGATTTTACAAAATCGCTTGTTTGTGCTTTAACCATGGGTCGATTAAGAGTTACAGTTAGACCCGGTATGTGGATTTCAATCTGGATTTAACTTTATCTACTTATATCTTTAAGATATTCACATGTAGTTCAAAACTCTTGCTAAAAGGAGTTTATATTCACGAACGTTGATGTGGCTATTGAAAAAAATAAAGATAAACGAGTGTTTCAAAAAGATACTTCTTGGATTCCACGGTTTCTTACCGTAAAAGAAGAATAAAAACAGAAGATGACACAGATCTTCCCTGCACTCGATTATGGTAGGAAATATTTTCAAATATTGTTGTAGTTATTTCTTCTGTGATTGTGTCCTTGAAGAAGAAAATTTAATTACGGTCGATATTTTTAGGGCTAGTTTGGTTATAAAGTAAATAATAAATAGTACTAATAAAGTATTATCACATTATAATTATCACATTAGCCTCGGGACAACAACTTCTGGATTGTTGGTTGTGCCATGATGGATTCTAACTAATATCCTGTAGTTCAGCAGGCAGCCAGGTCACTTCTTACAACAAACAGGGACAAATTGGCATGTTGCGGGAGTAAAGAAGTTGGATAAAGTTTTAAAAGAAAAGCAGACAACAACAACATTGATTAATCTAATATATTTGATTTTTCTGTACCTTTGTCTGATTTGATATGAAAGTCGGTACAATCGACTAGCAGCACTTTTTTGTATGTTTTTAGAATTTATAATTCAATGCAATTATAAATTTTAAAATCCAACCCGAATAATAGCGGTGCAATCAGGTTTTAAGTTTTGTAAAGACATTTGTTTTATATACCGGGTTATGTTAGACTGATTTCATTCTTGTTAGGTAAAATAATGATTTTTTAAATAATAAAATATAAAAAAGAATTATCATATGTAAAATATAATCCATTAAACGATTAAGTAGATAGTTAATAATATATATACGCAAACAATGATTTGTAGTTTCTATAGTTTATTATTTGTCTTTTTCTCTTATAGCGAAGGATCCTGTGTATAAATATACTTTCTATACATTTCGTAGTAAGTAGCAAAACATTTGTTTTAATATAGTTTAGTTTAGATAAAACTATAGCTTCACATAGTCTAATTTTAATCTTAGTATACAGGATATCCAGGAAACAATGGACAACGTCTGAAAGGCTAATAGAAGAACTAAAGGCAAGCCCGAAAAATCATTTTAGAAAATTATAACCCTTACACTGTTAGAAAAATTACGCTTTAAAAAAAACATCATTTTTTTTGTCTGATTTCATATATTTACTCGTAACGAGGTCAAATCAGTTAAAATCATAATAATTTTTATACCAAAATATTTATTATTAACCGTATCAGCGAAAAACTATCAAATAACATAGCTAACTGTAGTATTTTTTTCAAAAAATAATGTTAAACTATTGTTTTGTGTAAAATTTCTGAAGAAATATTTTTGATTTGAAACATTGAATAGCTCTGGTGTAAAAAAAAATAGGAAAGCAACAGTAACCAATCTCTTTAATATATTCCTGGTTTAATGACGTTTCTAAAAAAATGTAATATGTCGTTATTGTAATGAAAAAATATTGAATTGTTGTTATTGTTGTGTAAAATGGGATAATTATTTAATACTAGCAAAATTAAAAACATACAATATAACCAAAAAAATATTATTTTTATTGATATTTATTGCATACACATTACAATAATTTAGAGAAACTGTTCAAATTGTCTGCCCCCATCCTGATACAGGCCCTATATCTACGAATAAAGGATCTTCGAATAAATCGCGCGTGACGTCGACCATTGATTTTGTTTGCAGCGGCCTGAACACGGTCTCCTAGATCTTTTAATGAAGTTACTGGCTGCCGGTAAACCTCTTCCTTAAGACACCCCCACTAAAAAAGTCTCAAGGGTTTAGATCCGGGGATCTTGGGGGCCATAGAATAGGTCCCAGGCGGCTTATCCACCTGTTAGAGTAGGTTTCTTTCAAGTATGCACGTCCCGCAAATAAATATTTAAGTATAAAATTAATTATGATTTTAACTGATTTGATCTCGTTACGAGTAAAAATATGAAATCAGACAAAAAAAAATGATGTTTTTTTAAGCGCTATTTTTGTAGCAGTGTAAGGGTTATAATTTTTTAAAATTTTTTTTCGGGCTTGTCTTTCGGTCTACTATTAGCCTTTCAGAGGTTATCCTTTGTTTCCTGGACACCCTGTATAATTATGACATGCAGTACATTCGTTTAAGGTGATAACTATAAATGCGGTTTTAAAATGTATTTTCATATGTCATTGCCTGATTTAGTGTATCTATTTGAGCATATTTTTTATAGTTTATATTCCTGTAATAATAATACCTTATTTTAATAAATAGCAATGTAATATTTGAAGGAAATATTTAACTATATACCGTTTACGACGTCAACTTGAAATGATAAAATTACAGTTTTTTCATCTGTTTTATTATAATATTGAAATAAGACCTAAAGTTTGTCATGATTTCTTTGATTACTCTGATAGTAATATTTTATTCACAAAGCGAACTTTCCACAATTGTACCTTACTTATATAAAATCCTTTCTACTGGTTCCTTTTTTTCCTAACCGTATAATATGAAAATTGTAATACTCTTCGTTTCTATAAGCTTATTACATAACTCGAAACTTGAGTTGAGGGCATGAGGTATGAAAAGATTGTACCATATACCAGAATGTATTTTATACATATTCATTCAAGTAGCACTTCCAATACATTGCTATATTTTCTTTATTAGGCCACTCACGTGTTACTTGAAAACAAGTATGTTAATTTAATTAAATAAGATCAGGCGGCAAAGGTAAGGAAGAATATTACTAGGATCCGCCATCGTGCGTGGCGGGAATTGAGCTGAGCGCAGGAAAATCCATTAGAAAAAAATAAAAGGAAATAAATATTTAATAACAATAATTAACAATTAATTAAAAAAGTTTGTCGCCATAAAAGTAAGACTACGAGCGACACAATCAGTCACTTGGTTTTTTCTTTATAACTTTTCATTTAATCAATATATTTTCATTCTGTTTTTTTTGTAGATGCTTATTTATTAGTTCTAGAATTGTGCCAAATCGCACCAGTAGTTTTCATGTGATGAAGCGACTCAGCTTATTTTGAGGAAGACGGTCGGCAAGCGCGCGCGATAACAGTTAAGAGTAAGTCTAAGGGATTCAGTTTTGGGTAGACCTCGAAGAATTCGGTCTGCCCATTCATTTGTCCCCTACTTTCGAATTTTGGAAAAATTTCTTCACAGGAGGTCTTCTTATGACCGACTGAGTCCGAAATGACCATTGGTCAAAAAGTTTATATATATATATATATATATATATATATATATATATATGCGTGCGTGCGTCCAGATTCGACTTTTGTCAGCACGATAGCGGCCGCAGTTTTGCTCGGATCGCTTTCAAACTTTGCACAAAAATCAACCATCCAAAAATAAAGGTCAAGTTCGTTAACCAGAGAAATCCGGTCACAGGGGGCGCTAGGGCCTCACTTTTTCTGATTTCAGTTTTTCGACCATAACTTTGTCCCTATACAAAGAAGATCAATCGCGTTCATATTATATGATGTCTTTGATAAATACCTATAACTAATGTAGATAAACCGAAAACCTAACTTCAATAACTTAGGGGTGGGGGTAAAAAAACCGAAAATTTTTGGAAAAAAAATCATAACTTTTTTCTGGTAAACATTCTTGCATCACAAGTATTTTTAATAGAAAGGTTATTTTTTACTCTAAATTTAAGTACCAAAAGTTTTTCCGTAAAAGGTACCGTTTCCGAGAAAAAAAATGAAAACCACTTTTAGCTTGTAAATTTTAGGTAGGTAAAACCATGACAACTTTTTTCTGATAAACATTCTCTCCTCGCAAATATTTTTAATAGAAAGGTTATTTTTTACTCTAAATTTAAATACCAAAAGTATTTCCACAAACGATACTTTTTCCTAGAAAAAAAATTAAAACCGCTTTTTGCTTGAAAATTTTTGATATAAATAACGGCATCATGTATTATTCTTAGGTAGTGAGTTATATTTTAAACGAGTTACACACGAGGTCTACCCACGCGTGTCCCCCTGCGGGCACGGATTTTTTCGACTATAACTTATGATCAAATCAAGATTTTATTAATCAGTTTTTTTCTGTAGAAGCCCGTCAACAGGAGCTACAACAATGCCAATTTTGATGAAGATCTACTGAGTAGTTTTTATGTGATGTGGCGACATAAAATTGATACCCAAACGGTTAAGATAATGTTAATGTTAGGTAAACTGCTTAAAACCCACTTTCAGATAGGACGTGTGGTGGATTGCTATGGACTGTTAAAAATAATATGAAAAACAAATTATTTCCCCATACTTCATTATAACATCGAATTAAAACACGCCCATGTGTTTCTGTCAATATAAATATAAGTAGACCTATAATAATAAAAATAGTTTACTATAATTATAACATATTGAAAATACAAAAAGGATAATAGTTTATAATAAGCGTCAAACAATTACACTAACATATTTATGACCCAATCGAAGCATATAGAAATAATTGAATGGAAAATAAATTGAATGCAATTAAATACTATTTAGTATACATTACGTGATGCGTATTAAAATAAATAAATGAACTTGTCATCTTAATTTAACCTACTACAGTATCTGTACACATGTTATCCTGTTATGATTATAGTAAAGAAGTATCAAAAAAAAATTAAGAAATAACGGGCGATTTCAAGTCGGGAAGGAGACTACTCCTTCCCGACTTAAAATCTTTTTTTTACAAGGGTGAAAAACGGTTTATCCTGCTTTGCAAAACTATGATTCCTATCAAATAAGTTAAATCGCAAAGTTGTAAGTAACAAAAACATCTACCTTACCTTTGTATTTGCACTTTTTTCGCAATACCCTCAAAATTTATTCACAAAACCGAAGAAACCAACTTTTTGGTTTTTATTTTTAACTCCTTCAAAAAAATACACGAAATCTGGTGAAAATTTACTTTTTTATGTCCCAAATATATTGTATTTTTTTTGTTTGAAAATATTATTTTTTTCTTTTCCATTATCTTAATTAATACAGAAGAAATACCGTAATTTTCAGTTAAAAAATGTCACATCACAATATCTGCTTTTGGAAAAAAATCGGTGCACTTTTTATTTGTTGGAATTTGCACATTTATTTTTCACTTCCTCTGAAGATTTTATAACTGCTTACTAATAGCAGTCATAACGTCCTAATTTCTTATTCTCGAGGTCATACTATATCATATTAAATTGGTGGTTCTATACAGCCTCTTTTCTACTGTAGACTATTTTAGTTATTTTGATTTCGTCCTTGACTCTTTTCCCCCTCCTATGATCACTTTATAATAATGGATAATTTAAATACGTGTCTCGTCAAATATACTTATAAAATTTCACTGTGTATTGTTAGTAACATTTGTTTAAATATCAAGTAAGTAAGAATTTATATGAATAAGTAATAGTATACAGCAGTGGCGCCACCTACTCTGATTTATTTTGGAATGTTAATTTGTTATTAATCTTAAATATTTTAAAAAGTAGATTCGAAATATATTTAACATAATATTTAATCTCTTATTAACTAATGGCAATTCTTAAAATATAAAACTGGCCCCATCTGTACGATGGTTACGATATTGTAACTTACTTACACTTACATGTCTTAGCTTTGATGGTATAAAATAATTTGTAAGTGCTGTTCACGGATCATTCTGTTACTAGTTGTCGGATATTAAACATTGAAGATCAAGTAGTGAGTATTATTTTAAAACAAATCCTAACGGTACATATCGTGGTCAGTTGACTCCGCCTTTCTCCTCTCAGGATCTTCATATATTCGTTGCAACTTATATTCTTCTATACGTAAAGGTAAGTTGATTCTGAGACCCAACATTAAATAAATTAAATAGTAACATTATACAGCACCCAAGCTAGATAAGGTGATTATTATTCTTCTATTATTATTCTGGATTTTAGTAATGCTTTCCATTTCGTAAGTTTTGATGTATTGTTTAGTGTTCTTTAAGCCTTAACATAACTCAACCCGTGATTAACTGGGTTTACTTATAGGTTTACGTTCGTCATCGTACATTGACAGGTTATATGCTCTGATGACTTATTCTCTAATTAAGCTATTCTCACTGCCGGCGTTCCTTACTTTTATTTATTAATAAAAATTATGATCCCATTTCAATAAAAGAATGGACTGAGTCGTCGGCATTATTGTGAATTCCGAGAAATCTTAAGCCATTCTTATTGGCAGCAAATGTTTTTGTGATAAGGTAAAAAATAATCAGGTCTCTAATGCTTATACAATAATACGATAATTCCTTTTTCTGACGGAGTAAACAATCTAGGTTTGAAAGACAAACACCTAGTAATTAAAAAATGCTTTTTCCGCTCTACTCTTTTAAGCGTATGCAGAATTTATACCTTTTAAAACTTAAATTTTGCTCAATCCCTCTTGCTCTTCCCTTCACGAACATTCAGACGTTTACCACTTGGATGCTTACAAGGAGCTACTTAATATATTTCACTACTTTCAAAACATGAGCATTCGTCTTATTTTCAGTTTGCTTAAGTTTGGTCATGTTTAAAATTTCCACTTAAGTGGCTTCTTATTTGGCTTCGTCGGACTATGCCCATTTTAATGAAGCTGTATAATGTTTGAACTAATTTAACTCCAATTTATTCGTAGAAACTTCGTCATATCAAGATAAGTACATTTATCTTCCAAGTGCGGTTAAAACTAACGGAAATAAAGAGAGAATAGAGAATGACAGCTGGATTATAAATTTTCCGAGAACATATATCACAAGTCAATGTTATATGTCTAAATTTAATGTTCATCATCGTCATCATTACAGTAAGGCAAATAATTATTGACAGGCAGACAAATGATACCTATAGGATTCGTTAATAAAAATTCAAAAGAAATGGTATTTATAATAATAATAATAATAATAATAATAATAATATTTTTTATTGCACATCCTCAAAAGTAATAAAAACACATAGTAACAGCAAAAAAAAGAGACAAAAAAAATGTACAAAAGGCCTTATCGCTAATAAGCGATCTCTTCCAGGTAACCCCAGCGTCAAAGACTAATAGGCTCAATGCAAATGAAATGAAGGCTAAGTATTATATAAAACTATTTAAAGGAACAAATTTTTATTAAATTTCTACTTATTAAAAAAATCAATAATAACGTATTTTTTCCTGTACACCTAGTTTTGCAGCATTCCTGTAGGAAACATATTTTTTTATTGATCGTCAAGAACGCGACCAATAAAATTCAAAGAATAAATAAATATGAACAGAAAAGCAAAAGAGTAAAAAAATTAAAGAGACAAAGATGAAGTCTAAAATCTGGAAACACCACAACAACCTCGGCCACTGATAACATTTATTTTTAGAGGCATCCTTTTATTGTAAGGGTATGTGTTAAATTAATAATTAAAATATAGTTACTGGTTTTTCATTTTTTTATGTCCAGTGCACTTTGTTTGAGTCAAAGAGCATTAATTCCATGTAATGAGTGTGTCACTTGTATTACATTGCAAAAAAATAACTGTAATTATTTAATGGAAACATTTAATGTTTTTGTCACGACTTTAGGTACACTTAAACTGATAAACGGAAAAATAATATTGACATGCGCAGAAACTAGATTATTTACATAAAGAATATTTATAATAAACATTTACTCTTTGTATACGATATACCTAATTTAGGATTATATTTGAATTATAAAACAAAATAACAAAACGTATTCCTAAGAAGCATATCATGATTGATCTGGTTAGTGACCTCGTAGATTCCTAAATTTACGTTACTCAAAACATTCTCTGTTATATATATAATCGATACGTGAACGAGTTATTAAGGGATATTCCCTGTTTGCGGTGACTAGCTAAAGATAATAAAATAATTCAATTTATTACATGTACACCACATGTAATAAATTGAATGCATGCAATTAAACAATTTGTTGAGATTATTTTTCTTTGAATTTATCATACCAATATTATAAATATGTATGTTTGCATTTTTATAATAAAAAGTACACTTTGCTGTATTGGTATTACCTACAATTCTTCCTTCTTCTACTTCTTCTGTTAGTTTTAAAGATTTGTAATAAAAAAGAAAAATATTTTAACAATCTTATTTATCACACACTTTTTTTATGTTTTTTTTATTTTATAAGTGTTATAATATCCCATATAAACCTTCATATCCTCTTACAGTTAAGCATTTTTTCAGTAATAGATTTTTCCTAATGGTACGATTTGTAAACACCCATATGTAATGGATACGTTTAATTCATGTATTTAAATCACCTTAAGATATATTATACAAATAAATTGTGTTGTATTGCATTTATACCTAAAATTTGCTAATGTGTCTTTTTATATTTTAAAACTGAATACTCCTCTCCCGCAACGCATCTTGAATTTCATTAAATGTTTTACCCTTTGTTTCTGGTAAGAAAAGTGCTATTAGAATAAGAACTAATAAAACCATAACACAAAAAAACCAATATGTTCCATCTGGTCCAAGCACTGTACTCATTTGTGAAAAGTATTTCAAAGTTAGAAAGGTTGTTATTGCAGACACTGTCATGCTGATTGACTAACCGATGGCGCGAGTGGGTCCGTCGAATACTTCCGCTGTTACCAGCCATAATAAGGTGCCAATTCCTGAAAATAAATGTTATTTTATTTACTAATACTATTATTTAGACAACTAAGTATCACACTTATCATATTTATCGTTTTTATTAAGCTTCATGGGCGGAGTCTGTATAACTTTACGAAAAATATGGTAAAATCCCCGTAAAAAATACTATTAGTAAGTGTGATAAGCGTGTTATTCTAAAAAGGTATTGTTTATCACATATTTTGATGTAAGTATAATATATAGAACCGAGTTATAAGATACTATTAGTAGTATCGCTTCATACCAACACTATAACAGAATATGACGAGATATGATGGGCAGGTAGTTCATGATACCAGTCACGATGTAGCCATCCGTTTCCCTCATCTTGAAGAAAGTACCAAGTCCCAACTGCAATAACAACAAGGTATTTAAGAATATCATTAAACATCAAAAATAAAAGTAATATATGGTTAGGTTAGAGAAGAAGATGTAAATGTAAGTCTGTATAATGTAATAATATAATGTGTATGTCATTAGAGGCTTCTAATTTGAAACGTCGTAATAAAATAAAAATAAAATATGAAAATAGACTTATCGCTTCGATAGTTTAAAGCTAAAACAATTTTGAAGCACACTTTCTATATTTTTATAGTTCTAAGTTTCTTAGAGACAGCAACTAAACAGGGTGTTATGCTTATAATAAATGTTTACTGATTCGAGAAAGAATACAATTTTCTACACCATTACCTTTTAAATAAATAATAGTTTTTATTTTATCAAACATTTAAATCTATTATAATGAATATATAAGGGTTATATGTAGATACTGTGAAACCTTAATATACTGTTGTTAGTTTTTGGGTGTGTAAAAGTATGTGGATCACGAATGTGGTTGTTGGTTGTTGTTGTAGGTGGTAATTAAGAGTCCAGCAAAACAGAGTAACTTTTGTACAAACACATAAAACACACAATTACTATAATTAAAACATAGAAGGAGTGAACGGCAGACCAACAGAATTAGGTAGATGAGAAATAAACTGATTAGTAAACGTAGTCACTCGAATACGTGAGAATATGATTTGAGAATTGGGCGCTTCGATCCTGACTGATAAATTTTAGGAACTCACGAACTCGCGGGAGAAACGTAGCTGGTGGGGAGACCGGCAACACAATAGACGGCCAGCCGGTCGACTGACGTCTGCCTGCATTCAGCGGAAATAACAGACGGCCAGCTGGTCAACACAGGTGATAACAATGGACGGCACGCCGTTTTTAAATCTTTTGTGCATCGTATAAAAGATTTCAATATAAACATACTTACCATACCGAGTACCATTCCAACAAGTGAGTATATCAAAATAGGTCTTCTTCCGAATTTATCCGTAATCATGGAGGTACTGAAAGACCCAAATAATTGTATACAACCAATAACAACAGATGCAATTTCTGGGCTAACGCCAGTATGCGTGGATTCCAAAATCGTCTGTAAATATTGTGATACCGCATTATAGCCTGTCAAGATTGATCCAGTGCAGATTAATATCCCCAATGATAGTGATTTTAAGAATAATTTATTTTTTATTAATGCTAATTTATTTATTTTAGTTTTCTTGCATATTTCGTATTCTTCAAGCTCTTGTTGGACTATCACATCTGAGTCTCGTAGTTTGGAAAGGATCTTTATAGCTTCGTCTTTATTACCTAAAAAAACATTTTTACATATAGCCTTATTTTCTTCTCTAATCATACATATTTACATTTTGCTTCATAGCAATAATAATTTGTGACTGTAATATGGATATATTAAGGGTACCTTTGCTTTAATCTATGAGATGAATAAGAATCTTAAAAATTTATTTTATTATTCCTCAATTTAAACTAAAAAAAAATATATCCTTTATTACTGTTAAATGATTATTAATATATTTGATATATGTATTTTCAAAATCAATATAATGTTTCTAGTACACAAATACCATACCTTTAGAAAATAAATGAAAGGGGCTTTCAGGTAAGAGTAGCAGCGGTAAAGTTGTTGCTGCTGTTATAACTGCTATAAATGTATTGAATACTGCATATGAAAGAAAGGGACCTATAGAAAGAGATATTACTATGCCTAGACATGAAAAAACTTGAAGGAATGTGCCTAAAGATCCGCGGTGCTCCTTCTAAAACAAAGAGGTTAGATAGATATTTAAATTACGGAATTGTTATAAAATTTGTCTAATATCAAGAAAGTATTTTTTTTTTCTATTGCTAACGTTTTATTTTTTCGACCTTTACCCTTAAGTAGGTATTTTTTTTATTTCAGTAAATTTTAACGTGATATTAAAGTACTTACACACGCTATTTCCGACGCATATACTGGCACGACAACAAGAACAAAGCAATCACACACGACCATGACCACCCTGCATAAAATTAACATCCATACTTCTGACACAAATATGGTCCATATAGAGAAAATTACTTTAGGTAAAGATATTAAAAACACGCAGTACTTTCGGCCTATTCTATCCATAAGCATCCCGCCCAGGAAATTTGCTGCAATTATGAAACATAAAAGAACAGTATAACTCCTATTTTATCCACAAATATATTGAATTTTTTTTTTAACACTTAACCTACCGACAATTTTTGTATACCTGTTCCTACCGCACGCTGTCAAATTGACCGGTAATTAAAAGTTATTTTATTATAAAACGCATTTAATAATGGAAATAACTAAAAGTAAAGAGTGTAGAAAATATTATATGCATATTCTTAGAATTGTCATGTAGTTTGATAACGATATTGTACGACATTATACGTTTGAAAAGTTTAAGAACGGTCAATTTGACCGGTACTTGGTAGGTTTAGTGTTAAATACCATCAATACAAGCTTTTCTAAGATAACTCACTTCCGCTACCGAATAAGTATCCTCCTGAGACAACCCAAGAGCCCTCTTCGTCAGTTATGGGTCTGGCTAAAGGAATGTCTGTTCCATTTTGAAGTTTCACAATAGCTGGTGATGGCCATCCCAGACTTAGACCTGTTGTTATCGCTCCAAAATTTACTGGAAGTAAGAGTAAGAGCATGTTTGTTATTCTGTCAGAATTTATATTTCTTAGAAGTAGGAGAAAGCAGATCGACTTATTTATTTATATTTTGTCCACTTTGAATCAATACCAGTGATCACTTGTGTATAACAAAGCAGAAAATAGTTATGTGTTTGTAATAGAAAGACTTGATGTTTTAACGTGTGAAATTTGTTTACGTGACTAAAATAATACAGACATCTATAACAATAACTCTAACATACCTACACAATATTCATATATAATACTAACTTTATTTATTTGTATTGTCTTAGGTGCTGATCAACAATATAACTGAGATCTTAATATATATCTACCAATGTCCTTCATGTTTACTCCACACTTTACCACTTGTATTAATCTACAACAACAAGCCTCATAAGCGGTAACTTGAAATTGGCTAAATATTCCAAGCATATGTGTTAATGAAGCCATAAGAAAAAAAAATACAGACATAAAATAAACTAGTCGTTCTGTGAACAGTAGACCTCAGTACGTTAGAGGATGATACAATGTTGGGAAATTATTTATAGTGGATTTCACGAGGTGCAGTGGTTACGATATTTCACCCGTGAACCAAGTGGGAGCGCCACACCAGTAACCTCCGTACACTGGACCTCATGAAATCCAATGTTAGGTATTTTCCAAGGTGCACCCAGGAGTTAATACCTCGTTGGAATACTTAATGGTGATTCCATCCCCAATGTTGCTTCTTACTATTTGATTTTTGTTGTTTACGGAAAGAAACACTATAATGAGTGATACAAGTTAAATTAATTTAAATAATTTAAATATTATTTACCACACTTTTTCGCCCAAGCAAAAAAACGGCTCAAGATTAAAATTTTAATAATTCAAAGAACACACCTACCAATTTTCGTGACGATTGCATGAAAAATACGCCTGCTACGCCAAAACAAACGTACTGAAATACATACTTCGCTACATACATCGCTACGCTCAGCATTCGTCTTTCAGTCAATAATGCTTATAATAAGGTAGAATTTTTCTTAATAGTTGAGTGGTATTTTTCTTTTATGTTTTTCATTTCTCTAAATTGTTTTATTGTTTAACGACTTCACTTTCGACCCTACTACTGCTAATAATAAGTCAATACAAAAAAAAAAAACAAAATTAATCAGTTCTGATGTATTGTAATATTACACCGAGTCAGTTTTTGCATCTTTCACTTAAAGTGAGAAAATAGCGACCCAACAAACAGCCTATACGTTAACCGCGATAATAGTCTATAATCTAACGAAATATAATAGCTTAGCTAGCAGCATTACCGTGATGAACTAACAAACCATTTTTTAACTCTTGTATTGTGTTCGGTGCCACAAGTAGCAAGAAATAATGAAAACGTATAGCAAGGAAAAATCAATGTACAGATTTTACCTCGTTGCAATAGAATTTCAAACAGCAACCTTGATTGTAAAAAAAGAATAAAATAAAAATATTATTATTATTATTATTAAATCATAATAATAAAAACGTTGTTTAATAGTTTAGCATTTTTTTTAATTTTTATTTTTATGCCTTTATTTATTAACAGTTGTATTATCCAAATAAAAAAAAAATTATTTTAATTATAATGAGAAGTTATATATTACCTTGTCTAAATCATAATGTCATGCATCCTTTTTGTTATTGTATATATTGAAATTAATTATCTTTAATAATAATATTTTCTTAATTTATTGAGTTACAGATTGGTTCCAATATGTTCATAAACACATTAACGCCAAATGTTATTAATGATGCTATATTAAAGTTATATTGTAAATTAAATTATTCAGTTTGTAATTTATTGTATATATATATATCTCCATCATATTTCCTGTATAATAAATATAAAAGCATAGCTCGTGTTAAGTATAGGCCACATATTTTAAAATGATTACTGTTTGTTCGGTTTTGATTGGATTGGTTGGTTGAGCTATAGAGTATTGTGCCATTTAACATATAACATAATTTTCACTCCGAAATTTATAGTAATTTTAAAGGTAAATAACAAAACAGAGCTACCATTACAACATTATGTTATTATTATATTTTATAATATGAAAATTATAGTTGTCTGAATCAATATATAGTATTAACTTTACGATGGCTAATGCCCTCATTTTGAAATGGAAAATCATACAGACGGAAAAACGAAAAATGTGCTTGGGTTACCAACAAAATTTAATATCTTGAACTTGAATACCTCTATTTTTTTTAAATATTTTCCTCGTCTATTAAATAACTGTCAACACCATACACATAAATTAGTAATATTGTATATATAGATAGACAGACAGTGGCTACTTAATAATAAGTTAATAATATAAAAGCCTACCTATCTATCTAGTCTATTTACGAATACGGTTAAAAGGATCACGTGTTCAGTAAACAATCTCAATTGCTAGTCGCATTGGCAGGTTCATAGCGTGGAGAACCAATTCCATAGTTAAATACTGTTTTAGTAATATATTTTATTTAACAAATATATGCATATTTACAATTTATTACACTCTTATTTAATATTTATAATATTTGATGATATTAGTTTGTTTATTTGCTATGTGTCATTTTATATTGCATTTAATTTAAAATATCCATGAATATCTAATTTGATGGCATTAAGAGTAAAGTAATGTTATAATATATATTAAAGATTAGTTAATCCCTACTAATATTATAAATGCGAATGTAAGTTTATTTGTTACGCTTTCACGCAAAAACTACTCAACCGAACGTTGTGAAACGTTGTACACATACTTTTGGAGGTATTAGAAGTAATATAGGATACTTTTTATTAAAAAAAACTTTGTTTTTGGAACTCAAGTTTTTCCTGAATTGTAACAAAATTTGATTTGTGATCAGTGGTTGTGCGCAAGAGCAATATTAGTATCAAAAAATAAAATAGTTAATAGGATTAACACCGACATTTTAAAATAGGTTCAGGGAGAAATGAAGGAATATTTGTCAATGGATTATGGATACTGAACTAAGTACTTCATACCTGTAGAGTTTTTTAATTTTCTTGAACTGTCGGGTGTACCGTCACATAAACTTCAATTAAAACTAAATATACCAGTAATGCTTATGCGAAATCTAAACGCTCCTCTGTTATGTAACGGAACATGGCTTTGCATAACGAAATTGGGGCAGAATAAACTTTGAGCTACTATTTTAACAAGTGTTGGTAAGGGAAAAAGTGTGATCATAACTCGGATTCCAATTATTCCCACGGACCTTCCGTTCTTATTCAAAAGGGTTTAGTTTCCCATCAAACTTAGCTTTGCTATTACCACAAACAAAGCACAAGGGCAAACAATACAGGTAGCGGGAGTGCATTTAGAAAAGTCATGCTTCTCTCATGATCAACTATATGAAACCTGTTCACGAGTATCTAATGCCCAGAATTTACACATATTTGCACCCGACGGAAAAGCCTAGTCTATAACAATATCCTAGATTCATACTCTGCATTTTATCTTTTAAAAAGTTAGAATTCGAAATTATTTATTTTGTTACAGTAAAATATATTTTAAAACTTGTTGTTGTAATTCAATAAAGCATAATTTCAGTTTTTGAAACTTCAGTGTGTGTAGCAATTAAAAAAAAAATACAATCCCAGCCAAGCAATAAAATATAGTTATCGTATTGATTCATTTCTATTGCAATGACCTCTAATAGTTTTTTAATGAATCAAATGCAAGCGAAGCCGCAGGTAAAGGCTAGTTTAAAGCTAGTTTCTAAAGGTTTCATGCAAAATCTTTCCAAATTGGGTTAAAATTATTTGAAAAACCTAAATCCAAAGTAAGTTATGGAATACGTCATATCTAAAACTAAAGAGTCGAGTAAAGTCATAGAAAATTATTTCATTTACATTATTTTTTCGTAATTGAAGGAAAAGAAAAATTGAATGCGGCTTATGGTAATTTTATTTCATCGTTGTTTACTCGATCATTGTTGTAACTTATTTTGTTAGTTTTTAGCTGGAAATTGTAGTTGATCTAGTTGTTCCGTACTTAAGTAAGTAAGTATATTTAGCAGAGACAGAAGATACGAAATGGATGTGGAAAGGCGTATTGCTGCCGGTAACAGAATTAACGGTGCTTCGGCTGCATTGTTGAGAGGTTTGGCTGTACACAGTGCAGTTTTTCTACCGACGGTGTTATACGGCAGCCAAACGTGGGTAACACAAAAGAAGAATGTAAGAAAGATGAATGCTGTGGAGATGCGATCTCTTCGCTGAATATGCGGAGTCTGTTTAACTGACCGAATCCGCAATGAAAAGATCCACAGAATGGCAGGTACTAGCGAAGATGTCACGGTGAGAATGAAGGAGAACGTGCTCAAGTAGTTTGGGCACATCGTACGAATGAGTGATGAAGGAATGGTAAAAAAGATTTGTAAAGGAAAAGTGAGCAATAAGAGAGAAAGGGAGAGGGTTCGAGAGACCTTCGAAAACACAGTGTGTATGATACTGGAGGAAGGTCACGTAAAAAGCATGAGGACCCCCTGGAGGGCATGTATGAAGAGGTTAATGTCTGTGGTCGAGGCGAAAGAGGTATGCAGGGACCGTAGTGTTAAGCGCTCCGTCGTCTCTGGCTACCCCGCAAGGGATATGGCGTGAAGATAAGTAAGTAAGTTCTGTACTTTGATTATGATTTTGATTACTTAAAATATTTCTTCAACACTATTTAAACACTTATTCTTCTTGCCTCGCTTGTCCATTGACAGTGTCAAGCATCGTATTTAGTAAAACTATTTGAGTTGTTTACCTAAAATGATCATCCGCTGAGCTGACACATTTTCTCAATGATTTTACTTTTATTAATAAATTAATTGGTTTATCAATTATAAATTGGAATTTCATTTAAAGTGATCTAGTTGTCCCAAAAGAAACACCTAAGTTAACAATATATATGTAGAGACAGCGATTGATAAAAACAAATTATTGATTTTGAAAAACTTTAATATTAAACTAGCCTTATTATGAAGTAAAGAGAAAAATAAGAGTTTAAAGGCACATATGAAGTGAGTGATAATAAAAAAAACTGTAGATATCCCGATAAAAGCCATCCTTAATTTAAAATCGTGAAATGAGAAATCATTTCATCATCATCACTACAGAAACGAGAATATTCTTAGTAGCAAAGAAAATAGAAAAGTCCTATTTTTTAGAAATTTTTAAACGTCTTGTGGCGTATGGCGGTATAGTAACAATGAAATTATTTACATATTTACGTTAATATTTTAGACATTTGAAGAAAACAATTAAACCAATATTTGCTATACTCTCGGATCCCGGAGATTACAATTTTAGGATCCCTCATGAGTACCTGCTATGGTTCTGCAATTTTCATTACATATTTATTAAAGATTAAGTAAATAGAAAATGGCTTTCATATTTATAAAAAAAATATTGCTTTTGTGCAGAAAATATGTTTTTTATTAAATTTAATATACAGCATAAAAGTGATTATTTACATTATATCTTATCTTATATGAAAGTCGTGTAGCTCTGCCACGTAAAATACCAACTGGTGAAATTTTATAATTATCAATTTTAACAATGTTAAGAGACCCTGACATCAATTATATTGCGTTAAGTCTGATATCACATCGTTATGTAGTTTTTATAGTCCAATGTAATCGAAATAATGTACATGCATATGCATTATTTAATTATACCCTTGTATTATATCTTTGCTTATTTTAATTACATATATAATTTAGATATATATTCATTATATATTCATGTTTAATTCTAAAATTAATTTAAGTAGTTTTAGCGGTATAAGTTTTTTAACAAAATTTTTCCACTTTTATACGTTACTTTTTAGTTTTTAATCCACCTGGATATATGAATATTAAACCTCTTGTACAATTGTTATTTCCTTGTATACTATACTAGCTGTTATTTATTTTATTGATTCTATAATCTATTCAATGAGTTTCTACAATGAATCAAAGAGTCCAGACAGTTTACGTAAATAACTCTAAATCGTGTGGTTCTTATCTGAAGATGGGTGTTCCACAAGGATTTATTCAGGGCCCCTTTTTGTTTTTACTTTATTTTCATGACTTGCCCTTGTTTGTTGAGGGTCTGTGTGACATAATACTTTTTGCTGATGACACCTCGCTTATTTTTAAAGTTGAGCGTGATAGAGATTAATTATGACGAAGTAAACAGTACTTTGTCATGAGTTTGGTTCGAAATTAATAATTTAGTTTTAAATGCTAAGAATATTAAATGCATAGAGTTTACACTTCCTAATGTAAAAAGTAAAAATTTTAACTTGCTTCTTAACCATGAAGTGTTAGAACTGATTGACTCAACAAATTTCAAAGGTATAACTTTAGATAAAAAGCTACAGTGGAACCCCCATCTCTCAACACACGCAGCCAAACCCAGCTTCGCCGTCTTTGAAATTAGAAAAGTTAGACAAAAAGGTACAGGCAGTTGATTATGTTTATGAAATCTATTCTCATTCTTAAACTCAATACCTACGGCATCAGGTGAAATGTCCTTAGTAAATGGTGTTTAAACGAAAGGACTAAAAAAAAAATAATGCATTTCAGTCAGGGTATATTCTATAGAAATATTTATTTTATTTGGCATAGTACTAACAACATTGAAAAAGTAGAGCACGAAATTTCTAGGGTGGATTTTTTATTTTTTATTTTTATTATTTTAGAGGAGGGCAAACGAGTTTGCGGGTCACGGTTAATATGCGATCACCGCCGCCCATGAACTCCATCCTACATCCTTACTACATCCGAGGATTCACTAGAGCGTTGCCGGTCTTGGAGGTAGGAGGTTCGCTTTTTTTAAGTACCCATGTCGTATCGATCTGGGAATACCGCCGAAGGAATGTCGTTCCACGTTCGAGTGATCGAAGATCGTTCGAAGATCGCCACGCATCCAGGTGGTATGAATAGTAAAGGAGGCGATGACGTGCTGTGCGTTGATGAAATTCGGCAGCAGGCATCAGTTAGAAGTGACGTTAAAAACATATGTATAAATAATTGATTTCAGGCACTGCAGATACTTTAATTGATAATATAATTTATTATGTGAAATAAAAAGATCCTTTGACGTCTGAAACATAATAAACGCCTTTCAAATCGTAGGTCAGTTTAAATGTTTTTATATTGTTACAAGTATACAATATTGCCAGACTTTTTTGTGCCAAAAATATATATGAATTAGTCATTCATTATAATGTGAAACTTATCAATATTGTATGGACTATAAATAGTCCAGACTATAATAGTATAGTGATTAAGAAAGAAAATTAATACCGTAGTTATTTATTTATGGTTGGTAACTTTTTGATTAAACACCAAAGAAGCAGAAGTAACAAAAACTGATTTTTTACAAAGAACAGTTAATAAAGTAAATAAACACTGCACCGTACCATGTCTTAAAAAATGTCTTAAAAAAATCATTAGAGAAAGAATTATGAGCTAAATAACAGATGCAACAGAATATAACAACTTGTTCCGATTAATTGAACTAGCTCACTTGGTAATAGTGTAATGGAAGTGAAGTGTATTTTATTATCAACGAATAACTAGAAAATTTATAGTTTGTGTTTTAATTACATTAATAATAATTAATGCTTACACTTAAATAGATTAAAGGTAATTTGTGTTGCAAGCGACATTCTTCTGATTCACCCCCAACACAAATAATAGCTGTCTTTAAACACTTTTCATTTTTATTTCACTTTATTTCAGCCCAAACAAATTATTATGTTTTCGAAACCAATTTAACCAATTACAGATTTTCCTACAGTTAAAAAAATCTGTTGACTCACATATTAAACTAACGCCACAAAAAATGTATATGTTATAGTCATAAATATATGTTTATTTTATGTATAGATAAAAAATCTGAAAGATTATTGGTAATGCTATACTTTAAACGATTGCAATAATATTGAATTAACATCTATATGTTAATATATATATATTACAAAAAAATATTAGATATTAAAACTATTCTATTCGTAGCTAGAATCCCGATATACAAGAAATAACAAAACATAATTTGTATAAATCAAGATCAAAGTGTGTAAGCAGAGTATTCGATATTCCAAATACAAATAATAAAGTAAATATATATATACTTTAAAAATTAAACCCCTTGTGATTAAATTATTTCAAATACTTATTTATACTGTCGATTTGCAAAATCATATATGTCACAATTTTTTTTTATTTGAAAGGAGGGCAAACGAACTGGCGGGTCACAGATGATACGTGATCATCGCTGCCCATGAACTCTTGCAATATCCGAGGATTCACAAGAGCGTTGCCGGCCTTGGAGATGGGAGTTTTTTGAAGGTAACCATGTTGTACCGTTCTGGAAATACTGCCGAAGGGAGTTAGGAGTTCCACATTCTAGTTGTACGTGGAAAAAGGTCCTTGAGAACCGCACAGTGGAGGATCACCACGCATCCAGGTGGTACGGATGGTATTAGAGGCGATTACACGCTGTGCACTGATGAAATTCGGCGGTAGACATCAGATCGAATAGCTCATAGGAACATTCCCCGTGGTAAATGCCGTATAAGACGCACAGAGAAGCAACGTCTTTACGCAATGCCAAAGTGTTTAGCCGTTCGCAGAGTACGGGGTTCCCGACAATCCGAAGGGCTCTCCGTTGTATGCGGTCAAATGGTAGAAGTTGATATTGGGGTAATCCGGACCAGAGATGAGAACATGTATAGTCGGAGCTGCGCCTTATAGAGCGCAATTCTTTGGCCAGGCTTGATATACTGCCTCGCTCTATTGATCATTCCCAATTTCATCAAGTACAAGTTGGCCTTGCTCTCCAGTTGACTATGAAACTGACAATCGCTCGAAATGACGAGACCAAGTATTCTGATACTTGACGAGGCAGCGAGAGGAGTGCTTTCGAAGAGCGGTGAAAAGACAAATGGGGTTTTCTTAGTATTTTCAAAATTTTGTCTTTAAGGGATTGAACCGAACGTGGTTCAGTTTACTTCACTCAGAGACCATCTCGAGGGAGATCTCTATAGAAGATACAAGTTTATTTCGACACTCGCCGATGTTTTTCCGAGAGAGACCTGCACGGCCGGAATATACCGCATCTCCAGCGCTGTCATCCGCGTAACAATGTACTTTGGAAATATCCAATAAATCATTGATGTGCAGGAGGAACAGAGTTGGGGGTAGCACGCAGCCTTGGGGTACACTAGCGTTCACGGCCTTGGGGTCCAAGCAAAACTCGTCGAAAATGACTTATATGCTTGGCCCAGTGAGAAAGCTGGTGATCCACTTGCAATAACGAGCAAGTGAGAATTGTTGTTAGGTATCTTGACGTTAATTGTGATATTTTTTGATTATTTAGGTTATGGTTAGATTAATTACCTATACCGACTACCTAAGAAACACACTTTCGAGTGCAATGTTATTAAGGTACAAACAAAAAATATGTATCTTTTACGTTAATGTTAAACAAGACAAAATTTGGCTACTGTCCATACTATAAAATATTACTGTTATGATCACAGGTACCTCTCGAATATAACAAAGACAAATACGAAAATATGATTTGTACGTAACTTACTACAGTCCAGCCACCGCCACAGGTCAAAACAAAACATTGGTACCATATTAAAGCAGTGTCACGAATTTTCATTTAATAATAATACTCGGATTTGCTAAGTAAGTATTTTACGAAAATGAGTTTAAACATAATGTTTATATTTTACATTGATTAAACAAATATAATTGATTCTCTTTATATAACTAAGACATTATATTCATGGTTAGATTTTTATATTTGTGATAAATCTTTTAAAATAAAAAAATATATATTTACCAATAGTAACTATGATGTATTGTCGAATTAACGACGACGACGGCAAATTGAACTTCATTATAAATATTGGAATCACTTTTTATCACAGGATATATTTTAGCACCAAATTAATGGAGCTTATTTCTACTCGATTATTTAAATTTAAACATTTTTTAGTTGCATTAAGTGAGGACCTGTCGTGCTGTTGTAACAATCTTAACAAGCGTTATGGCTAGCGAGGTACGTATTAAATTACAAGTTGATGAACAGCTGGCGGCGTTTTATCTTTATGTCAGGACTGAATTTATATACAAATTAAATAATTAAAGTATATAAAACTAAATTATTATCAGACACATGGTTGCCACCTATTTTTTAAACGATAATTTAATAATTTATTTATTGGTATTTAATTATTGTTATTCATTTTTTCAAGAAGAAGAGTAAGAAACTTAAATCTCTTTCATGGCAAAGTATCCTATTTCGTTCATTTCATCATTTTCTTTAAAAGTAATAACACATTCACCATAAATATCCGGCTTATGTAAAAAAAGTGTCAAAGACATTAAAATTTGCAGTGTGTGAACGTGCAATACACCAAGCTTAACCGTTATCTATGTTTTGAAAATCTAAAGATTTATAGTATATTGTCTATAGAAAGATCTTGCTCATGGAGATAAATATATGAGTATATCATGAATTATTCTCTAAGATATTGAAATTACATTCTAATGGCAATAGAGTTGATGTTTGGCTATCTGTGTCTGTGAACATAACAAAACCCAAAGACCAAATTTCGTAAATATGACATTTTTTCTGTGTGTTTATTACGCTGTCACGAGAAACAGTGGTAGACATTTAAATAAAGATAAAATGGAGTATGGAATACATATACTATATATTGTCGTGAATTTGCAGATTGCGAAATAGGGGGTGAAGGTTTGTATAAGAATCCATTAGATCTTGACTTTTGGTATGAAATAAATAATGCCATGTTTCAGTGTTTTCGCTAAATGATTCCAAGGGTGGAATGGAAACAGGGATAAATTTCATGAAACTAAATTATATTGTTATTGTCTGTCTTAAATCTTTTGTTAGTGGATCAATTTTGGATATAGTTTCTCTACCTGCTGCTCTAATAGCAATTCGTAGCTCCTTGATTTTTCTATTATTTCATTCATTGACTAAATCGACAGGCATGGACAATGTTCTGTTTATGAGTTTTCTTTCTCTATCTCTCATACAATATTGTTTATGGCCATATAATATTTTTCTCTCTGAAAACAGTACAATACTGCAGCAACCAGCAAAAGGATCGATGATGGACGAATGTGTATATGTGTGATGAGACACATACCAGCGAGTGCATCAATGTCTAGATGCGGTCTAGGCTTGTATAGTACTTTTCTCGAATAATGCGATGATATTATTTTTATTATTTATGTTTATTTTATGTATTGAAATTACCTTAAGATATATTATATAAATAAATTGTATTACATTGCATTAATACATAAGATTTGTTAACATGTGTTTTTTATTACTTTAAAACTGAATACTCCTCTCCCGCAACGCATCTTGAATTTCATTAAATGTTTTGCCCTTTGTTTCGGGTAAGAAAAGTGCTATTAGAATAAGAACTAGTAAAGTCATAACGCTAAAAAACCAATATGTTCCATCTGGCCCAAGCGCTGTACTCATTTGTGCAAAGTATTTTAAAGTTAGGAAGGTTGCTAGTGTAGCCACTATCATGCTGATTGAATAACCGATCGCGCGAGTGGGTCCGTCAAATAATTCTGCTGTTACCAGCCATAATAAGGTGCCAATTCCTGAAAATAAATTATTTTTTAATTACTAACACATTTATTTACGGGATACTTACCATGTTCTTGTTTTTATCAAGATTTATGGGTATATTACTTTAATGGACGAGTGTGTATGACTTTACGATAAACATGGTAAAAATCCCCGTAAATAATACTATTAGTCAGTGTGATAACAGTGTTAATCTAAAAAGGTGTTGTTTATCAGATATTTTGATGTACATATATGGAACCGAGTTATAAGATACTATTAGTAGTAACGTTTCATACCAACACTATAACAGAATATGACGAGAATCAAGGATATGATGGGCAGGTAGTTCATGATACCAGTCACGATGTAGCCGTCTGTTTCCCTCATCTTGAAGAAAGTACCAAGTCCCAACTGTAATAACAACAGGGTATTTAGGAATATCATCAAACATCAAGAATACAATAATATATGGTTTGGTTAGAGAAGAAGATGTAAATGTAAGTCTGTATAATGTAATAATATAATGTTTATGTCATCAGAGGCTTCTAATTTGAAACGACATAATTAAACGGAAATAATATATGATAATAGACTAATCACTTTGATAGTTTAAAACTAAAATAATTTATAAGCACATTGTCCATATTTTTATTGTTCTAAGTTTATTAGAGACGGCAACTAAACTGGGTGTTATATTTAAAATAGATGTTGATTTCCTACACCATCTTCTTTTAAATAAAAAATAGATTTTATTTTATCAAACAGCTGAATCCATTATAATGAATAAATAAAGTTTATATGCTGACACTCTGAAACCTTAATATACTGTTGTTAGTTTTGCGTGCTTTTGATTTTTTTCTTTTAAATTTCAATTCGTTTCGGCTGTTTTAGTAAATCATGGTTTGATTTTGATTCATTTGCCAGACACCTATAATCTTTATCTCGTATATATTAAAAATAATTTTCTTTTTCTACGTTATTGAATGATTAAGTTGTAGATTTAATAAAATTTTTAATCTTTTCAGATTGTGTAAAAGATTTTAATATAAACATACTTACCATACCAAGTATCATACCAATAAGTGAGTATATCAAAATAGGTCTTCTTCCAAATTTATTCG
Source organism: Melinaea menophilus ssp. n. AW-2005 (assembly GCA_918358695.1). Classification (NCBI taxonomy): domain Eukaryota; kingdom Metazoa; phylum Arthropoda; class Insecta; order Lepidoptera; family Nymphalidae; genus Melinaea; species Melinaea menophilus. The sequence goes on from OU911053.1 coordinate 8,993,194, forward strand.
TAATCAAGGAGGTACCAAAAGACGCAAATAGTTGTATACAACCAATAACAACAGATGCAATTTCTGGACTAACGCTAGTGTGCGTGGATTCCAAAACCGTCTGTAAGTAAAGTGCTACCGCATTATAGCCCGTCAAGATTGATCCAGTGCAGATTAAAATCCCCAATGATAGTGATTTTAAGAATAATTTATTTTTTATTAATGCTAAATTATCAATTTTAGTTCTCTTGCATATTTCGTATTCTTCAAGCTCTTGTTGGACTATCACATCTGATTCTCGTAGTTTGGAAAGGATCTTTATAGCTTCGTCTTTATTACCTGGAATAACATTTTATATAGAGCCTTATTTTCTTGTATTCCGTAATTACAGTTAATCATATTTTGCTTAACGGCAATAATAATTTGTGACTGTAATATGAGTATATAAAGATATAACCTTTGTTTAAATCCACAAGATGAATCTTAATAATTTATTTTATTGATTCTCAATTTAAAGTAATAAAAATAAATGTTTTTTAATATATTTGATATGTATATGAATAACTAAAATAACACAAATACCATACCTTTAGAAAATAAATGAAAGGGGCTTTCAGGTAAGAGTAGCAGCGGTAAAGTTGTTGCTGCTGTTATAACTGCTATAAATGTATTGAATACTGCATATGAAAGAAAGGGACCTATAGAAAGAGATATTACTATGCCTAGACATGAAAAAACTTGAAGGAATGTGCCTAAAGATCCGCGGTGCTCTTTCTAAAACAAAGAGATTAGATAGATATTTATATGACGGATTATTATAAGATTCGTTTAATATCAAGAGAGTAAAAGATTTTTTTTATTGCTAACGTTTTATTTTTTCAACCTTTATCCTTAAAAAAAGTATATTTTATTGCAGAAGGTGTTAACGTGATATTAAAGTACTTACACACGCTATTTCCGACGCATATACTGGCACGACAACAAGAACAAAGCAATCACACACGACCATGACCACCCTGCATAAAATTAACATCCATACTTCTGACACAAATATGGTCCATATAGAGAAAAATACTTTAGGTAATGATATTAAAAACACACAGTACTTTCGACCTATGCTATCCATAAGCATCCCGCCCAGGAAATTTGCTGCAATTATGAAATACAAAAAATAAAATAAATCATATGCTATTCACAAATATTTATTATATTGAATATAAAAATGTTTAAAATACCTTCAAGCTTTTCTAAGATAACTCACTTACTTCCGCTACCGCATAAGAATCCTCCTGAGACAACCCAAGAGCCTTCTTCCTCAGTTATGGGCCTGGCTAAGGGAATGTCTGTTCCATTTTGAAGTTTGACGATTGCAGGTGATGGCCATCCCAGACTTAGACCTGTTGTTATTGCTCCAAAATTTACTGAAAGTAAGAATAGGAGGACGGTTATTATTCTGTCTGAATTTATATTTTTATAGAAGTAGGAGAAAGCAGACTTGTGTATGTCAAAACAGAAAATGGTTAAGTTCTTATAATATTAAGACTTGATCTTTTGACATATGACATTTATTAAAGTGTCCAAAATAATATAGACATAAAATAAATAATGCTTATAATAATTAAGAATTTCTATTAATAATAATTGATTATCTTTTTACGAAGTCATATTTTTCTTTTATGCTTTTGCTTTTGTCTAAATTGTGTTATTTTTTACTAGATGTTGCTAACGATTTTGCTTTTAATTCTACTGCTAATAATAGTTAATACCACACCAATTTTTTTTTTAATCATTGTATTGTAAAAATATACCAAGTCAATTTTCATATTTTTTACGTTAAAAGAGAAAATAGCGGACTAAAAAATGGCCTATACGTTAACCGCGTTAATAATTTATAACCTAACGAAATAACCTAGCTAGAAGCATCACCGTGATGAACTAACCAACTATTATTTAACTTTTGTATTGTGTTCGGTTCACATTTTTATTACTTTAAAACTAACGACCGGCTGGCCGTCTATTGTTTTGTATTGTATTGTAATTTTTACTCTGAAATTTATTGTAATTTTAAAGGTAAATAACAAAACAGGGCTACCATTACAACATTATTATATTATATAGTATAATTTTTTTTTTTTGTTTTTTTTTTGTGTGTCTCTGCTGTTAGCCCTACTGGCCATGACAGCGTCACCGGTGGAATGGACGGGTGCAGAGTCCCGCCTTTGAAAAAGGGGGGCCTGAAGGGCCCCAGGGGAACGCGCGTCCTGAGGGCGCCTCCTGTGAGGCTCGGACCACGGCTCAGGACGCCGTTAGGTGGGAAGCGAGGGTTGGATGTGGGTTAGGATTTGACACTAACGTCCTCCGACGGCAGAACGCCGGAGCAACGTGCTTGGATAAGGGCCTCGTCTTCGCCGGCGAAGACGCTGTGTGTGTGTGTATGTGTAGTATTTATGTTCGCTTTGCCGCTTTTACGTAGCGTTCCCTAACGTAATCGCGTCGTCCGGATCGAAAAGTACCGACTTGGGTCTTCTCTTTCTGACTTTAGGAGTCTTACGCGCCGTGTATCCTGTGGCCTTAACCACCAGCGGGTTTGGATGTCCCACAGCATTGTCAAAGTAGGTTTTGGAGAGCCCCTTGAAATACGACTAATTTTGAAATGGAAAGCCATACAGACGGAAAAACGAAAAATGTGCTTGGGCTACTCAATTTTTTTCTAAAATATGGTTACATTTTCCTCGTCTATTAAATACATTTCAACACTAATTTAAGTTAATAATAAGTTAATAATATATAATCTACGAATACGGTAAAAAGGATCACGTGTTCAGTAAACAATCTCAATTGCTAGTCGCAATTGCAGGTTCATAATGAAGAGTGGTTCTCTTCACTATGAACCTGCAATAATTAAGTACTGTTTTTTCAGTATTCCATAATTAAGTATTCCATAATTAAGTATTCCATAATTAAGTACTGTTTTAGTAATATATTTTATTTAACACTATTTGATTATAAATTGAATGCTATTATATTGACAATTTATTAAATTCTTATTTAAAATAGTAATATTAGCAATGTTATATAATTACAATATTTAATATTATTAGTTTGTTTATTTGCTATGTGTCATTTTTTATTGCTATTATTTTAAAATATCACTGAATGTCTAATTTGATGAAATAAAGACTAAAGTAATGTAAGAATATATATTAAAGTTTATTTAATTAAGGATTCTTGCAAAAACCTGCAAAATTTATTTTAAACTAGGATCCGCTAACTGTGCGCGGCGGGTGTTGAGCTGAGCCCCTCTCCTTTCTTCTTTTCTTGATAACTTTTGAATGGCTAAACATTTTTTCAATCTGTTTTCGCTATAACATCCGCGTTTGGCTCAAACATACATGAGAAAATTTTAAGCTAATTATCTCGTCGCATTCTGGAGACAACTAAACACAAATAAAGGTCTCCCAAACGGTTAAGAGCTTCGCTTACGCTCAGCTCAATTATTTGGGAAACCTAAATCCAAAGTGAGTTACCAAACAGTTGAGTTATAAACTAAAAAGTTGGGTAAGGGAAAGAAAAAATTAATGCTGCTTACGGTTATTTAGTTGTAATAATGTTTACTAAATCATTGGCGTAAGTAATTTTGTTAGTTTTTAGTTGGAAATTGAAGTTTTTCTTGTCGTTCTGTACTTTAATTATGGTATTTATCAAACTAAATTGGTCTACGGCAACAATCAAGAAAAATTATTACTATTATTATTTTATTATTTACCTTCACGCCATATCCCTTGCGGGGTAGCCAGAGACGACGGAGCGCCAAACGCTACGGTCTCTGCATACCTCTTTCGCCTCGGCCACAGACATCAACCTCTTCATACATGCCCTCCGGGGAGTCCTCATGCTTTTTACGTGACCTTCCTCCAGTATCGTAGCTACTGTGTTTTCGAAGGTCACTCGAGGCCTCCCCCTGTCTCTCTTACCGCTCACTTTTCCCATATAAATCTTTTTTACCATTCTTTCATCACTCATTCGTTCGATGTGCCCAAACCACCTGAGCACGTTCTTTTTCATTCTCACCGTGACATCTTCGCTAGTACCTGCCATTCTGTGGATCTCTTCATTGCGGATTCGATCAGCTAGACTGACTCCGCATATTCTGCGAAGAGATCACATCTCCACAGAATTCATCTTTCTTACATTCTTCTTCTGTGTTACCCACGTTTGGCTGCCGTATAACAGCGTCGGTAGCAAAACTGCATTGTGTACAGCCAAACGTACAGCTATACTGACGTTTTGCCGTCTCAACAAAGCACCATTGACTAATATTATTACTAAACTTTTATTATATATGTTCCATAATGAATTTAACATTTATTTGAATTAGAACATAGTTCCTAAAATTGGGAAGCAGTAAGTGTGATTTTCCAGAAAAATAGCAGACTTTAGAGGAGTATTTATATTTGCAACGTAGATAACTAATCGAACTAGTTTTTCTGCTGACATTAATATTATTCGGATTTTTTTATACATTTTAGGACAACATGTTAATTTGTCACTGCACCTCACATGGGATCGCGTCGCCTGGGATCACCAGCATACTGAGCTACTGGCTGTGGTTAGCATGCACCTGTCACTGCCGCGCCTAATTGGCGCGATGTTTGGTAGTGAGAGTGGTACTGGGTCGCTACAGCCTCCTTCTGCAAGCAAGTGATGGTCGCGAAGTAGGCTGTGGAACAGGACAGGGAGCTGGCCTCAATCGCTGGCCCTCTTTGTGCTTTAAATTGCTCGAAACATTCTCATATGTGGGGTTTAACGCAAGTGATTTCGAGGAGCCACATTAAGGTGATGAAGGCAACCGTTGGTTCTTTAGTGAGTAGTCTTAAAAAACAGCAACATCCTGTATGCTGCCGGGTAGTCCCAAATAACTCTCCCCTCCTGATCGGCGGGTATCCGTAACGGATATTTCCAATATAAAAAAAAGTAAAAATGATCGAAAACGGTTTAGCAAACTAATGAATTGGGCAAAAAGAGCAGTACCAGTGACCAAAACCGTCCGAACGATATAAAGACCTATCTGTTGATTTAGTGTTATATAAGATAACTTCATTTATTACTCCGATTCTACAAAAATCGGCCACTGTAAAACTTTGAATATGGTATTAATAATACCATTAAGGTTTAGAAATAAATAACATTTTGCTTGAGAAGAACGCATCACAATGCTATGATTGATACAGAGATACAGAGATGTGTTTAATTGGTGCTACTCAAATTTTATTCTTAATCATAAAACATTATATAACAATAATATATCATTATTATCAAACGATTTAAAATGATAGAAGATAAGAGATCCCTTGGTATTTTCCGTTAAGTATCTTCATTGAGATCCATATCATAATAACGGTCTGTTGTTACAGTATGCCATTATCACTATCCAAGGTCAGTTTGACTTTGATGACTGGTAACTATTACAAGATTTGACGTTATAGTTATAAAAATTCAACCAACTTCATGGTGGTAATTGTCGTTAAGGAGTTTCGTTTTGTAATTTGATGAAGAGCAGAATACCTTTTCTGATATTAACATAAAACTGATAATGCTTCAGTCACTATAATTTGTTACAGTTGGTAGAGACCGAGTTGTTTTGCATCGTTACAGTACAAGGTCAATACAAGATACCTAGGAAATGAAGTAGACTGTTAAAATATATTATTATTCGGATTACAACCCAAATACAGGATGAAGTGCAATGCAAATTGAATTTTACATTACAAAATTTATTGCTTTTCATTATTTGTAATTATTTGTACTAAAATACATAATGTTGCTATTACGAAAATTGCAATTCATTATTTGAAAACTATAAAATTTTGATTTTTAGGGGTAAAAAGCATCGTATAATAAGCATAAACTACACCAAATTGAAATAAAATTCACCTTGTAGTTTAGTTGTGTTGAAATTATAGTTCAAAACAGTTACTACATTTTACCATAGTAATGAAAGAGTTTTTTAGGATCAAAATTATTATTAATGTCTCCCGGGGAATTATCTATGACTATGTTAAAAGCCCCATAACACGTCCTGTAGATGTGGCGGCATTTACAATTAAACAAATTGACAAACAGATATTACTTTTAAACTGGTTCTGAATCATACACTGAACACGTAGCAAATGTTTTGGTTTTTCTTGTCTTGTCATTTTATGAAAACACAGATAGAAATACAACAAATCTCTTGTTTAATCCTGCTAATATTATGAATGTAAAGTTTTGAATGATAGGCAGTGTATTTTTACTCCTTATATGAAGTTTTCGTTGAAAATCCACATCTTTATTCGTCAGAATAAAGACAAGATATGGAAAACTTGGTAGTGACCGATGCTATATTTATTGTATTGTAAGTAGTTACAATACGAGTTACTTGTATTCGGAAAAATATAACAAAATATACAACAAAAGTCCGAACTTTTGTAACAACATTTCTTTATCATCTTATTTAGTGAAAGTATAGTATAGCATTTGCTTAAATATTGTAAATTATCTACAATGACATATTCACTGTGTGGCAATTATCTATTTCTTATACCGGAATCAGCGACGCTGAGAATTTTTCTCCGTCATTTCACCAATTGAGCTAGCGGCACTACGCTAAATTATTTATTTCAATTTGTAAGTTGCAAAGTATTGTCGAAAAAAAAATACTTTCTTCTAATCGCCAATGACATTTTTGAGCATATTTTATCCACCTAAAATTCCTCTCTAAGGTTACTTATTTCATGGAAATTTATACCAAATTTCTTTTGTAGTGATGATTTTACAAACACAATTAATAATTTCCTAACCATGCTTTTTTTGGTATCTTACTTATATTTTTTAATATTTTTTTTATTATTATTTTATCTCTTTATTAGCCCGGAAATAGTTTTTTCATCAAATCCTCTATCTTTAACATCATATAAACCATCACGTTCACGTTTACGACTCCCGCAGTAATCACAGACCTGTGAATAATCCCCTGATTAGATAATGTATTCTTGAACGAAATTTTACTAAAATTATTCAAGTCATGGAATCTCATCAAAATTGGAGTAATCAAACTTATATTTATACTACACACTTAAATTGGATGTTATAGATTTATATATATGCATTGAGTTAGATATAATATACGATAAAACATTTAGACCAGTACATTCCTAGATTTGATTAAAAACAGCAAAGTAGTTTCTTTGTTAAAACCTATCTAGGCTTATCTAGGCTTCTATCTAGACTTAAACTCGGATATTATAGACTCATCTCTGTTTTACCAATCTTAAGTAAGACATTCGAAAAAAATATTTTAAACCAAATGATAGAATTTGTATATAGTAATAAAATTAAGCTTATTGAACAATATAGTTTCACTAAGGATAAATCAACAACTGATTCGGAAATCACGCTTCTTAAGCACATTTACAAAGCATGGAAGAAGTGGCAGAATGCACTAGACAGACAGACAGTTTATGTAAATAATTCTAACTCACAATTCGTTTCGGCCGTCTTTGTAATTGAAAAGTTAGACATTTAACGGACGTTGTTAATACGGCTCGTTTTACATGTTTGTTTTAGTTATTTTCTTAGTATTTTCTCTTTAGGTACTTTATTATAGGGTAGTGCTGCTGAAATTTACTGTATATATTTTACAAAAAAGAGCTGCGCGGGCTATTTATAACTTAAAAGCAAAAGATTCCCTGAGGGATGTTTTTAAATAAATAATTATAAATGTAACTATGTATATGAAAAACTGTGACATACAAGAAATAAAAATAAACTCATAGCGCTTAAATTTCCTCTGCAAAATGTAAACAAATTCTTCATGGGCTTATGTGTACGCATAAGTAATAAAGGTCCAAAAGATATCTTAAACCTTATTTCTTTTTAGTTTTAAATGTAAAATCAAAAGTGTATTATTAAATGCATCTTATTATAACTCAAGAGTTTTTAGTGGATCGAAATGTGTGGAACTTAAGTGGTTGACTCTTACGCAGGGTTGATATTATAATACATCTAACATTTTTAAATTTCTTTAAAAAGTCCAATTGTTAAGACAGCTATTTTAAGCAGAGTAAGATTTCAAGCCGGTGGTAGCTTACTCACGGACCGACTACACTAACCTTTTTTTATTGTAATAATTGACAATTAAAAACTTCTTGTAAATGCCTGCTTGAATATTTTGAGATATTTGAATTTGAATATTACTAAAAATTGTTTTAGTTGTGAATTTGTACTAAATCTGTTATTTTTTTCAATGGCAATTTTTGAACTTGAGACAGAGAAAACCTAGCTCCTGGTATCTTAAGAGGCTTCTTTTCTTCTTAGGTAACTCAAAAGAGGCTCATTTTTAGAGCTGACCTTACATGAGGATTTCCATGACTTTCAAGTATCGGAACAGTAGGCCTTTTGACTGCTTGAGGATATATCAAATAGCTTAAGCAGGTAACATATACGACGTGTCTTAGCGGGATCTGTATTTCTCGCTTTAACGATTTCTTGTTCCCCTACGGAGTGTTAGCTTTAATAGGATTAACAGTTTTCTTCTTAAAATATGTGTTCAATCGAGCTATTATGATCTTAGACAGTGTAAGTGTTAGTTTTTCTGGTGATATGATACGAATTACGATATCGATCGATTCACGATTCGGTCGATTTACGTTATCAAATATAAATCTGATATTAACCTTTCGAATGTTCTAAAAATGTTCTACGGTATAAAGTTTAAACCAAGATGATTTCATTTTATTTTAAATAAAGATCTTCTCATCTTGAACCGCAAACTGTTCCGTAGTTAAATTGACTTAACCAAACTGCCAAAGCATTAGATCTTATTAAAATAGGATTAGAACATTGGATTAAATACTACCCAGTTCAGAAATATGAGTATTACATGTTACAGTGAAAACTCATTGCTGTCCACTTGAGCTGTGAACGAAAGTAAGAAATAAGGTAAAATTTGCGTAATTCAAATATTTCAATATGGTTGAAAGATTTTGCATTCTCTTAAACTTAAGTTAATAAATGCGTTATAATTTTTAAGTGTAACAAATTGTATCGTAATGTTTCTAAATTTTAACAACATTTATGGCCAGAATATATATGTTTATATATTCTACATTAACACTTACACATATTATGTACCTACTTAAATGCTGTATTGTGAATGTGGTTTTCGATTACAAATAATAAATAATTATCAATGTTACCGATTTCCTTGACATTATTGAATTTTATCATTGTATAATTTGTCAAAAAAATTAAAATAACGTACATCGATACAATTGTATTCATATATTTATTTCATATACATAATCATATCTTATACACAACATATAACAAGACTTTTTCTAATACATAAACGAAAATAAACTTTGATTGTAAATCAGATTTGTTCAATTATTACTTTGGTTTGGTTTGTAATCCCTCTAATCTCCGGTTATAACTGGTGACAGAATATATCTTGTTACCACTTTAAAGATAAGCAATGTAAATGATGTAATTCATTTATACACTTTTCTTATCTTAAGAGGTAAAACATAGGTACTTATCTAAATTGTAATAATTATTAGTTCCTTAAAGCAGACAGATATAACAAGAAATGTATATTTTTTTATATTGTCCCGACTAGACCTTATCTGACAATACATTAGTGTTTAAATTTGGAAATACTTAAATTAGGTTTTTATAATGTTTTCAATCCTCATATGGAGAAATGAAAAAATGGTTGGTCTAAATGGGCCAAAAAAACAATATAAAATTAAATTATCGAACGTGTTCACAGTGTGTGGAAAATTAAAATTTTGTCTTTATTATTTAAAATTTTGTCTTAATTTTAATTAAGTTTCGATATAATGCTCTTAGATTTATTGTGAATTTATGTTTATGTACCAGTTTATTAAGACTTTCTTTAATTACAATTACTATTCTACTTACTTTTAATAAAAAAAATCACTGTTTAATAAGTTTTACTGAGTTTAAGTGACTTAAGGTTGAAATGTCGAATGTGTACTAAAAAGTTTGTCGAAAATAGCTGTCTTTTGTTTGAAACGCTACTCATTTCTATTTAAAAAGGTAGGGTTTTTAATAAAAATAACAGTCTAAGAAGACCAGTTTATATACTACCTCTCAAATCAATGCAGGTAATCAAACCTAATAATTACAATTCATAAATACTGCAGTTTATTCAAGTAATAAATATTACGTGTATCTATCATTTATGTATTAAATACGGTTATAGCATTTATAATTATTTTTGTATAATCTTTAGGATTCGATCCTTTTTAATTATGTCTAATTTTAATTATGTCAAATCGTCCAGATAATATAAGATGTATGTTGTTCAAGTTGTTCATAAATACCATTATCATTCATATGCATTTTTTTCCTGTCCGTCCTGAGGGCGTCTCCTGTGAGGCTCGGACCACGGCTCAGGACGCCGTTAGGTGGGAAGCGAGGGTTGGATGTGGGTTAGGATTTGACACTAACGTCCTCCGACGGCAGAACGCCGGAGCAACGTGCTTGGATAAGGGCCTCGTCTTCGCCGGCGAAGACGCTGTGTGTGTGTGTGTATGTGTAGTATTTATGTACGCTTCGCCGCTTTTACGTAGCGTTCCCTAACGTAATCGCGTCGTCCGGATTGAAAAGTACCGACTTGGGTCTTCTCTTTCTGACTTTAGGAGTCTTACGGGCCGTGTATCCTGTGGCCTTAACCACCAGCGGGTTTGGATGTCCCACAGCATTGTCAAAGTAGCTTTTGGAGAGCCCCTTGAAATACTGTGCGATCGTCGGTAGGTATTCATATGCACTCGCATATATTACGAGACAATAAACTAGGGGCGCCAACAGACCGTCAATTCCGACATTCTGCGCTCGCAAAATCTCGGGTGCCGTTTGCATATTGAGCGAAGCGAGCCCAGTGTAATGACTAATCGTTTCCCATTGATTTCAATAGGATATTAGTTTTTGACGATTATTCCTCAACGACTAGACATTTTTTTTTTTTTTAAGAACCATTACCTTAATGTGTGTCTTTTTGATTGCTAAATTTCATAATTTTCCGTCAAATAGTTTTCGAGCCTATTCGTGACAATGAATGTGAAACAGTCTCCAGTAGAACGCTCCGCTTGCTTCGCTCAATTAAACTTTGAATGTCTAAATATTTTTATTAAACATACAAAAATTGCAAACTAATATATCCAGTCACAAGATAATACTTTTATTATTCAAAACTTATCAAACTTTTTATCCAGTCACAAGATCTTACTTTTATTATTCAAAATTTTAGAATGGTGGTAGAGCCTACCTGTAGTTATCTGACTGCAGCTCGTATTGGGCTGGCTCGACCGGGGAAGGACCACCCTCTTACAAAAGACCGACGCGTAGTAACCAAATTCATTTGGTTATGTTCCGTCGGTGAGTGAGAGAATCCGGAAGCCCAACCCCCCCCCCCCCCCCACGACATGGCTTTGATGAAGCCGGGGACCGCCTCCCCGAGCAAAATCGGGGAAATGATCCTCGGATTTTGCTCGGGCTGCCCGTCGTATCTGGCGCGGGCAAAGTATCGCCTTTTGTGTTTTTTGAGGGCAAACAGCGTACCTGTAATACCCCGGGTATAAACTAGAACACCATTTTATACCACACGCCGGGGTATCTGTGTTCGTAAGGGAGGATATCTGCTACCGTCGCCTTCAGGTTTTTGAAGGTCGGGACCTGTCTGTAGTCTAGCTGCGCGTGGACATGGACGACCATGTCAGAGTCTACGCGTGCCTTTACAGGTCCCATAGTGGTAATGCAGAAACGGATCAACTCTTGGGCCACGTTCAGGCGAAGATTGACGATCTGTTTTCACAGACTCCCTCCGCCGAAGTCGTAGTCCTCGGTGACTTCAATGCGCACCATGCCGATTGGTTACGGTCACGTGCCACCGATTACGCGGGGAGATCTGTCTTTGACTTTGCTCTGGCAAATGGTCTGTCCCAATTGGTCAAGACGCACACTCCTCTACTGGACGTGGACAACCACATGCCCTATTTGTTGGATCTTCTGCTGACTACACATCCCGGAAAGTACCAGGTCACTGTCGACGCTCCGTTAGGGTCCTCTGATCATTGTCTGGTACGGAGTGTAGTGCCCATTCAACGTTCGGGTCGCACAACACCTGCGACTCGACGCGTTTGGCACTTCAAGTCAGCGGATTGGGATGGAATGCGGTCCTTCTTTGCATCCTACCCATGGGGGCCGATTTGTTTCCCTTCCGATTCCCTTCTGTCAGGGCTGCAGTAGCTGGCAAACGGCAGGTTTATCAAGCTTGGGCCAATGCGTTAGTCACTAAGGATCCGAACTCTAGAGTTCTGAAGAGGAAATATAATCGTGCCTCCAGATTCTTCAAACGGTAAATCGCTAGAGCAAAGTTCAAGCATGTCGTCAAAATTGAGGATCAGCTGGCAAAGTACCCGCCTGGCACGCGCAAATTTTAGGCGGTTTCAAAGGCCACTCTGGGCAACTTTAGCCAGCCGTCCCTACCGCCGTTGCACATGGGGAATGACTCTCTGGCCCACACGGCAAAAGAGAAAGCCGATCTCTTGAGCACTCTTTTCGCCTCCAACTCGACTTTGGACGACAAAGGGAAGACACCGCCTATCATCCCGCTGTGTCCAAGCTCAATGCCGGAAATAGTTTTTCTGCAAAAACTCATTCGTAAAGCCCTCCTTTCCTTGGAAGTTCATAAGTCGAGTGGGATAGATGGTATCCCTCTAGTTGTGCTACGAACATGTTTCCCTGAGTTGATTGCAGTGCCAACGCGTCTATTTCGGTACTCCTACTTTAAAGGCGTAGTCCCGGTCTCATGGAAGCGTGCCCTTGTCCATCTGATCCCTAAAACAGGTGATAGCTCGGACCCAGCTAACTACAGACCTATCGCCATTACCTCTCTGCTCTCCAAAGTAATGGAGAGCATTATCAATAAACAGCTCCTAACCTACCTCGAGGATCGCCAGTTGGTCAATGATCGTCAATATGGCTCTAGCCATGGTTGATCGGCTGGTGATCTTCTGTTATATCTTACGCACCGTTGGGCAGCTGTTATTGAAAGCAAGTAAGAGGGTCTGGCTGTTAGTCTGGATATGGCAAAAGCCTTCGATCGTGTATGGCACAAAGAGCTTCTTTCGAAGCTACCTTCCTATGGGTTTCCCGAGAGTTTAAGCAAGTGGATCACCAGCTTCCTCACTGGGCGGAGTATACAGGTCGTTCTCGAAGGTTTTTGCTCGGACCCCAAGCCCGTGAACGTTGGTGTACCCCAAGGCTGCGTGCTATCCCCAACTCTGTTATTCCTGCACATCAATGATATGTTGGATATCTCCAACATACATTGTTATGCGGATGACAGCACTGGGGATGCGGTATATTCCGGCCGTGCAGGTCTCTCTCGGGAAAACGTCGACGAGTGCCGAAAGAAACTTGTGTCTTCTATAGAGACTTCCTTGGGGATTGTCTCTGAGTGGGGTGAACTGAACCACGTTCAATTCAATCCCGAGAAGACGCAGGTTTGCGCGTTTACCACTAAGAAAACCCCATTTGTCGTATCACCGCTCTTCGAGAGCATTCCCCTCATTGCCTCGCCAAGTATCAGAAGACTGGGTCTCGACATTTCAAGCGACTGTCAGTTTCGTGGTCATCTGGAGAGCAAGGCCAAGTTGGCCTCGAAGAAATTGGGAGTGATCAATAGAGCGAGGCAGTACTTCAAACCTGGCCAAAGACTTGCGCTCTATAAGGCGCAGGTCCGGCCACACATGTTACTGTTCTGTTACTGATCTCATCTCTGGTCCGGATCACCCCAATATCAGCTTCTACCATTTGACCGCGTACAACGGAGAGCCGTTCGAATTGTCGAGGACCCGGTGCTCTGCGAACGGCTGGACTCTTTGGCATTGCGTAGAGACGTGGCTTCTTTGTGCGTCTTCTACCGCATTTATAACGGGGTGTGTTCCGAAGAACTATTCGATCTGATGTCTGCCGCCGAATTTCATCACCGCACAGCGCGCCATCGCCTCCAATACCATCCTTACCACCTGGATGCGTGGCGATCCTCCACTGTGCGGTTCTCAAGGACATTTTTTCCACGTTCCACTCGCTTGTGGAACGAACTCCCTTCGGCGGTATTTCCAGATCGGTACGACATGGGTACCTTCAAAAAAGGCGTTTATTCCTTATACCTACAAGGCCGGCAACACTCTTGTAAATCCTCGGATGTTGCAAGAGTTCATGGGCGGCGGTGATCACGTCCATCTGTGACCCGCCAGCTCGTTTGCCCTCCTCTAAAATAAAAAAAAAAATAAAAAAAAATATCACAATTCTTACCTGGAAGAGTACAATAAATGTACAATTTATATTATCACGACAGCACAATGAAACAATGTCTATGAAGATGAGGTTTATAATATTTTATTACGTAGAAATTTCATTTTGAATTCATTTAAATATTTATTATAGTCATTCTCATTCTTATAATGTTTGGTCTATTAATAGCTAATTATGAAAACTTAAGAAGTCATTGACATTTTGTATTCTCTTAGAAATGGGATGTCTTTAGCTTGAGGTCACTATTAAGTTCCTAGAAATATTTACGATAAAATGTATTATTTATCATAAGTATTTTTTGAGTAACAGATAATGTAAATTGATAGCATACTGTTCATTCGTTTTTATAACTTTATTTAATGCTTTACGTTGCATTATTTCAGTATTGGTCCTTTTTTGACTTGGAATCGGCATAGGCTTTTGTATTGCTATGTATGTGAAGTGAGGTGAGGTACTCCATAAGGTATTATTAATTATAATTTAAGATATAATTTTATTTTAGTTTTATAGTTTATGGAGTCATTTGTGTTATTTCGAAGACTAACCTGTATATTACATATTGTAGGATGTTTTATTTATATGGGGATATAGTTTACTGAAATTTAATTTTCGCGGCTGTACTGAAAACTTGGGAGAGTCGTCATACATTTATCCTTCCTGATCTGTTGCTGTAGTTGTTGCTGAATGTGAAACCCGACATTAAATTCTCGATCCCTGTTATAATATTGAGAAGTTTTCTGGTGACATACTAGTTGATTTATTTTTACAACACTATTTGAACATTTGAAGGATAAGTGTTTGTCTGCAGTCACTTGTAAGTATCCTCGCTTGTCCATTGCCATTGGCATTCAAGTAATTGTCAGAGGCTTGTCCTTTGTCAGTGTCAAGGATCGTATTTAGTAAAAGTATTTGAGTAGTTTACCTAAACTGATCTACCGCTGATTTAAATTTATGAATATATTAGTTTAACAATATTGTAATTGGTTTTTCATTTAAAGTCTAGTTGTTACAAAAGAAAGACTTAAATTAACAATATATATGTAAAGAAAGCGATTAATAATAATAGGTTATTGATTTGGAAAACTTATATATTAAACTAGCCTCATTAAAATGAAATGAAGTGCGAAAAAGACAAAATATATATTTTAAAGGGACATATGAATATCATAGAGAGAGATATCCCGATAAAGGCCACCCTTAATTTAAAATTGTTAAATGATTTCTACTTCAGAAACGAGAATATTCCTTATACCAAAGAAAATAGATTATATAAAGTCCCCTTTTTAGAAGTTCTTAAACGACTGGTGGCGCATGATATTTTAAGAAAATAATGAAACCAATATTTTGCATTACTCATGGATTCCGGAGATTACAATTTTAGGATCCCTCACCTCACCTGCTATGTTCATGAAATTTTCATTACAAACATGTTTATTACGGTATATATAGTAATTAGAAAATGGCTTTCATATTTATTAACAGAGATTGCTTTTGTGCATACAAGTGGTTTTACATTATATCTTATCTTATATGAACGTCGTGTAGCTCGGCCATGTAAAATACAAACTGGTGAAATTTTAACAATGTTAAGACCCTGACATCATTTATATTGCATTCAGTCTGACATCGCATTGTTATGTAGTTTTTGTAATCGAAATATTGTATATGTTAATATATGCATTATTTTATTAAATAGTTGTATTATATCTTATGCTATTTTAATTACATACATAATTAAAATATATATTATTTTTTTATTCTAAAATTAATTAAACTTGTTTGTGCGGTATAAGTTTTGCAACTACATTTTTAATTTTTTGCATACATTGATATGATTATAACTAACTTGGTTGGTTTTTTATCCATGTGGATATACTCGTATGAATATTAACCTTGTATAATTGTCATGTCCGTGTGTTATACTATAATATATATTTTCTTGATTCTATAATCTAATTATAATTATGTTTTTGGAAAGTGCCAAGCATATATAAATTATTATTATGACCGTAGGGTAGTATATTCGTATTTCCTACATATAATAATAATAATGTTAATTATAGAAGTTACATATCATGTCAACTTTAGAGACAAAAAAAATTGATAAGATTATTATTTAGTTTATTTCGGTCGTGTTGTTTAAATTAGATCCTTGATTCAATTCCTAACCAGTTTTTAACCTGTTTAGATAAAATTAAAAGGGAAATACACTTTTATTTTACCTGCAATTGAATTTTACGTTTTATGGCTAGCTATCTCACCAGATATTATTATTTCATTTAATTTAAAATAATTTAATTTTGTAATATTACAAATCCGAATGTATGTCACCTTTTTGGCTTGAAGGACACCTACAAAGTTTTGATATAAATATGAATTGTTGAACTTGAACATTTTTCTACATTATATTTTATTACGAATATTAATAAACACACACCAGTCGGTAGTAAAATGGTACAGGCGTTTGATTGGCATTCATGAACTCCATTTTTAATCTCAAACTCAATACCGGCGGTATCAAGGGAATTGTACTTAGTAAATGGTATCTAAATAAAAGGACTTAAATTACGAATTAGCATTTTTAATAAACATAAATAGATTTATTAAATTCCCGGAGCGTAAAATACAGTATCGCGGGATATGTGAGGGGTGTGTTGTCATTGGTCCTATGTAATTATGAATTACCAAAATGCATAAGACATCCTTTGACTCTTTTTGTAGGTAGCAGTGCTATTACGTTGCGAAAGTGTATTTACTTATGAAAATGATAATAAATTTTCTTTGACTCCAAGTGTCAAATTACATAACGCAAACTAAAATAATGTAATCAGCGTATATTCTATAGAAATATTTATATATTTTGTATAATATTTAAAACATTGAAGAAGTAGAGCAAGAAATTTCTAGGGTGGAAATTATAAACAATTTTGTTAGAAGCCACATAAAAATCATATGTAAAAGTAATTATTTTCAGACATTGCAGATACTTTAATTGACGTCCCTTCCCCCTTCCCTTCCCTTGACGTCTGAAACATAATTAACGCCTTTCAAATCGGAAGTCAGTTTAGATGTTTTTACATTGTTACATTATTGTATTGGTTCATTGTAATGTAATACTTACAAATATTGTAAGGACTATTTAAGTATAGTGATTAAGAACTAGTTTTTCTGTGAACAGTAGACCTCAGTACGTTAGGATGAGACAATGTTTTAAGTGCCTTTTCCAAAAAGGAATAAGTATACTTACGTTTGTATGTAGGTACATAACTACCAAACGCAATTTGGCTCCACCAAATAACAACGGAGTTATTCAACTTTAAATTTTTTTTAAATAACATTTTGAGATTTCGGCAAAGAATACTTAGTCGAAATTTCAGCCCGCTAGCTGCCGCAAAGTCCGTTTTTGTGGTACGGATCACAAATCCACCATTCTCAAATTTTTCGCCCAAGCAAAAAATAATTCAAAGAACACACCTACCAATTTTCGTGATGATTGCATAAAAAATACGTCTGCTACGCCAAAATAAAAACTTAAACCAACACCAGTAAGAAAAGTGGCAAACCAAAAAAAAATAAATAACTCAAAGAACATGATCACCAATTTTTGTGGCGATCGGATGAAAATTGCTCCTGCTACGCCAAAAACAAAACTAAGAAACTCCGCCACTTTAAATTTTTTCGCCCAATAAAAAAACGGCTCGACATAAAAATTCAAATAATTCAAAGAACACGCCTTCCAATTTTCGTGACGATAGGATGAAAAATACGCCGGCTATGCCGGAACAAACATACTGAAATACATACGGAAAAATAGCAGAATGGGCATTTCAAGTGAAAAAGTAGTCAGTTTCAAGTAGTAGTGAAAAAGAAGTTTCAAAGAAAATTCACCGTAGTTATTTATTTGCGGTTGGTAACTTTTCGTTAAAAGACCAACCGGTGTTGGTTGCTTCCGCAGTACAAACTTTTTTTTACAATGGACAATTAATGAAATAAAAAGGGCTATTGAAGACACTGCAACGTACCGTGGCCGTAGTAAAAAACGTCATTAATAAAAAAATATTTTCTTAAATAATAGATGCAACAGAATATAAGAACTTGTTCCGATTAATTGAACTAGCTTACTTGGTAATTATCATTCAATAACTAGAAAATTTATAGTTTTTGTTTTAAATACATTAATAATAATAAATACTTACATTCAAATAGATTAATGGTAATTTGTGTTGAGAGCGACATTCTCTTGATTCACCCCCCCAAAACAAATAATATAGCTATCTTTAAACATTTTTTGAGTGGAGCGCTTTACTGGAGACTTTTTCACATTCTTTGTTGGCTCGAAAACTACTTGACGGAAAATTATGAAATTTTGCAATTAAAAAAACACACATTAGGTGATGGTTTAAAAAAAAAAAAATGAAAAATTTCATGTCCTTGAGGAATAATTGTCAAAAAACTGATATTCCATTGAAGTCAATGGGAAAAATAATTTGTGCGAAAAATTTGGTTTAACTGTACTGTCCCCATGTTCGATTTTTTTTGAGGGTCTGTTGGCGCCCCTAGTTATTATTACACCTCATTTCATGTATACCCCAAAACAAAATTATTATGTTTTCGAAACCAATTTAACCAATTACAGATTTTCCTACAGTTTAAGCAATCTGTTGACTCACATATTAAAGTAACGCCACAAAAATGTATAAATTAAAGTCATATATACACGTTTATTATATTTATATATATAAAATCTAAACGGTTATTGGTAATGCCATACTGTAAACGATTGCAAGAATATTGAATTAACATCTGTAATTGACATGTAATATTTATGTTTCAAAGAATTATTAAAACTATTCGTAAGGTGAAATCCCGACATACAAACATCATTTGTATGAATCCAGATCAAACTGTAGTATTTTTGTGTTAGCAGAGTAATCGATATTACAAATACAAATAATAAAGTAAATAAATATGTACTTTAATAATTAAATTCCTCTGGTTTAAATTATTTCAATTACTTATTTGCACTGTCAATTTACAAAATCAGACGTCACAGTAACGAGCAAGCGAGAATTATTGTTAAGTATCTTGACGTTAAGGTCTGTATCCATATGCTTATAATTTTTAAATCACTATTTAATAATATTATTTATAAAAATTATTGAGTAAATTGCGATTTTTTTTATTATTTAGGTTATTGTTAAATTTATTGCCTGAACCAACGACCTAACAAACACTCTTTTGACTGCAATGTTGTTAAGGTACAAACAAAACCTTTATGTCTATTAGGTTAATATTAAACAAGATATAATTTGGCTACTGTCCATGTAAAATATTACTATTATAATCAACTTACATTAAATTCAACAAGAACAAATACGAAAATATGATTTATACGTAACATAATAAGCAAGCCATACTACAGCCAAGCCACAGGTCAAAACAAAACATTTATACGATATTAAAGCATTGTCACGAATTTTCAATTAAAAATAGTACAAGGATTTGCTAAGTAAATGTTTTACGAATATATATATTTTACATTCATTAAGCAAATATCTCTCTATATAACGTCTCTTTATACAACTAAGACATTGTACATTCATAGTAACATTTCTATATTTGTGATGGATCTTTTAAAATAAAAAATATATATTTACCAATAGTAACTATGATGTATTGTCGAATTAACGACGACGACGGCAAATTGAACTTCATTATAAATATTAGAATCACTTTTTATCACAGGATATATTTCAGCACAAATTAACTTAGCGTATTTTTATTCGATTATTTAAATTTAAACATTTTTTTAGCTGCATTAAGTGAGAACCTGTCGTGCTGTTGAGACAATCTTAACGAGCGTTATGGCTAGCGAGGTACGTTTTAAATTACAAATTGATGAGCGGCTGGCGGCGTTCTAATATTATATCAGGAAGGAATTTGTAACGAAATTAAACAACTAGAGTATATAAAAAAATCCTTACACACGTTGCTGCAACGTGATTTTTAAGCAATAGTTTAGTAATTTATTTATTTGTATATTTTGTACTATATTATTGTTGTTATTCATTCTGTCAAGAACGGAGTGTGAAACTTAAATCCCTTTCATGGCAAAGTATCCTATTTTGTTAATTTCTTCATTTTCTTTAAGAGTGATAACGCATTCACCTTATATATACGGTTTGTGTACAAAAGTATCAACGACATTAAAATTGGCAGAGTGTGAACATGCAATAGACCAAGCTCAACTATTATGTACGTTTTATAATCTAAAGATCCTTGCTCGTAGAGATAAATATATTACATGAATAATTCGCTAAGACATTTAAATTACATTCTAATTAAGTTGATTCTAGTTGAAAGTTGAAAATTGGCATCTATCTAACCTTCGAACTTCTCATGAAAGATATAAAGTTTACGTCTGTGAACACAAGACACTGCTAGTGCGTTTTGTGTGTATATTTAATTCTACACCTGGTGACTAAAAACCTTTGGAGGCAAATAATAAATAATGTGACTTATTGACGTGACCAGCGTTCAAACGTCGGAATAAAATTAAAATGTAATCACAAACTATTTTATAGATACTAATTTCGTAAATATGGGAGTTTTGCTGTGTATTTGTTACGCTGTCACGAGTAACAGTGCTAATTATTTAAATAAAGGTAAAATTAACTATGGAGAACATATGCTACATTTTGTCGTGAATCTGCACATTACGAAATAGGAGATGGAAGTTTGTTTAAGGACCCACAATATTTAGATTTTCGGTACAAAATAAATAATGCCGTGTCGTGAATTGAAACAGAGATAAATTTTACGAAACTGTATTATTTTATTATTGTCTCTCTCTTAATTCTTTTATCAAGTGGAGCAAATTGGCATATACTTTCTCTTATCGCTACTTTATTCTTTCCAAATAGTAATTCTTAGCTCCTTGATTTTACTGTTATTTCATCCATTTACTATATCGATAGGCATGGACAATGTTCTGATTATGAGTTTTTCTATCAGGACCTTATCTCTCTTATATTGTTTATGGTTATGGAATGTTTTTGTCTCCGAAAATAGTACAATACTGCAGCGACCAAAAGGATCATCGATGGACGAAAGTATATATGTATGCTGAGGCACACATGAGTCCATCAATATCTAGATTAAACCGCATCTTGTAACCGCCTTGTGTAATACTTTTCTCAAATAATGCGACGATATACATTTTTACATTTAAAAAAAAATTACCAATATCAGACGATCGTGCAATAAACAGATTGATTATGACAGTTATAAATTTATGCAGATTACCTGTTCCAGGATTTAGATTGTTGTGTCCTTGTAATGCCAACCTAATATAATTAATGACCGAGGTTTGAGTCTACGACGACTATTATCTTCACTTAACTACAAAATATGAGTTTATTTCGTATTCTTCCGTATGCTTGATGTATATATATCTGTTATATACACCTAAATTTTAAGATTAAACATTTAAATTGGAAGTTAAATGAAGAAGTATTTTTTAATGTATATATTAAGAAGATTAGAATTTTAAACTAGTATCATTGTAAGTAATAAATATATACTAAATCAATTTCTTAAAGTAGAAAATTGATTTCTATTATACTATCAAACGATTAGTTTCTCAAAAAAACTCTTTGATTTAAACAAGATAATATGCACATGACATATATAAATAATATTAAGGAATGTAAGTCTCTCTGTTTGTTGAGTTTTTAAGTACAACAATATTTCCATTGTATTGTTTTAGTGTAGCGAGTACAGTCCAGTGAACAGTGCTAATGTGTTATTACGGCTATAAGCATACCGGTATGACGTAAGTTCCTTTTGTTAATTACTGTAATTTTTTTAAGCCTGTTTCCCGTGTGGACTTTGACCACATAGAATTTTAACTTTGTTGTTAGATTATACGATAATAAGTTTTAGTTTTGTTTTTTTCCCCTCTATAACACACGTATTTATTCTTTTCATACATATAAGTGAATCAATAAAAATATTTTTAGAGATTTTATCCTGAAAATTTATTTGTATTCGATATATATAATAGATGCTTTCTGTATACTAAATGTCTTGGTATTTATTACAAAAATATATATTAAA
The DNA here is from genome assembly GCA_918358695.1 of Melinaea menophilus ssp. n. AW-2005. NCBI lineage: Eukaryota > Metazoa > Arthropoda > Insecta > Lepidoptera > Nymphalidae > Melinaea > Melinaea menophilus. The sequence goes on from OU911053.1 coordinate 9,015,676, forward strand.
TTGAATAGGTATCTTAAAACCACTTAAATAACCGCTAACTATTTGATTATTGTTTTAATTACATAATGTGCTCGTGTATAAGAATAATTGAGTTAGGTTTTTACCGTCTGAATATATATCTTTGTATTTATTTTATTTATAATAACTTATGTATGCAATATACATGTAAGATAACAAACAGTAAAGAAAAATATATAAAAAAAATATATACCAGCAAAAGCCGACCTTATCACTAAAGTGATTTCGTCGAGGCAACCCACACTTACGGACTTAAGCAATAATAAACGGGGTATTGCAATAAAAATACAAATACATAAATATATTTATATTTACTCGTATATTTATACAAAAAACAAATAAACTTACAAACATATATGTCTATAACACATAACATAGATACATACTTACATAATATATAAAAATATCTCCTACAAAAGTGTATATAATACATAAATATAAATAATAGAACAAAATTTTATATTTATATTATATACAAAGTATTTTATATATATCAATACTTTGTATATAACATAAATGTTTCACGGTTGTTACGCAGGCTTTATAAAATATATAAAATAAACAATGTATAAATGTATGTATGTTTAACCCATTAGAAGTCACCGTACTCATTTGAGTACAGCTATATTTTTAGGCATACATTCCAGAACTCTTAAGTGTGCGTGGGGTAATTCATTATTTTACTTAATTATAAAGTCCTTTAAGTGTATTCATAAATAATAAGTGAATAGTGCGACATTTTTATTTTAAAAGTGTCGGTTAAAGTTGTGTTACGGAAACGTCATCGAGGTAAGTACATTATTTTAGATTTTTTAAAGTAATTAGTGCTTCTAAGTGTTTTATTTCCATTTATTTCGCTAGATTAGATGTAAAGGAAATATATTAGGAACTGTTAAATTAATTACATATTACTAAAATAAAACTAGAATCTTGTAAATGTAACTGTACTCAGTTGAGTACACTGACAACATACGTAACTAAAATAACAGTTTTTTTCTTTCAGATACTTTGCAATAAAGAAACAGCGATTTACAGCTCAAAATAGTTACCATAGGCTTCAGGAAGCTATAGAAGGTGTGTTACAGGATATTGAAGATAATGAACCTGACCTGGCTATCATACCACCTGATTCAAGTAGATTGACTGATGAAAAGGAGGGTGCCGACGAGGAGGCAAAAAGTACCTGGTACTATTGAGATAGTTAGGCATCGAGAGGATAATAGTAGCGAGGAATCTACGCACAGTGTCAGTGATGATGCTACCCGCCAATCTTCTTTAAATCCGAATCCAAACTGGTGCAAATGCACCCCTTCATATTCTTTGACTTTTCAGAGTTCAACTGAAGTCTCTGATAAGAAAAGTGCTATTGATGAACAACTAAAGGGCCTCAACCCTGTACAAATACTTGAAAACGTAATGGATATGATAATATCTAATAGCAAACTATATGCTAACCAAAACAATAGATACGAGTTTCAGCTAGATTCCACTGACATGACAATTTTCTTTTGGGATTTTGATAATTTCTGGCTACCATAAGCTACCTCGAGAACCAATGTACTATTCGTTAGATGAAGACATACCACGTTTGTTCTAAACTTATAATAAAAATATGGGAGATGTTGATGAACTTGACCAGTCTGTCTTATTATATAGAATTGGTGTTAACGGAACAATAGGTGGTGGTGGGTTATATTTACATATATGATAGATATGGCTGTTTCTGATGCCCGGCACTTACATGTAATGTGCAATAATAATCCTATGGATCAGCTCATGTTCCGACGTCACATTGGACGACGTCACATTGGTCGACGACGACAGGGTGAACAAAGAAAATCAAGGCAAGCTGCATAAATTGTCGAAGGCTTACGTCAAGATGGAGTTGGATATTATCCCAACAAAATTAATAAACAGCTGCGGTGTGTAGTTTGCAGTTCTAGAGTGCTTTGGCAATGTAAGAAATGCCTGAAAACACTTTGTGTTAAAAAAGCGTGGTTGGATAATTTTCATACTTAGGCGGTCAGTGTACTCAATTGAGTACACCCCTATATTTTCGTGAAAAACAAAATTTTTTCATATTTTTTTTATTTATATTTTCTTTTTTACTTACTTTAATATAAAAATAACAAAAAAATCGAAAATAATATTTGTAGTTTTCATTTGACCTTTAATGGGTTAATATTATGTCCTTAAGTGAAGAAAGTTTAAACATTTGATTGTCAGTATAACCAATGTTACGGTAGCAACAACGAAGTTAATTGAAATTGCTATTAACATAAATTGTACATAATATCGAAAAGGAACTAACTTCACTTCACAATGTTATTAGGTTCATATAAAAGTATTTTAATGTGGGAAGTGTGATCTAGACTTAGAATTACGTACTTAAATAATATTTTAAATAGATATATGAAAAAAAGAAAATCAAATATTATAAAGATCTGAAAGTGTCTAAGTGAACTTACAGTAACATCTAAACGCGTCGAAGTTTGCTATAAAATATTGATTACGACAATTGAGAAGACGAATGACATAAGACGAGAAAAGTGGAATTTTCTTAACAGGTACAAATTTCTTGTGTTATAACAACGTCAACAAAGTTACTAATACAAATCGTCCAAACTTCGGAGGTTAAAATCCAAATTAATGAGTGCGTCAGGTACTCGTGTCAGAATTACTATGACCAAATAATAATTGACAAGCACTCTGTCAAACAATTGATAATTGTTACTTAATTTAATGTGTCGTTTAAAAATTATAATATTTAGTATGAATGTCAAACATATTTGCGATTATTAGTATTCTTATATAAAAACATGTGTACTTAATGCTATTTACTTGCAACTTGCACTTGCACTTGCACTTAAATTTGTTATTCATATCATATAAATATGACGCATTTTAAAAATGTTATATACAACAAGAGCTCCACTTTAAATTTTTAGATTACAGGCTTTTTAAATATTTTTAAATTTAGGAACATATGAATGTGTTTTTTGGCATTGGTGTTATTTAATTTTATAAATTGTTAAAATCATTTCATTAAAGAAAATATTTTCAAAATCCATGATATATCTTTATTCTATATTAAGCATTTTATAGAATCAATACTTTACATTTATTTAAATTAATAATAGGTTAATTTTTTTCTCCTTCGGCTTAAGTTTAAGCCCTTTTGAATTTCTAGTTTTATTGAAGTCATATCCTAAACCAATTTTTTGTATATTCCTGAAAATTCTAGAAATTTTCGGAGAGTAAAAGTAACTTTTTGCTTGGGGATAAGATACATTACATACATCAAAATTCGCCTTGTAATTGTCTTGAATTGCAATTAAATATTAATTCAGTTGGTGAAATATTTTTCAAAGTCTAAAGTGTTTTAAAGATTTCCTGCTTTATATAAATTTATAGACTTTACCCATTTACAATATACGTGTAAACTTAATCTCACTCGTGAAAATTTTAAAGTAATTTATTAAAATTGTATACTTATTTTCTTACTTTCTATAATTATAAATATATTATGAAAATCATGTTCATGAAAATGAGCGATACCTTTTAAGTTGCTTTAAAAAATATTAATTTAATTATGTATAATATAAATGCTTACATTTTTTAAACATATATTTTCAAAATCATAAATTTTCAAGGATATGAAATGCCCTAAACTACATACATTGAATACATTACTCAAACTTGAATGCGAAGCTACTTTTGACGGTTTTTTTTTTCTTATGGTGGTTTTGATGCTGTGTTATTATTGGCAGCATCGACTTATTCGAAATGCAATATCAAACTAAATATTAATAATGTAATGCGCAAATATGGTTGAAAAAAGTTTAACTCTGTCTAATATTGTCCGTATTAAGGGTGTGTTGTTAGGAAAAGTATTATTAAAGTAATTACATTATCTAAATCATTATATGACCTTCATCCAAAGACTATGCGTTATTATTATTCTATTCACGTACAGAAAATTCTTGGCATTTCTTTTACTGCAAAGGTTTCTAGACCTCAGTTATTATCTACCATCAGGTGGATGGTATTTTCCTTTAAGTAGAATACATAAATATGTTACGTGTATAAAATAATATATCCGAGTATTTTATAAAATATTCTTAAATATAAACTCACTCAATAAGAAACAATTATAAAATACAATTTATTTCAACAGAATAAATAGTTTCAATTAATTCTTTCTGTCACTATTTTATCTAAGTGCAAAGATATAAATATTACATTGCCAGTTTTGTAAAAACATTCACAGATAAAGCCTTACAAACAATATATTACGGTTATATACTTTTTATAATAAAATTAAAATTGGGACTTTAGCTATAATTACTGTACTAATATTATAAAGTATATTCTTAATATTAAAAAGTGCTGTTCTTCATATTTTCAATTTAACACTCTTGTTTTTCTTTCTCTTTGTCCTCAGTCTTATTACTTTTATTGCCTAAAGCTATTTGTATTTCACTAAACGTCTTACCTTTAGTTTCAGGAACATAAAAAGCTATTAAACTACCAACAACTACACATACGGCACTGAAAAACCAGTAAGTTTGTGATGGTCCAAGCGCAAAAGTCATTTGTGCGAAGTATTTAGAAGATAGAAATGCTAACAGTAAGGCTGATAAAAAACTTATGGAATAACCGAATGCTCTTGCTGGTCCGTCGAATAATTCAACCGTTACAACTAGAAGTAGACAGCCAATACCTGGAAATAAATTTTATATTACATATTAGATAAATACTAAATATCAGAAGCTTTTTTTTTAATTATATATTTATAAAAAATCTATATTGAAAATAAGTTTGTTTCATTGGTTGCATCGTTCACTATTTTGGAAATAATTAGTGATTTACATATTGAAGATACATATATTCTTTTATTGAATTTTTTATAGTTCTATTTAAAAGAAACGTTTCCGCCATACATTATATTCCCCTGTCTTATGTTTTTAAACTGACTTATTTGACATTTATCGTTATATTTTGTCAATAGCCTGTCCTATTCTCATGTATGAGCTATTGTAAGTTTACACAAAATAACTAATATCCTCATAATTTACGCATATATTATAATATAATATGTTAGGATAGTTCTAAGTTTTGCCATATTTTAATATTGGCATTGTCATGGATCCTTACAATACATAATATACACGAAGAATATTTATTTCAAAATAATATTAGTTTTGAAATTGTTCATTAGTGTGACAATATGAAACAAAAAATATAAATAACGTTGTTTTCTAAACAAAATTTAGATTTTACAGTATTTTGTTAAAGTTAAATACATATAAGTGAAAAATTTCCACGCGCTGCTATTGAAAAGTAGGAAAAAAACACCTATTAAATAACTGAACAAGGATTTTGACCACTTGGTCTTGGTAGTTATTTGAGAATTAGTAATTTGTTAAAATTAATGAGATATGAAAAATTGTAAATTATGATTTTGTTAATCGATGATTTGTAACTTACCAGCATTAAAGCAGTATGTAGACAGTATCAATGATATAATAGGAAGGTAATTTAAAAAGCCACTGACTACATAACCTTCCGAAGAGCTGATTTTGAAGAAAATTCCTAAACCAATCTGGAATATTCAAAAATCATAAATAAATAAAATTGAAAGATTGTACAACCATAACATAAAAACAAAGTTAATTAATGAAATTATTCATTAATATGATGAATGACTGCAATAACTTTTTCAAATTTTCCAAAGTAATATTAAATACTCAAACTTGACTTGATATTAATTTTGTTACTTAAAATATTAAATTACATTAAATGACCAATGCTGTTTCAAAATTGTAAAATTCTAATGTGTTTGAAATTGATATCTTGAAATTGTATCAGAAATGAACTTACCATGCTAAAAAATATGCCTACAACGGAGTAAATCAACATAGGTCGTCTCCCAAACCACTTTGTGAAGAAAGAAGTGCATATTGCAGCAAATAATTGTATACAACCAACAACAACTGATGCAAATTCTGGCTGCACGTTGGTCTGCGTCGATTCCAAAATTGTTTGCAAATAAAACGCTACCGCGTTATATCCTAGGGCGTTGGCTCCACCGCAGATTAAAATACCCAATGCTAGAGATTTTAAGAATAATTTGTCTTTTAATAAAGCAATCTTGTCAATTTTGATTTGCTTGCTTGATTTGTAATCTTCTAGCTCCTGTTTGATGATTTCGTCAGAGTCTCGAACTTTGGATAGAATTTTAACAGCTTCATCAATGCGACCTGAATTTACAATATTAACTGTACTGTCTTTTATTTTTATTATTTATCAAATATTTTTGAAATACCATACCCTTAGAATGTAAATACACTGGGCTATCAGGTAGAAACGGTAACGGTAGGGCCGTGACAACAATCACTGCTGCTAGGACAATATTGAGCGCTCGATAGGATACAAATGGACCGACTGCCAAGGCTATCACTATGCCCAAACATGAGAGAATATGTAAAAATGTACCAAGAGCTCCGCGATGTTCTTTCTAAAAGAATAATATAGATTTTATAAATGTTTTTTCAAAAAAAGTTGATGAACTTTATGTGAAAAATATTATACACATATTTATATTTCTTTCATTATCTAAATGATTGTTAAAAAATGATACATCATCGAATGTTGTTTTCTTAAAAACAGGCAATTGCTCTAAAACGTTTTACCATAAATGTCTATTATTATGTATAATGTAACATCATTATGTATTTTTAGGGTTCTGTACGTAAAAGGAAAAACGTAACCTAACATAACTTTTATAGAATACAATTCTATAAAAGTTATGTTTTTTGTCTGTCTTTCCGTCCGTCAGACCATACGGCTGTCTGTCTATAAAGATTCTTAATTTAGGGAACGCGTGGATTAGCGAGTTCAAATGAAAACCATATACTAAAATCTACAACCTCTTAAAGTTTCGAAGACTTGAAATATATATTAGTGAAAAAAAAGTTATGTCTGTTTGTGACAAATAAAATGTATATTTCTACGCTCTGAAGGAAATCAAATCAATTGATAGGGTACTTCCCATTGAAATAGAACTATGAAATTTTTTCAAGTACGTTTTATAATACAAGGTTAAGGAAAACCCTTTAAACTATACAATTGTAATTCATAAAAAGAAATTGTCATAGCCAAAATTTTAAATTGAAAGTAGTAGGTATTATGTAAAAGGACTTGATATGGATATTTCAAATCGTATTTTATTTATTCTTAACGACTCGATTACGGAACCACTTGTATGGATTCCGACTCGCACTTTTTTTATATCTTATTAGACTTAGATGTAAAAAAAATCATTCCATTTGGACTTACCAGAAATGTAAGTAGTTTTTTAGTATAACCTTCAATATAACCACTAATATTTAACGATGTAATGGTTGCATGCGATTCATAACAATTTTAAATAAATATTATTTTACATAAAATTGCGTTTTTAATTTTGACTCCACAATTTTAATAGGCCTTTCGAAGAGAAAAAGACACGATACGATACGGTTTTATAATGGAAAATAGTAAGCAATGACAATAAATATACAGAATATAGGTAATTTTTAGGAATACTTACAGAAGCGATTTCTGAAACGTACACCGGAACGACAACAAAAATGTAGCAATCAGTCAGAATCATGACAGAACGACAAAATATCAACATCCACACTTCTGTCCCAAATATTATCCAAATAGATACACATACCCTCGGTATAGTGGCAAGAATAATACAGTATTTTCGACCGATTTTGTCTATTAGAATCCCGGCTAACAAATTTGCTGAAAATATTAAGATTAATATCAGATGGTTAATAAATAACAATTATTGTTACTTGTATATTGCTTGTAATCTTTACCAACACTTAATAAAATATACCAATAAGTTGTGAACTTACTTGCTATGGCTGCCAAGTATCCTCCTGATACTATCCAAGACCCTTCTTCTTCCGTGATAGGTCTCGATAGTGGAGTATCTGTTCCGTTACGGAGTTTCACTATCATAGGCGACGGCCAGGCCAGACTTATGCCTGTCGTTAATGATCCTAAATTTACTGGAAAAGAATATATTTAGATATAATATGTTTCATTCATACGAGGTTGGTGTTATTTGTTAACAGAGGTTTCTTAATAAGATGATAACGAAATTAGCCAGAGTCTATCATTTCGTAATAAAATATTATGATAATCATTCCATTACATAAGGAATCGACCTTGTATCACTAAACTCTGTTTAGGAACTAAACAAGTTGCTAATTTTGCAATTTAAAAATGATCAATCAGACAATAATTTTATTGGTTATAGATGTTTTTTGTAGTATTGAAGTTGCTGAAGTTTATTTTTTGTGAATAGAGTATAAAGTATTAGAAGATAATTTATATTTGTTACTTGTAAGACTGAATTGTTTGGTTTAATTAACAATGACCTCAAAAAATATAACACTATCAATATCATTAACAAACAATAATGGTTTATAATTAAGGAAAATAAATTAAAACATATTCATAGAATATAACAAATAACAATAAAACAATGTGATAAGGCTTTAATATATTGTAAATAGTCGTGGTTTTGAAGTAGATTATTTTTTTATATTCAAATTCTAGTCAACTATGAGAAAAAACAGTAAGGAAGCCGCTTTTTAAAAAAAAAGGTATAGTAGACCAACCATGTTTCTGTCGATTAAAGATCAATTTAAGATTATATAAGAACGGTGCAGAATTATCTTACGAACATACGAGTATGTTCGTAAGATAATAAAAAATGACGTCCGCTTTTTTGTAAGTTTATTTAAAAAACTTTACTTTTTGTTGATGCATAAAAATTGTAGTGTAAATTCAAACACAAACTTTGGTAACTTCTTAAAGGATTTATTCAATAATGGTCTTTTTATAAACAATGTTTCATACATTGGGCACGTGAAGCCCACGGATTTGTACATTGGATATCCGGTTGCCCTTTCAATAGGTATATATATCTTTATCCATCTTTACTTCCGGTATCATAGATTCTTTGTTGACATCTATAATCGACAGATAAATGCTTATTGAAATATAATGCCTAGGTCTAAGGGAGAGAGCCTCCTGACGTGTCTCATCTATCTATTGATAATAAGGACATCTTGAGTGGTACCAAGAGATTAGAGTATGGTTATGGACATAAATTTCTTGATTTAAGGCTTTTAGACCAATATGTAAGTTACTTTGATACCTTAATCTAAAAACCTAAATAGACTAGTTAGTTATTCAGAATTGGAATAGTCTAATATGCATGAAATGACCAACAAGAACACAACAGAACAACTTGTTTAGATCCTGAGAACAATGCAAGAAATAATCGGTCTTTGTAGTGGTTTAATCTCAAATACAAAGTACATTTAAGACAATTTGCGTCATATTATTCAGTAATGTCTTTAACAATGCATTTGAAGTAGCGTCCAGATATGTTATTTTGCATTCAATATGTTTTCAATCACCATAGGCATACAAAGAATATTGATAATTTTATATTGTTCATTTTGAACACGCTGAAGACGCTTTACTGTGCACAATCATTTAACCATAAAGCATTGATATTCTTTATAAGTATTTTATAACCATCTGTCCTTCCGTATTTGACATGCCAGGCCATGCATTACGACTCCACTCATTTGTGTATCAAATTAAACGCCGAATGCTAAACGAAATAATGCCTAAGTATTTTTTGTAAAGTTATCAGTAACCATTTTAATACAACTCTTTGTTTTTAATTTCATTACTTGTTTCCAGCTACTCCGTTTGCTGTTTTGTGTAAGCTGGAACTATAGAAAGGTGTTTGGAACACGTTTAGAATTATCTTTACATCTTATTTAGTTTTATGAACATTATTGAACACATAAGTATATATAGCAATACATATACATATGTAAATAAGTACAGTTAGTCAGCGAAACAAATCAGGTGACATATTTCATTATGCAGGCACGTTTCATGTCACTTATCTATTCTTAATAAAAAGTATCCTACATTTTGAATTAGATATTAAGCTATTTCTTTTAATCCATTTACTACTAGCTACTACCACTAGCTGTATTATGATTATAGCTAAAATAAGTATAAACGAATATTTTGATTTCTTTGTTAGACTTTTTTTTTAAAGATTTTTTTTAATAAAAGTAAGTTACTTCTTATAATATCGGCTATCCGCAACTGAAAATCTTGTTAAGTCGGTCCAGCCATTTCAAGGACTAGTCAGAACAAATAGACAGACAGACAGACAGAAAAAAATAATTAAAAAAAATGTTATGTAGTATGTTATAAATTTTCATATGCATTTAGCTTTTAATCTGGAATTACAAATATACACTTTAATTTTATTTATATGTATAGATGTATAGATATCTGATCTCATTAAATTAATTAGCTATGAAATTTCTAACAGGGAATATATTTATTAAATGAATAATGCATTTGTTATTATATAGATAAATGATTGTGTTCTTCGGACAAGGAAAATATTCATATTTGTTGAAGACGTGATGAATTTTCATCTTTATTTTATTGTGTTTGTTATCGGTATATTAAGACAATGGTGTCTTATTAGTTCATGATGTCAGCCATCACTTTTTAACAATATAAAGGTTCATGCTATTATTAAATTATATATTTTACAACAATAGTGCACTATCGAATAAGGTAAACGTTATTTTCACATATTCGTCATTACACTGGGGTTATTTCAAAACAACACTTCGAAAGATAATATTGTTAATGTCAAAGTATAATTTAAGAAATTGGATGTCTAATTAAAATATTGACCCGTTTTTATTATAATTTTTGTTGTAAGTACAACAGTTTGACAGAATCAAGCAAATATATAATTTCGGGATAATTATTAAAATTTTATATTTATAATATTATATAGCCAGTGACATATAGTACTGAATTATTTGAAATATTTATCAGGAAACAAGTTCAAATTTAATGAATCAGTAACCCAATAAAGATAAAAAAAAATAGGCCAATGAAGTGTCATAAAATAAATAAATTATAATGTCAGCCTTATAAATGTTGTATAAGTAAATTATGGTTAGTAATTATAAATACTTAGGTGTTCTCTAGCGGTCCTACCGTATTCTACAATAAAAATACATTCAATCAGCACTGACTGTCTGGAAAAAATATTTTCTAACTAATTTTAACCCTATTAAAGGACCTGCCAATTTGGGATTATATCTTTTTTTTGTTGCAATAAACAGAAAAACAAACGAAACAATGAAGATCTAATAAATATCTTATATCTTATCTATATGTTTAACTTTATCTAACTTAATCAATAAAAAAAATGGTTAAGCCGGTAGTAGTGTCAGATAATTACACAGAACACAGGGACAACAGATTTAATATATTAAGATATTTACACATGAAGATAATAAAGATAATAATGATAATACATTAATTACTTTAATTCTGTTAATTGTCCCTGTACGATGTATCGTGACTTCGACGCAATACTCAAGTTGGAGTTTGAAGACGTTTTATGAATGGATTTTGAAACAATAACTACTTAGTGAGCCTAGAAAATAAAAACGTAATTTATGTTTATAGGAAGAGCTTGATATAGCTTTGAAAATCTTCTAATCCGTCTCTAAGGATAAATAATGATGGCGATTATGATCTGACTAATCTAATAATTGCCTTACCACGATACAAGAATTTCAGATGCTTTTACAGTCACGAAAGTGAAAGTTATAACGTTCCAGATATTTTTGTATCGTACCCAAGTTTCAGGAACCTTTACTTTTGATAAATAGTTTATTACTATGAAGGGATATACATAAGGTCAAATTGTTGGGTGAGTAGATTTAATTTTAAAAGCTAAGATATGCAAAAAAATGTATTATTTTTGTGTAACAACAACACAATAATTTTTTTTTCAAGACTAAATAATAATAAGAATTTTGTAACATTTGCTAATGTCAATTGTCAGAAGATATTAATTATTTTCAGCTCCGTTTTTCTTTACAATCTTTTGAACCTATTGATTTATCATTTTAACAGAATATGAGTTAATAAGTCAACATAAACTAACCAATTAATGATAATATAACTATAAACCGTGGTCGTAGATGCAAAACACCAGGTAAAAGTGAGATGAAATAGTTATACTACGTGTTTAATATTTATGTCTTATTAATAACATGTCTGAAAGATTTAATTATCGGAAGGTATTCTATTTAATAGTACCTAATATCAGAAATTCTCTTCCTTGACACGTGCAGCAGAACTTACTCCAAGGTTACACCTACCATATATTGAAGTAGTGACTTTAAAATAATAGCGGAAATTTATAAGATAATCACTATAATAATATATTATGACAATATTTCTTTACAGTGTATTAAAAACGCTTTACATAAAATAATTGTTAATCTAATACATGTGGATTGTGTATTATAAGACTGTGATAAAAGATAACAGATAAGTGGTTACAGAAAAAACACTCTTAAGAAGAAACCCTACACTGAAATATAAAAAGAAGATACTATGCCCGAGTATTATAAAAATAACAATTTACGCAACGAATATGATTGTTTGTTTCCGACTTTGCTTCCTAAAAACAAGATAAAGGAATCATTTTAAATACTTGATTTATCTCAGTCAACAAAACGCTCAAATTACGATCTAATAGACTATTACAAGAGATATAATATGCTTCGTACTTTATTAAATATGGTTTAATCATAGAACAAATAGGAACAAATGAGGGAATAATGATAAGAATATTGGAAGAATAACATAATAATTTCTATTGAAAAAGTACCACGTTTAAACGTGTAACAACTTATAAAAACACAAAAATAAATAATTGTCTAAAATATCAAATAATATATCTAAGCTTTAGTTTTCATATATTTTTGCAGTGATGTCGTTTTTAGATGATTTTTTTTTATTATTTTGTCCTTTTAATAAACGAGGTATGAGAGATCCGTTTAATATATAATTTTCTAGATATAATGACTATTGTTGTAGTTTATAATTAAACATTTTTTCCTCTCATTGGAGTTTCACCAACAAATAGATAAAGTATACCCAGATTGGAAGCAAGCTTTACTTTGCTTAAATAATTATCCTTATTTAGAATCGAAGCCTCGTTCGTACCTTTTTCAATATCTATCAGACACTAATCCCAAAGTAGGCCAGAAAACCGAATACAATATTTAAAATATAAAAAATATGTGAAAAAGCACTTTCAAAATATAGATTTATAGCACCAAATTTTATTTTATATTATAAATTAAATCTGTGTCAAGCATAATTAGCCTACGCTTATTTATGTATTAGCTAGCTAGAAATCTACTTTCTATTTCCTACATAAAAAGATTAAAAATATTTATAAAAACATCTAAAAGCCTATCTATATTAATCTAATCTTATATAATTGTAATTATAGCATATAATATATAATTTGTATATTCATTAAAATGCATATAATTATTTTAAGATACTATAAACGCGTATTGAAGAGACTGAAAATATGCAGAAGAACTTTTTTTAGTTTCCGAAATTTTGTACTGGCATCGTAAATAATTACATAAAATTTGTTTTGGTGATAGATAACTCATTTCCTAGACAGTTTTCAGTTTCACAAAAACTTTTTTGTAAATACACCACAAACAAACTACTAATCTGATTTTTATAACATTTTGTGCTGTTAAATTATTTTTTAAATCAACATATAAGATGAATTCATGTTGGTAAATTCTTTGATTTTCTACAAACACACAAATATTATGATTTTGTCTGACTAACCTTATAATGAAACTACAATACATGTATTTGTATAAATTTTAAGTAATGGGAAGCAAACGAAATCCTGACAATAGCTGCAGCTGTCTGTCCATGGCCAAGTATACACGGTACAAACAAACATTTTGTTTTACTCATGTTAATAGATAAAACAATTTTAGTTGAGAGTAAGATTTTTAGGATGGAAATAATAATAGTAACATATGGTCATGCATTTAAAAAAAAATGTTTTTTTTTTACATTCTTATGTGTGTTCATGCACTCTTTCTTTTGTAAGGAAAATGTTTAAAGCGATCATTTATAGTCACAGGTGTAGATTTAATAAGTAATTTTCTCTGATTATTATATGTGTATATGAATTTTAATTATATGAATATCTTCATTTAAATACTGTTTAACTGAGAAAATATAATTATAAAATTTTTATGACAATATAATTTCTATATCAAATCTGTTTAAAAATAATCAGTACTTGACAGATATTAATGAAACACACCGCATTATGTAATAAAAAACAATTTTGTTTGATTCCATTATTAATTGTATATATATTGGTTACGCAAATATTATAACTTAAAGGTTACAAAATATATTGTAATATCACTTTCCTATTGTTCCACATATTTAATAAACGTAATACTATATTTTAATAAATAAAAAAATAAAATATATTTACCAACAGTAGCTATAGCGTATTGCCGTATTAACGTAGACGGCAAATTTAATTTCATTTTCGTGGTTTTTTTATCACAGTTCACAATAAAATTTAAGATTTATAACAAACGGTATACTAAAAAAATATATTTTAATTTATTATTTAACAATATTCGATTTCGTTACTGCAGGCAGAGAACATCGCGTGCTTATATAAAATATTCGCAAGCGTTACTGTCACAGTGCCATTCTATGAGTAAATGAGACGAGAGCCTGACAAACTAATTACCTCGCGAATATCGTTATTATTTTTCTAACGTCATATTCGCATTGACGAAGTGGTTGGAACTGCTTTCTATTTTTTTTATCGAAACTGTCGTTGACAGGAGCGGAACTCAAATATGCGACCTCACGAAATCTTACGTAAATATTGTAATAGTATAATTGTGTAATAATTTTATTCATTTTTTTATTAATATAACATATCATTATAATATTTGTTTCTTATATTTAAAGATTTACATGTTAATAATTATACTATAAATAATATTTGATGATTATAAAAAGAGTTATAAAAACTGATAACAATAATAAACACCTTATTGCATCTTTTAGATAAAGAAAAGTACAACAAGGTCGTGTTATTGCCAAGTAATAATTTCTTCTTGACTATTTTTATAAAACAAACATGCATATATATGTATGGTTACAATACTTTGTATTGTATACAAAAATGTATATATTTTTATTCGTTATAAACGAGCAGATTTTCTACCTAATATTTTTGGACTAGTTAGTAGAAGGTTGTTTGACCTGCTGGCTCTTTCGCTCACAGGGCAAAACATAGCCACTTCAAGTCGATCTTTTGTGAGCGATATGCAATCAGATTGCTATTTACAATTGGCTAAGAATAAGTGTATGATTTGGCTCCAGTCCGCTTATTTATCACCTTATCCTATAAAATAAAAAAAAAATGTCTTAATAATAATAATCAGATTTTCAGAATTGAAAACGTACAATAAAAATGTAGTGAAAAGAAAGTCTATTTACATTACAGCTCATTAATTGGAATTATATTGTATGTTGAAAATAAAACAGACATTGCGTAGGAATATGGTTGTATAACTGAGCGATTTATGAATTTTCTTTCTTAGTTTACTAGATGGCTCTAAAATGTATATTAAGCCGCATCATTATTATCCTAGAATATTTTGTAGGTTTAAAAAAAAAGTTGTGACTATTACTGCCTGTCTAATAAAATCCATAAGTGTTTTATTTATAGGAAATAATTGCGATGTAATTTTACATGGCTATTTATTTATTTTAGTATAGAAATAGATAACCTCATTATTGATAATCGTCAACAGAGAACACTGCGTTTCTGACTTCTATTGAATATTTTAATCCAATCGGCTTGATGGACCACCAAATAATCTTTTATTTTATTTGGTTTTGTTTTACTACTTTAAAAAAATGTATATTTTAAAGAGATTGAAAAACCTACCTATAGTAGATGTTCATGCGTGACAGCAGTCGATTATCCTCAAGTGGACCATCCGCTCTTTTGTCCACTGTTATCAATGTAGACTGCAAAATTAACAAACACGAGCAGGATTTTAATTCTGAACTCTATCTCGTGGTTCTGCCAACTGAGATACTATGTCTTAATATACAAATGACAGATTTTGTTAAAATTATATGATGCACAGTGAACAATATGGTTACACCAAAGGTAAATCAACAACTGTTGCGGATGCTATGCGTCTTAAGCAAATTTACGATGCTTAGGAGAAATCGCAAAATGTAATCGGGGTGTTTTGCGTTTTATGTAAAGTTTGATTGGGTAGACCATCAAACGTTACTATGCAAACTTAACCACTATGGGGTACATAGTGCTGCGCTTTATCTTCTTGCCTCTTCTCTAAATCAAAGAATCTACACGGTTGATGTAAATAATTTTTAATCGGCTGGCTATTTCTAAATTGACTAATTCTCACCTAAAGATGGGTGTTTTACAAGGATCTATTCTTGGCCCCTTTCTATTTTTAGTTTACATTAATGACTTGCCTTTTTTCGTAAAAAGTCTATGTGATAGTGTAATTTTTGCCGATGACACCTCGCTTACTTTTTAGACTTAAGCGTAAAAGCATTATTTATGTTGAAGTACACAGTTTTCTGTCACGTGTTCTTTATTGGTTCGAAATTAGCAATTTGATCTTAAAAATTAAGAAAACTAACCTTGAAATATTAGAACTCACTGAATTAAAAATTTTCTTAAGTATAACTTTATACAAAAAGCTCCAGTGGATCCCCAATCTCGGGTTATTTATAACTTAAAAGCTAATGGTTCTCTGAGAGATATTTTTAAAGAAATTGGTATTTTTACCGTAGTCTCTTTATGTGTATTTAACAACGTATTATTTACAGGACAAAATTTAAGTACTTATATAAAAATCGGTCATAGACACGGTAAATACAAGAAATAAAAGCGAACTCATAACGCCTCAATTCCGTTTTTAAAAAGTTAACAAACCCCTCATGAGTTTGAGTGTATACACAAAACGCATGAATAATAGAGTTCCACAAGATATCTTAGACTTCCCTTTTATTAGTTTAAATCTAAAATCAAAGGTGTATTATTAAATAAATCTTATTATAACATTCAAGAGTTTTTAGAGGCTCGAAATGTGTGGAACTTAATGTATAAACTAATTTGCAGGTTTGATATTATAATGTAAACATCAAACATTGTTATGTTTATTTAAAAAAGAGCAACTGTCGGTTCTCTGGCTGGATCTTCTCAGTAGAACCTTTTTCAATGTAATAATTGACAATTCAAAACTGCGTCTAAATGCCTACTCTAATAAAGATATTTTTAAATTGAATTGGGTTATGCTAAAATTAGTTTTTGATTATAATAATTTTCATTTTTTAAACTGTGCCTTACTCTGTTCTTTATGTAAAACTGACTGATCTTTATTTGTGTAAATACAGCCTTAAAAGTTTTATTTTATCTTAATTTAAATTTCTCAAAGTTCAAAGATATTTAGGAAAATAAAAATATTTGGAAATATTTTTTATGTAATTTATTATTTTTTACATTGAGAGAAAATGGAATTGCTCATTAAAAAAAAACTACTAATAAAAAATTATCGCGTACATAGTAAAAACAGAAACACATATGGTATGTTTAGTTATTAGTGCTATTTGAACAGTGTAAGTGGTCTCACTGATTATATCACAGACTAAATATGAACGCAACATGTACCTTGTTACCAGTTTTGCAACTGAATGCAAATAAAGATTGAACACGTAACAATGTCAATAATAGCTTAGGAATATGACATTCTTTTGAAAAGTTGTAAAATATAATTATAGCTCATTTTTATTTTTACTTTTGTTTTTTTTTTATGTTATAAATTAATATCCATAGACATTTGTCCATGCCTTTCATTGTGGTTTTGTGTAATGTTTTATTTATTTATTTTATTTTATTTATATATTTTCCACTTTGAATGCATACCAGTGATCATTAGTGTACGTCAAATGGAGGGCCTATTTTGATATCGTATGTATCAAAATAAGACCTTCTGTAAAGACACTTTCCAACTTAAAATAAGGCTATGAGGTTTCCAAACGCGCCAAGAAGAACCACACAACAAACTCAGCCGGGTATTTTGGGTAGACCTCGAAGAATTCGGTCTGCCCATTCATTTGTCCCCTACTTTCGAATTTTAAAAAAATTTCTTCACAGGAGGTCTTCTTATGACCCTCTGAGTCCGAAATGACCATTGGTCAAAAAGTTTATATATATATATATATATATATATGCGTGCGTGCGTCCAGATTCGACTTTTGTCAGCACGATAGCGGCCGCAGTTTTGCTCGGATCGCTTTCAAACTTTGCACAAAAATCAACCATCTAAAAATGAAGGTCAAGTTCGTTAACCAGAGAAATCCAGCTACAGGGGGCGCTAGGGCCTCACTTTTTCTGATTTCGGTTTTTCGACCATAACTTTTTGCCTATACAAAGAAGATCAATCGCGTTCATATTATATGATGTCTTTGATGAATACCTATAACTAATGCAGATAAACCGAAAACCTAACTTCAATAACTTAGGGGTGGGGGTAAAAAAACCGAAAATTTTTGGAAAAAAATTCATAACTTTTTTCTGGTAAACATTCCTACATCACAAGTATTTTTAATAGAAATATTATTTTTTACTCTAAATTTAAGTATTAGAAGTTTTGCTCGTAAAAGGTACCGTTTCAGAGAAAAAAAATAAAAACCACTTTTAGCTTGAAAATTTAAGGTAGGTAAAACCACGTCCACTTTTTTCTGGTAACATTCCCTCATCTCAAATATTTTTAATAGAAAGGTTATTTTTTACTCTAAATTTAAGTACCAAAAGTATTTTCTAAAAAGATACCTTTTCCGATAAAAAAAATTAAAACCGCTTTTTGCTTGAAAATGTTTGATGTAAATGTATTATTCTTAGGTAGTGAGTTATATTTTAAATGAGTTACACACGAGGTCTACCCACGCGTGTCCCCCTGCGGGCACGGATTTTTTTTATTGTGATCACTGTTTCACAAACGTTAATATATTTAGTGAGCAATGTACGAACAACTAGAACCATCGCAATCAATCCGATAAGCCTTCCTAATAATAATTAATAATAAGAAAAGAGAAATCTGTGGCTAGCAATCCGAGTAGCACCTGTTCACGAGCATAACGCAAGGGTCAGCCGTCACCCCCTTCGCCATAATTGAGGGAAGGGGGCAATCCGGCTCCCACCGCTACCACAAGTAATGACTTCTAAGGGAGCGGTGTGATGCAGCCAGTAGATTGAACGTGATTAAAAAACAGCGTCAGAAAAAAATGCGTAGGCACTACTTATTCGCTTAAATACAATTTATTCCCAGACCATACCGTCGTTAATATATTTATTCCTTTAGACTATAATAACTTTTTTTTATCAAATTCCTTTTAATGAATATCTTGAATTTGTTTAGAGACAAATTTAAGGCTTTATTGGAGAGTTTAATGTAACAAGATTAAGTGAACACACATATAATTTTGTCCATCAATGCAAACCGTGTATGCACAAAATTGGACACCTGTTTTTCAGTCCAGTGTCTTATTACGTATTATAAATAAGGCACGCTAAAGCTACATGGCTGCGGATGATACCAATATGATTGTAATTTGGGTTCAATGTAATCGACATAGTAGTGATGGCATTTGGCACTTAACGCGGATGGCCATAAATGCTTATAGATTTATTATAGAGGCAATGCCTACTATAAGCTTGAACATGAGAACTGAATCTGAACTGAGTGAATACTATACATCAGATTACTAATTTAATACTTAAATGTTATTCATTCATCTAGTATTAGAGGATTCCACAATGAAATTGAATATTGAATTAGTTATAAATGTGTATTTTCTTCTGACTCCTCCGCTGTGGCATATACGACTCTTTCACATTTACTTACCTATTTTTTATCTTATTATATAATTATTTCTCTTTAAATATTCATCTAAGGGCCTAGTTTTTAATAATAGCTTTTTACATATTTGTATATTAACCGTAAAATATTCTTAAATATAAGCATTAGATTCAAGTAGGCGTCGTAAAAATGAATGGATTTAAATGAAACAAAATAATTAGTTTTATAATTTATTATAAAGTTTTATTCTGCATTATTATAAATGCGCACAAAACCAGATATTTTTTTTATATAAGATAGAACTTCTTTATAACAAATACGTTTACAACATACTAATAAATATATCGACTAAAATTATAAATACGTACATTTTTACACTTATAAATAGTAACATCAATTATAAAACAATTACTAAATTAATATTCTTGATTTTCTTTATCATCAGTGTTTATATTTTTGTTGCCCAAAGAAATTTGAATCTCGTTAAAAGTTTTACCTTTAGTTTCAGGAAGGAATAAGGCTATCAAACCACCAGTGACAATACACATGACACTGAAGAACCAATACGTTTCGCTTGGTCCAAGTTTTAAAGTCATTATTGCAAAATATCTTGTAATTAGGAAGGCTAAAAATAAATTTATCGTTATACATATTGAAAAGCCGAAAGCGCGAGCCGGTGCGTCGAATAACTCAACTGCTACTATGAAGGGTAGATAGCCGATACCTAAAATATAAACATACTTAATTTTAAGTTTTATAAAACTAAAAGATTGATCTCAAACAATCTATCATTTGACAATATAAAATTTAAAAACAATGAAATGTTCTCTTATATAAAATATAAGATAAAATCAAGGGTGATTTTGCTTACAATGCAAGTAAAACATACTCTTTTTTGTGTTCAATGTATGACTATGTTATCATAATTAAGTATACATAAGCATATATATATATATATAATATATATATATATATATATATATATATATATAGAATACTTACCAACGTTAAAGCAGTATGTACACAGTAACAAGGATATGATAGGAAGATAATTCAAGAAGCCAGTGACTGTATAGCCTTCTGTAGTGCTGATCTTGAAAAATGTCCCTAAACCAATCTGGAATATATTAAAATTATCTAAATTAATAAGGTTATTATAAATTATTCTCTTTTGGTTTTTGGGGTTCTCGTTCACGTTAGAGAGTATAGGCTACCCTCCCATTAGTGTTAAAAGCTGTTATATGTCGGAAATAAAACATGTCCATGAATGGAAGGAAGTAAGAATTTCTTCCTCCCCTTACTGTTTATTGAGTACTATACTCCGAAATTTGCACAAGAGAAATCTAAATAAACCGAAGTTGGAGTTAATAAAATAAAAGGAACATTAATAATTAATACAAGGACCCAAATTGGAAAACTACTTTACAGTTATTACAGGTTGCCTTGGTGAATCTATACAATATTTTTTTACGTTTTAAAAGGGTTTGGGGAGGGAAGCAGACCAATGCAGATATAATTATTGCCAAGTGAATATTAACTAGGATCCGCTAACCGTGTGCGGCGGGTGTTGAGCTGAGCTCCTCTCCTTTCATCTGAATAGCTACAGGAAATATCGATTTATTAGGACCTTCACCTTGTCACCTTCTAGCTCAGCACATTACTCGCACGCGCAGGGTAGCTTTAATGTATTGTCTATGGCAGGAGTGATTTTTTTTTATAACTTTTGAATGGCTAAACAGTTTTTCAATCTGTTTTCGTTATAACATCCGCGTTCGGCTCAAACACATACGAGAAAATTTTTAGCTTATTATCTCGTCGCCTTCTGGAGACAACTAAACCCAAAAAAGGTCTCCCAAACAGTTAAGAGCTTCGCTTACGTTCAGCTTAATTAACGGCTACCTATACTTTGAAAATATATTATCTCTATAATTTTTTTTATTAACTTTTATCGACAAACTTAAACTTCATTTATGCTGATATAATTTACATATCTATAAAAACAGTAGTGTGTTGACGTCGATAGTGTTGTAGAAATGAAAATTATGAACAGCAAGGAAGTACAGCACTCTCTTTTGTATTTCGTGTAATTTACGCTTAATCTTATTCCTCTAAATTACGCGTGGTTCGTGATTCAAATTAGATAGACAGACTAACAGTAATTGCAGTAAGTGGATTGTGATTTTTGTTGTGCAGGTTCGGTTACTAGTTTCAAAAGTGCAACGCCCTACTATAATTCATATATGCATATTCATATATGTAGGCACTATATGGGTACAAAAGGAGAAAGCAAGAAGTGAATCTCTACTCTCTCTAATCATTCCTCTGGTGAATGTTTATTAAAAAATATATTATTACTTATAACAGAAAGTACTTACCATACCAAAAAATATGCCAGCGATAGAATAAATCAACAAAGTCCGTCTTCCAAAAACTTTTGTAAAGTAAGTCGAACAAATAGCAGCGAATAATTGAATACAACCGATTACAACTGATGCAATCTCCGGCTGCACGTTGGTATGAGATGAGTCCAAAACTGTTTGCAAATAAAATAATACCGCATTATATCCTATTGCATTAGTTGCACTAGACACTAAGATACCTAAAAACAGTGATTTTAGGAATGTTTTGTTTTTTAATAAAGCAATTTTTTCAGTTTTGGTCTCCTGGCTGGATTTATAGTCCTTTAACTCTTGCTTGATGATGTCGTCAGAGTGCCGGATTTTGGATAGAACTTTGATAGCTTCATCAACATTACCTGAAATAATAGTTTGCAATTTTATTAACACGATCATATGATTGGATTATGTTATATATTTAAAAAATAAACCTTTAGAATGTAAATACACTGGACTATCAGGTAGAAATGGAAGCGGTAGAGATGTCATAACAATTGCTGTTGCTAGAATTACGTTAAATGTAGTATATGTCAAAAATGGGCCGACCGCCAATGCTACAACCATGCCTAAACATGAAATAATATGTACAAATGTTCCAAGGGGGCCGCGATGCTCTTTCTAAAAGTAAATATTAAAAAATAATTACCAATTGTAAAATATTTATAATGAAAACATCCCATATTATTATCTCAATACAACTACTGCAATAATTTGTAGTTATTAATCTATCTGTTATTACTTACAGAAGCGATTTCTGAAACGTACACCGGAACAACCATGAAATTGAAGCAATCACTCCATACCATGACTCCACGACAAAATATCAACATCCAAACTTCGGTTACAAATATTGTCCAAATAGACACACATATTCTAAGTAGATTTACTGTAATAATACAGTACTTTCGGCCGATTTTGTCTATTAGTAATCCGGCTAGCAAAATTGCTGTAATAATAAAAAATATGAACTAACCATTAATTTAGGTACAATTTAAATGCACTCTTTTTCAAACTATTATTTAAAATGTGGTCTTGTTATTTGTTTCCTGAAAATAAGTATTCAAAAGGGACGTACTTCCTGTGGCTGCCAAATATCCAGCTGAAACGATCCATGACCCTTCTTCATGCGTGATGGATCTTAATAAAGGAGTATCTGTTCCATTATACAGTTTCACGATCATGGGAGACGACCAGGCCATACTTATGCCTGTTGTTAAGGAGCCAAAATTTACTAGAACAAAGAACATATATCAATCCAATAAAAAGTACAACGTAAAAAAATGCTCAAGTCTAAATCTAAATCCAATCCAACCTAAGCCAAGTCTGTTAATTCAGTATGCCTTGGTATGGGAGCAGCTATCAAAACACTCTATCATAAATGATACTTTGTTAGTTAATTAACAACATTTTATTGTAACTACATCAATGTTACTATTTTACATCTAACTACTTAGAGGGAAACTATTAGTATAACAATAACTTAGCATCTACTTAGTAAAGTATGTATATGCAACATTTCATTATATTATTTTATGTTACTTATGAAAATGCTTGTTCGTTTCTCTGATAGTTTGTCTGTGCTCAAGTGCTCCGTACCCTCAATATTTATATTTATATCACTACATACTACTCATAGAACCGAATAACTTTTGCTATGACATTTTTGCTGTTATGTAGTTCCACATCGAGTATTTCTTATCTCTGATCTTTAAAGTTTTGCTAGATTTGTGGCGACACTAAAACCTGATTGTATAATAAATTTAAGCTCTATCGGTTAACGGGAAGTACCACTTATATTTTTATGATCGATGAATCAGTTAGCAAATCATTGACGAAATAAAAGAACTTGACTTGACTTGCAATAATTCCTTAACAAGGTTCAAATTATATGTAGTTGTTATAATAAATATATTTATCTTGGCTACTGGAAATTTGAACTTTTTAGATGTTTTCCAAAGAAGTTACAGGGGTTTGGAAATGGCCCGAATGGCTTTGTGAATGGAATGGACAGCCTTTTCGCCCGAGTCAGCCGGGACACTTCCGAGCCTTCAGATAAACGCCTTTTTATATATATTGGTAATGAAATACCTCGTTCGACAGGGTCGATCGTGTTTGGTAGATTCCCGTCGGTCGGATCGACAAAGAAAAACTAGCCACCAGTATTTTTCTGGTCATTACGAGTCTTATGACGGGCCATTCTGCATATATTGGGTGAGCGGGGAAGCGCCCCTACTCTGGGGTCTGGGTCCCTTTAATCGCATCGATTGCAATAGGTAGATTCATCTATGGAATCTACCTAATAAACTAGTATAATATAAATAATATAAGACAAACTATTTACTATCTTTTTCTCCTATTTGTCAACAGTTTTCTTTTGAATAAAACTATTTTCATAGCTTCAAATTTTCCAGCAGTCCTTTTAACGAAAAACAAACTATCGTAAGAAACGACATAACATATAACTTTCTACACAGTAACATTTCATGTTACAATAAAAGTATATCATGCGACATATTTTATAATCACTGAAATTTGATGGCGACACTATATCGTAGGTCGCATGTGTAGACACTGTGACATTTTATTTAGGGAGGTTTTACCTTCACAAGCTATCATTATTGCAAAACATATTAGAAATATGACTCTGAAGCTAAAATAGAAAGTTTTTGTTGGGAGATTAAAACTTTAAAATTAATTCATTACTAGAGTATGTATAGATTTATACAAAAGGCCGCCATAATAGTGAATTTGTATAAAGTTTATTCACCAATTGTAAAAAATATTAAGCTATTTATAATTTTATGATATAACGTAGAACGTATATTTTAAGTGGCTCAGTTAGATTTGAATAATTGATTAAGAATTTATCACATAAATATATTTCATATAGAGACATAATTTTTTTTTATTGATTTATTAACATAAAATGTATATTAGTAAAATTTATACAGGCTTTTTTATTATATTATAAAGAAAAAAAATCGGTAATTGAAACTATGATAATAAAAGAAGATAAAGCTTTTTCAAAGATTCATTTTCAAAATTTGAAAAAAATATGGAAATGATGTAAAATAAAAATGTTTTTAAACTGATAAATTTTTCAAAGATATATTTATTATCGTTTAGAATAGGTTACTTGCCAAGGTAATAAAAATAAAGCTATAATTATTCATAAACGGCTCCGTTGAATAGAAAACAATTACTGACTTATCCAACAAAGATAACTTAAAACGTGTTGAATTATAAAGAGAGAAAAACTTAAAGGATACTTATTATTAAATCAATTATTATTAATTTAGCCTTGGAATTAAAAATAATTTATAACCAAGCAATATAAAAACTAAAAAAAATATAATTTGCTAAACATAACCATAAAACTAAAGTCTGTGTTTTTGAAATAAATACCTTTTTTTTAGTAATCTCTTTGTTTTTTTATCTGTTTCTTTGTACGAGATAATCACCTGATCTGTTAAAAATTTTCAGGAACCATTAACTATTTTTAGGGAAAAAACGTTACTTAACTAAATGTTACACATACCATGTATACTTCAACTAAGCTGTTGCAATATTACATATTTAATCTATAATCTTTCGTGTGGCCTATATAATTATTATATGTGACCTCAGTCAGTCAACTTATTTTTTGGAATGATATATATGAATATGGTATGGGTATAAATCTATACATATTCTTAAAGCATTATACGTTACTATCCCTACCTATTCCAGCAGGTCCCAATTTCCTGATTAGCAAAACGATAGTTAGCCCATGCATATCAACTCTGTCTGTCTATCTATTTGTTACGCTTTTACGGCCAAAATGCTAGGCCCATTGTGATGAAACTTGTTATAAATATAGTTTTAAGAATTGTGAATGCGTATGGGTGCAAAAACGCAATTTGATTTGGGTTAACATGACATGAATAATTTTATGGGAAACCAATAAGTTCGGGACATTAAAATCAGTTAATTTTTTAATAAATAAATAATGGTGCTATATATTATTTTATATTCTTCTAAAAATATTACCACTGTAAATTATACTTTATGAAAAAAAAAAAAAATACATATATTAAGATTTTTGTAAATTATATCTAAATTCATAAATTACTTAAAAATTATACGTCCAAAACGATTTTTAAATCTTATAAAGATTTTTGCCTAATAACAATGAATGTTGTGGTGGTCCATTATAATTTACTTAAAATATACAATTATTTTAATATAACTTACCCAATTTTCTAAATAAATGAAATAATGCTCTCATATAGTTTTTAGATTCTAGACATAATTTTGTTAATACTAAGTTCTAGGAATAAAAAAATAATACCAATTATAGTTATCATGTACTGTCTCAACAGCGGGGACTGTAAGATTTTCATTTTTGAAGATTTAATCACAGATTTTTTTTTTGTATTACCGCCACTAAATAACTTTAATTTAATTAGAATTACAAAGCGCACAATGTCGTTAAGACGATCTTAGAGAACGAATGAGACACGGACCTGTCTTCAATACTTTGGTATCTGTGGGTTCTGTTTTTTGTTTTGTCTAACGTCAAATTTAAAAATAAGCACGGTAACACGAATTTTTTTAGATTTCTTAAATCTATCATTTATAATAGAATACAAGTTGATATGTTACCCATAACTTTAATATTATAAGCATATATGTATTAAAATTATTTATACATAACTATTGATTTTCTGATTTCACTCTTTTTTGGTGTTTTTGTAATCACTAATGATTACTTCCTAAGGGGTTAGATAAAAATATATATTTTTTAAATATATTAGTATTTTTATGTAGTATTTATTATTTTTTAATATATTTCGAGTAGTTTATTTATTTATATATATTTATTATTTTATGTATTTATTTCTATTCCTTAAAGTCCAAGATCTTATTGCTATCAAACTAATTCTACGCCAGTATCATTCTGATGAGACACCCTCTGATAATAACACAGGCACACAAAAAAAAAAAAAACATCATGAACCAGAGGTGAGACCCTATTATTCTTAGGTTTTTGGGATCGCTGAAACCGAATATGATAATAAAAACTAATTTTAAATGCCCGTTTTCCCGCTAGCACCCCCTTAGTACCTCTTAAAGGGTGAAAATTGAAATTTTTGTATAAAATCAAGATAGATGTGTTTTTCTACGTTTTTTGGGATGCTGAAACCGAAAATAATAACCTAAAAATAAATTCATGACCACTATCACCCCCTACCACCCCTTACAGGGGGTGAAAATTTCATTTTTTCTATAATATCAAGACAGATGTTTTCTATTTAATTCTACTTATACTGTTATCCATCCGGCAGTCTTGTATAACGCTTAAAAGATGCTGAACCTAATTCTATGCCTCCAAAATAGAATTGTTACTATTTTCCTGACAATTTAGGAGACTAAAATATACTGAACCTAATTGTATGCCTCCGAAATAGAAGGGACTATTTTCCTGACAATTTTTGAGACTACAGTGAGGAGCAAGGTAAAAGGTTCCATCAGGATCTTAAGACAATGGAACAGCGCTATCAGGGTAAATGGGATGTCAATATGTTGTAGCAGACTACTGTTGGAATTTAAAAAGAGATTTTTCAGAACAGAAGAGCCAATAAAAGGAAACCACATAGAAGATCTTTTGAAAACATGAGAGTTCGTGATCGCAGAAATAGGTAGACGCTGAATAGTGAGAGGCAAGGCGACTCACTTTAATCCAGCACCCCGGATAGTGAGAGGCAAGGAGACTCACTTTAATCCAGCACCCCAAAAGGGAACAGAAATCTACTACGTCCACGCCGTTGTTGCTGGGTTACGCTAAGAGTAGAATTAAATCATGAATATATATCAGATACTTCTGATCGATAAAGCATTTGAATTTCTACTATAAGAGCTAAGAGTAACCTCAAACTAGTTTGATAAACATGTCACTTATCGTTAAAATTTCTTCATACATCTTGATTTTATACAAAATTGAAACTACCCCCCCCCGTAAGGGGTGGTTAGGGCATGGTATTGAGTAAAAGAGGTATCAAATTCACTTTTGGTTTCATATTCGGTCATATTCGGTTTCCATACCAAAAAACATAGAAATACACATTCGTCTCTATTTTATACAAAAATGGAAAACTTCACTCCCCATAAGGGGTAGTAAGAAAGTGTTACAGGGTTATGGAGGTCTTGAATAAATTTTTAGTTATCATTTTCGGTTCCAGCATCCCAAAAAACGTAGAAATACACTTCTGTCTTGATTTTATAGAAAAAATGAAATTTTCACCCCCTGTAAGGGGTGGTAGGGGGTGATAGTGGTCATGAATTTATTTTTAGTTATCATTTTCGGTTCCAGCATCCCAAAAAACGTAGAAATACACATCTGTCTTGATTTTATAGAAAAAATGAAATTTTCACCCCCTGTAAGGGGTGGTAGGGGGTGATAGTGGTCATGAATTTATTTTTAGGTTATCATTTTCGGTTTCAGCATCCCAAAAAACGTAGAAAAACATATCTATCTTGATTTTATACAAAAATTTCAATTTTCACCCCTTAAGAGGTAGTAAGGGGGTGCTAGCGGGAAAACGGGCATTTAAAATTAGTTTTTATTATCATATTCGGTTTTAGCAATCCCAAAAACCTAAGAATAATAGGGTTCATGATGTTTTCTTTTTTTGTGTGCCTGTGTTATTGTCGATAGTGGTACCTAACACGAGTAGCAGGTATTTATTTATAAATTTATTAAAAGGTATAACTACAGGATTCAAATTAGATTTTAGGAGTACGCAATGCTCACTATAATTTATGCTAAATTTCATCCCCAATAACAGCTACCTACAACATGCAATGAAAAATTTAATAACAAGAATGTGCTAGACGTGCACCACTGGCTTACATTTCAGCAAATGCACATTGCAGAAATAAAAGACAAACATTAACAAGTAACATTAAAATAATAATAATTAAAATAGTTAGAACAAATAAAAAAATATAATAATCTATTATGACATAAAAAAGGAATTATAGGAGACTCGAACAATACTTGTATTTAATAAACAGAATATTGGAGTTACAGATATGATTGAAGTCGATTTAAATTAACTTAAATAAATAGTCAGACTATGTGTGTTGATGTCCAAATTTTTTGCATAGTTCGTTATGAGAACGACTTATTCTAAACACTGGGTCATTATAAGCAGTGTTATTTCGACATGGAATGGTAATTGCGTGCGAGTGCCGTATATACCCAGATGGTGGGCTTTAATGAGTCTTTTCTGAAGTGTGTATATAAGGAATCTATCTGCGTACGACGGTTTATGGCAGCATTTATGTAGTGTGTATAAGTAAGATTAGAAGTCGTAGAACGTCCAGATATGAAACCGTGCGGTCTGTCACTAATCAGAGGTTTTAAGAAAAAAAAAGTTTGTGAATAATGCCTTAAAAATTATTTTTCAAAGTTCCTTAAAATACCTGTTGACAAACTGCGATTATAAAGTAAGGTTCATGGTTCAACAAGTGCGTCACAACAATTACGAATTACTATGGGAGTTACACTATCTGCACCTGGTCCTTTCTTAATACCAAAATTTTTTAAAGAACGTACAACTTCGAACTTCGTAACCCTGATAGACGAGATACACGAGTTAGCTTCTGGAAAGTCTGGTACATATGATGCGATACACATCATATGTACCAGATTTTTTGTTATAAACTGAAGCAAAATGTTCCGCAAATAATTTTGCAACATCTTTTTCTTTATATGTCGTTATAGAATACTTAGCTCGGAGGGTCGTTAGTACATTTTTTGAATTACTGAATTTCCCAAAAAACTTTATATTTGATTTCAATAGTCTTCAATCCTAGCAATATATGAGTCATAACATTTATCAAATAACGGTTTTGTCCTAGACGGAAGCAATATAAAACTGTCGAAATGTCATGAGAGTTTTGGTAACGTAGATACAGAATATGAAATTTGTCTTTTTCTCGTATTGTATTGATAAGTAATTTTGAAAACTAGGTTTGATATGAATTTTTAGATTTAAAAAGTGGTGTGTATTTATCTAATATTTCCTATAACATATTATAAAACACTAATAAAAATTCATCAACATCTAGGCGGTCATCGGTGACCACGATTTATTTGCAAGTTCATGTGCACAAGCCCCAAAATGAGTTCTCCGAAATCGATATCTAGTAATAGAGTTTTCTTTAAGACAAGTGTGTTTTTTCCGTCGGACAACTATTTCAAGCGGAGGGTAATGATCATCGCAACGACTTAATATTTGTGCTTTTGTAACCACAATAGGCAAATCTGAGGTATGGAGAACAAGCTCCAAAATCTTATCATGCTTATTTAAAATAAAATTGGTTTATATCAAACGAGTTTTAGCTTTAAAATCTTTCAAGGTTAGTTCCTTAAAAGCAATTTGTGCTAATGTATCTGGCGACCGCCATTTGAATTCTGGTAAATTAAAGTCACCTAATACAGTTGTTCGATTAGGACTTGTCATAATTATTTGGTCTGAGTTCTCAATAAACTATGAATAGTGATTCTTAGTTAGACAAGAAGGTAAACATACCGTGCATATATTAATTGAGCGTGATTTGAGGCGTAAGGAAACCCAGATATCTTCTACAGACGTTTGTCAATTAAGACGATAAATACTTTTTAGGGTTTTTTTACAGCGATTATAACACTACCTCCGTGTTTTTTATTATATTTTGACATACAATTTTGGCATCTCTCTCTACGATACACTACATACCTTTGATCGAAAAGCTCTGAGGAATGTACGAAATTGTTTAAGTCACGTCTCACACAGACATATCACATCATAAGAATTGGACATTAGGGCACAATGCAGTTCATTGGTCTTAAAACCACATTTTGGTAATATATTTTGACTAAGTCCATAAACGTTTTTAAATAACAATAATATTATATTATCATTATAATAATAATAATAAAAATTATTTAAGACTATCCAAAACCACGTGGATGAAAAGCGTCGCTTTATTTATCTTCATGAAGTTCGACAAATTTGTATGATAACTGCTTACAGTTTTGTCACTCATCGCGACAGCGGGGACTCCTCAGCTTGACTACAATTGAACACTGTCTACTGGTATATTGTTTAAACTGGCCACCCGAGTACACTTTATTACCATCGTCCAACAACTTGATTGGAATGTTATCTCGATTCTACGCTCAAAAGTAGTAGTACAAATATTTGTAGTAAAAATAATTTCTGTTAAGTCGATGAGACACCTAAAAATTTCCTGCATGAAAATTTTGATTGTGGTAGGACAGGATAGGTGACAGGGACAGCAGGTATAAAATATGTTGATTTGACGAATGTAAAAAATGTATTACTAACTTTTTTTGTTAATTCTCAAGATAATTGTCCTACAGAGAATATGGTTTTATCAGCGTCTTCTTTCCAATATGTATATCCCCGTTATCACTCTGTTTATTAACATATAAAGAAAGGAAATACTATAGTTACAATGAAATGTCGTTAGTAAACTAACAAGATATCAGTGTGACAAAGTGGTTGTATAGCTGCTCCTATAGATAGGTATATTGAATTAACTGATTTGGTTTAGATTAGATTTCATAACATTTTTCGGCGTTGCGAAATGTTTTTGAAGGGATCTACATATGTTCTTTTTTTTGGTAGTTCACCTTTTTGTCCTTTTCTGCAATTATACCCATGTCTCGGTGAACTTTTCTCATTTCGATATTTTTATTATAAACAAACGTTGTCTAGCATCTCTAACTAAACCAGTTTTGAAATTTATTATAAAGTTTAAAAATCTTAGTATTTACTAAGTATCTACTATGTTATACGTCATTATATGATTTTATTTTGTTACTTTAGAAAATGCTTTGCATTTGTCTGTTAGTTTGGCTGTGCTCTAGGGTTCAACATCAAGTACTCCATATCTTCAGTAAGACCGATTAACTTTGGCTATGGCGACATTTTCGTATCTTTGGTAGTTTAGCTGAGCTGCGGTGGTTCCCAAAAGTTTTTGTGGAAGACTCAAAAGTACAAAAATAGTACAAATATGTTTGTTAGAAATCTGTTAGAAGAAACCAAATTAAATATACATAGATTAATAAAATAAAAAAATATATATTATAGATACACTACACACTCAAGATGTTGTGTTTAGTTCTATTAGGTGTCAGCCCACTTCTAAGCTCCGCCCACTCTTTTACTTTTACTTTACTTTTTACTTTTACCTTGCTCTGATTCCGGTAATTATAATAATACTAGCTTATTCCCTCCCGCTTCGCTGGGCACACTAATAATTTGGATGTGAAATTAGGTTGCTATGGTAACCTTTGTCATATTATCTGTTGTCATCGTTACCCGTATCGTAGCGTATCCGTTGTACCGAGCCTCCGTACCCTCGAGTTAAGTGTATACAGGTTTAAGCAGCTCCTACAGGTTTAAACCTTGGCGAAATGCAAAAAGTTGAAATCCGTTGTGATAGGAATTCCGTAAAATCCGTTCTTTTTAAATTTCAAATTTCAAATTTTGAATCTTCCCCAACCTCATTTAAACTCTGGTTACCATTGTAATGGTAACCATTACAATGGTAACCGTTGTCATAGTATCAGTTGTCCTGGTAACTATGGCTATCGTAAACAAAGGTATGTAAATTTTAAACTAATCATACAGATAGTTTCGGATATTTCGTGATGAGCCAGTGAGTGGTAAATCGCTTATATATGTATGTATATATATCACCTATTTTATATTTATAATTGAATTCGTCCTTTATATATATTTTATCACTATTATATCTTTTACTTTTATAGTTATTTTTTTAACTTATAAAAATAATGATCATATTTTCATATATCATGTTGGTCTAAAGAACATTATAGTTAATTTATAATTTATTAAATAATGGCGTCACATCTACCCGATAATGTATGAATGGAGCTCTTGAAATCAGGCTCATAAGCTGATGACTTTCAATGTAACTGTGAGGTCCATCTTATTTGGACACCACCTCATTCGATATGCATTATATTTAATTCCTGTTTTGATCTATCTTTTAATCACGTTTCATGATTTGATCATATTGTATTTCTTTCTTTCTCACTTCAATAATATTGTCTGGAAGTATATAGCTTAAAAAGATCTACAAAAACTGTCCGAGAGTGTAGATGTCTATTTATCATTTTGGGCAACTTCAGAACAGTACGTTGCACGTATCTCAACGGCTGATACACACTCTGACAGATTTTATTTAATATGTCACCTTTCACTGATATCAAAACCAGTAAATTATCAAAAAATACAACCAAAATTCTAATTTATTACTAGAAAATGCAAAAAAAAACTTTTTCTCCGAACAATTATTTATTAGTCTACAAAAGAACTACAAAAAATATATATTATTTTACAGGTCTTTATTAAATTAACTACGAAATGAATCACCCAGTCAGAAAGAACATTTCTTTATTGTAGTAGGCGGAAGCCGCCTGAGCTCAAAAGCGTTTTCATAATTTTTAATCATAGTCATAGTTGTCCTATACCTTAACAATAAATAAAATCAAGAAAGCAGATCGATAAACAACAAATATAATACTGGCTGTATAAGGTTATAAGTAAAAAATATTTATAATTAGTCCGAAGTTTATATTTATATGCTTATACTATAAAAACGAATATGAAAACGGATAAATATTTTAAATAAGATAATTTTTTTTATTACATCGTAAATTTAACAATTTTGTTGTCTTCTATAATGTTATTTTGACGTAATTCCAGTAAGGACGTGTAATGGTATCAAAATGTACGTTATTATAACACGCGCTAAGTCACTACAACACGCTTAATTTAGGTTTAATTTAGGGTTAATTAGTCATGCCCAACTCTCGTTAGAAAATAAATGTATGTACTGAAATATGGGTGTTATTACCGACTTTTACGCGAATATCTAAGACGAATATATACACCAGATATACCTCTTACGATCCGGGTTTTATAATAGGCAGTAAGTGCGTTACTACGATTACCGACGCAGCTCCGTTCAAATTCTTAGGTAAAAAAATCGATTACCAAGGGTGCACCCATCAAAACTCAAATCATCGGAACTCTATAAACACCTAAGAGTGACCAAAAGACATCATCTCAAAATCGAATTATGATACTATAACATCTCTCCCAAAAGATAAAATTGCCGCAGAGCTGGAGTCACGACTTCAATTCCATAAACAATTTATGATACGAGCTCAAACAAATAAAGCAGGGCTAGGATCAAGTAGGAAATAACAAGAGATAGAAATAATAAAATCCTTTATTCGGAAAGAGGAAAATGATAATTACCGGTTGCACGCGATGAGCCTAGAATTACAAAATGAATGGGTGACCATAGGAGATTTTTGTATTCCACTAGCTTTAAGATGGCGCACCCTGCTTCATGATTAATCCCCAGCATTATTAAAATTTTATCTTAATGCATTCCCATTGACTCTCTCAGATCAAAATAACTTAGTAAGATGAGGCAAAGCCACCGGAAAATCTTGTAACATCTATGGGGAGGCAGTAGGAAAAGCGAAACACTTGCTAGTAGGGTGTAAGGTACTTTTAAATAGAGGTAAATACTTGCGTCGCCACGATAAAGTATTAGACATCGTACGAGAAGCGGTTAGTCTTTTTGTAGGAAGAGCACAGAAGGGTATATCAACCACTAAAATATCAGTAGATTTCGTAAAGGCAGATTCGTCCAAAAAATCTAAGCTAAAACCTTATTCCATCTTGAACCCGTCTCCTGATTGGACTCTCATAATGGACAGGTATGAAAGGCAATACCCAAATAGAATAAAAATACCCGGGCATTTTTGTGTTACGTCATCTAGGCCGGACTTATTCCTGTACTCAAAACAACTAAGGCGCGTTATACTTGTGGAGCTTACTGTATCCTGGGAAACAAACATACCAAAAGATCATACATTTAAGCTTAACAAGTATTACGAACTATGTTACGAACTGATCAGGAATAAATTATAGTTAATTTGTACGCTGTAGAAGTTAAAGCGAGAGGTATAACAGCAAAATCTCTCTACAACTTATTTAAGGATTTCAGCTTTTCTGGAACGATCATCAGTTCATTTTTAGAACATATTTCAAAGGCGCCTTTAGTAGGTTCTTACGATATTTGGTTAGGTAGGGAGAGGAGCGTGAACAATGAGGGTGAGCGTGTATGCGCATAGTAAAGGGGCTCCTTAAACACATGAGTCGCAAGTCCCAGGTATTGTTTGCGCTTCTCTTCTTGCAACGCGATGGGCCCGGCACTCGCACGGTGAATCCATGGAATGCTAAGAAGCTTCGTCTCAATAACATATACCTTATTGGATATTGCACTTATTGTTTTAATTTATATAACTTGATAATAGCTCGTACACCTCGTAAACCTTTATATTGATAAAAGTGATTGCTTACATCATTAACTAAGAAGACGCAATTTCAATTGCTTAACAAAACTAAACATGCTAACCCTAAGTTTAATAAAACGTCTAAAAATCGAAATAAAGTATTGCCTCAAAGTCAGAGCACGTCCGCTTAACAATAAAATTATATTACATGTAGTAGATCATATAACATTCATTGTTATAAATATTATATATATTATTTTTTTGCACGTGGCCTACTAATCGAATATTTACAAATACCTATCGACAATTAACAGAATTATAGTTATTTATGTATATATTATGTTAATGATATTCATATGTATATATCTTAATATATTAAATCCGTTTTCCCTGTGTTTGTAATTATCTGCTGCGACTACTTATACTTATAAATGACTTGACCTGTATTTAGATTTTTGTATTGATTAAGTTGCTAAGAATGTTTATATTATATTTCACAAGTGTAAATAACACAGTATTTTTTTATGTAAGAGGAGATCAAATTACGGTTCGGGCATTGATGGAAAGTGATCATCGCCGTCTACGAACATTTGCAATATTCGGGGAACCGCAAGAGCTTTATCGGTCTTGGAGGTGGGGATATACATCTTCTTTGACCATGTACCCTTGTACCCATGTCGTATCGATCCGAACATAGCAACGAAGGAATTTTGTTTCACATCTAAATGTATGTGGAAGAAAGGTCCTTTAAAACTTATTGTGACGCATCCCGATGGTACAAATGGTATTGCAGGCGATGACGTGCTGTGCGGTGATGAAATTTGTCGGCAGGCATTAAATCAAATAGCTCTTCGGAACACTCCCCGTCGTAAATGCTGATGCTGCAATCAGTTACCAAGAGGTATTACATAATTTACTACACACAGTACCAATGCAAACAGCAATGATCAGAGGACCCTAGTCGAGCCCTGACAGTGACCTAGCACTTTACGGGATTTATAGTTAGCTGAAGATCAAACAAAGTAGGGCATATAACTGTCCACGTCCGGTACACGAGGTGTGCGTCTTAACGCAAATTTGAGTTGATCCGTTTCTGCATCACCACTATACGACCTGTAGAATCTGACAAGATCGTCCATGTCTCCGCGCAGCAAGAGTATAGATAGGTTCCGGATTATCTTACTCGTCAACGGAACATAAAATGAATTTGATTACTACAAGTCGATTTTGCGTGAAACGATAGTCTTTCTTCGGTCAGTCAGCAATTGAAAATTAGACGAGGAGCTAATTTATTACATAGGTTACAGGAACTACTATTAAACTGAATTATTATCAACATTACATTTATGTATAGTCTTTATAAATTTTACCTTTCTTGTTATAATCAAGAAGCTGATACCAAAATTGTATACCACGTTTGACAATTCAATTCTAACGATCATATGCATTGTTCGGGTTCTAATATCATTAACGTTGCCAACTTTTAATGATTTTGGAGATGAAATTTAAATAATCATTTATTTAAGTAAAAGTAAGTAAATGTACGTATGTTCAATATAATAAATGATGCCAAACTTGTAAAATCGATTATCTTCTTCGTAGCACGTACGAGTATGCTACATTTTTATAGGGAATAATTTTGGAATAATACAGTTTTTGTAAAAAAACGGGACTTATCATGTTAAAAATAAACCAGAGCCTTGTATTCAAATCCTGAAAAGTGATACAGCCTTAACAACATCGAATAATATAGTTCGATTTATTGAAAAAATTATATGTATAGTGTACTCTTTAAAAAATATCAACAAGTATAAGTTATTTGAAAGAAAAAAAAAAGAAAAATATATTTCGTAGGATGTAATCCAGTTTTTCATCAAGAAAGCAAGAGTGGCTGCAACAAATTGAAAGAAAAGTATTCATTTGCAATAGACAAAATATAATACATACATTTTTCATCCAAAATTTATAGGTATTTGATTTCTCTCATCTATATGGCTTGTTGGGCTTAACATTATTACTGCCACTAGGTATGATACAAGTAAGTATCAACGGTTGTCAATGTCCTTGATGAATGTCTACATACATTTATACATAATCTATAAAGTTATAGTACTCGTAACAATAGAATCATGTAAAATTTAGTGACACTTTTTTACTAAAAACGTTTTTATTATTTTATGTTGATACCATAAAAAGTCATCTTTAGTTTTATAAAATTACTAGCTGATTCCCACCCGCTTCGCTGGGCACACTATTTATTAATTTGGATGTGAACTTAAATTTCTTGTATTGAGAAAATGTTTAAAATTTTATATTTTATGTATTTTTTAAAATTAAATAGGGATATATAATACCAGTCAGTAAATACACAGACTTCCACATCACCGGGATCCTCAGTAGGCCTACACCATGAAAAAATTAACAGCATATAAGTAAGGACAATTTTTTTTTATTTTTTTATGTTATTTATTTATATTTCAAATATATCGTAATCAGTTATATTTTTACGTCCTTGATCTTTTATTTAGGACTTTATTATTTTCATTTTTTAACTTGGTAAGGTAACAGTTGCTATAGTAACTCTTACTTCCATCTATGTAGCTCCTACAGGTTTAAAACGTTGCGAAACACAAACGCGTTGGGATAGGAATTCCGTAAAATCAGTTCTTAGATGACGTCTACGTTACAAAAGAAGTAACTATGTAAAATTTTTAGTTATTCGGACAGATAGTTTTGGA
Organism: Melinaea menophilus ssp. n. AW-2005; assembly: GCA_918358695.1. Classification (NCBI taxonomy): domain Eukaryota; kingdom Metazoa; phylum Arthropoda; class Insecta; order Lepidoptera; family Nymphalidae; genus Melinaea; species Melinaea menophilus. Next base: position 9,054,140 of record OU911053.1, read on the forward strand.
GATTTGGTGATGAGTCAGTGAGTGGTAAATCGCTTATATAGATAGATATAGATTATAATTGTTATATTCTTAATTGCACACTATTCAACACATACAAAACAATAGTAACAAAATAGAATAGTACAAAGAAAAAGATGAATAATACAAATAGGAAAATTTACCGCTTTAAGGAGATTTCTTCCATACAAATTAGAAACTGGAGATTTCAAGTAACAATAGTTGTTTACTTAATTACCTTTTAATGACTAAATGCATGTAATTGAATATATTTATTTTATATAACATTAGAATTATAGTATTAACTTAAGTTATATACATATATACACAATAAATTTATAGTATAATCTTGATGTAATATTTAATCAAGACTTGATTTGAGTCCGTTGTAATTTATCATATTATTATGTAACATAATAAAATTGAAATTGGATATGTTAATTTAAAAATAATAAAAATATTTTACCAACTATATAGTCCATATTGTAGTTCTAGAGGTCTCTACGAGTTGTAACTCTCCAATAGGTGTATCTCTGAAACCATCCTTCTTGCGTCTCATCTGGTGGGTCTTATATAGGCACGGGCTCCAGAATCACAATATGGATTTTAATGGTATGTAAAATCTTTCTATTATGATCATATTTAATATTATGCAGGTATTCTAAGAACAGTGTTTCATAAGAATGCAAAACAATTAGCATGACATAAATTAATAATAACAATATAAATAATTAATATATAACAATATAATATAAAACAATTAAATAAATTATAAAATTAAATAGATTCAAATAGAGCAGTCAATGCATTATCAACTGTAATTAATTCGGTTAATATTTTCCTACACAGGTAAATTATGTAGCCAATAAAAAGAAGAAACCGTAAACCTAGTGCTGCCAGGAATATTAGGAATAGTAACATTCTAGGAATCCAGGGAACCCTGCTTAACTGATGATCAGAAAAATTATTTTGCTTCCATTTTGACTGACGATAAAATGACGAATCCGTTTTTGAACCAAATAATTGGTAATAGATGATCGTTCATCTTGGAAGTTACCGGATTTTATGTCTAAAATTGTGCACTCTACGACCCCATGCTAATAATAGAAAACTAGCGCACCTGACTGAAGTTTCAAAAAAACTAGGGTTGTTAAGAAAATTTTATTTTATCCAGTTTATCAGCAATGGATTCCAAAATGGTGTCTTTTTATTTATTTACTTATTTATTTACCTTCACGCCATATCCCTTGCGGGGTAGCCAGAGACGACGGAGCGCCAAACGCTACGGTCTCTGCATACCTCTTTCGCCTCGGCCACAGACATCAACCTCTTCATACATGCCCTCCGGGGGGTCCTCATGCTTTTTACGTCACCTTCCTCCAGTATCGTAGCTACTGTGTTTTCGAAGGTCACTCGAGGCCTCCCCTCTCTTCCCTCCTTACCACTCACTTTTCCCATATAAATCTGTTTTAACATTCTTTCATCACTCATTCGTTCAACGTGCCCAAACTACCTGAGCACGTTCTTTTTCATTCTCACCGTGACATCTCCGCTAGTACCTGCCATTCTGTGGATCTCTTCATTGCGGATTCGATCAGCTAGACTGACTCCGCATATTCTGCGAAGAGATCGCATCTCCACAGCATTCATTTTTCTTACATTCTTCTTCTGTGTTACCCACGGTTAGCTGCCGTATAACAGCGTCGGTAGCAAAACTGCATTGTGTACAGCCAAACGTGCAGCTATACTGACGTTTTGCCGTCTCAACAATGCAGTCAAAGCACCATTGACTCTGTTACCGGCAGCAATACGCCTTTCCACATCCATTTCGTATCTTCCGTCTCTGCTAAACATACTTCCCAAATATACCACTTCATTCACTTGTTCTATTATCTTATCATTCACGTTGATCTTACATTCTGTTCTTTCTTCATTTCTTTCAAATATCAGAACCTTCGTCTTATCTACATTCAGGTTAAGACCATTAATTTCTTTTTATGTTTTAACTTTTTAGAGAAATAGCTTTTAAGACGTGTTTTATCATATTTTTACGAGTGTCTTATCTAAGTTTTTTCTTTAGGTGTGGTGTGGTCAACTGTGATGCATGCTTAAGATTTTTGGTATCTGAATAAACTAGAAATTGAGCTAAATCCAAGTCAGGATTTGTGACATACTCGTACTGTCTTAAACACACCAAGTTCTCCGTCTATTCACAACAGCATGATAAGGTGAAAGTATGAACTTTCTCCAGCTTTATCTTAATAATGGTTTTATATCTTCCAACCACGATCCAACCCAACTAGCCGTGCCTCCAGTACCCAATTTAACAGTTTGGGAGGAGGGTACCGCACCCTCCTCCCAAACTGTTAATGTAAAACATGTCTATTTTTTAGATGGAGATTCTGGATTGTTATGGGGCAAACTAGAGCTCGCATGGGAATATTGCTTCGCCAAAACTGTTCTTTCTATCTCGGAGCTATTCGAGACTGACATACCTTCGGACCATATGAGCTAGCTAGGAAGCAAAGATTACTAGAACTCCCCATTTTGGGAAGATCTGCTGCAAATTTTTTACCAACAAATACCATTCTGGCAGTGATTTGTCTCTTGTAAGGTGATCTTCTACTGTATTTACTATGCTGGGAAGATACTGCGTTAAAAGGCGTAATTGATTTCGATCGACAAATACTATGATTTTCTTCGTTTTTTTTAAGAATGACGACGATCTGATCCCTCTCTGGAGTCAAAGCAGTCGAATATTCATTTTGCGGCCTGAATACTAGGTGCGCAAATTGCACAGAGTTCCTTGTATTTGGAATGCCATCCCATTTGCTGCTAGTTTCAGTGTCCTGACAAAGTAGTGTCGTGTATAAGAGTTCCCTAACCGTAGATAACATCATCTGTGGTAAAAACATCTTTAACATCGTTAAATAAATTTCGTTTTATTAGTGATGTGCCTGATCTACAAATTCAGATCTTGTGCGACATCTGTAAGTAGTCGTTGGATGGGACGTCTGGAACTGTAAACTAAATATCTGAAGGCGCTTACAGTGTTGTCAGCTTAGTGATATTAATAATTGGTCAAAATTTGGCTCCCTAGAAGGAACTTTACCTATCTGGAAATTCGGATGTCAACAATAAAATAAACATATACAATTTTAATTACATAATGATTAGATGATTTAAGATGGTAATATTATTATTAATGACCGTAGCGTTTGGCGCTCCGTCATCTCTGGCTACCCCGCAAGGGATATGGCGTGAAGATAACTTAAGTTAAGTTAATATTAATGTTAACATTTTAAATAAAATTTTACAATTAGCGTCTTAATTAAGCCGAGGTATAAGTAGGTATAAGTTAGACACCTCTTCGTTTACGTAATTAATATTATAATGTTATTCCTTGCTTATGAACTTTTGTTTAGATTTTATGATTCATTTCGAACCATTTGATTTTTAATTGGCATTAATTTGTTTACAAAATGGAAAACATTATTTATAATTACGGGTTGTACGGCACCCGTTGGTGCCGTACAAGAACGTAGAATGGAGAAATTATAAGTTAGGGAAATGAGAACATCAATTGAGCGATACACACGCACAATAAACTCACATTATTGTATGGCATGAGGGTAACGTTACATTATTCAACCGTCAAAATAACAGGGAAGTAGAATTGTATTGTGTTACTTTTAATTAAAAATAGATTTTGTACGATTATCGTAATTGCTCGTCACTTTTGTTGATTCCAGAAAATACCCGGAAATAAAGTTACAAACAAAAATTTACCTCTAAAAGCACTAACAGAGTTGTATTGCGAGCATTTACATACCTTGAAGGAAAAGCTGGCTCTTAAACCATCGAGACTAGTCTATTGTTCGAGTCCAGTGCTACTTCTGGACAGACGGTCGTTAAATTAGAGTAGCGACTGGAATTGCCCTGACACCTACCATACTTTCCGGATCTCGTTTCAACAGATTATGTGTTTTTTTTATTTGAATAACATTTTGCAAGGAAAAAATCCTACGAGACAGTTCAAAACAACTTTAAATATTTTATTGACTTGCGTGCATAGATAATTGATTAGTATATGGTACATACTTTGATTTAATAAATACATAAATATTTTTTTATTCGTTTTAGTTCTATCGTAGACAATTATTAGTTGAAAGTACTTTCCAATTAAATTAAATTTATATTAAATGCAAAATTCGAATATAAAGTCTTTTATTTAATTACTAGTTGATTCCCACCCGCTTCGCTGTGCACACTATTAATTTGGATGTGAACTTAGACTTCTTGTATTGATAAATTTTTTAATTTCTATTTTATATTTAGTATAAATATATCAAATTGTAAATAGAGAAATATAATGCCAGTCAGTGAATACACAGATTTCTACATCATCTTTAAGGTACTGTTTATTGGGATGCGTTTCCGTTATATAATGTGGCGGGATGGCTTACACCACGAAAGACTTGCCAACACATAACTAAGCATTTTTAATTTTTAAATTTCAATTTTTTGCACGTTTATCTAAACTCTGATTGTCATAGTACCCGTTGCAATGGTAAACATTGTAATGGTAACTGTGGCTATGGTAAACATTGGCATGGTAACCGTTACTATGGTAACTGGGGGGGTTAAGTGTATAGCTCCTACAGATTTAAAACTTGTCAAAATGCAAAAAGTTAACATCTGTTGGGATAGGAATTCCGTAAAATCCGTTCTAAGTATACGTCTACGTCACAACAGAAGTAACTATGTAAAATTTTAAGTTAATCGGATAGATAGTTTCGGAGATTTCGTGACGAGACAGTGAGTGGTAAATCTTTTATATATACATAAATATATACGAGTATATATTATATATAGACGTTGGAACTGCTTAATGAATAATAATTTTCTAAAACCCAACGATTGACTGAGTGATAATTTACGATATAATAAAATATTATGAACTCACAAGTTCGAGTCCTGCTGGTTGATTAATTTTTCATTACATATTTACTTTTAGTTTGTTGATTTTTTTTTTCATTTTATTTTTCTTCATTGATGATTGAAATAAATACAATAAAAAATCTTCCAAATGATATTTTTATATACTGATTACAATGAAGGAAAATTCAAGTTATAAACTCTGATCTCTAGGTATTGGGAACAGACCCTCATTCATTCTAATAGATCGTCTCGTAGACACAGGGCGCTCTGTGATTAATAGTCGTTAAATTAAAGTTAGTTTATTAGTGTCGGTAATACAAAAAAATATAAACTGTGTTTAAGAGTCAACAATGAAAAAATTGCAATCCCCATTATATCGACAGTACATTATCGTTACAATTGGTATTTCTTTTTTTCTAAAATTTATTTTAATATTAGATGTATTGCGTATAAAAACTAATGCATGGTTTTACGAAATATAATTTTTTGTTCTATGCCATTGGGTAAGTTATGTTTAAATAATTATATATAATGGATGGTTATTATATATTTATTACTGCGTTTATTATTTTTTTATTAATAAACCACATAAAAAACTTAGATTCCATATTTGTTTATAATGAATATTAAACAAATGCAAATTTCTGGTTCCTATAATTGCCTTTAATAAGGAAGAACTATTATCATGACTTTATTTATTATATAGTTCTTCGAATAATTTAATAATAATCAATTAAGATATTATTTCGCAATATTCACTTATTTTTTATAATAAAATCTTTTATATTTTGTAATATATTCTATAGAAAAACTGTCGCAACATTAAATTTAGGCCCAGGGTAAATCTTATCTTATTTTATGTACACTAATATTATAAAAATAGAGAAATTAGATATTCATAAAATAACGTATACTTGTGACATAAGATAAGAAAATTATCATAATGTCTATTATTATTACACAAAAGTCTTTATAAAATTTATGAATTGCACTGAGCTTATTATTTTTAGAGTGAAAAAAAAAATATTAAAAATAATCTAGATATTACTTTAGACTATGATTTATTTGAATCTAATTGAATTATTTATTATGTTGTATGTTAATATTGTTCGAATATCCTGAACTATTATTTACAAGCAATGATTATATTTTTGAAACAAAAACATTTTCATTATATTCTAAAATGTATAGAATTATATTAGGTCGTAAGCTAATTGTGGTAGATAATGTAACTCTTAGTCCTTTATGACAAACAAACAACCTAATTATCAATATTATTAATCAACTTACAATAAAATAAACAATAAGTAGCTCATTCTTTACTAAATATATTAAGAGGGTTACTGTCACACTGATAACGAGAGGTAGGTTAATGTGGCTGATAACTGTCACGAGAAAGAATTTTTTTTTTAATCTGTTATTATTATTTTTGGCCGTTACTTATTAGAAAATGCGATAACGTTAAAATTAGGAACACGATATCTTTAACATGTAACAATTTCAGAGATAGTAATTATGATGTTTAGCATTATTTATAAACATGATTCGTTAAGTCAGGCTGCGATATTTGGGATATCATCCCGTTGTTTTGTAACACGCTTATAAAACAGCTTTGAAGTGTCTATTATTTAATATATAATAGTGTGTAATCTATAAGTATTCTTTCGAAAATGCTTATCAATATTCCTAACTTTATCATTTAATCACAGAACAACATTGAAAAGATGCACAGATATTTAGTTATGTTAAGCTTATCTACTAAACGGTAGAAATAGAAAATTTAAACATAAAAACAATTATCACTTCGATAAACCTGCTTCTTGCTCTTTAAAAATAATAGGTGTTTTCGTTAAACCATCTTGTGTCATTTATTGTTTGACTTTTTATTTACAATCAACCCATTTCTTTTATCACAGGAAAACAAAGTGATAGTGTAGTAGTGCCGACTGATATAGTTAAATATGAGATTAATATTAAATTTCGTATTGAACTACTGTTTCTTTTACTTTTTCTATTTTCACTGAAATTTATATTTAAAACGCGGAGTAATTGATGATTACACAGGCACACAAAAAAAAAAAAACGTCATGAACCAGAGGGGAGACCCCATTATTCCTAGGTTTTTGAGATCGCTGAAACCGAATATGACAATAAAAACTAATTTTAAATGCCAGTTTTCCCGCTAGCACCCCCTTACTACCTCTTAAGGGGTGAAAATTGAAATTTTTGTAAAAAATCAAGATAGATGTGTCTTTCTACGTTTTTTGGGATGCTGAAACCGAAAATGATAACTAAAAATAAATTCATGACCACTATCACCCCCTACCATCCCTTACAGGGGGTGAAAATTTCATTTTTTTCTATAAAATCAAGACAGATGTGTATTTCTACGTTTTTTGGTATAATGAAACCGAAAATGACAACCAAAAGTGAATTTGATACCTCTTTTACTCAATACCACCCCCTAACTACCCCTAACGGGGGGGAGGGGGTGGGGGTAGTTTCAATTTTGTATAAAATCAAGATGTATGAAGAAATTTTGACGATTTACAATAAATGACATGTTTATCAAACTAGTTTGAAGTTACTCTTAGCTCTTATATTAGAAATTCAAATGCTTTATCGATCAGTAGTATCTGATATATATTCATGATTTAATTCTATTCTTAGCGTAACCCAGGAACAACGGCGTGGACGTAGTAGATTTCTGTTCATTTTGGGGTGCTGGATTAAAGTGAGTCCCCTTGCCTCTCACTATCCGGGGTGCTGAATTAAAGTGAGTCCCCTTGCCTCTCACTATTCAGCGTCTACCTGTTTCTACGATAACGAACTCTCTTGTTGTCAAAAGTTCTTCTAAGTGGTTTCCTTTTATTGGTTCTTTTCTGTTCTGGCAAATCTCTTTTTAAATTCCAACAGTAGTCTGCTAACATATTGACATCCCATTTACCCTGATAGCGCTGTTCCATTGTCTTAAGATCCTGTCTGATGGAACCTTTCACCTTGCTCCTCACTGTAGTCTCCTAAATTGGCCGAAAAATAGTAACCTGTCTATTTCGGAGGCATAGAATTAGGTTCAGCATGTTTTAAACGTTTTACAAGACTGCCGGATGGATAAGAGTATAAACAGAATTAAATAGAAAGCAAAAAAAAAACAAAAAATGAAACAACTTGTTAAGAATAGGACAAAAATCATGATTCAGTCTTAGTATCATAATAACAAATATATGCATATAATAAGGTTACCATATACTTTATAATCATTTTTTCTCTCAGCATCTTGAAAAACATAGAAATTCACATATTTTCGGTTCCAGCATCCTAAAAAACGTAGAAATACACATCTATCTTGATTTTATAGAAAAATTGAAATTTTAACCCCCTTTAAGGGGTAGTACGGGGGTGATAGTGGTCATGAATTTATTTTTAGTTATCATTTTCGGTTCCAGCATCCCAAAAAACGTAGAAATATACATCTATCTTGATTTTATAGAAAAATTGAAATTTTCACCCCCTGTAAGGGGTATTAGGAGGTGATAGTGGTCATAAATTTATTTTTAGTTATCATTTTCGGTTTCAGCATCCCAAGAAACGTAGAAATACACATCTGTCTTGATTTTATAGAAAAAAATGAAATTTTCACCCCCTGTAAGGGATGGTAGGGGGTGATAGTGGTCATGAATTTATTTTTAGTTATCATTTTCGGTTTCAGCATCCCAAAAAACGTAGAAACACACATCTATGTTGATTTTTTACAAAAATTTCAATTTTCACCCCTTAAGAGGTAGTAAGGGGGTGCTAGCGGGAAAACTGGCATTTAAAATTAGTTTTTATTGTCATATTCGGTTTCAGCGATCCCAAAAACCTAGGAATAATGGGGTCTCCCCTCTGGTTCATGACGTTTTTTTTTTTTTGTGTGCCTGTGTTATTATCAATCATTTACGCAATATACGAGTATTGTTTAATTTATTTGAACTGACCATAATTATCTCTGTCAGAAAATGTTTTTCTGTTATAGCTTTTTAGATTATTTAGTGATATTTATATTTTTATTTGGCGAGGCTTGCATAATATAGTATTTATTTAATTAATTATTATCTAAATTGTGCCGAACTATTATTTTTTTAACCGTATTCGTAAAAATCTCATCTTCAAAATGTATAAAATTAGCTATAAGATGCTAAAGTTTTTTTGGAAGTTACCTACTTTTGTTTTTTTTACGTGGAAAAAATACATTACGGCTACTCGCCGGCCAAGAAGGTGAGGACTGGGTTGTTGTTGGTGGACTACCCGGCATCATAGAGGATACTGCCATTTTTTACGCTACTAACTGAAAAATCCACGATTACCCGCGTAGTCTTATTGAACGCCATGTGATCGCGTTCACACTCACCGTGACGGCAATATCCCCTCTATGAGAGTGGCCCGAGCAACTTAGAACACCCTTACGGCGTAGGCTTATAGTAAGTGAGAGACGTCGTCCTCCCCTCTCATCAAGTTGCGTTAGCGACATCGAACAAAGACCCTACAAACTCTGCAATAGACTGGCCGATGTTCAGTAATTTTGGTACATACCTCGGCGCAGGGGCATAAACACCACCCTTGGGATGGATATAACAAAGACTTACAGAACACCGCAATATTGATATTCTATTCCGCTATTATAAATGAAAAGATCCTGGTATCTAGAGTGGTTCAGGTTCGCCTGGAAGAAGCCTTTCGCTGTCTTTTCATTGCGACATGCTACAATAGGCGCCCGTGAGCATGCATCACTTGACGTAAATGGGGGAGAGCCAGATGCCTTGCCTCTTTTGTGGGGAGCTTTACCAGCACAGATCCCCAACTCTTGTCACGAAAGAAAACCGAGCTAGATTCATATGGTTCACCGTAAGACCCCTGTGCAGCTTCAACGGAGGTGATCCGCCATGCCACTCCGGAAACATACCATCTGCCTCAGAAAAGTTATGTCAGTTTTGACATTAAGTATGTACAGATTTTGTTGTATACGTAAGTGATGGAAGCATAGGTATTTAAGGGAATAATGTAAACAACTTTAGAATGTCAAATCCATTTGATAACAATATCAGTAAGCCGTGGTCTTTTCTTTTTTGTCGGATAGACCACTACAATGTAAAATTATTCATATATTAGTGTCAAGGTTGTTGTAATCAATCATTGTAAAATTTTTATGTAAGGATCAGGTATTAGAGATATGCGACAGAATAGATGATAGTTGAATAGTAGATCTTGCAATTATGTGACTTTATTGTAGAAATTAATAAACAACTTTCGTAATCCATTTTAATGAAATTTATTTCTTTCAGTAAATTTGGGATCATTAACATCAGGCTTCAGTCTTGGATGGCCATCACCAGTAATTGTGAAACTTCGTAACGGAACCGATACTCCTTTTTCCAGACCAATTACCGAGGAAGAGGGCTCATGGATCGTTTCAGCAGGATATTTGATTGCTATCTTTTGTATGTTAAATTCTATCATCATAATGACACCATGTTTACCTATATTGGTTTAGTCTAATAAAAGTTTATAGGTAGTCGATGGAAAGGTCATGACGTCTACATTCAGAATTTTAGTGGCCTTTTCATCAAAACATCATAGTTAAATAAATATGGCTGTCAAAAGCACGTAGACTTCCAAGTTTTTTGTACTAACTTTACTTTAAAATAGGCATCATGAACTGGATTGAGGGCCTTAGCACCCATAACAAAAGATATTAAAGTCTACTTTCAAAATCATAATATAATCCATAATTCAAAATGGGAGCCACAACAACCTGAGAAGTGGTAACTTAAAAAATCAACCGATTTGCATCAAATTTGGTACATACTCGTAGTGGCTATTGAGGTATATAGTGGCTATAGGTTATGGATTAATCACGAAGCAAGAGTTGAATTTGTAAAATTCAAGATGGCGAAAGTTCAGGTTTGTATTACAATTGTAAAATTCAAGAATGATTTAAAATTAATTCCGATTCGTATTCAGTGACTCTGAAAAGCCCCATATACTAAATTTGATGAAAATCGGTTGACATTTAAAAAGGTCGCTCGAATTGTAGACTTCAACACATTTTGATAGACTACTTGTAAGACTTTAATAGATTAACCCAATTTTTATAGGCATATGATCATTCGTTATAAAAGAATGACCCATATACATTTATTAGTTTCATTAGTACCGCAAACATATTTATCAAAATACTTATTTTTTAAGGAATGAGTGATAAAATATTATATGAATAGGCAATATTTTAAAAACATTGCAGAACCATGTCTGAGTAATGTTTTATTTATTTTATTTTATCGCTATTGATCTATTTACATTTGCCCCCAGCAAACCTTATAGGTGGGATACTTATAGATAAAATAGGCCGGAAGTCCTGTATTATTCTATTGTCAATACCAAAGTTATTTGCCGCTATCTGGACCATATTTGTGACTGAAGTATGGATGTTAATAATTTGCCGAGCTGTTATGTTGGTGTGTGATAGCTTAATTTTCGTTGTCATTCCAGTATATGCTTCAGAAATAGCCTCTGTAAGTATTATATAATAAAATTTAGCTTTAAGTATTAGTAAGTAGCTAATGAATAAAATGACAAATTGAAAGAGAAGAGTGTGTTACATAAGGATATTGAGAGTTTAAGTGAACAGTTTGTTGATAATATTTTAAAGTAAGGGCATGTGTTAAGACTGCAACAACTTAATGAAGATATAGGAAAAAGTAATAAAAAATCTGTATGCTAAAAGTTAAATCACCCAAAACCAGTCCGGGCTGATGTCGGGTTGAGTAACTGGATCAACCATCTAAAATTTATGAGTGTTGTATTGAAATAAACAGAATGGATAGAGTGAGAAACGAGAAGGTGAAAGGTACTAGGTGCTAAAGGTACTGATAACCTTGGTGATAGAAAACTTTTAACAAAAGCCTGAATCAATTTTACTTGTGAACCTTATAAAATTTTGTCTTTACAGAAAGATCACCGTGGATCCTTAGGCGCATTTTTACATACATTTTCATGTCTAGGAATAGTAATAATTCTATCTATTGGTCCTTTTCTGTCATATGCAGCACTAAATATTTTTATAGCAGTATTTATTGCGGTAACAACTTTACCTTTGATATATTTACCTGACAGCCCGGTCCATTTGTATTCCAAAGGTAATATATTTTTGTAGTATTAAGAGTTAATTGTATATTTATTAAGATTATTATTTAAGTTTTTTTTTACGTTTAAATATGATATTAAACTTTTCTTCTAGGACGAATAGATGATGCCATTAATATTTTATCCCTTGTCCGAGATTCCGATGTAATCGTTAATAAAGAGATAGAAGATTATAAATTATCATGCACCGAATACAATATTGACAAAAAAACTTTACTAAAAAATAGATTGTTTATAAAAGCACTGTTCTTAGGACTATTGCTATGCGCTGGCTCTAACATGATTGGTTATAATGCAGTCTCTCTCTATTTACAAACTATTTTGGAGTCAACCAAAACTAACGTGCGACCTGAGATTGCATCAGTTATAATTGGTTGTATACAATTATTTGCTGCTTCCTGCACTTCATTTATTATGAACAAATTTGGCAGACGTACTATATTGATTTCCTCCGTTTTTGGCATGGCTTGTGGTATGGTAAGTAGGTTTTATTTAATTGTTATATCTTTTTGTATATATTTTTTTCATATTCTTGACAACTTAATTTTATTAACTGAGAATTACTTTATAATTGTGTAATATTATTTCGATTTTAGGCATATAAAATTAAATATATATTATAATTAAACACATTATAAAATACAATTCACTATTTCAGATGGGTCTGGGAACTTATTTCAAGTTAATTGACACATATGGTTACATAGTCAGCGATTTCATGAACTACTTGCCTCTTATATCCTTGCTCCTCGTAATATTTTGTTATAGTGTTGGTGAGTAGTGTTTGCTAATCTAGACATATAAATAATTTTTGAACTTTTAATAAAAAAATTATTTTCAAAATTAAATTTGATCTCTATTTAATATATCTTTATGTATTTAGATTTTATTATAAAAAGAAAATAATTAAATAAAATTAAGTTTTTTTTTAGGTATTGGCAACCTTATGTTTATTGTAACAGCTGAAGTATTTGACGGACCAACTAGAGCGATCGGCTTTTCAGCCTGCCTTTTCGCCGGAGTTATATTATTATTTCTTTCATCCAAATTTTTTGCACAAATGACTTCAGTGCTTGGCCCGGTTATAACGTACTATTTGTTTGGCGGCATGTCTTTAATTCTTGGTGCTTTAATAACAGTTTTCATGCCTGAAACTAAAGGAAAAACATTCAACGAGATTCAAACTGAATTAGACGAAAAGCTGATACATATCCCGTTTCTAACAAAAATCAAAAGAAGATTCAAAGAAGAAAATCAACTATAAAACCTATTTTATAAGTTAATTTTATATTATTCATAATTAGATTATCTTATTAATTTGAATATTAATAATTACTTTAGTGTATAGTATGTATATTAAAAGAACGACGAAGGAGTATTTTATATTTATTACTATTTTTGGCCGGCGCTTTTACCTGTTCCAAATTATAAATATCTTAGATATAATTTCATTGTCGTCTTATCAGTAATACCAACCAAATTTGTAAGTTTTTGTGGTAAAAAAACATGATCAGAACTTCTTCTTGTCAGTCTTATTTTCCTGTAATATTTTTAAAAGTTCGGTAATATTTATTACTATTGATTAGTAAATTATCACGTTCATAAGATACAGGTAATTATTTAATTACATACGAAAATTCTAAATATTTGGTTATAATTGTTCCATTACTTTAATATTTTAAGGGATTCTTATATAGCTGAAATATTTGATAGTAATACTTTTGAGTGCCTGTTTTTGGTTTAATGCTTGATGTACTTATATAGCGTGAACGATAATAATTTGGAAAGTAATAAAATTACTTCAAATTTTGAAATAAACCTTTTGTCTAGACCTCAGCTCAACTACGTTCTAGACAGAGAGGAGAAAGTGTTAGCGATCACTCGTATATGTTCATAACAATGCATGTTTTTTTAAATCAAATTTGGACATATTTCTTTCTGCTTCTTAGTCGTCTCTCTACTTCATTTTCAGGATGTCACCTGGATATTCACCATTTACTCATTCCAAGTTCAAAGTTTACAGCATTGAATGAATTTCTGAAAACAAGTAAGTTCAATATTGTAACCTGTTATGGATTTGAATATCACCTGTTAGTTTAATTACATCAGTACTTGTCCCATGACCGGATTGGAGAAGGTTAAAGGGATGGTATTTTAATGAAGCTACTCAATTTATGATGAACAAGACGCTCAGATCTCTTAGATGAAAACGATAGAATAAATATAGGACTGTAATTGTAAAAGGTGATGTGGTGTAGTATTGGCATAAATTTTATATAACTGTTGGTATTTATGACATTATTAAAGACGGAAGTTATAAAGGGACCTACAAAGATAAGTATGGGAATGACAATCTTACGATAGACACAGTCAAATCCTACAGCATCGGATTTGATATTCATAATGTTCTTATTTCTAGAAATGACCTAAAAAGAAAAAAAGGAATATCAGTGGGTTGACAAGCAGTTTTTTTTATTGTTTTTACTTTAGTTACTTCATTAGTTGAATCAGTTAAATTGATTGAGATTGGATATTTTATATTTATCAAATTGGTAGGGTGTAAATATATTTTTTAGCACCTATCTACAAAAAAAAAATCAAAATACTATTTTACCGATTGAACTCTATACGAGTTAAATCCATAAAATAGTTTGGGTTTACATTTTAATTTTAACCGGAAGTTTTAAATATTGTTCGATAACCGTGTTCACGTCAGTAAGTCAGGTGATTCATTATTTACCTCCAAAGGTTTTTAGTTACCGGGTCTAGACTTAAATATGTACACAAAACGCACTGGCAGTTTCCTTGGGTCTTGTTATGTTACAAGTATAACTTTACAGCTTTCATGAGATGATCGAAGGTATTAGATAGAAGCCAACCATCAACTCTATTGCAATTAGCATGTTTTTTTAATTCAATATTTTAGCGAATTATTCATGGTATATATTTATCTCCTCGAGCAAGGATCTTTAGATTAACAAAACGTAGATAATGGCTGAGGTTGGTCTATTGCCTTACCCTCAAACGGGGGGTAACCGCCGGGGCGGCACGGTGAGTGCTAACGCGATCCCGTGTCGTCCCATTAAGGCGTTGAGGGCAACCGTTAGTTTTTTAGTCGGTGGTCTATTGCATGTTCAAACACTCCACATTTTAAAGTCGTTGACACTTTTGTACAGAAGCCGTATATACAAGATGAAACAATAAGTTATAACTCTTAAAGAAAATGGAGAAATTATCAAATAGGATACTTTGAAATGAAAGGGATTTAAGTTTCCCCTACCTTGTTGAGAAAATGAATACCGATAAATTTAAATTTATTGTTTAAAAATTAGGTGGCAGCCATATGTCTGATAATTTTTTTTGATATAACTTTAGTTTTTTAATTTGTTTATAAATTCCGTCTTGATAAAGTTAGAAAGTCGCCAGCCGCTCATCAATTTGTAATTTAAAACGTACCTCGCTAGCCATAACGCTTGTTAAGATTGTCTCAACAGCGCGATAGGTTCTCACTTAATGCAGATAAAAAATGTTTAAATTTAAATAATCGAATAGAAATATACCTAGTTAATTTGTGTTAAAATATATCCTGGGATAAAAAGTGATTATAATATTTATAATGAAGTTAAATTTGCCGCCGCATTCGTTAATTCGACAATACATCATAGTTACCACGGGTAAATATATATTTCTTTTATTTTAAAAGATGTAACTATGAATACAATATGTCTTATATATTTTTTTTGTTTGTACCTTAATAACATTGCACTCAAAAGTGTGTGTTTCTTAGGTCGTCGGTATAGGTAATTAATCACAATTTACTCGTCAGGATACTTAACAACAATTCTCCCTTTTTCGTTATTGTGACCTCTGTTTTGCTAATTGACAGAATAAATAAGTATTTGAAATAATTTGATCAAGAGCGGTTTAATTATTAAAATACATATTATTTACTTTATTATTTGTATTTACTAACACAGAAATCGTGATCCATACAAATGATATTCTTTTAATGCTTGTATATCGGTATTTCAGGCTACGAATATAATAGTTTTAATAATTTTATGAAATATAAATATTTACATTTAATATTTATTAATTTAATATTCTTGCAATCCTTTACCGTATAACATTATGAATTATCAGTTTAGATTACCAATAATTACGGTGTATTTATAACTTTAATACTCGTATATACATTTTTTGTGGCGTTAGTTTAACACGTGAGTCAACAGATGGTTTAAACTGCAGGAAAATTTGTAATTGGTTTCATTGGTTTCAAAAACATAATAATTTTTTTGGGGTATACATAAAATGTTTAAAGACAGCTATTATTTGTTTTGGGGGTAATTCAGGAGAATGTTACTGGCAACACAAATTACCAATAAACTATTTGAATGTAAATATTAATTATTATTAATATACTTAAAATACAACCTATAATTTTAGGACAAAAAGTCTGGTCTACTCTATTGTAATAATGTAAGAATTTCTAAACATCCAGACACCACAGAATCTTTTCAATTACCAGAATAAATAATATTATCAATAAAAGTATCTGCAGTGCCTGAAAATCAATTATTTTTACATATGATTTTTATGTGGCTTCGAAATGATGCCTGACGTCGAATTTCATCACCGCACAGGATGCCTCCTTTACCATCCATACCACCTGATTGCGCACCAGAAATTTCGTGCTCTACTTCTTCAATGTTTTAAGTATTATACCAAGTGTAAAAAAATATTTCTATAGAATATACGCTGACTGAAATGCATTGTTTTAGTTTTTTTTTTAGTTCACTTATTTAGATACCATTTACTAAGTACATTTACCTGATACCGTAGGTATTAAGCTTAAAAATGAGAACGGAGTACATGAACACAATCAAACGCCTGTACCATTTTACTACCGACTGGTGTGTGCTTATCAATATTCGTAATAAAATATAAAATAAAAATAATTATTATAAAAAAATGTTTGAGTACAACGATTCTACTACAACTATAAATTCCTAAACTGTTCTATCAAAAACTTTGTTGTTGTCTTTTAAACCAAGATCACATAAATTCGGGTCTGTAATATTACGAATATATATTTTTTTATTAATTGAAAAATAATATCTGGTGAGATAGCTAGACATAAAACGTAAAATTCAATTGCGGGTGGAATAAAAATGTATTTGCTTTTTAATTTTATCTAATGAGGTTAAAACTGCATTGCATCAAGGATCTAATTTAAACAACACGAAATAAACAAAATAATAGTCATTTCTGAAATTTTTATCTTTAAAATAGACATAATAAGCAATAAATAACATTATTATTATTATAATATATATAGGAAATACTATAGTACTAATTTACCGTTATAACAATAATTTGTATCTGCTTGACACCTGCCAAAAGATAATTATTATAAGGATATAGAATAAAGAAAACAAATAACAGCTAATACAGTATAACACACGAACATAAAAATTGTAGAAAAGTATTGTATGTATCCATATGGATTAAAAAAACAACGAAGTTACGTATACAAATGGAAAAATTTTATTAAAGAACTTATATCACAAAAACTACTTTAACTAATTTTAGAACGAAACATGAATATATAATGAATATATATCTAAATTTAAAGTAATTAAAATACAATAAGATATAATACAAGTGTATCATTAAATGATGCATACATTAACATATATGTATAATATTTCTATTACAATCGACTATCAAAACTACATAACGATGCGATGTCAGACTGAACGCAATATAATTGATGTCAGGGTCTTAACATTGTTAATTTTAACTAAAAAATTTCACCAGTTGGTATTTTACATGACAGAACTACACGACTTTTATATTAGATAAAATATAATGTAAATAATAACTTAAATATGTAAATAATGTCATTGTTACTATACCGCCATACGCCACAGGGCGTTTAAGAAGTTATAATAAATAGGATTTTGTGAATACTTTTACTAAATAAGATCCTTGACACTGACAATTACTTGAATGCCACTGGCAATAGACAAGCGAGGATATATACAAGTGACTACAGTTACCTTCAAAAGTTGTCAACAATGTTGAAGTAATAAATAAACTATTAAATCACCAGAAAACTTACAATATTATAACAAGGATTCGGAATTTAATGGTAGGTAGATAGGAAGGATAAACGCATGACGACTCTCCCAAGTTTCCCGTACAACTGCGATAAAAATAAATTTCAGTTAAATATATCCCCATATAAATAAAAACACCTGCAAAATGTAATGTATATGTTAGCCTACGAAATAACACAAATGACTCCATAATCTATAGAACTAAAATAAAATTATACTCGTAATACTTTATGGAAGAAAAGAGTCTACAAAAAGTCACACAAAGCAATACAAAAGCACATGACGACTCCAAATTTCAAAACAGGACAAATATTGAAATTATGCAACGTAAAGCATTTAATAAAGTGATAAAAACGAATTAACAGTATGCTATCAATTTATATTATCTGTTACTCAAAAAACACTTATATTATAATTATGAAAATTATTAAACATATTCGTAAATATTTATAGGAACTTAACAGTGAGCAGACATCCGATTTCTAAGAGAATACAAAATGTCAATCACTAATTTAGTTTCCATAATTAGCTATAACTAGTCTAAATATTATAAAAATTAAAACGACTATAAATATTTATATTTAAACATATCATCTTATATTATCTGGACGACTAGTCATAATTAAAATGAGACATAATTAAAAAGGATCCAATGCCAAAGATTATACAGAAAATACACTAAACAAGGTTTGTGATTAGGTTATACAAAAATTATATTAAACAAGTTAAGGTCAAACGGACCTTGGATTACAACAGACCGTTATTATGATATGGATCTCACTGAAGATACTTAACGGAAAATAACAAGGGATCTCTTATCTTCTATCATTTTAAATCGTGTGAAAATAAAATTTTATTATTGTTATATACTGTCTTACTTAAATTTTCTTTGTGTTTAAACCTTAATTGAGTTCTTACATTCATGTTTTAAAGTTTACACTCAGGCCGTTTTTAATAGAATCGGATTA
This sequence comes from Melinaea menophilus ssp. n. AW-2005, assembly GCA_918358695.1. Taxonomy (NCBI): domain Eukaryota; kingdom Metazoa; phylum Arthropoda; class Insecta; order Lepidoptera; family Nymphalidae; genus Melinaea; species Melinaea menophilus. The sequence goes on from OU911053.1 coordinate 9,073,350, forward strand.
GCAACTGAAGTTACCTTATATAACAATAAACCAACAGTTAGTTTTTTATATCGTTCTCACGCTTTTAGTCACTGGTACTGTTCTTTTTATTCACAAGTTCGCTAAACAGTTTTATATAACATATAACAGTTAACAAAGTTCATATCCACTGACCAAGACCGCGAGGTTATTTGGGACTATCCAGCAGCATAGACGAAGCCGTTTTTTTTTAAGGCTGCCCACTAAACAACCAACAGTTGCCCTCATCACTTTAGTGGGACTCCACGGGATCATTTGCGTTAAAATTATAGGAAAATCTTCCCTTTTAACCTCCGAATAATGTTACTGCCAGTAGAAAAACTGGTTTGGTTAGTTATCTACGTTATATACTCGTATATACGCAATGATAGACAGCCCTCTAAGGTTTGTGACTTCCCAATTTTAGAAACTTTGTTCTGTCAAATAAATGTCGAATCCAGTAAGAAACATATAAAGTAATAAATAACTTTAGTAGTCAAATTTCCCGATTGTTTATTTAGTTTTAGCCAATTTAGTTTTGTAAATACCATAACTAAAGTACTAAACAACTAGAACATTTCCAGCTAAAAATTAACCAAATAAGTTACAACAATTATGTAGTAAACAACAAAAGAACTAAATTACCGTAAGCAGCAATAAATTTATCTTTTCCTTCAATTACGAAAAAAATACTGTCATTAAAATAATTATCTATAACTTTACTTAGTTTTTACATTAAACTCTGAATTAACTAAACTTTAAAATATATTCTAACATTATTTTACATAAATAAACAAACTAATAATGTTAAATATTGTAAATATTTAATATTTTTAATAAGAATTAAGTAAATTGTAAATATAAATGCATACCTATTTGTTTCATAAAATATAAAACTAAATTAAAATTAATAGAATTAACTATGGCCTTGGTTCACCTTACTATGAACCTGCAATTGCGACTAGCAATTAAGAATGTGTTGAATACTTGATTGATACTTGATCCTTTTTACCGTATTCGTAGGTTTTATATTACTAACTTATTATTAAGTAGCCAATATCTATCTATATACACAATATCACAAATATGTGTGTGGTTTTCAGTTCCAAAATGATATTGATTCAGACAAATATAATTTTCATATTATAAAATATCATGTTGTAATTTTTGTGATTTACCGTTAAAATTACAATAAATTTCGGAGTGAATATTATGATAAGTAACTTTAGTGTCACTTATTATGTTAGGCGTTAATGTGTTTATGAACATATTGGAACCAATCTGTAACTCAATAAAATAAGAAAATATTATAATTAAAAGAAATAAATTCAATATATACGAGTACGATAAGAAAAAGGAGGCATGACATTAAGATTTAAACAAGGTCTAATTATATTTGAAAGAAATAAAATTGTTTTATTTTGATAACACAACTGTGAATAAATAAATTCATAACAATAAAAATTAAAAGAAATGCAAATCTATGAAACAACATTTTTTTTATTATGTTTTAATTATTAATAATAATTTTATTTTACTTGTTTTCTCTTATAATCAAGAAGCCTTGATGATGAGATTTTTCTAAAAATATAATAAGAAAAAATAAAAGTCATCCAATACTTTATTGTATAAAGTGAATAAAAGTACATTTTCTTACGAAATAAATTATTTTATCCTTTATGAAAATCTATTGTAACAAGGTAAAATCTGTATAATGATTCTTTCTTGCTATATGTTTACAATATTTTTTGCTATTTGTGCCACCGAACACAATAAAAGAGTAAAAAAATATTTTCTTTCATCACACTAATGCTATCGGCTAAGCTGTTTCGTTAGGTTATAGGTTATTACCGTGATTAACGTATAGGCTATTTTTTTAAAAAAACTTGGTGTATTAACATCATATCAAATCATCTGGTAAAAAACAAAACAATCCCCGAGAACCCCTCCCCGGCGAATAATTCTCGGATTTTGCTCGAGCTGCCCGTCATGTTTAGGGTGGGGCGAAGTATCACAGTTTGTGTTTTCTGTGGACAAACGACAGAAAATAGCGGCACACCGCTCCACTCTAGATGTGGATTTTTGCAACATTTGGGGATTTCACTCTAACCTAAACGTTTCACTACCAGCACCTTGTGACGGCGCAGTCGGCCTTATTGTTTTTGACGGCGGCGCAGATATCTGAACTTAACGAAATAGCGTACTTGTCATACCCCGGGTATAAACTAGAACATCATTTTATATCACACCCCGGGATATCTGTGGTCGTAATTAATTAGCTATCTTCACCTTCAGATTTTTGAAGCCTATCCATGCTCTGGCTGCTCGTAGACATGGATGATAACGTCAGAGTCTACGCGTGCCTCCAAAGGTCCCATAGTGATAATGCGGAAACGGATCAACCACGTTCAAGCGAAGATTGACGATCTAATTTCACAGACTTCCTCCGCCGAAATCGGTTTCCTCGGGGACTTCAACGCACACAATAGCGATTGGCTATTGGGTCACGTGCTATAGACTACGCGGAGACATGTATGTTTAACTTTGCTCTGGCAAATGGTCTGTCCCAGCTGGTAAAGACGCACACGTCTATGTGACATGGACATGGCCACATACCCCCTATGTTGGATCTGCTTCTGACTAAACATCCAGGAAAGTACCAGGTTAAGCTCCCTTAGATTTCTCTGAGCACTGTCTGGTACGGAGTGTAGTGCCCACTCAACGTCCAACTCGCACAAGACCAAGGACCTGTCGGGTTTGGCACTACAAGTCAGCGGATTGGGATGGAATGCGGACTTTTTTGCATTTTATCATGGGGGCCGTCTTGTTTCACTTCCAATGATCCCAGTGACTGCCCCGCGGCTGTAGCTGATGTGGTACTACAGGGCACGGAACTATTTGTGCCAAGCTCTGTAGTACTACTTGGTGGCAGATTGCGTCTTATCAGCTTGGGCCAATGCGTTCGTTACTAAGGATCTGAACTCTGGAGTTCTGAAGAGGAAATATAACCTTGCCTCCAGATTCTTCAAACGGCAAATCGCTAGAGGAAAGTTCAAGAATGCCGTCAAAATTGGGGATCAGCTGGCAAAGTACCAGCCTGGCATGCGCAAGTTCTGGGCGTTTGGTAAGGCCACTCTGGGCAACTTTAGTATGGGGAATGACTCTCTGGCCCACACAGGAAAAGAGAAAGCCGATCTCTTGGGCACTCTTTTTGCCTCCAACGCGATTTTGGACGACCAAGGGAAGACACCGCCTGTCATCTCGCGGTGTCAGAGCACAATGCCAAAAATAAATTTTTGGCAAAAAACTATCACGCAGTCTCTATTTTCCTAGGACGTTCATAAGTCGAGTTGGCTGAATGGTATTTCTCCATTGGTGCTACGTACGTGTGCCCCTGAGTTGAATCCAGTGCTAACTCGTCTATTTTGGTACTCCTACCTTAAAGGCGTAGTCCTGGTCTCATGAAAGTGTGTCCATCCTTGTCCATCCGATCCCTAAAAAAGGTCATAACTCGGACCCAGCTAACTAGAGATCTATCACCATTACCTCTGTTCTCTTCGAAATATTGGAGAACAATATTAACCGACAACTTCTAACGTACCTCGAAGATCACCAGTTGATCTATGACCGCCAATATGGCTTTCGCTGTAATCGATCAGCTGGTGATCTTCTTTTATACCTTACGTACCGTTGGACAGCGGTTATTGAAAGAAAGAGAGAGGGTCTGGCAGTCTGGATATGGCAAAATTCTTCGATCGTGTATGGCACAAGGGACTTTTTTCGAAGCTTTCTTTCTAACAATTTTCCGAGAGTTTATGTAAGAAGATCACCAGCTTTCTCACTGGGCGGAGCATACAGGTCGTTCTCGATGGTTTTTGCTCAAACCCCAAGCCCGTGAACGCTTGTGTACCCCATGGCTGCGTGCTATCCCCAACTCTCTTCCTTCTGTTCATCAATGATATGTTGGATATTTCCAACATATATTGTTATGCGGATGACAGCACTGGTGACGCGATATAGTCCGGCCGTGCCGGACTTTCTCGGGAAAATATCGACGAGTGCTAAAAGAAACTTGTGTCTTCCTGAGATCTCCCTGGGCATGGTCTCTGAGTAGGGTGAACTGAACCACGTTCAGTTCAATCCCTCAGAAACACAAGTTTGCGCGTTTACCACTAAGAAAACCCCATTTGTTGTATCACCACTCTTCGAGAGCACTCCTTTCAATGTCACGCCAAGTAGCAGAATACTGGGTCCCGACATTTTGAGTGATTGTCAGTTTCGTGGTCGTCTGGAGAGCAAAGCCAAGTTGGCCTCGTTAAAATTGGAAGTGATCAATACAGCGAGGCAGTATTTTAAGCCTGGCCAAGGAATTGCCCTCTATAAGGCACAGGTACGGCCACACACACGATATTGGTACCTTAAAAAAAACGCGTACACTCCTAGTTCCAAGGCCGGTAGCGTTCTTTTGTATCTTCGGATGTTGCAAGAGTTCATGGGTTGCGGTGATTGCGGTGACCCGCAAGCCCGTGTGTCCTCCTCTAACATAAAAAAAAGAAAGTAAAAACATAAAATAAAAATATTATTTCGTAAAAATATCACCACTCAATTATTATTAAGATAATTCTTAAGATAAGCATTATTAATTTTATGTCAAAAGCTCAAGTCTTACAATTACAAAAACATAACCATATTCTGTTTTCAAATACACAAGTGATTACCGATATTGATTCAAAGTGGATAAGATACAAATAAACAAATAAATTGACTCTCTCCTACTTTTATAGAAATATAAATTCTGACAGAATAATAACCATCCTTTTATTCTTACTTCCAGTAAATTTTGGAGCAATAACAACAGGTCTAAGTCTGGGCTGGTCATCACCAGCTATCGTGAAACTTCAAAATGGAACCGACATTCCCTTAGCCAGACCCATAACTGAGGAAGAGGGCTCTTGGGTTGTCTCAGTGGGATATTTATTCGGTATCGGAAGTAAGTGAGTTATCTTAGAAAAGCTTGTATTGAAGGTATTTTAAATTTTTTTTTTATTCAATATGTTTGTGATTTATATTGTTTTTATATATTCCATAATTGCAGCAAGTTTCCTGGGCGGTGTGCTTATGGATAGCATAGGTCGGAAGAACTGCGTGTTTTTAATATCCTTACCTAAAATAATTTTCTCAATATGGACCATATTTGTGTCGGAAGTATGGATGTTAATTTTATGCAGGGTGGTCATGGTCGTGTGTGATTTGTTTGTTCTTGTTGTTGTGCCGGTATATACGTCGGAAATAGCGTGTGTAAGTACTTTAAAATCACGGTAAAACTTTCTGAGATAAAAAAAATACTTAGATAAAAAATCTTTAGGGATAGAGGTTTAAAAAATTAAAAGTTATCAATAGAAAAAAAATCTTTTACTATCTTGATATGAGACAAATTTTATAATAAATCCGTTATTTAAATATTTATCTAACCTCTTTGTTTTAGAAAGAGCACCGCGGATCTTTAGGCACATTCGTTCAAGTCTTTGCATGTCTAGGAATAGTAATATCTCTTTCTATAGGTCCCTTTCTTTCATATGCAGTATTCAATACATTTATAGCAGTTATAACAGCAGCAACATCTTTACCGCTGCTACTCTTACCTGAAAGCCCCTTTCATTTATTTTCTAAAGGTATGGTATTTGTGTGCTATTACATTTATTTTAGATTACATTTATTTTAGATATACATATACATATCAAATATATTTAAAATCATTTAACAGCAATGAAAAGATGGAATATGTATTTTTATTAGTTTAAATTGAAGATCAATAAAATAAATTATTAAGAATCTTATTCATCTCGTAGATTAAAACAAAGGTTATATCTTTATATACCCATATTACAGTCACAAATTATTATTGCTGTGAAGCTAAATGTGAATATGTATGATTAGAGAACATAAGGCTATATGTCAAAATTCTATTTCAGGTAATAAAGACGAAGCTAAAAAGATCCTTTCTAAATTACGAGAATCAGATGTAATAGTCCAAGAAGAGCTTGAAGAATACGAAATGTACAAGAAAACTAAAATTGATAAATTAGCATTAATAAAAAATAAATTATTCTTAAAATCACTATCATTGGGGATTTTAATCTGCATTGGATCAATCTTGACGGGCTATAATGCGGTAGCACAGTACTTACAGACGATTTTGGAATCTACGCACACTAGCGTTAGTCCAGAAATTGCATCTGTTGTTATTGGTTGTATTCAATTATTTGCGTCTTTTCTTACCTCCCTGATGACGGATAAATTCGGAAGAAGACCTATTTTGATATACTCACTTATTGGTATGGTACTCGGTATGGTAAGTATGTTTATATTAAAAAATTTATACGATGTACTAAGATTTAAAATTTAATTATATCTATAATTTAATCATTCAATAACATAGGTATAGAAAGTTATTTTTAATATATACGAGATTAACAATGTCTCCCGGTTTCATATGCGTAGATACTAAACTCGTGGTAGTGCGAAGTCTACTACGTCGGACTATAAATTAATTTTTCTTAACATAAAAATTTATTTGACTTAATTTTTAGTCTTCAATTACTTCCTTTAAGATTCTTGATACAAACTTACATTTCTAATCTAATCTTTATACAGATTTAACTTCACTGTTATTATATGTCTAATACATTTTGAATTCGTAACATCATGATTTTAAATGATTTAAACCTAAAAAGTACAGCGGGAGTTAAAATGTGGAATGTGCAGTCTTACCTTCACTCAAAAGAGTTGCAGCAATTTCTGACTAAGCTGCTGCTATTTCTATTTTGTCTGTCTGTCTTATCTTAGCAAGAATCAAATTAGCGAGAAATATTATGCCTGTACCCCACAGAACGTCTGAACAAAAAAAAATCACCCTGTTGTGGTCTAGAATGTCTAGAATTGTGTCAAAAGCATGTTTTTTATTGTAGCATGCCGCATTATTTTATTATTGCATTTTTTTCTGTTGATACACATTTTTAAATTCGTTATATCTTTTGAATGGAATGTCAGGTTATAATAATTAAAAAAATATTTTACAGGTATTAAAACGATCTTTAATAAAATAATTTATTGGATAAGGATTTATGCAGAGGTATGACTAGTATGGTTTGATTATAGTTACCACTTTTATCAACTTTTAAAATGTAAAATAAGTTGTTATAGTGGCATAATTGCAGTAGTTCGATATATTATATTGCGGACTTTCTTCTAGAAATTAATATGTTCCATAACACTGTAGAAATTTATCTGTTCTATCATCAATACTTTCCGCAACGAACGCCATGACAAATTTTTTATAACCAATTTTTGCACACCTTGGGTAACATTATTGCATTTTTAGTACCGATCCCTATTTTTTTGAAAATGTAATATAGCTTATATCGCTCAGTGAAGATGCCGTTTTAAGATCCGTTAAAGAATTTTTTAAATCAATTCAGCACTTTTTGCGTGAAAAGATTACAAACATACATATAAAAACAGAAATGTTTTTTTTTATAATATCAGTATGATAAAGATTGTAGGTGCCTCTCAAATGAATCAAAATCAAACCATGATATTTATTAAAACAGTTGGGACGAAGTAAAATTGAAAAGAGAAAAGTTAAAAGCACGCAAAAACGACCAACAGTATATTAAAGTTCCAAAATGTCAACATATAACCATTATTTATTCATAATTTTTTTAAAGTTTAATAAAATAAAAACTATAATTTATTTTTAAAAAATGTATTTTTGTGAAATATTTATCGAACTAGTAAACATCAGTTGCCGTTTCTAATAAACAAAGAGCTATAAAAATAAAGACAGTGTGCTTAAAAATTGTTTGAGCTCTAAACTATCGAGGCAATGAGTCTATTGTCATATTTTATTTATGTCTTATTACGTATGACGTTGCAAATTAGAAACCTCTGCAGACATACACATTATATAATTACATTATACAGACTTACATTTACATCTTTATCTCTAACCTAACCATATATTACTTTATTCTGCTTGATGCTTGACGATATTCCTAAATACCTTGTTGTTGTTGCAGTTGGGACTTGGTACTTTCTTCAAACTGAAAGAAACGGACGGCTACATCGCGACTAGTATCATGAACTACCTGCCCATCATATCCTTGATTCTAGTCATATTCTGTTATAGTATTGGTATGAAGCGTTACTACTATTAGTATCTTATAACCCGGTTCTGTATACTCGTATGTACATCAAATACTTTATAATAGTATTATTTACGAGGATTTTTATCATTTTTATCATAAAGTCATAGTCATAGTCGTCATAGTCGTCCGCCCATGAAGCTTAATAAAAACAATAAACACGGTAAGTATCCCGTAAATAATTGTATTAGTAAATAAAATTTTATTTATTTGCAGGAATTGGCACCTTATTATGGCTTGTAACAGCAGAATTATTCGATGGACCCACTCGCGCGATCGGTTATTCAATCAGCATGATAATGTCTGCAATAGTAACCTTCCTAACTTTAAAATACTTTCCACAGATGAGTACAGCGCTTGGGGCTGATGGAACATATTGGTTTTTTAGCGTTATGGCTTTATTAGTTCTTATTCTAATAGCACTTTTCTTACCCGAAACAAAGGGCAAAACATTTAATGAAATTCAAGATGCGTTGCGGGAGAGGAGTATTCAGTTTTAAAGTATAAAAAACACATGTTAGCCAATTTTAGGTATAAATGCAATACAACACAATCTATTTATATAATATATCTTAAAGTGATTTAAATATGTGAATTAAATTTATCCATAACCAATATGGTGTGTACAAATTATATTATTAAATATTTATTTGTATTACTAATTTGTATTCACTGTGGTAAAAACTAATATACAGAGTGACCATTAAGACGAATCTATTACTGAAGGAATGCTTAACTGTAAGAGGATATAAAGGTTTATAAAGAATTTTATAATACTTTTGGAATTAAAAAAAAAACACAAAAAGGTGTGTGTTAAAAAAATATATATTTTTTTTAATGTTCTAAATCTTTAAAGCTAACAGAATGAGTACGTGGAATTGTAGGTAATAACAATATAGCAAAATATACTTTTTTAATAAAAAACTACAAATCTACATATTTAAAAATTGGTTGGATAAATTAAAAGAAAAATAATCTCAACAAATTGTTTAATTGCACACCTCGAGTAAAAAATTGAATTATTTTATTATATTTAGCTATAATGTCACCATAAACGGAATATCTCTTAAAAAATCGTTCACGTATCGATTATATATGTATATAACCGATAAAGCTTTGCGTGAACGTAAATTTCGGAATCTACGAGGTCACTAACCGGATCAATCATAATATGCTTCTAGGATTACGTTTTGTAATTCAAATATATAATTCTAAATGAGGTCTTATACACAAAGAGTATATGTATATCATAATTTTTTTTTATTTTTTTTTTATTTTAATTTCACGCCATATACCTTGCGGGGTAGCCAGAGACGACTAAGCGCCTAACGCTACGGTCCCTGCATACCCCTTCCGCCTCGGACACAGACATCAACCTCTTTATACATGCACTCCGGGGGGTCCTCATGTTTTTTATGTGACCTTTCCCCAGCACTAGGATCCGCCAACCGTTCTCGGCGGGTGTTGAGCTGAGCCCCTCTCCTCTCGTCTATATAGCAACAGGAAATATCGATTTATTAGGACTAACTGTCACCTTCTAGCTCAGCACATTGCTCGCACGCGCAGGGCAGCTCTAATGTATTGTCTATGGTAGGAGTGATTTTTATTTGATAACTTTTAAATGGCTAAACATTTTTTCAATCTGTTTTCTCTATAACATCCGTAGTTCGGCTCAAACAAATATAAGAAAATTTTTAGCTAATTATCTCGTCGCATTCTGGAGACAATTAAATACAAAAAAGGTCTCCCAAATGGTTAAGAGCTTCTCTTACGCTCAGCTCAATCATAGATACTGTGTTTTCGAAGGTCACTCGAGGTCTACCCCTGTCTCTCTTACCGCTCACTTTTCCTATATAAATCTGTTTTAACATTCTTTCATCACTCATTTGTTCGACGTGCCCAAACCACCTGAGCACGTTCTTCTTAATTCTCACCGTGACATCTTCGCTAGTACCTGCCTCTGTGTGGATCTTTTCATTGCGGATTCGGTCAGCTAAACTGACTCCGCATATTCTGCGAAGAGATCGCATCTCCACAGCATTCATCTTTTTTACATTCTTCTTTTGTGTTACCCACGTTTGGCTGCCGTATAACAGCGTCGGTAGCAAAACTGCAATGTGTACAGCTAAACGTGTAGCTATACTGACGTTTCGTCGTTCAACAATGCAGCCAAAGCATCATTAACTTTGTTACTGGCAGCAATACGCCTTTTCTCATCTATTTCGTAACTTCCGTCTGTGCTAAACATACTTCCCAAATATACCACTTCAAGCACTTGTTTCAAATAACAGAACCTTCGTCTTATTTGTATTCAGGTTTAGAACATTATTTTCAAACCCATCTTTCAGAGTGGTGACCAATGCCTGCAAATTGCATTTTGATGATGCAATGAGTACTGCATCATCTGCATATAGCAAGCAATTCCAAACCAGGGCTACATGCCACCTCCTACTCGCACACACGCTGAATAATTTCTGTAAAGAGACTCTACAGCCTGTAGCAAGGACCCGCTCACATTGTATCGGGGCAGTATCTTCCATAATTTCTTTCTCACAACCCTGTCAAACACTTGTTCCAAATCCACAAAAGCACAGAAAACCTTTTGGTTTAGGGCCAAAAACTTTTCCGTGATCATGCGGAGGGTAAAAATCTGATGTATTCACCCTGTTCCAGGTCTAAAACCTCCTCGGGCGTCCCACAACAGCCTTTCAGATCTCTCTTGCATTTTTGTCGCTCATATTTTAGCATAACTTTTACCGCCCAAGTCAATCAAACTGATAGCCCTATAACTTGCACAGTCTATCTACGAACCTTTGCCTTTATACAAAGGTACGATGACTGCACCTCGCCCGTCGTCTGGGACCTCCCCCGATTTCCAGCATAAATTGCACAAAAACCAGAACAAGTCCAAAACGCGTGCTCCACCATATTTGACTATCTCGGCAGTAACTTCATCTGCTCCCGCAGTCGTACCACATTTCAGACTTCGAATCGCGCTCTCTACTTCTTCACCATCGGCTAGATCTGGACTCAGCATTTCGCGGGTACTCAAGGCTGAGGCGTCCTCACATTCATACGTCTTCTTGTAAAATTCCCCCTACCGCTGCAAAACGTGTGCTTGCTCTGTTAAAATTTTACCGCTCTTCGAAAGCAGCCCTTTCATTCTACAAGTTACCGAACAACCCCGGGAATCACTAACTTCTCGCCAGAAAAGCTTCGTGTTTTCCCGGAAGTTGTCCATCAACCTTTGATCACTTCCTCTCTCAGAATTTTCACGCTTACTCTTTATAAGTGCTTTCGTTTGGTGCTTTTGCAGTTTGTACTCTCTTTTTCTTATCTCTCTCATACTTTTATCCTTACCCGAGGCTTTATAATTCAGTCATGCGTTCTTCTTTAACTCTACAGCGTCTTTCACTTCGTCATCCCACCATTCATTGCGCTTTTTACTAAAATATATTTTCCTTTTACCACATACTTCTGTCGCTACTTCCACTATACCATTTCTAAGGTTCTGCCACCATACTTCAAAACTTTCATTTCCAGAATCACAGCTTTCAAGCTTCTTTGAAACCCTTTCTTGATATTCCTCTTTGAACGGTGGATCTTGAAGCTTCCAGCTTCTTATGCAATAATTCGACCCCAAGCAGGGACACGTCGTGCGGCTGCGCCAATCTCCAAACAGACTTCTTATTCTGGCAATGACTAGATAATGTCCGTTCCCAGATGAGCACCCCTAAACACTCGCGTGTCCATAACTTGACTTCGAATAAATCAAACAAACTTCTTTCTTCCGCTCGATCTCATGTGTACATGTGATTTTTTTTGTCATCAAACGTTGTGTTTGCCACAATCAATTTTCTCTCCTTACGAAATTCCAAAATAAGCTTGCCAGCCTCATTTACTATCTTATCACCGTACTTACCTAGCACGCTTTCGAAACCACTTCGTGCGGTTCCAACCCATCCATTAATATCTCCACATACGATCAACTTTTCATTACCACTGATACTACTTAGAACATCCCTGACACTCTCCCATAACTTCTTGAGCTCGCTCACTGGTAGGAGGATACTGGAGGATACTGGTGCATAAACGACTAACAAGAATACTCTTGTTATCGCCAGCTTTAAGCGTACCCAAAGAAGCTTCGGTTGATGGCATTGTATTCTACCAGTGCATTAACCATTCGAGAGGACAACAACACGCCTACACCTTGGCAACCTCACTCATCCTCTGGAACTCCAGCCCGGAAAGCGACCCGGTTGCCAGGCAAATCGGTCGCATCATTGTCTTTTCGCTTGGTTTCAGACACAAAAATGACATCCAGATCTTTGTCATCCATCACATCTAATAATTCATTTATCTTCTGTTCCATTCCTCTTCTTCCACGTAGCTATTTGTAGCTCCGTCCTTCACCTCTCGCCGTACAGAAGATGGCGTGTTGGTTGGCGGTCTGCAACGCCATATATAACATTTATTAATATTACATACGCCGTAACATTTGTGGTCGCGAACTTGACCATCAATTTAAAATCTGTTTCTATACCTACTGAAGTGTTGCAAAACTAGGTGACTAGAAAAAAGAATGTTATTATTTGTTTTCTTAAAAAGTAGAAACTTGATATTCATTTCAATAGTTTTATATAATTTCATTTTGTTTGCATTGAGCCTATTAGTTAAATACAATTTCTTTTGAATTGATACTACCAAACCTATATATATCGTTTATCGGTCTATCAATCTCTATCTGCTGTACCGTAATGATGAACATGCAACATGATATCTTGATTAAATTAAGACATATAACATTGACATGTATGTATGTTCTTGGAAGACTTATAAACCAGCTGCCATTCTTTATTCTATAAACATGGTCAAACTTGCGCAATCTGAAAATAAGATAAATGCACGAGTTTTGAAGACGATGAAATATATAAAGCAGATCCTGGTTAGCATCCAAGTGGCAAACGTCAGAATACTTGAGAAAGGAAGATCAAGAGAGATTGAGCTAGCAAAATTTCAGTATTCAAAGTATTCTGCAGACGCTTGAAATAGTGGATTGGCTAAAGCATGTTTTAAATATTATCTGTTTGTCTTTCAAACCGAAATTTTTTATTTTATCAGAAAAATGAATCATTGTATTATTGTATACGCATTAAAGACTTGATTATTTTTTTACCTTATCACAAAAATATTAGATGCCGAATGACTTTTTATTAATAGGTAAAAGGAGATAAGGGACGTAACTAGTCAAACTAGTTAATCACGGGTTGAGATATGTTAAGGCTGTGAATAAGCAATACATCAAAAGTTACGTAATTAAAAGCATTGCTAAAATCCAGAATAACAATTATGGTAACTATAGATATCCATAGCAAACCTGTTGTCTTCAGTAACTTTCAGCAAAGCTGTTTCTGTACTATGTGAACTGCGGCAACCTAATTGAAAAGGGCTAAGAAGTTTGTTATGATTCAGGTAGTCAACGCTAGTGACAGCTTTTGTTATTTGATTGGCGTAATTTATTATCTTAATATATTTTAAAGTGCAGATATAGACGTTTTTAATTTTAAATTATAATTTTTGGTGTATTGCAATCAACACGTTAACAGTGCTTATTATTTTCTACGTGGAACAGTGTTACGTTTATATACCCACGTATATCACTTTTTATTGTACTTTCTTGAGTGCTACATCTATAATTCTAGTGCTACATCTGGACAAAAAATAATGCTAAGTGTGTAGTTAAAAAATTATTAAATTGGATCCATAACACCGTTAATCCTAAGAATTTTATTTACGAATAAATACTCGTTTGCGTAAAGGGCCATCTGTTATCTATTTTCAACATTTCTACGCTTGTATAAAAATGGGTCATAAGTACAATCAATGCAGAAAGTTTATCAGAGCAACAGAGGGCGCTAAGTGTTCAAACTATTTACTGCGATATCATCGAGCTTGTTTGAATATTAGCCCAGATACATGCATATCTGCTAAGTGGCAATGTCAGGACGTAAATTAATTAAAAGCACTAATCTTTGTACTCCAGTCAAAATGCCGGAAGAGAGCACTTCTTTGGTGGCGGGGGAAGCTGTTGGTGAAGATTTATTAAGAAATGATCCTCCACTCAACTCTTATATATGAAATTCGTATGTTAAGACAAGAGATGGTTGCGGTTTTCAGGGAAATGAATTCTTTTAGGGACAGACTTTTACATCTTAATACGACTGTTGCTGATTTCGATTCGATTGAGTTAGTTCGGTGGAAGATAGGGGGCAGCTATAGAAATGATGGTCATAAAACTGTTTCTCCCATAGACTTAACGTTATCAAAACCTCCGCGCGCTTGCCGATCGTCAACATAGAAATACGCTTTTAAGCAACATCACAAAAAAACTACTCAATAATATATATATACATATATATAATTGAGCGAAGCAGGCGAAGCGAACGGAGCGCTTTCTGTGAGACTTTTTGCATCCCATGTCCGGGGTTGGCATGGAAACGGTTTTACCGATCTCCATGAAATTTTGCACATTTATAGCGCTGGTTATTACTATGGTTTATAAAAAAATGTGAAAAAAAGCTCATGTTGTCGAGGAATAATCATCAAAAAATTACAGTCCCTATGGGACTTCAATGTAAAAAAATTTCGCTATTCGATATTTGATTATTCTATATTTTTTGCCTGTCGGTTTTAGCTTTGAACACTAAATTGGTAATGGGTTACTCGCTTCGGTCAATTCGCCGAACTCTACCGAGATTTCGCGAGAGCTTATCACGGTAAAATTTTATATATTTTTTTTAAAACAACAAGGCTGTATCTTTTTACAAAATTAAGAATCCACATATATATATATATATATATATATATATATATATATATATATATATATATATATATATATTTATATATTTAATTGAATAAAAATTGTAAAAGAACGATACTTTAGAAAGATATAAAATGTTTATTCCAATTTTTATATCTTATTACATACGATTTCTATATGGAGTAACTTGAATATGGAAAAGTCATAATAAAGGAGCATTATTTTATAATTTACAATCTATATATGGGTTATTTTATTTACTTTACGTACCCTAAGTTATAAAATAAATATTAATTTGAATATAAAATTCATTCCCATTTTATACTTTATAATTAATAAGATTTATCAGTAAATAACGTCATTTTTTTTCTTATATGTTATTGTACTGGTCTTAAGTCGTCTTTGTATAAAAAAAAAATTGTTTTTAATGGTAGTCACTTTAATTAATAAAAGTATGATATCTAGTAAAATAGCAGGAATCAAGTTTAATTTATTACTAGTTGTTGCCAGCGACTTTACCTGCTTCTCCTTCTCTCAAACTCAATTCCCTTAAATAAATAACTTAGACATTTTTGTATTACCATTATTATCCAACCAATTTTTAAGATTTTTTTTGGTATAAACCTTGATAAAATCTTCTTTACAATGTCAAAGAATTACTTTTCAGTACTTTTAAATGTTTATTATTATTGATTATTTAATAATAACGACCATAAGATACAAGCTATAATTAAAATAAAAATGTTAATAGAATAATTGACTAATATTTATTCAAACACAAAAAATCTAAATGTTTCGGTTATATTTTTAACTATTTATTAACACTAATGTAACTTATTAAAGGAATATTTATATACTTATAATATTGGAAGTAACAATTATTTGTGCCCATTTTTGGTATTGATGCTTGAAGATTTTTGTAAGATTTTTGAATTTTAAAGTAAACACTGCTGTTTTTCTAAAAGTTAAATTTATTTTTTTCTTTTTAATAGTCTCTTTATCTTCTAGATGTACTTATATTTAAATATTGAAATTTATATTGTTATCTAATGTTGTTTAGTCACTTAGAAATTCAGGGCTTAATACATCCTTTTTCTCGAAGTCTTTTTCCAAAGAAACAACAATGAAATAACTGCGGTCAAAAGTAAAATTCATTTCGCCTCTGATTTTTTGAGACCGCTCCGTGAACAACATTCTTTTAATAACAAAATTCGTAGTATTCGTGAACACTGGATTGAGGTACTGAAAACTTTCGAAATTGCAGCTCGCAATCGGCTCGCTCGACCGAGATAGGACTATCCTCTTGCAGAAAATCGACGTTTTGTAATTAAGTCGATATGGTTAAGTACCATCAGTGAGTGAGAGAATTCGGAAGCCCAACCCTCTCCCCTCGCTAAGTATGAAAGCGATGCATCAGAAAAGTATATTCCAGATAGGTAGCGGAAGCCTGAGAACCTCTTCCATTCCTCTCCTCTCCAGATATCTCTGTTTATTGTCTGGTATGCAGTCTAGTGTCCATTAAACTTCCGGCTCGAACAAGAATGGCGACCCGATGCGTTGGCACTGCAATTTAGCCGATTGGGATGATTTGCTGTTCCTTTGCATCCTACCCATGGGGACCAGTTTGTTTCCCTTCCAAAAATCTCAGTGACTGCGCTGCGGCTGTAGCTGATGTGATAGTACAGGACATGGAATTTTTAGTACCAAACTCTGTGATATCATTTGGTGGCAGTTCGCGGCCGAGATTGGATGCGTCTGTCAGGGCTGCAGCAACTGGTAAATATAAGGCATATCAAGCTTGAGCTAATGCATTAGTCATCGCGATAGCTTTACACGCGCAAATTTTGGCCGCTTTTTTGTCTCAAAGTAGATTTTTAACGACCAAGGGAAAATACCGTCTATCATCCCCCCAAAGTTCATTGCCAGAAATAATTTTTCGGCAAAATCGATAGTCTCTATTTTCCTTAGACGTTGATAAATCGAGTGGGCCGGACTGCAATTCTTCATTAGTGCTACGAATATGTACCCCTGATTTGACTCCAGTGCTAACGTGTCTATTTCATCAATTGTACCTTAAAGGCGTAGTCCCGGTATCATGGAAGTGTAAACTGATCCCTAAAGAAGCTGATAGCTCGAGCCGAGCTAACTACAGACTTATCTCCATTACCTATTTTCTCTCTAAAGTAATGGAGAGCATCATCAATCAACGGGTTCTAACATACCTAGAGGATCACCAGTTGAACAATGACCGGCAATATGGCTTTCGGCATGGTCGATCGGCAGATGATCTTCTATTATGTCTTACGAACCGTTGGGCAGCGGTTATTGAAAGCAAGGGAGAGGGTCTGTCAGTTAGTCTGGATATGGAAAAAGTCTTCGATAGTGTAGGGCTTCGATAGGGCTTCTTTCTAAGCTCCCTATAGGGTTCCCGAAAGTTTATGCAACTGGATCACCAGTTTTCTCACTGGGCGAAACATACATGTCGTTCTCGACGGGTTTTGTTCGGACCCCAAGTCCGTAAATGCTGGTGTACCCCAAGGCTACGTGCTATAACCAATTCTATTTCTTCTGCACATCAATTATATATTGGATATTACTAAAATACATTGTTATGGGGATGACAGCACCGAGGAGGCGGTATATCTCACAGTGGGCTAAACTGAACCACATTCAATGCAATCCCCTAAAGACACAAGTGTATGTCTTTTGCCATTAAGAAAACCCCATATGTCATATCACCGCTCTTCGAGAGAACTCCTGTCAATGCCTCTCCAATTTGTCGTTTTCGTGGTCATCTGGAGAGCAAGACCTAGTTGTTCTCGATGAAATTGGGAGTGGTCTATAGAGCGAGTTGGTATTTCATTCTAGGCTTGCACTTTATAAGGTGTAGGGCAGTAAGATTCGAACGATCTTGATTTCTTCTAGTTATTTTTTAAATTATTTATTATATGTATTACAGTAATATATAATCACTGTAATATGGTAGGTAATTAGTCACGAGGCTGTCGATTTTATGCAATTTGAAGAAAGGCATGCTGACAATAACATTCGAAACGGTTGACTTCGAGTGGATAGGACGTGGTCACAGTGTAGGAATATAATTTTTTAATTAATGTATTTTACATAAAAAAAATTTATGTTATATTATTGTTTGGGATTTATTTCACTGTCTCAAAATGCAAATGAAAGTAAATGTTTCCGAAGCCGTGATTCGACAGTATATTATAATTGTGATTGGTATATATGTTTTTGTATTTTTATATTTTTTTATATTTATTTTTTACATAATATTTGTATTTTAGGTAAGTGTAACTTTCTAATGTTCCTAGCTTTATCCTGTGGCTTTATCTATATCGACTATTTTAATTGCATCATTTGCCATATTTATTTTAAAGTAAACGTAAATAAATCTGTGCCTTACTATTTGTAGTTTAGGGTATATATTTTTAAAATGTGTGTTGAAATTAAGATATTTTATTATCATTTCTACCCTTGTTAGATACCAGGGATTGTTTCCGTGATTTCCGTTTTATCTGTCCGTCCCTTTATATAGCTTCTTAGACCTCAAGTTTTGACCGATATTAAAAAGATTATAAGAAAATGCGATCCCACGAATCTATCAGAAATTAATAAACGATATAATATATTTGAAATAATAATGTTATATTGGTTATTTCTATAGGACGCATGGGTGCACATTTTGTACAAAACATTATTCCAAAGCTACTACAGCTCGGAAAGTTATTTTTCACAGACCTGAGAATTTTCTGAGAATTGCCGACAAAAAATTGTCTTATAATTCTTTTTTTACAATAAAAATGTATAAAAACTTTTGCTATCCGTTATAATAAAATCTATTTCTTGTAGTAAATTTGGGAGTTATAACATCAGGCTTGAATCTTGGATGGCCATCACCAGTAATCGTAAAACTTCGTAATGGAACAAATATTCCTTTATCCAGACCTATCACCGAAGAAGAGGGTTCATGGATCGTTTCAGGAGGATATTTGGTTGCTATCTTTTGTACGTTAAATTTCATCATCATAAGTCCTAAATTTGAAGTTAGTCTTATTTCATTATCCAGTTCAAGAAATTTGTTGAGTAAAACATTAGTTATATTTTGTGTATATGATAACATATGTTTAGAAGACCTAGCTATTATTATACTGCAGGTAACATACCCGATGTTTGACAGGTATCTTGCTCACATAGTAGCTAGTAGTGAAATTTACAACAAAGTTATTAAGTTGTTACGTATCAATATTAATTTATTACTATAAACAAATTTATTAAAAGCAGATAATTTTTAAGGAAGTAGTGATAAAATATCACATGAACAGGCAATATTTTATAAACCATGTCAAAAAAGTTTCTTTATTTTATTGTTAATAATTAATTTTTATTTCTATTCCCCCAGCAAACCTTCTAGGTGGGATGCTTATGGATGCAATAGGCCGAAAGTACTGTATCGTTCTGGTGTCAGTACCAAAGTTATTTGCCGCTATCTGGTCCATATTTGTGACTGAAGTATGGATGTTAATATTATGCCGAGTTGTTATAGTAGTGTGTGATAGCTTCATGTTTGTCGTAGTTCCGGTATATGCTTCAGAAATAGCCTGTGTAAGTATTAATATAATATAATTTAGGTTTTAAGGGGAAAAGGTTAAGCGCCTGTAATAATCAAGTAGTACAGGATCTTAGAAAATTAGTATGTAAATATTATTATTATTGAAATGTTTGATAGAATGATACAAATTAAGTTTACGCAAGAATGTTGCAAATCTACGGGAAAGACTGTGTTAAACGTGTGACTATGCTAAAATATAAGAAGGATAAATTCAAAGAGTGACAGAATACCGATGTGAGAACAGAATGTGAAGCAGTTGAAGAAAACTCTAAGTGAAGATAGGAAGTAGAGAGTTATGGAGAGTACAAGTCTTTAGATTGTTTTAAAGAGCAAAACGAATTTTACCAAATGACGGATATTTCGCTTTTCGCAAAGATTCTAACAAGGAATATACAATATAAGAGAGAGATGAAAAGTATATTTTAAAGATTTTTAAACGAGGAAAATGGTAAAAAGGATGGGCTGGATCTATGAAAGATGTGGGAGAAATTGGTGAAAAAAATTGAATAGGTGTAATAAGAAAGACGGTTCAAAGCAAAAAATAGGAAAGTTGTGGACTGAGATGGTATACGAGTAGAAGAATTGAAGTTATTTTGACGGGAGTGAAGTAAGTGACTGCCTTTTTTCTGCAATAAGCTTTTTCAAAAGTGTATCTTTCGAAGTAACGGATGAATTAGATATGTAAAGCTCATGTCGCACAATATGGAAAACAGTAATAAAAAAATCAGCTATATAAGAAAACTTAGATCACCCAAAACCAGTTCATATTTTAGCCGGGTTTAGAAACTGGAGAAGCTGTTTGCTGATGACATTGTGCTTGTCGGTGAGATCGGTATTTACGTGTAGAGTACACTTGAAAAGTGCCTTGTACTAAATACGAGGAGTGTTGGCTTGAAATCAACATCAATAAAACTTAACAAATATTCTGCTATCTCGGCGGTCTCTCTAGTTTTAAGTACATAGCGCGCTTTATTATTTCTCCAACTTTCGGTGACACCATTTCGTGAAAAATGTGGTCAAATAGATCGATCATCCAATGACGCAACATCCATTTTATAAATTTTCCTCTTCAGCCTAAGGGGAAAATTTGTAAGTTAGCTATACAACCTGTTGTTTTATAAAGATTGGAATGTGGGGCTATTAAAGGAATATAGGAAGGGAAAATCCATCCAGGCTGAAATGAACGTGTAGTGTGACGAGTACGGTTAGAGTAAGAAATAAGTTTATGAGAGGTTGTTTGAAAGTATTACTTATTGGTTGTTCAATTCTATTTATTTGTTGTTTACCGGTAATAAAAAACAGGAAACGTAATCGTTAGTCGTGGTAATATATATAATTTTTAAGAGATGAGAGATGTGTAGCGAGAAGATTTTTAAGATTAATATGGATTATTAGAAGAGAAGTGGGGGAAGGACAAAAACATGTTTGAAGTGAGTGAAAAATTATGTGGCGAAAAAACATGTCTCATCGGACGATGAGGTATAATGTTTAAACATGGTTATGAAAATATGAATAATATGAATAAATAAGAAAGTGAAAGTTAAAAGATATCAAGTTATATTTATAATACACCTATATTGGTATAAACCCGGTGACGAAAAACGTTGAACGAAAATCTAAATCTATTACACTTGTGAAAGATATATTTTTTTACTTTACAGAAAGATCATCGTGGATCCTTAGGCGCATTATTAAATATATTTTCATGTTTAGGAATAGTGATAACTCTATCCATTGGTCCTTTTCTGTCATACGCAGCACTCAATATTTTCATAGCAGTTTTTATTGCGCTAACAACTTTACCTGTGATATATTTACCCGATAGCCCAGTCTATTTGTATTCTAAAGGTAAACTATTTTTGTTATATTCAAAGTTGACTCATAAAATATTTACTAATAATTTTTAAATAGTTTTTCTCTGACATACATATAATAAAAACTTTTTTTCAGGGCGAGTAGATGATGCCATAAAAGTATTATCTCTTCTCCGAGATACCGATGCAATCACGAAAAAAGAGATAGAAGATTATAAATTGTCACGCAGCAAACATAATTTTGATAAAACGACCTTAATAAAAAATAGATTATTTATAAAATCACTATTATTAGGATTTCTGATATCTGCTGGGGCCAGTATGACAGGTTATAATGCAGTATCTTTCTATTTACAAACCATTTTGGAGTCGGCTAAAACCAGCTTACAACCTGAGGTTGCATCAGTTTTGATTGGTTGTATACAATTATTTGCTGCATTCTGTACTTCATTCATTATGAACAAATTCGGAAGACGTACTATATTGATTGTCTCCGTTTTAGGCATAGCTTGTGGGATGGTAAGAAGACTTTATTTAGTTATCTGACCGTTTTGTTTATATTTTTCATGTTCTATTTTTCCTTCCATAACTGAGAACTATTTTGTAATTGTGTGTTTTAATTTTTTTATAATAAGCATATAAAAATATAATTGTATATTATAATTGATACACATTATAAATTATAATTGATTATTTCAGATGGGTTTGGGAACTTTTTTCAAGATAATTGAAACGGAAGGTTCCAAAGTCACTGGTTTCATGAATTACTTGCCTGTTATATCCTTGCTCTTTGTCATATATTTTTATAGTACTGGTGAGTATATATTTTTATAGTATTGTTCAGGATTATTTTTATTCATTCAGGATTATTTTTAAAGCTTATTAATTAACATGTCATATGCCCCTCCTCAATCTCGTATTAATTAGTTTTTATCTGTTTTAGAATTTAATAGTTACATATTTTTTTAGGTATCGGCAACCTTATGTTTGTAGTACCAGCTGAAATATTTGACGGACCAACTCGAGCGATTGGATTTTCAATATGCATTTTAGCCAGTGTAGTAGTTTCATTTCTTTCAACCAAATATTTTGCACAAATGAATACTGGGCTTGGTCCGGTAATGACGTACTATTTCTTTAGCGGCATATGTATAGTTCTTGGTGCTTTAATAACAGTTTTTATACCTGAAACTAAAGGAAAAACGTTCGAAGAGATTCAGATTGAATTAGACGAAAAACTAATCCATATTCCGTGTTTAAAACAAACACCAAACTTTTATGACAGAAGAATATCAACTATACAGCCTATTTTATAAATTAATTTAATATTATACATAGTTATTTCAATGGATTATAAATCTGAAGATTCATAATTATTCTAGTGTGTAGTAAAAGTATGACGATGAGAACAACTGTAGAAACAAGGCATTAATTTTATAGATTCTGGTCTTCTGATGTCTATATGTAAAGTCTTTGTTTAATTCATAAATAACTCAGATATAATAACAAATTTATTTTTATTGTTATTACCAAACCAATTTTCATTTCTTCCTGTTAAAAGTATATTGAAAACCTGTTCCATGTGTCAAAATCTTACTTTCCTGTATATTTTAAAAAGTTCGATAATGTTTATAAATTTATGATTATTGAATTACAAGATACAGATGTCCATAAAATACAGAATAATTAAAAAAATATGTCAAAAGAATAAGTGATAAATGTTTAATCAAATTATTAAAGGACTTTTTATGCCTGTTTTTTGTTTGATGCTTGATGTTGTTTCTAAGGTTATTGAATTTTACAGTAATTAATAAAATTATAAAACATTAATTGCGTTGACCTAAATTCATGTGTCATTTAATGTTTAAGCTTGGTTATATGTCAATTGTTAAGGGTTTACCTCAGAATGAGATGTTAGTTCCTTCCTTTGTTCTAAGAGCTGTGTCAGAAATCTTAAAGAATCTCGTGTCTGCATTGTCGTGTATATTTAAAGGTAATGATATAGTTTTTCTCTATTATTCAGGTTTAAGTGGCTCCAAAGATGTTAACATGTAAATCAATAAGTTTTTGTCACATTTTGTTCGAAACATTTTTTATTCGCTCAACTACTTTAGAGACCGAAAGCAGAGAGTGCCGGCTCTCAAATATCTATACATACATACTGTAATGTCAGTTTTTCCAACAATTGGATTTTTTCCTTCTTCTTAATAGATTCGCTTCATAAACCATGTTCATTCCTAACCATACCATATTGGTAGAAATCGTGTTCACTGTATTAAGCCAACGAAAGCATTCAAAATGTTGGATCCAGGTTTAAAATGTAAATCCATTTATACGACAGTTATATACTTAAAAAATAATAGTATACGATGATGTCAATAAATAATTAAGATAGGTTCTTTTTATATAATTTGTATATATACAATATATATTTAAAATACCAGCAACGTAATTTAATTGACATAGCGATTCGAATGATCTCTTAGCGAGATCTTAGGTTACGCTAAAAAAGACAAGAGTAAAAATATTATTATAATTTCTTATTATTTTTTTAACTATTATATTTTTATTTATTATATGTATTACTGTAATACATTATCACTGTCAGGTAATTAGTTACTTTAGTTACAAAAAAATGTTAGGTAATTAGTCACGGGGATTTAATGCAATTTGAAGAAAGGCATGCTGACATTCGAAAAGATTGAGTTTGAGTCGATAGGACGTAATCTTTTAGTATCAGAACATAAGTTTCTAATGTGTTTTACATTATTAACCATTATTGGGTTAGGTCATTAATTTCGTCAAGTGCTCGAAAAACAAAAATGAAAGTAAACGTCTCGGAAGCCGTAGTTCGACAATATTTTGTAATCATTATAGGTATACAATATTTTGTACTATTTTTTGTCTTATATTACTTTACATAATATTTGTAACTCAGGTAAGTGTATTTTTATAACTATGACTTTATCTATATCGACTATTGAAATAACAATTAACATATTTGTTCCAAATAGTCTTAAACTAAAAAAAAAATAAATAATCGCCTTACTAATTTCAAATATTGTAGTACTTATTTTCTAAGCGATGTGAAAAAATGTAATAATAAGAATTTTACAATTATTATGTATAAACTTTTGGTGTATATTTTTACCCTTATTTATTACCAGGGTTTGCTAAAGGGATAGTATCTATACTACTTTACAAAGATACGGGTTCTATCTGTGCTTCTGATTGTAATTCTGAATGGAATTTTAATGTTTTATTTTATCTGCCTGTTTATCTATTTATAACTTAAGTTTTGACCGATCCTAATAAGAATATTAGTACAGTATGTAATGTAAAGTACTAAAAGAATGCGATACCACACATCTAAATATCAAACATTGGCAAAATTAATTTAACTTTAGTTATTTTGTGTTTATATAGTGTAATCTAATTCGAATATATCAGCAAATGTTGAACTAAGACGCAATGAAAGCAAAAAATCAGCGGGATCGTCTTATCTTCTCTTTCTTTTCACTTTATAATAAATCTTAAAATAGCTTATAGCATTGAAAGATTCTTAATCAGGATACATCATAATATACTGTAGTATTCCGTTAGCTCACAAACGTTTCATAACAAGTTTTTTCAATTAATTAAAAATTTAAAGTATTGATAAAATTTGAAAGTTTGCTGGGAACTTGTTGAAAAAGTGTATACGTTTGGCCATAAAGTAATTACTCCCCTTTTGAGTCTACTAACTGGTAAAATGAACTTATGTTTGTTCATAATATTTATTGATGTATATCACTGAGTTTAATAAAATAATCCTTACTCTTATGCATATATATGAATAAAAAAAATAGACTGACTAGCGATAGTAAGCAATTCTTTCGGCCTATATTCGATTGTTTCAACTTAATCCGTAAAGAATCCCTAGGAACCAAATTGTACTTTTCACGTGTAGCTCTCTCTTGTAAAACCTAAATGGTGTTTATACCAGAAGCGTTACCTCAGAGCAAGAAAACATACGACATTATGCTATGAAAATAATTATTATAAACTACCATGCTAGTAGTTTCGACAGAATAGGATCTTATCTTTTTCAAAAGTTAGTTTTATAGAAAGTTTTTTCAGCTCATTGTGTATATATATTTAAACAAAAAATAATCATAGATATTATTATATTTGCATTGTTATGAAAAAATATTTTGTTTTGCAATTTCTATAGCTTTTAAAATGTCCGTGTTTGTTTGACTGTATACATTTTCCTTTTGTTTTATTTTTTTCATTAATTAATTAAAATACTATTTTATTTAGAGAAGTAGAGATTACTATAACTGATTCATTTTAGGTACAGTTACAAGGTTTTCTGACAAATTGGTATGTAAGCAAATGTTGAGATGTTTGATGACGTTTGTTTTATGTCTGAAGCCTTGCATTATCATAAAATAGGTACTTTGATGCTATTAGTTATGAGTATTAATTTTACAGAATTATAGACGCTTCTTATGAAAGCAAACAATGCTGGTAAAAGTTGATATATACAATATAATACGAGTATCTTAAAATAACATTCTTGTTTAGGAACCTCATTATTAACTGACAAACTGTTATATTTATTTTTATGGCATATATATAAGAATGCAAAGATATTTTACACAAATTTATAAACATTACATTTGTAAAAGGATAGTCACTACATTATCTTTATTAAATTCTTTTATCCAGTTTCAGTTGTTATCCAAGAATGTTTTTTATTTATGTATTCATATTTTTAAAAGCAACTAGTAGTTATTTGCGCATACATGAAATCGGTGACACTCATTAAATAGAAATTTATTACATTTTTTTTTTCATAAAACCTACGTCGTCCTTAGCTTTATCCTATCCTTATCCTATCCTTATCCTTATCCTATTAATTTCATAATCTCTTAATATTATAGTTCATTAAAGAACATTTTGTTGAAGCGCGAGCCAACAACCAGAAGTGCAGTTTATTTAGGCTTTAAAATACTGTCTCGCTCTATTGATCACTCCCAATTTCATCGAGGCCAACTTGGCCTTGCTCTCCATACGACCAAGAAACTGACAATTACTCAAAATGTCGAGACCCAGTATTCTGATACTTGGCGAGGCAATGATAGGAGTGGTAACGTGCAAACTTGTATTTTTAGGGGATTGAACTGAACGTGGTTTTATAGAAGACACAAGTTTCTTTCGGCACTCATCGACGTTTTCCCGAGAAAGATCGGCCAGATTTCACGGCCGGAATATACCGCATTCCCAGTGCTGTCTTCCACATAATAATGTATGTTGGAAATATCCAACATATCAATGATATGCAGGAGGAACAGAGTTGGGGATAGCACGCAGCCTTGGGATACACTAGCGTTAACGGACTTGGGGTCCCAGCAAACCGTCAAGAACGACCTGTATGCTCCGCCTAGTGAGAAAGCTGGTGATCCACTTGCATAAACTGTCGGGAAGCCCATAGGAAGTTAGTTTCGAAAGAAGCGCCTTGTGCCATACACGATCAAGGGCTTTCGCCATATCCAGACTAACTGCAAGATCCTCTCCCTTGCGTTCAATAATAGCTGTTCAACGGTGCGTCAGATGTAATAGAAGATCACCAGCCGATTGACCATGGCGAAAGTCATATTGCCGGTCATTAGTCTACTTGTGATCCTCTAGGTAGGTTAGGAGCTGTTTATTGATGATACTCTCTATTACTTTGGAGAGAAAAGAGGTGATGGCGATAGGTCTGTAGTAAGCTGGGTCCGAGATATCACCTTTTTTAGGGATCGGATGGATAGGTGCATGAGATCGGGACTACGCCTTTAAGGTAGTAGTACTGAAATAGACGCGTTAGCGCTGGTGTCAACTCAGGGGTATATGTTCGTAGGATAATTGGAGAGATATCATCTGGCCCGCTCGACTTATGAACTTCAAAGGAAAAGATGGCTTTTCAGATGATTTTTTGCCTAAAAACTATTTCCGGCATTAAGCACTGACACCGCAGGATGATAGGCGGTATCTTCCACTGGTTGTTAAAAGTTCGAGTTCGAGTTTGAGGCCAAAAGAGTACCCAGGAAATCGACTTTCTCTTTTATGTGTGGGCCAGAGAATCATTTCCAATTTGCAATAGCGGTAGGGATAGCTGGCAAAAGATTCTCAGAGTGAGTTTGGAAAGCGGACAAGACTGACGCGCGCCAGGCGGATACCTTGCCTGCTGTCACCCAATTTCGATGACATACTTGAACTTAGCTCTAGCAATTTTCCGTTTGAAGAATCTTGAGGCTCGATTATATTTTCTCTTCAGAACTCTAGAGTTCGGATTCTTAGTGACCAATTCATTATCCCGAGCTTGATAAGCCTGCTGTTTTCCAGCTACTGCAGCTCTGACAGATGCATCAAACCAAGACCGCGAACTGCCACCGAGTGGTACCACAGAGTTTGGTACAAATAATTGCATCCCCTGTAGTAGTATTACATCAACTACAGCCGCAGCACAGTCACTGGGATCATTGGAAGGGAAAAAGAAAGAAAAATCGTTCGACAGGGTCGATCGTGTTAGGTAGATTCCCGTCACGCGATTCTCGATATGCAATATGCGAAGGTAACAATGATTAGAATAAATGATTTACTTTAGTTGTGGGGGGGGGGGGGGGGGGCGGTGGTCGGATCGACAAAAAAAAATTATCCAACAGTATTCTACTAGTCATTACGAGTCTTAGCACGGGTCACTCGGCGTATATTAGGTGAGGGGGGAACCACCCCCCACCCCTATCTCCTAAACGGGGGGTTGCATCAAAAAACTTTTCAAACAAAAAAGTTTCCTCTTTTAATTTGTTAATTTTCTAAGATTTTTCTGACGGCAAAATTTTGCCTTCTTCTGTGACTTTTTCGGTTTTCAACTTTCAACCCTCCAACCCCCAGACCGATTTCCCCCGTTCAAAAACTTAACCTTTATTTTGTTCTTAAGAATGTGTATACCAAGTTTGAAAATCCTCCCTCAATATCTGCGACCTGTAGCGTGTCCCAAAGGTTTGCAATTTCACCCCCCCTCCCAGGCCCCCCTTTCACTTTTTCCAAAAAAACGAGATGCTACATTTGTCCTACTAATTTATTCTATCGTCCTGTGAAGTCAGATTTTGCCTACGATGAATTTGGACTGATGGATCATATATACATATATATATAGAGGGATATATAATTTTTTTTTCGACGTATTCTCAATCTCCAGTTCATAAACGGCGTAGCGCCCCTACTCTGGGGTTTGGGTCCCGTCATTGCATCGGTTGCAATAGGTAGATTCATCTATGGAATCTACCTAAAAGTCCCCATGGGATGCAAAAAAGGACCGCATTTCATCGCAATTCGCTGACCTGGACAGACCATTTGCCAGGGCAAAGTTAAACATATATCTCACCGCGTAGTCGGCGGCACGTGAGCCACTCGGTACTGTGCGCATTGAAGTCCCCGACAACTACGACTTTTGCATTACTACTTTGGGACCTGTAGAGGCACGCGTAGACCCTGTTATGATCGTCCATGTCTACACGCAGCCAGAGTACTGAAAGGTATCAACCTTGAAAATTCTGAAGGTGACGGTAGTAGATATCCTCCCTAATGAATACAGATACTGCGTCGTGTGATATAAAATTATGTTTTAGTTTATATCCGGGGTATAATAGGTACGCTGTGTCGCTTGGTTGAGATATCTGCATCTCCGTCAATAGTAACAAGTTCTCGAAGCGTTAGTTGACGGCGTTTAGGTAAGAGTGAAATCCCCGGATTTTGCAAAAGTCTTTATTTAGAGTGGAGAGAGGTGCCGCTGTTTGCCGTTATTTATCCTCAGAAAACACAAACTGCGATACTTTACCTGCCCCAGATATGACGGGCAGCTCGAGCAAAATCCGAGAATAAGTCTCCCGATTTTGTTTGGGAAGGGGTTCTTCGGTTTCATCAAAACCGGAGAATCCGGAAGCCTAACACTCTTAAAAAAAAAAGTATACCCCAGGAACCCTCCTGGGGTATACTTTTTTGATGTATCGCTTTCATGTTTGGCGAGGAGGGTGTTGGGCTTTCGGATTTTCCAACTCACCGAGGGAATTTAACCAATTGAATTTGGTTACTACATGTCCATCTTCTCTCTAGCCAAAGGTCCTTCCCCGGTGGAGCCAGCCCAATATGAGCTGTAGTCAAATAACTATAGCTAGGCTCTACCACCTTTACCACCTCGTTTGGAAATGACTAACTAATAATAATTCAAATAAACAAAAAACCTTTTTTGTCTTTTTTTCCTTATATTCTATAGTGAAGTTATGTTAGTTTTGACTTTGAGTGTGTACAGCGTTTGCTGTGTTCAAGGATATGAGTGTCGCAATCGTAAGTATATAAATTAAACAATATCAAAGAGTCAAAACAAGAACTTAACTTAATAAAAATATTTTTCATTAATTAAATAATATCAAGGCTGTTGTAAACAATTATTCAATAGTAATTATTGTTATTGTATAGTTTTTATGAAAACGTGCAGTACTAGAAATAAACCAGTGCAGTTTAATTATCAAATATGTCAACATACAGGTAAAAAATTCTAAGATTTTTTTTCATTCATCATAACAAAATCTATTTCTTGTAGTAAATTTGGGAGTACTAACTTCAGGCTTAAGTCTTGGATGGCCATCACCGGTAACCGTGAAACTTCGTAACGGAACAAATACTCCTTTATCCAGACCTATCACCGAAGAAGAGTGTTCATGGATCATTTCAGGAGGATATTTGGCCGCTATCTTTTGTACGTTAAATTCTATCCTCAAAGTCTTAACTTGGAGTTAGTCTCATTTCATCATTTAATTCCAAAATTCTGTTGAGTAAAACATTAGTTACATTTATTGTGCATAATAAAGAGCTTATGTATGCTCATGTTCAACACGGTTATCATGATCACAGAATAGATGGTAGAGAAATTTACAAGAAAAAAATTAGGTTGTTACGAATCAACATTGAGTTATGGCTACTAAAATTTTTATCTAAATACATATTTTTTTAAAAAGTAGTTTTAAAACATCATACGATCAGGCAATATTTTCAAAACCATGTTAAAAAATTATTTTTAATTTTTTTTTTTATTGCTAATATAATATTTATTTATATGCCCCCAGCAAACCTTCTAGGTGGGATGCTTATGGATGCAATAGGCCGAAAGTACTGTATTATTCTGGTATCAATACCAAAGTTATTCGCAGCTATCTGGACCATATTTGCGAGCGAAGTATGGATGTTAATATTATGTCGGGTTGTTATGGGGATGTGTGATAACTTCATGTTCGTCGTAGTTCCGGTATATGCTTCAGAAATAGCCTGTGTAAGTATTATAATAATAGATTTCAGATTTTATGGATAAATGTTAACCGCCTGAAATAATCAAGTAGTATAGGATCTCGGAAAATGAATATGTGAATGTATTAAAATTAGGGTTTTTGATAAAATGTTGGCATTGTATAAGATAAAGAATAGCAATTGATGATAATTTAAAAGTCATTGCAACTAAGGAGCAAAACAAATTCCACGAATAAGAAAGGGGAGACTTTCGTATATTGTTTGTATAAAAGACTGTAGTGGAAGCATTCTGACACATAGTGAACAAAATAAAGGAACGATGAAAGGATCTTGATTGGTTATAAATATTTGGAAAGTTTAATAAATATAGAAAAGAGAAGAGGGCAGTCAAAAAAGACACGGTAAAAATTTATGTGTCCTCGAAGTTGACGTATAATATACGTTCGGGGAAGAAGTTGATATATTTCACCAACCCCAAATAATTCGAAGAAGCACAAAGAGGATTAAATAAACTTATTTCAATGTGGATATTCGTTTATTATAATGAAGTGTTGAGATGCCAAGAAATTTAATCCAACATGTAATTTGAATATTGTAATTGTAATTTATTTACATTAAATAACATCAAAATATGTAAAAAAAATGAATATATTACTTAAAAGTTTAAAGAATACATACCATGATTGTAAAAATATATAAACTCAACATGGGAAATTCTATTCTCCCGGTCCACAAATGTTCATCAGATCCTCTATTCCTTTTTTCCTCTTTTATGTAACTTTAATATTATGTTAATTCTAATATACTTTTAACATTTTTATATAATGTAATATAAAATACTATATTATATAAAAATGTTAAAAGTATATAGGAATAAATCCAAATCTTGAACGAAAGTTCAGATCTATTTGATTTGTGGAAGATATTTTTTTTATTTTTACAGAAAAATTATCGTGGATCCTTAGGCACAATTTTACATGTATTTTCATGTCTAGGAACAGTAATAACTCTATCTATTGGACCTTTTCTGTCATACGCAGCACTCAATATTTTCATAGCAGTTTTTATTGCGGTAGCAACTTTACCTGTGATATATTTACCTGACAGCCCGGTCTATTTGTATTCTAAAGGTATTTTCT
Organism: Melinaea menophilus ssp. n. AW-2005; assembly: GCA_918358695.1. Lineage (NCBI taxonomy): Eukaryota > Metazoa > Arthropoda > Insecta > Lepidoptera > Nymphalidae > Melinaea > Melinaea menophilus. The sequence continues at coordinate 9,105,287 of OU911053.1, forward strand.
ATTAAAATTTTAAATGTTTTTTTTTTGAGACTAGAGTATAACAAAAACATTTCTTCTAAGGACGAATAGATGATGCCATAAAAACATTATCTCTTCTCCGTGATTCCGATGTGATCACAAAAAAAGAGATAGAAGATTATAAATTATCAAGTAACAAACATAATGTTGGCAAAAAAAACTTATTAAAAAACAAATTATTTGTAAAATCACTATTATTGGGAGTATTGCTATGTGCTGGCACCAATTTGATAGGTTGTAATGCAATATCTCTCTATTTACAAACCATTTTGAAGTCGACCAAAACCAACTTGAAACCTGAGATTGCATCAGTTATAATTGCGTGTATACAATTATTTGCTGCATCCTGTACTTCATTAATTATGAACAAATTTGGCAGACGTACTATATTGATTTTCTCCGTTTCTGGCATAGCTTGTGGAATGGTAAGGACACTTCATTTAGTTATTTCTCCTTTATGGTTTACGAATTTTTTGTTTCACATTTACTTCATTAATTAAGTTATTTTGTAATTGTGTAAATTTTTAATTTTTATATTAAGAAATAAGGATAAAATTATATATTATAATTGATACACATTATAAATTATAATTGGTTATTTCAGATGGGTCTGGGCAGTTATTTCAAGATAATCGAAACAGACGGTTACATAGTCACAGGCTTTATGAACTATTTGCCTCTTATATCCTTGCTACTCGTCATATATTGTTATAGTACTGGTGAGTAGTGTTTGTCAATCTAGATAATTAAATAAATAATTATTGAACATTGTAGATTTCATTTTCAAAATATTCTTTTTATTTCCAAGCTTATTAATTAACACGTCATATACCCCTCCGCTCTCTTATATTTATTAATATTTAGAATTTGTAAAGAATTAATAGTTTCATATTTTTTTAGGAATTGGCAACCTTATTTTTATTGTAACAGCTGAATTATTTGATGGACCAACTCGAGCGATCGGCTTTTCAGTCTGCATTTTAGTCAGTGTACTTTTAACATTTATTGCAACCAAATATTTTGCACAAATGAATTCAGTGCTTGGTCCTGCTACGACGTACTATTTCTTTAGCGGCATGTCAATAATTCTTTGTGCTTTAATAACAGTTTTCATTCCTGAAACTAAAGCAAAATCATTCGATGAAATTCAGATTGAACTGGATAAAAGGCTGATACATCTTCCGTGTTTAAGGAAAAAACAAAACTATTATGACGTAAGAATATCAAATATGCAAACTATATTATAAGTAAATTTTTTGTAGCTAGAATATAACAAATGATTAATCTGAGCATGCATTATTATTTTAGTATGCTATATCATATTTTAAAATATTTTATATTTATTACAGTTTTTGGAAACATATGTAGGAATATGGCGTTTATTATACAGGGTGGGCCAAAAATGTTTGCACTTTTGAAACATGTCTAGAAATAAAAGTACAAATGTTATTTTGTTTATGATTTATTTAACGTAATTATCATTTATTAAAATTTATTTTTTAAAAATGACATTGTCGAGATGTGCTCCGTCTCGTCGTTGGCACTCCTGCAATCGACTACGTAAACTTTGGAAAACTCGTTGACACATGCTGCGAGGAATCGCGGCTATCTCCTCGTGGATGTTTTCTTTTAATTGGGATATGGTTGTCGGTTTATTAAGGTATACTCGACTCTTCAGATATCCCCACAAGAAAAAATCGCCAGGTGTAAGGTCCGGGCTTCTGGGAGGCCAAGGGATATCACCTCTGCGAGAAATCAATTTGTTAGGAAACATTTCTTTGACCACCGGTGAAGTCACTTTTGATGTATGGCATATTGCTCCATCTTGTTGCATCCAACTCCGGCTATTGGTTCCTTCAAATTCACGCAACTGTGGTGTCAAAAACTCTCGCAACATTTTGACGTATTCCACTGAGTTCACAGTTACGTTATTTCCTTGATTATTTTCAAAGAAGTATGGACCGATTATGCCCTTTGCGGATATGGCAGCCCACACTGTCGTTTTTGGTGAATGAAGAGGCTTTTGGTGTTTATAGTGAGGGTTTTCCGTGCTCCAATATCGACAATTATGTTTATTTACGTGACCATTAATGTGAAAATGGGCCTCGTCCGTAAACAATACATTCTCAAGGCTAGAGAATCGCTCCAGTATAGTGTCAGCAAATAACTTGCGTTGAATGTAATCGTTTGGTTTCATCTCCTGTACAATTTGAAGCCTATATGGGTGCAGTTTAAGGTCCAAATGCAAGATTCGCCGCAGAATAGTTCTTGGTATAGCAAGAGCCGCCGACCGCTTACGCGTAGATGATTCTGGATCGTCCCTTACAGAAATTTCAACCTCCCGAATGTTCTCTTCGCTTCTTCTTGAACGTGGTCGCCCAGTTTGTTTAATATTCGTTGTCGATCCCGTTTGCTCAAACTTTTTAACCCAAGCTTTAATAAAATTGACACTTGGACCCTCACTTACACGTTGTAATCCGTATTCAACTCTAAAGAGGCGTCGTACAGTAACGTAGGAATCGTTGTTTTTGTAAAATTGTTTTACGCAAAAAGCACGCTGTTGTCCCGTGAAGCGCTCCATCATGACTAAAATTGCATTAAACGACGCACAATTCCCCGCCACCCGCGCGCCCCTTGCTCTCACGGTTTTGGAGAAATCAAGTGTTGCTATTTGCAAAAATTTTTGGCCCACCCTGTATTTTATAATAGAAATAGATTTCATAGAAGTCATTAAAAATCTGTCTTAGTTAGTAATTAAGAATCGATATTTATTAATAAGTTTAATAAAGTTTTTAAAAGTATCATTTAAGAAAATTTTATAAACTTTATTAAATATATTGATACCTTGTAACATTTCAATTATTTTGTGGAGAAATTTGAATATGGAAAGCTGTCATAATGGAGCATTATTATATACTACATTAGACCATACTTGTGTTATTTTATTTACATTATGTAGCCCGTTAAAATATGTGTATTAACTTAATAAAATGGGTTTTCAGTACATATTTTCACATAATAACGTTTGACAATAAATCGCTTTAAAGTTTTTTATAGGCACTGACGAGCTTGCGTACAACAAACCGTATTTTCGATAGTAATCACTGTGATTATTAAAAGTTTGAGGAATAATAGATACATTAAGACAGCAAAAATAACGATTTATTCATAAATAATTGTTACCAGCTTCTTTACCTGCTCCTTTATTCTCAGACTCAATTCATAAAAAACATAGTCATAATTTCGTTATTAATTTTATTCATAAGAATGAAACCAAATAAATGTCAAGTTTTCCTATTAAAAAAATCATCGAAATCATTTCCGTTATTTTTATTATATTCACCCTAAATCAATATTTAATTTAAATTTTACTATCTAGTTTTATATTTACTGCTTATATTTTTATTAATTAGATCGATAAATAAAACCATTTTTTCTGTAATTTGTCTGGATAAAGGAGAGGATTTTCCGTTACGTAGCTTCATAACATTTGGTAATGGCCATCCCAGACTCAGCAGCTTATTATCAATGCTCTCAAATTTACTAAAAGAATAAAGAACTACATTTTTTTTATTCAACAATATAATATAATACTCGTAATGGAAGAACCACTACTACAATTTAATAAAAAGTAAAATATACACAATTAGAAATAAAACTAATTACAACTTAATACAAACATCTCATGATATTAATAATAATAATAAAATCTTATTAAATTCCATGTAAATAATTACAGTTCTAAAATTCCTTAACACAACAAACTAATTACAAATATTTAATAAAAACTGAAATTTTACTTGCATGGATCCCGTCCTGTTAAAAGTCTCCTTCAGTCTCTTCCAGCTCTTTTCATTATTTCATCCGCCCATCTATAGTGTCTTCTATCTTTCTATTTGAAACTCATGCTACTTCTCACCGTTTGTTTTTGTATGGTCTGGATTTTTTTTTTGTTTTAGCATCTTACGATCAAGTTTAACAGCTATAGGTTTGCCACCCATGGTAAAATTGCTGCGACTATGGAATTTTCTTTAAGGGCAAAAGTAATCGCGATTTAGAACATTATTTATAAGCCTAGTGTTTCTTCTAAGTGATCGTGACCGTGACTCTCCAGTCTACTATTTTTAAATTTCTATTTTTACTAAAGGTTTACCTAGGTATGTGTACGTTTTTGCGAACTCAAGAGGTATGTTGTTGATCAATATTGGGGAATAAAAATTGGTCATGACTTTTTTCGAGGTTCATTTCTAAACCATCGAAACTAGCCTGATTTAGCTGATTTATTTCAAGTTGTAGTGGACAGAATTATATCGCTACAAAATCTAGGATGACTTAAAAATTTATATTCATGTCATTATTTCGTTTTGACCAACTAAGATTTCTTACTGCGTATTGTAGAACAGCAATAAATAATTTTTGGACAAATTGGGTTGCCTTGTCTCTCTTTATTTTTTACTAAATACTACGAAAATTCTGTTCATTTTGACCATACTTGTACTGTTTCTGTCAACAATGCTTAATTTATTGATGTATTTTCAATTGTATTAATAACTCCAAGGTTTCCCAGATGCCGAAGTGTGTTATCAGAAGTATTGTATCAGAAGTTTTATTTTGGTCTATAAAGGCTTTGTACAGGTTTCTATTAAATTCTCAGTATTTCTCTTTTATCTTACCAACAACTTGAATATAATATGCTGTAATTTTATTTGAATGAATTGTGTATTGAACCTTACTACTAGTGGTGGCCTTTTATCCTCAGTCGTCTAACATCTTTAATGTTGTTCATATCGCAAAAAGTTTTAAACAAAACATTTATTATGATTACCATTTCTTCCAGTTCCGGGAATGAATTTTTGAATTCTTTTATCCTATACAAGATTACGTTTTTGCGTTTAAATTGTCTTTCTATTATGATCTTTCAATCTTTTTTCTAAACGCTTTTTTTTAGTTCTTGTTCTTTTTAGTGGGAAAAGAGGAGAAACAATGATTACAAGTAATCACTATTGCCATCGAACTTTTGATGGCGATAGGTCTGCAGTTCGCTTTGTCCGTTGGTTGCTATCACCTTTTTAGGAATCGTATGAACTTCCATGGAACTGGAACTACGCCTTTAAGATAAGAGTGCCGGAATAAATGCGTTAGAACTGTTTTCATAATATGTGTCTCCTAGATTGTTATAATATATAAGATATTTAACATAGTAATTAAAAACACAGTATGAATTTCGATATTATCTGATTCTTGTTCGAGTATTATGTGTTTATAATTTGATTTTTTTAACAATAAGATATCTGAGAGATCTTTAATCAGGCCATCAAAGTGTTTACAATTTTGGACAATTTACAAAAAAATCTTTGGAGGTGTCAATTAAGATGAATTAATTTTACTTTTTTTTCTACTCGTCCAATATGCCAAAAAATGTCTTCTATCTCCAATTTTTTAAAAAATATTTAAATCAAAGTGTTGAGTTATGCCTTACGCAAAAGAAAAAAGTATTTGCTAGAGAATCTTAATATTATCTTTTGTGGATAGATCTTAATTATGTTCAGATTAAAACTCTTTAATACCTATTTATATATAAGCGATTTACCACTCACTCACTCATCACGAAATCTCCGAAACTATCTGACCGATTAACTAAAAATTTTGCGTAGTTACTTCTTTTGTGACGTAAGTGTCCACTAAGAACGCATTTTATGGAATTCCTATACCAACGGATTTCAACTTTTTGCATTTCGTGAAGTTTTAAAACTGTAGGAGTTATACACTTAATGCGGGGGTAAGAGTTACTATAGCAACGGTCACCATAGCAAAGGTTACGATGGCAACGGATAACTTGACAAAGGTTTTTATTTTTTATAATTTGAATAATATTATTTTTTTATAATTTAAAATAAAATCAATTAAAACAACAACGCAAAGAATGACGACAATTTATTTATATAACTATATATGTAGGTATTTAGTGGTAACTGAATTTTATTAGAGCCGTTTAAGATATAAATGTTTCATGTTTATTAATGTATAATATCGATGTTAAAATATATCCATAACTTCTTTTATGATAATATTTATACATCATAAAAAATATGTTCTAATTTGAAATAGAATAAAAAAGGTTGTATAAAAATGTATTGTAGGACGAAATAAGAAAAGCTACTTAAATTCTAATATTGTTAAGGTCACAGATTAATACTACCGGAAAAATGAAGGCAACATAGCCATATTTCTATAACAGTTCCTGAGAATTGAGTTACTAAATGCAAAAAATAAAAATACTACCTTCAGAGATTTTCTGGTATATTAGATTATTATATATTCTCTTAAGATAAAATTATACTTTTAGATATTTGTATTTGCTTGTTGTGTTATTACTTACATACATACATTTACATACAATATATCTTCCAACATAATACAGGTTGTTAAAAATATTGGCTGTAAAGTGTATATAAAAACACAATAAAAATGTATGTAGATGGGGTATTAAGTCAGGTATTATTTTTCAAAAAGATCCTGTATACAAAATTATACATTTGTGAAAAATTTTATTATGAATAATGTCAATATACATTAGAGGCCCAAAAAATATATATTTTTATAATTTATAAAAAAGTTAAAGTAAATACTGTAGAGTTATAATACTAATGAGCAAATTACGAGGCCTTAAGATTGCCCACTTTGCCCGCGGCGGGCACTCGGTTAGGGCAAAACGGGCACAAGGCTAAAATGTATCAATAAATTATAAGATTATAAGGAAAGTTATATTCCGATTTCAGCATAAGTGGAGTAAGGTCAATAATAAATTTAGGTAATCTAGAAAAGAAATATTTTATTCAATATCGATAGCGACGGTGTTGTTATATTTTTTCCTTCAAGTGGCAAAGATGCCTCGATTTGTCGTACAGATTTGGCCGGATTTAATCCTTTAACAGAAACTGGTAGCAAATCAGTTTCTGCAATAAATAAAGCAGTTTGTTGGGAGCATATCAATCATCTTAATACCATTTATAGCTTTTCTTATTGTGGCTATTGTTTTTTTATTATTATTCGTCCAGTATGAACCTTCTAGTAAAAGGACACAGCCTGATCGAAGAAAATTTTAAGATGCCTATATACGCAGCATTCACATTAATGATCTGCAGAAAAGACAGCGAGATATACTCCTAGCTTTACTCCATATTAAACTGATTTCTTGCATTTCTCGCAATGCTTGCCACAAAGTTGAGGAGATACATGTCGCTTGTGAAGATTTTCGCTTGTACTTATTTACTATTTCAAAAGAAAAAAAAAAGAAATTCTAGCTATTTATATTTTAACACAAAAAACGGGCAAAGTAAAAAACTTGTCCTCTTTACCCTGCCTGCTTAGCGTTTTTATACACTTGAAATATGCAAACAAAATTTGACGTCAAAATTTTTGAAATAATTTATAGACGGCCAGGTGACCTCTTAATAAGTAAGATATATTGATTAATTAAACTGTAAATACTAAAAAAGAGGCAAAACATAACATATTGCTTAAACGTTTTGTTCACTCCTAAGGGCGGGCTTACAGGTGGACTGAACTGACGCGAGGAGGGCAGACTACAGGGACTTAACGTAAGGTGTTAAGAAGGCGCGTCTTTTGGAAATGTCAATATTAATAAAATTTATTTTTATTTATTTATTTTCACGCCATATCCCTTGCAGCCAGAGACGACGGAGCGCCAAATGCTACGGGCCCTGCATACCACTTTCGCCTCGGCAGCAGACATCAACATGCATGCACTCCAGGGGGTTCTCATGATTTTTACGTGACCTTCTTCCAGTATCATAGATACTGTGTTTTCGAAGGTCACTCGAGGCCTCCCCCTGTCTCTCTTACCGATCACTTTCCCTTAATTTTTTTTTTTTACCATTCTTTCATCACTCATTCGTTCGACGTGCCCAAACCACCTGAGCACGTTCTTCTTCATTCTCACCGTGACATCTTCGATAGTACCTGCCATTCTGTAGATCTCTTCATTGCAGTATCGGTCAGCTAGACTGACTTCGCATATTTTGCGAAGAGATCACATCTTCACAGCATTCATCTTTCTTACATTCTTCTTTTGTGTAACCTACGTTTGGTTGCCGTATAACGGCGCTGGTAGCAAAATCATATTGTGTACAACCAAATGAGCAGCTATGCTGACGCTTCACCGTCTTAACAGTGCAGCCAAAGCACTGTTAACTCTGTTACCGGCAGCAATACGCCTTTCCACATCCATTTCGTATCTACCGTCTCTGCTAAACATACTTCCCAAATATACCACTTCATTCACTTGTTCTATTATCACTTGTTCTATTATCACCATTCACGTTGATCTTACACTCTGTTCTTCATTTCTTTCTTTCAAATATCAGAACCTTCGTCTTATGTTCATTCAGTTTTAGACCATTATTTTCACACCAATCTTTCAGAGTGGTGACCAAGGTCACCTACTTTCACTCCCATGCCACTGTCTTTCACGCCTTGGAAACAACTATTCAAATACAAATTGAATAACCAAGCTGACATAGCGCAACCTTGCTTAACACCCGATTGGATATCAAACCATGGCGACATGTCAGCTCCTACTCGCCCACAGGCTGAGTGATCTTTGTAAAGAGACTTTACAGACTGTAGTAAGGGTCCGCTCACATTGTATCGGGGCAGTATCCACAATAGCACAGAAAACCTTTTGGTTTAGAGCCAAAAGCTTTTCCGTGATCATGCGGAGGGAAAAGATCTGATCTGTACACTTTCTTCCAAGTCTAAAACCTCCTTGGGCCTCCCACAACAGCCTTTCAGATCTCACTTGCATTCTTCTGGCTAATATTTTAGCATAAACTTTACCGCCCAAGCTAATCAAACTGATAGCCCTATAGCTTGCACAGTCTATCTGTGAACCTTAGCCTTTATACAAAGGTATTTATTTTATTTACAAATAAAATTGTTTATTATAACTAAAATTATGAGATAACTACTTGTAAGCAACAAACCCATAAATTTAACTTTTAGTTCAAACTTTTTTTTATCGTTTCGTAATTTAAAATAGTTAGAATTTGCTAGAGTAAAAGAATTCTGTACGTTTATTTATACTTAAATAAACGTAATAAGAAAAGACCGCTCCAAATTTTATTATATAATAAGTTTTGTTGTTTTGTAATTGAAGCCTAAATCGGTTTTTTAAATTTACTGTAGAGAATCAAGAATTTGAAGGAATTTCTGTTGTCCGGGGCAATAAATCAAACGCATACCAAATTTCGCATAGTTTATTTAGCGTGATGCGCTACTAAATAAGGTGATAATTATTTATCAACAATTTTTTTATTTGTGTGTATTAATTTATGTCAAAAAATATTTATACAGTAATATAAGAATATTTTTTTCAGTAAAAAGAGGAGCAGAACCTTCGCAAAAAAGAAAACTATTTTCAGGATGCTCTGGATATAAAAACCAAATATCTGAGCTTGCTGCACTTTAAAATAAAATATATCATGAAGAACGTTGAAGTATCATATAAAATTTGGAAGCGATGTAAATAAGTATTTGAAGCTAAGGTGCTTTTTTAATGTTTATACCTACGTTTATATCAATAAAATTTATGTTGATTACTAAATTGTAAAGATACGAAAAGACACTGTGAATATTCTTGTATATTTGTTTTCAATCTTTAGCTGTAGTGGTTCCCGTGATTGTTATTTTTAAACATCTAATAAGGTTCATGTTGCGATTATAGAACTGTAATACCCAATAAGATCCAAGGATTAAAATAAAAAAAATACCGAATGTTAACATTTATGAATTTAATATATTAGTACATTAAAAAAAAATATAAGCTACAAAATAGATTTATTATAATTTAAAAACATTTCCTAAGACTTTATAAGAGCCACGACATCGATTCCTATAATTATTGCTACAGTATTCGAAACCTGCCAGTAATTTTAGGCCATAACTTTGGAAGATGTGATTTTTCTGCTAAACAGCTTTCAATTACTTGCAGTTCAATTATGGACCTTATTAAGAACACTAAGGCCCAACAAGGACAAAAGATGCTCTTTTAGACTTTTTATATATGATTTGGCTATTAGTGCCTTATTTTTGTACAAAATTATTGTTTACATCTTTTTAAATATAAACAGTTTATTTGATAACCATTATCAAATAAACTGTTTAATAAATTAACACATTCCAAACATATTAATAAGAATTTCCAAAAACCCGACCCTTATCTAATGTACCACTAGAGCTGGCTGGATCGGATCGGAGTACTCCTTAATAAGAATTGTGCGTAAATTAGTGTTTGAGCGACTTTACAATAGGCTTTACAATTATATACTTATATCAATCCATCTAACAAGAGTATCGAAATCTTTTTAGCTATACGAAATTCAAATTATATAATATTTTACAATTTTATACCAATATTAGAAAAAATGTTTTTAATGTTATTAAATTTGATTGCAAAAAAAACTATTATATTATGTAATATTTAATCTTTAGTTTCGTGCGTGTTAAATCATGCGTGGTATATTCTTTTCAATGTCACATAAAAATATGAAAATAATGGCTATTTATTTTATTCAAGGCCTCCTTATCTTAGCTAAGGAATAAAAGTGTGAAAGTTGTATATCTAAAACAACACCGATAATAAAATTTAACATACCTTGTTTCCACTTGCAGAACAAACAAAAATTAACTGTTGATGTACGTACTATGATTGTACTGTGAATGTTTACTAGTTTTTTTACCTTCGAGCATACACATAATTACATATATGAATTATAGAATTAGATTATAAAATAAACCAGTGAAGATGCAAATACCCGGGGTATTTCCCGAACGAAATTTGACGAAATTATAAATGTTAATAAAAAACAATTGATTTTTAAGTAAAATGATTATTATTTATTGAAGATAAGAAAATGTTAAATACATGTTTATTTATAATTACTAAAAAATTACAAAAAGTGTGATTAATAATAGTACAAAAAAGTGTGATTAATAGTAATATAATTAAATATGAAAATAAACAAAAAAAAAAATCCCTACAAATTTTTAAGAATTTTTTTTTTAGGAAATTTTTCCTGTAAATAGACATTTATCCATACATCCATCCATCTATCCGAGAAAAGTGAAAACAATACAGAACGAACAAAATTCGTTTGTGAAAATTTGAAAAATATAACAAAGAACATTATTAGATTATTATACAAAAATCCCTGCTACAACTTTTTAAAATATAGTATATCGCGGTAAAAAGATCAACGTTTCCATACTACCATATAAACAGCCGATCAATGTTTTAGCCTAAATGACGGTAAGATGTCATGTATACAACCATCCAAAAGTTTGGAAGCAGCGAGGTAAAATCAAAGACAATAATATTAAACAATCTTCAATTACTTATATTGATAAAAAATATTGTTTTTATAGAAAGTAACTTAGACCACAGAGAAAATTAACAAATAATACTAAACATAACCTAATTTTAACTTCATCAAAGTGATCACCTTTTTTTTTGCTTTAATGATATCAGTACAAATTTTAGGCATTCTATTAATTAACTTCTTAAAATAATCTCAATCTAACTTGTTCCAGTCACTCTCTAATAACTGCAATAAATGTTCTAAGCTAGTAGGAGAGCAATTTTTCACTCTCCTATCGAGTTCATCCCAGACAAGTTCGATTGGAGACAGATCAGGTGACTGCGATAGCCATTTCATGATTTTAAAACCTTTTCATCTGTTATTTTCTTTAAATAGTTTTATCACAATTTGGACGAATGCAGTTTATTTTCTTTAAATAGTTTTATCACAATTTGGACTAATGAAGTTAGCCTCTTGAGTAGTTGTGGTCTTAGGCCTGCCTGTCCTTTTTCTGTCTGCTTTTGTTCCCGTTTCTTGTTTGATTCTTAGCCTCGCTGCAATTTGACGTTCACTGCATCCTTCCTCTCGAAACATATAAATAGCACTTCGTTGTTCAAGCATGATTTGCTTACGTTTTGCCATTTTCAGAAGAAATTGCGGAAAAAGCCGTAATTTAATAATTTAATAATTTAGTAATTTCCGAATACAGATAATGTTAATGTCACATCTTGCGCATGCCAATACTCAATTGCGACTAAACAGGACCCAAAAAAGTTAAATATAAAAAATATTACCGACAGCAACACTTCAAACAACCAAAGAATGCAACCGTAGTCCTAAGTCATAAAACACCTATTTCGTCAAAATCTAAAAAATTGGTAAAACGTGTTTAATGCAAACCGACGATCCCTTTGTTAATATGTAAACAGTAGTAAAAAGCTGCAAAGATAAAATTCATTATAAAAGTGTTGTTTCGTTTTGGCCAATAACAGATATGCTTCCAAACTTTTGGTACATATAGGAGACGTCTCCACGTGTATTCAACGAAGTTACGTGTAAAACCAACATTGATTTTCTGTTTTGCTGATATATGACCGGACAGTTGAAATAAGACCAACGGAATACAATTAGAATTAAATTAGAAAATTTAGTAAATGTACACACACATAGTACACACTATGTAGTCAATGAAATTGAATATGAATTGCAATGTTTTTCTTAAATTTTATCGAAAAGTACTTTCTGCTATAAGTATGCAAAGCACCAATTTATTATCAAAAATGACATGTATATATATATATATCAGGATAATAACCAATAATAATTGCAACACACGATAGTGGCGATTGAAATTATCTTAAGAGTGATTTCAAGAAAGAACAGAACATTATTTATTTATATATTTTCCACTTTGAATCCATACCAGTGATCACTTATATACGTTAAATGGAAGTTACAGGAGGGAATATTTTGTTATCGTACGTATATAACTAAGTACCTTCTGTAAAGACACTCTCCAACTTAAAACAAGGGTGTGAGGGTTCCAAACGTGCCTTGGTCTATGAAGAATCACTCAACTAACTCAGCCGGTTTTTTTATTGTGATAATATATGTAAAATACCTTTTTTTTTTTATCAAATTCCTTTTAATGAAGCCTAATGATGAGCATAGCAAGTTTATGTTTATTTCTAATATTAATTTCGTGTACATCACAATTTTTACTAAATTTTTAGATATTTTTGTGTACATAAACTACATGTTCATATATTGATTACACAGTCATAATTTTTATTCTTTATTTTTTTAAGTACATACATTAAAATATGCAAAAAATAATAGACAAAAAATAAAAAAATACCATATTATATTGTGTTGAAACTACTGTAAAACAGTTATTTTCGTCATAGACAGTCAATCATTTCGTTTTTTTACCTGAATGTGACGTCAAAAAAGAAATTTATTCAACTTATTATTTTTTCTTTGCTTTTTAATCTATTCTATCTACAGTTAACTCTGCGCCTTTTGACATTGACTGACGTTTGACAGTGTGCACGTAAGCAATTAATATATGGAAGTAAAGTAATATTTAATTTTATAAGTCGAATCTATTTTTTATTTAATATTATATAGAACTTAGCTTTCTGTACTTTTATCCCATATGAATTTTAATAGCCTAATTTTATACTTTGTCCTCATAAATTTCTTAAAAAGAGGTAAAAATTACTATGATAATTAAATTAACATTATATATAGTACATAGCAATTTATAGGATTAATTAATATTTAATTTTATTTATAAGTGTACTATCTACAAATATTAACTAACATTTAACGTTTATAGGACGAAAGGTGATACGAGTAACGATGTCGTAGAAGAAATAAAACTTTTGGGAAGTTTAAAAAATGTTTGTCACGAATAAATTTTTATATGAACCTGAATGGAACCTGACTTGCCTAAGTTTTTAAAAGTATTTTTGGAATTTAATTATCTAAGATGGTCTTCCAATTTTTTATTGGCATTCGTTACCTATATTTTTTGAAGTCAACCAGTAGTCTGTTAATATGAAGAGTAGAATTATTAAACTAGTGAAATATTAAATACTGGAAAAAAGTTCTTTTTCCGGTGATCGTTTGAAACAAAAATATTTTGCTTTGTAGTTCGAAGGTATATTTAAATATGCAAAGGAGTTATGTGAAGGCAATCATTGTAATATGTTAATATGTATGAGACTTCCATATCGTATTATCAATTAAATCTACTTTGTTTTTTATTGTATGAAAACTATTTTAATTGTCATTATTTAATTACATTTAAATGTACGTCAAAAACTTCTAATACTCTAATTAAGAGGAAGTATAGAAGATTATTTTAAATTTAAGAAATTATTTATTATAAATATAAACCTACTTAGGGTATCTGAAAATATGATGTCAAATATATTAATATTTTACATTTTTTTTAATAAGTGGTCCCCTGACCTAAAGATGTTTGGATTCAAATATTCTATTTATCTACATGTCTATATATTTGAGTATCTTAACAACGACATACATTAACTATTTACATTTTAAAAATATAAAAAAAACTGTACCTAGAAGTTATTTTCGTAAAAAAACTAAATTAAATATTTGAGATGTAGTTCATTTTGAAAGAACCTTTCTTTTACTTTTCGATATTATTTGTTTCAGAGTTTTCGTTTACTATTTTTTATTTTATGTTTGAAGTATAGTTAAATTAATATCATTTAATTATACTAATAATAGATTTAAAATACAGATTAAGGGTTAAAAATTTAATTTTATTGATACATTTCCTAAGTTTAAAAAGTTTATTAAAATATGTTTAAAAAAATATTTCTAGGTGGTAGAGCCTAACTGTAGTTATTATTCTGCAGCTCTTATTACTAAGCTAGCTCAGCCGGGGAAGGAATACCCTCTTACAGAAGATCGACGTGTAATAAGTACGTGTAGTAAAATTTAACAAATTTATTTTAACATATTCTGTCGGTCAGTGACAGAATCCGGAAGCCCAAACCTCTCCCCACGCCAAACATGCATAAAAAAAGTATACCCCCCGAACAAAACAGCAGATTAACTTTCGGATTTTGTTCAGGCTGCCAGTCATGTCTGGGGCCGGCAAAGTATCTCGTTTCGTATTTTCTGTGTTTCCTGATTGCAGACAACGGCAAACAGCGGCACCGCGTTCCACTCTGAATCCGGACTTTTGCAACATCCGAAGATTTCATTTTAAACTAAAAGAATGATATCTGCCACTGTCGCCTTCAGAATTTTGAAGGTCGGGACCTATCAATATACTGACTGCGCGAAGACATGGACGAACATGTCAGGGTCTATGCCTACCTCATGCATGACCCATTGTGGTAATGCAGAAACGGATCAACTCTTGGGCCAGGTCGTAGGTTGACAACCTGCTTTCACAGAGTCCCGCCTCCGAAGTTGTAGTCCTTCATACATACAGATCAGGCTTGGCATACAAATTGTTGTCAACGATTTGTGCTGGAATCCCAAGCCTGTGATTGCTGTGTCCCTCAAGGCTACGTGCCATCTTCAATTCTGTTCCTCTTGCATATTAATGATATGTTGGATATTTCCAACATATATTGTTATGCGGATGATAGCACTGGGGATGCTCTTGAGAAAACGACAGCGAATGTTAAAAGAAACTTGTGTCTTCTATAAAGACCTCCCTGGGGATGGTCTGAGAACGAGGTAAACTGAATCTCGTTCAGTTTTATGCCCAAAAGACCCAAGTTTGTGCCTTTACCATTAAGAAAACCCCATTTGCCGTATCAACCTTGTTAGAGAGTACCACTCTCAATGCCTTGCATAATATCAAAATACTGGGTCCCGACATTTCGAACGACCAGGGCCATTTACTATGATGTTTATTTAAATGTCATCTGCGGGACGTTAAAGTTAATATATAATGATTGATTAAAGTTACTTTCTATGTTCAATTGATATAACCCAGTCAATAAAGATTACATTGACAAGTTTATTATCTTAAAATACTATGACGGTCAACGGTTTATTCTGTTAGCGATTTTATTATTCTTTTACCTTAAAAAACCACAATTTCTATACTTATGGACCATTATAATTAAAGGTTTTATTAAGTCTACAGATTAAGTTGTTCTTTATTTTAAAAAGCCACAACAAGACTCTGCGAACAGTCAGCTTGTTGATGGTAAGAGCATTCTGAAATATAGAATGCCTTACTGCTGTTGGGAAGATATAGTCTTAAAAGTAAAACGATATCTTAACTACTTAATTATATATAAAAATTCTATTTAATAAATCTCTAATCGGAACAACTTATATTGTTGATTGAACTGAATATATATTTAACAGTGTATAACTAGAAAAGAAAAAGAAATAAAATTTAAATTTGGAACCCTTTTACTTTTATTTCAAAAATGCTATAAGGTATGTTTTATAATTATATATAAGCTATTTTTACTATTGTATGATTATATATAATACTCTTATATAATATAGAAATAATAAGTAAACCGTCAGAAATAATCGCAGTCTTTTAAGATCATTACGATTATCTTAATCTGCCTGCCATAAAATATATCTTAAACTTATATAATGCAAAAACAAATAGAGAATAATTTCCATTTTCCTAGTTCATAAGATTTCTAAATTATTTCATTTATACATATATGGTACATTTACCATATTTTTATTCATATTATGATAATTATAATACTTTTACAAGGGCTATGGTCAGTGTGTTTGAACACTGATATATTGCCAAAGCTATATAAAGAAATATATGATAATGCAGAACCTGTTTTAATGTCAATTACTGTTACTTATTTTACTTAAAAAAAATATATTAAATATTACTAACATTACTAACTAACATTCAGTAATTCTGAGATATGATCACAGCCCCACCAATCTGGTCCTATCGTAATTCCATTAATCCAGGGAATTAGTTAAACATACAAAAATAACATAAAATATATACAAGAAAAGTGTAATTATACAGAATGTTAACATTCCTGTTTTTCTTTTTTATTTGTATTTTTTATTGTATAAGATTTCTCAATACTTTGATTACCTAGTGCTATTTGAATTTCACTAAACGTCTTTCCTTTAGTTTCAGGAACATAAATCGCTATTAAACTACCCACCAGTACACACATGGCGCTGAAAAACCAGTAAGTTACCGATGGACCAAGTTTTAAAGTCATTTCTGCAAAGTACTTGGAAGTCAAAAATGCTAGCAGTAAGGTAAATAGAAAACAAACACAACATCCAATTGCACGAGTTGGACCGTCGAATAATTCGGCTGTTACAACGACGACTAAGCACCCGATACCTACGAACAAAACAATATAAATTTAATTAATTTATTAAATTAATTTCTCTTTATTGTTTCTTTTTTAAAATTCAACATAACAACAACAAATCCCAATTCCCAAACAAGTGGCATTCACTACCAGTTAACTACCTGTAGATGTTGAGAAATTATAATAGGAATTGTAGTAAACGAAAGAGAACAATCAATTTAAATTAATAATAAATTTATTATATATAATAAACACTACAGTTATTATTACAATAAAATATGATTAAAAGGCGTGTCAATTATTACACATTATTTCGAGTGATATAAATTAAGATATCTATAAAAGATCACCGCTAACAAGTTTTTTTAAAGAGTTCGTTGTGATTTTCTTTTTTTTTCAGGTAAGGAACAGAAAGGCCTGAATAGTCAACAAGTTGTGGAAAACGTCACAGTTATGTTAAGGATTGGCAGTTTTTTAGATTTGCTTAATGCAAATCTAAAAAACTGCCAATGCCATTTGGATTGTTGAAATAAAAACCAACGTTTGGGTCCGGACTAAGAGAACTGAAGTCTGTGACAAATGATGATTAAAATTATCTTATGATGAAGGAAAATTATAACCTGATGCAGGTAATTTACAATCACCAATAGACTCGAGAAATGACACAGGTCAGCGTGAGAATAGTTAGATATATTATTTAATTATTTGTATCATTTGATTACATCGAATCCTCACAGTCTCATAAAGAGACTATTCCTGTTCAGTTCGGTCCTTTTTAAAAGCTCGAAAGATAACACTATTCGGTTTTAGTTATCCACTGTGCTGGAGATCGCTTTAATTTTACAACATCTACTAGTACATCGTACGTAGTATTGTACAGTATGGGAAAACATTGTAAAGATGTGAGATTTGGTTATCAACTGTTAACAATCATTTTTGAAAATCAACATCGACAATGAAAGCATGTCTAGAAATTGTAAAGTTCATTCGTGAAAGATTGCAAATGTTTCGTGGCTTCAATATATAGGTTAAATAAATAAGATTTGGTCGTGAAAAACAGCGGCAAATTAGCAGAAATCCAGCCGAAGCACCTAGTATGAGTATCAAGAGATCCTGTAATGACACCCTGTAACGATGTTGTTAACTAGCTATTAGATGTGAGTACTGCATGAATTCCACTATTCTGTAAGAATGAGAATGTTGCCAATTCATTACAATACAATACTTTGCACATTCATTCATTACTATACTTATATATTTACTTGGTAAATATTCAAATATTTAAATCTAATGTTTTACATATTGCTATTACCGATATCTTCAAGGGATCATTCAGTCGTCTAGTAGAACATGAAAATTAATAAATATTGTCTACTTACCAGCATTAAAGGAGTACGTGCAAAGTATCAAGGATATAATGGGAAGGTAATTTAGCCAGTTATAGATGGTATAAGCGTCTGTTGTACTAATTTTGAAAAAGGTTCCTAGACCAACCTGGAAAAAATAGGAAAAATTTGTTTACTGGAATCATTGTTATTTGAATGAATATATGTAGAGTGCAAAAGAGCCAATAAGCATGTTACTTTTAGACAACAATACTGCCTAAAGTATTAAGCTATGATTTAGCCTGATTATCAGTAATATTCTAAAAACGTGTTGCATAGTACTATAAAACATCAACAAAATGCAGATTGCAAAACATTGTATTGTGTTTAAACACCTATTGCAAACAAAGAATAGTCAAGAAGAAGTAACAAGAACAGGACGCAGAGGCAGTGGATGTTCCTTAAGTATTTATGTATATGTATTGTTACGAAAAAAAGAAAGAGAAAATGGAGACAGCTATGGATAACAAAACGTTTAATAATGTAACAAATAATTAAAAACTAAACATTTTTTGCCGTCTACATGTTATAAATTGTTTTATTAATTTGTGGTAATAAAAAAAATGCAGTTTCTCAGCCATTATATTGCCCATTGCTTTTAATGTCAACAATTCTTTTTTCTGTTAAAAGTGTGAAAGCATGTGAAAAATTACGTTTGAGGAATTTCTGTTCAATTGCTTTTCAAAATCGTTTAAATAAATGAAGCCAAGTTCTATATCATTAATATTTATTATAAAAATATACGTACCAGACCTAAAAACATGCCAACAATTGAGTAAATCAGCATAGGCCGTCTTCCAAACATTTTCGTAAAGAAAATAGTAGAAATAGCTGATAATAATTGTATAAAGCCAATTATAACTGAAGCGATCTCAGGCTGTACATTGGTTTGAGATGATACCAAAATGCTTTGTAAATAAAATGATACTGCACTATAACCTATCGCATTGGTTCCGGCGCAAATTAGAATACCCAATGATACAGATTTTAAAAATATTTTGCTTTTTAATAGAGCCAACTTGTTAACTTTTATCTGCGTGCTTTTTTTGTAGTCCTCTATTTCTTGCTTCACGATTTCATCAGATTCTCGGTTTTGGGATAGCACTCTTATAGCTTCTTCAACATATCCTGAAATAGGAATTACTCTTATATTTTTTTCTAATTATATTATTAGTGTGATTATTGTTTGAAAAGAAAAAACAATTGGAAAAAAGACAAATAATGAAAAGAGATTACGGGATCAAACTAGTACTATTTGTCTAAGATTAGTTAAATATCTATTTTACTTTGGTAAATATAAAAAAGAATACCTTTAGAATGTAAGTAAACTGGGCTATCTGGTAGAAATGGTAACGGCAGAGACGTTACAACAATAACCAAAGCTAGAATTACATTGAGCATTCTATACGTGACAAACGGACCGACGGCCAAAGTTGTTACTATTCCTAGGCATGACATAATATGTAGAAATGTACCAAGAGCCCCACGATGCTCTTTCTGAAACATAAAGGTAAATAATAAAAAAAGAATTGTTTTATTAAATATTTTTTTATTGTATATCTTGAAAGAATTATAGTATTGTGTCCTCTCAGTAACACGATATAAATACTTAATTTTTATGGTAACATACAATGTGACAATTAACTGCATATAAGGGCACAACTCATTAAGATTTTATAATTATTACTGTATTTTAAAATAAAATATACATTTTTGTTAGTACTTACAGAAGCAATTTCGGAAACGTACACCGGAACTACAATAAATATATAACAATCAGTCAAAACCATGACTGATCGACATAATATCAACATCCACACTTTTGTAGCAAATATTATCCAAATAGACACACATATCCTAGGTATAGTGACAAGAATAATACAGTACTTTCGACCTATTTTGTCTATTAGAATCCCGCCTATTAAATTTGCTAAAATAAAAAAATGCATTATACCCTTAAAATTAAAAGTCTTAATTATCTTGAACTTTTAATCCCCCATGGAAGTTTATTTTCAAAATTCTCCGTACATGCTTTTGATTATTTATAATTCAAAGTAACTTACTTGCTATGGCTGCTAGGTATCCTCCTGACACTATCCATGATCCTTCTTCCTCTGTGATGGGTCCTGATAATGGAGTATCTGTTCCGTTACGGAGTTTCACAAGATTTGGAGAAGGCCAGGCCAAACTTATGCCTGTTGTTATTGAACCGAAATTTACTAAAAATATATATAGAACATTTATAAAATTAATCAGATTATTATGTTGAGTTTATGAGTTCTCTAATATAAATTCTTATCACTAGATCCACGTTACACCTATTTACAAAAATATCTAAATGCTTTTGTTGATATATATTTTCAAATTGATTCGACCAAGTGGAAATAACTCTCCTCCGCTTTCCTAAATAATTAAGTTGGACGAAAACTTAAGGACTATAAAGATCCTTTACTTAATCATTGAGATTTATTATTCATTTCTACAACTACAGGTATTTGTGAAACTTATTAATATAAGAAGTGTAGTTTACGGAATTCTCAAGACAAAAGTTAAACTGAGTGCGAGACTAGGAATAGTGTCATAATAAATGTGTAATAGATGGTCAAGAGATATACACTCTGGCCGCAGGATACTTAAAAAATATGTTTTTAAATAGAAGTTCAATAAAAATATTGCAATAAAAACACAACTTCAATATTAATGCTGGCTGCAGGTTGCAGGCAGCTGTAACAAGCAGGTTTTTTTCGCAAACAAAATTTTACTTTTTCATTTAAAGTCTACCGCATATCCCTCTACATCGGCAGCTCAAGAAGTAAGTATCCACACAATATATAATGTCGAGTCCAATATAAAAATAGCTGTAGAATACTGTTTTACCAAGTAGTTCTTCCAGCATATTCAAGCAACCACGTACATCAACGGTTGATATTGAAAATAAGGTTTTAACAATTAAAAAACTACAAACACGTATTATTACTATTGTAAATAAAACTAGAACAAACCCAACAGTATTTTTAAATTTTTTGAATCGATTTTAATAACCAATGTGGTCTTATATTGATGTATCATGTATAAAAGAGTTTTAGTAACATAGTTCTTAGGAAAAAACATCTAACTACTGGATAAACTTAATTTTTAATAAGATGTGCTGGTCATTATTATTATTTCTTTTTGTATTGCTATAGATACTACAATAACCTGATAGTCGGCACTTAATTCATATTGTAAGTGTAGAGTGCCTTATTAAAATGATTGTCGATTGTTATAGCTGTCTTAAGTACTTATAATAAACATTTATAATAAGAGATACCATGAAGTATTTGATATCATAATACTAAGTGTAAACACAGACGAAGAAAATCCGAGATAAACATGAATACGAATTTAAGTCTATTTTCAATAGCATAATTGATAAGTAGATATGTAGTGTCACATTATTTACGATTTAGATGAACAGAGAAAATATATTCACAAGTTGACGACGACGACGAGGGTAGATGACGAGGATACGTGTAATGCAACCAGCATTACACGTACCCTCGTCAAGAAAAAGATGAAAGTAGAGAAAAGTTAAGCTTTTTCACTCATTGACCTTACTTCCACTTGTTGGTAGTATTTGCTCCAATTTCATTTATATAAGATGAAAAGGAACTATACGAAATACGAGACTAAAAAATATATATCTAACCTACAACTTTTTCTTGAACTGTTTATGTATTTTTTATTATCATGAATTTAATTGTTTTAAATAAATCACCAGATATAAAGCGTGATTAGGAATGCTTGATTTCTGCATTTTGAGTGAATCAAGAGTAAACGGGAGAAGAATGTAAATAACTAAATTACCAAATTGTGTTAACTATTCGGCATAATAATTATTTAAATGTTATATATATTAAGTACATTTAATTTGGCATAATAACACGAGTGGGTGTTGTGGATCATCATCATCTATCTACCATTAATTCAATTTTAATTAATCGCCATCATCGTCCACTGTGCTAAAGTACCGTAAATCGGATAAAACTAATAATGAGAATGAAAACTAAAACGTCTAGCAATATTGACTCAAAACTGAAGGGACCGTTGAAATCGTAAAAGCCTTTAACTATCAAATTTTTGTTGCTATTTGTTCAGTGTGCTCTGGACCTCGAAGTCGTGCCCACTGACATGAACAGTATCGTCAGCAAACCGAATACACTAAAGTGTATCTGCCTGTTTGTCCACTATCACAACATAAATTGTCAATAGGAAAAGAAAAGGGCTTATATCCACCCGGAAGGCCGGCCTACTGTTTCAACTAAAATTCTGTCTCATATAGGCAGTAGACCAATCAATCAGACAATCAATTAATATGAATTCGGAATCTATTCGGACTTCATAAACAACATATTATATATCTTTTTGCGTAGGTTCCTTATTTGTCATGTTAATTTCTTGCACAAAATATAAATGTGGCATCCGTAGGTTTTAGAGATGGAATAAACCCAAACTGCTTAGGTTAGACTAGGTTTAGGTTAGGTAAAACTTTCTTGATACAGTCCTTTTTGATAAGTTTCTCCTATATAGTCTTATACCACGATGGTTCCAGCAGCCTTCTACATCACATATTTTATATCCGAAACATCCCTTGTTCTCCTTTTTGTCTCTTTTATAATTCGGCAGTTTTCATTTTGCCATCTTTTAACTTTCGATTTTCCCTTTTATTCTAAAAGACATATTATTTAAGTCGTTTTTTTTAATTTATTCAATTCCTTTTAATTTAGCACAATTTTTACTTTCTCTACTCTTCTTATAAAGTTTTTCCTGTTATTCCAACTTTCATTTACTATGTATTCTTCATTTCTAAAATTTTATCAACAATCTTCGTTCAGAAGTACTCGCATTATTCTGCACATAAAATTGGCAGAAGGAAGCCATAGCTAGATGTAATGCATATTAATTGTTGGTACGAAAGTACGAGTATATTAGTAAATAGATTGCACGCCTATCGCATATATCGTTGATACTTCGGTAAATTATGTATATGAACACAAGCCCTCAGTTCAAATTATTATTTAAAAGACACAAGTGAATTACTATTTTAATTTATTTTTAAAATTTTTATACATTTTTTATTTATTAAAATATGTTTATGTTTGTATAATGAAAGTATTCTTTAGGTTTTAATATTGTTAATTGTCATCAAACTCGGTTCTTACTCTGGAACAGTCAACTAATAGAGTCTATGGCAGTAACGGTAGCAAGAGTTTTGACATAACGTGTTTAGGTGTTTTAGTTCTTCATTATTCTTTTTCTATTTATTCTATTTCCAAGGTCCGAAAAGATAAGCTGCATCCTATTTAATACGCAGAATATTGAATCTATTTGTTTTTCAAGGTTAAGTGGTCATAAATATAAATGTCGAGATATTTTATAGATTGATTTACTACATACCACACAGCTACAATCTCTTACTGTAACGGCGTCAACAATAGTAAAATTTAAGTATAAAGTTTTTACCAACATAGTGTTTTTACTAGTTAATATTTTGGTATTTATGGATTATGTAGGTTTTTCGTTCTGGAACTTAAAAGTAAAAAATATTATTACCTAAAGTACCAGTGTCCATAATTTTGGACATCATTTATAAATTATACAGACTTGCTATACGTCGACGGAGAAAGTCTATAATTTATAATTATAAATGGCATGAATGGCATGGCTAAAAATTTTGTTTCATTTTTCACGTTGTTAACAAAATATATATATAGGCAATATAGAAATTTTGATGCGGCGATATTTTGACCTTATTATTTATTACGTTGAAGTATTTTACATTTATTTCGTTTAATTTTAAATATACTAGTGTTAGCAAAAGATTCATATGACATGGGATCAAACGTTATTGTTTCTTTATTTTGTTAAAATCTTTAAAATTCTATCCAAATGTAAAACTTCGCCTTTGTTAAAAATATTGCGAAATAGATATAAATACAATGAAACTTACATATTTTTAAAAGGCAATATGATTGTCTTTCTTCTGTCCGTTACTAAAGTAGTCGTATGTGACATAAATAATCACAGTGAATAGAAAATAATATGACGTTTCAATTACAATATTATTCTTTAATAAGAAGCATACCTACTATTGCCTATTATATTATTTATATATGTACTTTTAGAAATCACGAAAACAATGTGGATTTTAATAAAACTATTATAGGAATTTAAGTCAGGTGTATTTGCTGCTTTTTAATTTTACCCCCACGTTTCAAATGATTTCAGAGATCGTGTTCACAAGATAAAGGTGTCTTATCGTAAGACATGAACCCGTAAAAAAGTTTTATTAAAATGTGTACAACTCTTGAAAATTTTAGAACACTTTATAATGTGGTACCTTACATTTAAAAGGTAAAATATAGGAAACAAACATATAAATTAAATGATTAATAAAAATTTTACACTTGGATTACCTACTATTGCACATTTACTACTAAAAATACTCAATAACAAGTACTGCATAATATACTCGTATAACATTAATTTGTAAGTCGTTGGTTAGTGTTTTAAAATGTACATAGTAAAGCAAGATTGCGTTGGTTTTTTTTATTTTGATTATAACATTAAGAGGGCAAATGACCCCTGTATGGGTTCTGTATTTACGTGCTACTAAAACAGATAATACGAAAATCATCATTGTATTGCAAAAACATATTTATTAATAACATTCTAAATCATATCCTAGTATTTAAAAATTATATTTACCAACAGCAGCTATCAGGTATTGCCGTATTACTGACGAAGACAAATTTATTTTCATATTTGATTTCTAGACACACTATTTCACAACTGAAAATTAAAGAAAAAGTTGTTTTAAAATTATTTTTCTTCCTTAGCAAAAAAAAGTATAAATTATTAATAAAAGTTATTCTCGCATTCAAATAAAAATGATTAATACATCGATCAAAGTTTATAAATGCTATTGTTACACTGCAATCGCAATCTCAAATGCGCGATACCTGCTGTGACTCTTGGTTGTTATTATTCAAGCAATAAATTTCAATAACGCCACTTCTACATAAATATGTTAGCCTTTCCAAATAAACAAATATTCTTCCACATTACATAGTAACATGTGTTTACATACACATATATTATATTTTATTTATTCATCTGTATTTACAAGTATTACTATTTTATAATAAATAATAAACAAACAAGTTTCATTTTATAATATACTGACTGAAACGTTCGTGCCGTTTCTAAGAGAGGGCGCCGCTAGAATTTTTTCCATATGTTTATTATTTAGTACCAACCTTCAAACGGTACGTGTATAAAATCGACAATTCTCGGATAATTCGATCGTGAGAAACAGAATTGTAATTGCAGCAATTTTTGTTAATGTGTATTCTTAGCAATTTCGTGTGTTGATTTATCATTGACATGAGATGGGAAGAAATGCAGCTGATGCAAAGAAATGGCTTGATAAGTCTTACTAGGCTCTGCACCAGCAGGACGAACCGTTCGAAAGTGGATTGTAAAAATTTTAAAGTTGTCGTCGTATTATTGGACGTCGTGTATTGGACGTCCACAAGAGGCAGTAACTGACGGAAACCTCATCCACAACGACCAAAAACACAAAAGTCGGCTGGCAAGGTTATGGCATCCGTATTTTGGGAAGCACAAGACATCATTTTTATTGACTATCTACAAAGGCCCAGACTAGCAACACGTACTGTTTATTACACGTACATTGCGTTGTTGGAACGTTTGGAGGACTAAATCGTAAATAAACGCTAGGATTTAAAGAAAAATAATGCTCTTTCACCAAAACAATGCACCGTGTCACAAGTCAATGTAAACAATAGCAAAATTCAGTGAATTGGGCTACGAATTGCTTTCCTATCCGCCATATTCTCCAGATTTGGCCTCCAGCTACTATTTTCTGTTCGCAGATCTGGAAAGAGATCGCCGAAGCGGAAGCCTATTTTGAGGACAAGCCGAAATCATACTACAAAACTAATACATATTGAAAGATTGCAAAATCATTATACTAATTGTATCGCCGTCGAAGGTAATTATATTGATGAATAATTAATTTAATAAATAATAATTTTGGGTTTTACTATAAATTGGCAAGGAGTTTTCAGCCAAAGTGTTAATATCGTTTTAATTAGAGCTAGAAACAAATTTAATTAAAATTTTCTCTTGTACCATAATACCTTATATCGGTGTTACGTTTATTTTACACAATTTCTCTATGATAATAGTTTTTGTATTTAACTTTTTATACGCAGTTATTTAATATTACAATTGTGTATACAACAATATAATATTTGAAGAATGATGTCAGTCACGTTATCGTAAAGTCATTGTGATGTCACTATTTACAAAGTTAACTTAGGAGTCATTTGTTACTCTTATTTTATATTTGTATTAATTAAATCAGAGAATATCGCTTTGTTTCTTAAAATTTGTACATCACCTGTTTTTTCAGCTGAGCGTAAGCGGAAACTCTTAACCGTTTGGGAGACCTTTTTTTGTGTTTAGTTGTCTTCAGAATGCGACGAGATAATTAGCTAAAAATTTTCTCATGTATGTTTGAGCCGAACGCGGATGTTATAGCGAAAACAGATTGAAAAAATGATTAGACATTGAAAAGTTATCAAGAAAAGAAGAAAGGATGGGGAGGGGCTCAGCTCAACACCCGCCGCCCACGGTTGGCGGATCCTAGTATTTTCTTATATTTAAGTACATTGTATTATTTGTTAATTTTTTTTTATCTTACAGTTGTTCATTATGGCGATTACCTCATTATAAGTTGGTTATTTGAATTAGATTGTGAATTTTTAATCATAGTATCTTATGTATTTGTTATACGATTAACATTATTTTTTGCATATTTATTTCTCATTCGCGTAACTCGGTTTCGTCTCACCTACAAGCCTTCAGAATAAATAATTTTAATTTAACCGATCTGTTTATTCAAACACTTATTAATAAATATTAGTTGCAAGAATGTGGTTACAGATAATAGATGAATATTTTATACGGATAATTTAATAAGCGCAACAATATTACGTACAATTATAATAATAACTTTTTATATAACTAATTTATGATATTTGTTTTGTAGATGATAGCTTCAGATGACGAGATTTATATAAAAAATATTATTTCGGATGTGTAATAGGTAGACAGATACGTGATTCGGACATGTGACTAGGAAAAAAAATATGCCTCAAGAATCAACTTCAACAACATAAGTGGATAAACGTTTATCAGCGGTAAAACTAGACTATATAAGATAAGTGTAGTTTATCTTATTATATTCTCGAAATGTGAAATAATAAAATGCTACAATAATTTGTACTCAAGGTAATATTTATAAATGTTTATGAATATATTTTAAGATAATAACATTTTGTTAATATTGTCTTAGTTATGAATTTGTATATAATATACTAAAATGTATTATCAAACTTTATGCACGATAGATTTAATGAAGACAAAACGGCAGAATTTAATCGACACACATGTATGGAATTGGTTTTAAGTTTTTTGATTTTTTTAATTTTTTCGTGAAAAATTGCTCTAAACGCAGGATCAAAAGAATCTTTTGTTTTATTACTCATTACAGCTGTTTAAAATGACAGAAAACGCGGCTTTTCTTTGCGGCTAAAATCTAGTAGTGTATATCTAGCCTCAATAATAGTCGCTGATCGTAGCGAGTTAATACGGCCATCAAGATCTTGTCTCATTTGTCCTTAGCTCGGCAATGTGACTGTAACGTTACTAAGACTGTCTTAAGAATATTGCAAGTGATTCTATATTATGATAATAAGTGTAAAATAAAAAAAAAATGAGTGTTGTTTATCAACTAATTATTTAATTAATAAAAACTGTTTTTAGTGTACAAACTGGTATTGCAATTTATTATTAGATATTTTAAAATTATCAGTGATTAAAAGAAATAAAAATGAAAATTCTTCTGTGTTCTACGTTAATAAAGCAATACTTAATAGCTTCTTTTGGTAAATATTATTATTATTAATTAAACTAATAAAGATATCTTTATATTATTATGCCATATTACAGAATGTCAATCACTTTATCGTAAATAATTTAACGGTGTTTGTGGATTTGTAAATAGATCGAACCCGAACCGGTTCGATAATGCTATTATAGCACTATGGCACTGAATGGTTTGCAATTTTCCATTCCTTCTAATTAATTATGTTTATAAGTAAATTTTAGTAATTAAGCATTTAGGTTGTATTAAAATTATAACAGTTAAATTAAGTAGAAAAATATATAATTTAGTTTTTAGTATTTAAACTACATATTTTGTGCCATTCCTCTGTTGTGCTATAATATAATATATTTTTTTAGATCTCATATTTTAAATTAACTTACAGAAGAGAAGATTACATTAAGTTCTTGACTTTCAGTTTTTTCATAAATAACTGTTGTGTTAAAAATTACTTTTTTTAATATTTCTTGGATGTAGCATTCCATATTATATAATCATCTTTATCGAAGGAGACATTTATTTGGGTTCTTAAAAGGACGACAAGGTTTACTGAGAGACTGACCGACTCCCAGTTATCGTACATTCGTTCGTTTTGTACGTGTTGGTTTATTTTTATTTTTTATATTGGTTTTTTATATTTTTTTAATAACATGGCTAGTATGTTTATTTATATTATAAAATTAAGGTTTATTCCAATTATCCATGCATTTCCAGAAAATGTCTTGTTTGTCTCTCGTTTTTATTTTGTTTTTATATGCAAATACGAACATTGTAGTTTTTAAAGCAATTCTTGTCACAAATAACAAACAATGTAAATGTCATTGAATTTTTATTTACTCGTCTATACTAAAAGAACCGTAACAAACAGGGTAAAAGGGTGCGCAAATATTAATATTCATAGTTAAAGGAACGGGCCATAACATTTGGTCTCTGGAACCTCCAGAAAAATTACAAAAGCATTAACAGTTTAAGCTGAGGATAAATTGATATTTTTGACATTGTTGTAATTTTTTTTTCCCAAAAAATTACTAATGAAATTTATTTCCATAGAGGAGTTTCATAGCAAATAATTAAGATTTAAATCAAAAAGCTATTTGGAATATCATAATAGAAGATAATAAGGAATATGTGACACCTTACTACCTTAACATTGCAAATGCATAAGCTATTTTTAGGAAGAACCAGTACAAATATTGAAAGAAATCCCATATTTGTAGTAAGTTGCGTCTTATAACCGCGACTCTATGGTCTGGTATGAAGAACTACCTGCCACATGTGTAGGATGTGTGAAAGGAATGTAAAAAAAAATGTAAATATAATGACTTAAATGCCAGATATTTTAACCGACAGTTCAAGGGAAACTACATTTTGCAAAATGCAATGAACAGATTTTTCTCCGGGTCAGTAAGATCCCGGTATTTTTAATAATACATAGGCAGTTGAAGATCTCGCAAAATGAGAAAATGTTGCAATATATAGCCCTAGAAAGTGTAGTATTGTAGAAAGGTGGGTTTCCATGCAGATATCACAGCGTAGTGACTATCACTTGATCTAAAGTGATCGGTGTGATGTACACTGAATTGAAAATTAATAAGAACTTTTCCGCAGCGGGAATGAAAATGATGACGAATATTTTTTTTGGGAGCTTCAGAGGAACACTTAATATTGAAATACCAAACTTTAAATGAGAGCATTACCAGGTCCAGGCGCAATATTTACAAGCTTAATGATACAAGACCTCAAGGATAAGACTTCTTTTAACAGTAACCACGACATAAAGTGTAAAGTTAAAAACGATTTTATACCCAAAAATTAACTGCGTTGCTCCATCGTTCATCATATAAAACAAAATGGGATCGTCACATTTGCATTACAATTATTGAACGACTTACTGGGAAGAGATTGGTTAATAATGGTGTTATCGCCACGTAACAACATTTGTGGTTAAGGCTGTCCCTTTCTCTCACTTATTTTACACATTTTTTATTACAATTAAATAGTAAAAAAATAATATATATATATATTTTTTGTTTTAGTAAATTTAGGATCATTAACTACAGGCATAAGTATGGTCTGGGCTTCCCCGATGATCGTAAAACTCCGTAACGGAACAGATACTCCTTTATCCAGACCCATTACAGAGGAAGAAGGATCATGGATCGTGTCAGGGGGTTACTTAGCTGCGATCGTAAGTATGTAACGCTTCCGACATTTTTTTTCATCAAAAATTAAGATTACAAAGATATTTTCTGAATACAAATAATGTGCTTATGTTCTTTTTGATTTCAGCAAATTTGTTCTGCGGTTTTCTATTAGATAAAATAGGTCGAAAATACTCCATAATTCTAGTCACTATACCAAGGATGTGTGTGTCTATTTGGATAATATTTGCTACCGAAGTCTGGATGTTAATATTATGTCGTACAGTTATGGTATTGACTGATTGCTACATTTTTGTCGTAGTTCCCGTTTACGTTTCAGAAATTGCCTCTGTAAGTATTATCAGTTATTTTTTTCTTCATTTTCACGAACGAACTTTGTTCGTTCTATATTGTTTTCACTTTTCTCGGATGGATGTATGGATGTCCACAGACATTACTATCGATTATTACTGTCGAGAGATGGCGCTGTTTTAAATTTACTGATATAGTTTATTTTCATATTTAATTATATTACTATTTTGTATTATTACTAATCATAATTTTATCAATTTTTTTAGTAATTATAAATATACACGTATTTAATATTTTCTTTTCTTCAATAAATAATAATCATTATACTTAAAAATCAATTGTTTTTTTAAGTTAAGATAAGAAATAGTAGTTTGTTAATAAGACGTAATTTAATTTTCATAGTATTATAATTAGATATGTAACATTATATTGCTAATAAGATAAAATTATATTTATAACGAATCAATTGCTCCCATAGTTTAGAATTATAATAAATATTTTAGATATATTTGCAAAACTTATATTATTTAATTTATTTTTATTAAATCCTTGTTTAGTAATAATAATAATCATGTATTTAACATTAATCCAATAACAACATTATATTTTTTAGAAAGAGCACCGTGGAAGTCTTGGTACATTTCTACATATGCTCTCGTGCATTGGTATTGTGATAACGTTGGCAGTAGGTCCGTTTATATCATACACTGCATTGAATGTTGTTCTAGCAATAATAATTATTGCGACGTCATTACCATTGCCATTTCTACCAGACAGCCCGTTCTATTTGCATTCTAAAGGTAACTCAGTGTTATAATATTTGTTATGATTCTTTAGTTTGTTGTTCTTTTGGAACACAATATGGTAAAAGAAACAAATTGTTATTTCAGGCCGTATCGATGATGCTATGAAAATACTAACCCAAATTCGAGAATCTGATAAAATCAAAGAAGAGCTAGAGGACTATAAATTAAGCCAGCAAGTCAAACTTGCCTCTTTTGCATTACTTAAAAACAAGACTTTTCTCAAATCACTATCACTTGGTATTTTAATCAGTGCTGGTACTAATGCGATAGGATATAACGCTGTGTCTTTTTATTTGCAAACAATTTTGCAATCTACACAAACCAATGTAAAGCCAGAGATAGCATCAGTTGTGATTGGTTGTATACAATTATTCGCCGCAATATGTACTACATTCTTTACAAAAATGTTTGGACGACGTCCCATGTTGATTTACTCGATGATTGGAATGTTTATTGGAATGGTGAGTATTTTTTTGCCACTAGAAACGAAACGTTAGTTATTCTATAAATTTTAAAGAAACTGCTCCATCAGCTTAAATTAATTCGTTTAGTATATTATTCCTTTTTTAAAACACCACAAATCTCTCTCGGGTTAAAAATATTTTTATTTTAATATCCCCTAAGTAACATGGGTTATATAGCAATACAGTTACAATCGATTTATTAATCGAGTTGATAAGTAATACTGAACTAAATAATTTTCTTTAAATAACATTAGTGTCATCAGCATTGTCATTAATAATTTGATTGACTTTTATTTGTATTATGTAATAACTTAACATCCAAAAGTCAGTAAGTCAAGTAATAATAATAAAACTAAGGTAACTTCGTTAATTTTACTGTCTCGATTATTTATATCTATTATTTGTATACATTCCAGATTGGTTTAGGGACTTTCTTCAAGATCAGCACTACAGAAGGCTATACAGTCACTGGCTTCTTGAATTACCTTCCTATCATATCCTTGATACTGTGTACATACTGCTTTAACGTTGGTAAGTATTATCTTACTTTATGAGCAAAAATATAAAGTATATACACAACTTGACATAGATATCTTGTTGTAATTGGATTTTTCGGTCGCTAATGTGCATAATATAATTTATACTTCTATTTATGTATTTTTTAAGCCATCAGGTATAGTAAAATTTTATATAAAGTAGAGGTGCTGAAATGAAATAGTCATTTCCAAATTATTATATTGTTATATTTTTACATGTGTGCGTTTTGATAAACGTTAATACGCAAATTGGGCGATGTTGATTTTCAAAGGTATTTTTTGTCAATAGCAACTGTGATTTTTTTGTTTGTTACAAACCTAAGCGTATTATATATAGTGTGTGATTTTTTCGAAACCTTCATAAAGATTTACGCTTTAGATTAAAGTGAAATGTCGGTCAATGATAACGAAAAACTATCAATATCTACGAGTAATATAAAGATAAAACAAAAATATATTTGGTACAATATTGATACATAACTTAAGTAATAGTAAATTTAAATCAACCTGTCTTTTAAATACTGTTAAATCTAATGAACTTACTTTAATTACAATTAAATATACATCCTTTGTTTCCAGGTATTGGTTGCTTAATATTTATAGTGACAGTTGAATTATTTGATGGAGCGGCCCGTGCGTTTGGATATTCGGTATGCATTATGTTCTCACTACTACTATCATTCCTAACTTCCAAGTACTTTGCACAGATGACTATAACGCTGGGTCCGTCTGCAACGTACTGGTTTTTCAGTGGCATGTGTTTTATAGTAGGTGGTTTAATATTTTTTTTTCTTCCTGAAACGAAAGAAAAAACGTTTAGTGAAATTCAAATTTCATTGGGAAACAAAAATATTAAAAATAATAACAAAGAGGTTAAAAAACAGGAATGTTAATAATTTTGTAGTCATGGCATTGATATAATTGAATGTTTAATACAAAGTTGGCAACAGAGAGCCCCAAATTCTGGAATGAAAAACATCTCCAATATAAAGATTTCATTTAATTCAATGTCATATATGTTAGAAACAACTTTTCCTTAGTCTTACAGTAGCGATAACATTCATTTGTAAGCCAATAACAAATTTAAAATAGTATTAAGAAATATTACCAGTAATTGTAATTCATCCTATAAATAGCTAATAAAGTAGGTTAATGCTAAATATTATAAGGCATAGGTTACAATTGTTTAAAAAGCTAACCTAACCTTGAATAACCTTAGTTTTATCTAAATAAAGACAATTCACAAATATTTGTCCTCGCTAGATAATTGTAACGCTCTTCTACTGAGGAACACGTAAATTAATTATGTGTATAAGGTATTATTATATTATATTATATATGTTTAAACTTTAAATTTTATTTTTTAAATTTTAATAAAAAAAAGTGTATAGAAAGATCCAACAATCTAGATCTAGAGGTGGTGGTGTTCCAGATCTATAAGGTAGTTGTTTAAACATAACTAGTTGCAATAGAAAACCAATATTTATTATTTAAAATCATAAAATAGTGTCATATGTATATATATGTATTATTTATAACTATAAATATATTTTGTTCTTTCTTGTTACAAATAAAAACTGAGGCTTTACATTTTGTTATTAGGCTAAGATTAAGAAAAACTATTCGAATCCTTTTATCTAAATAGATATAATATGGATTTATTATACGCCAAAAA
Organism: Melinaea menophilus ssp. n. AW-2005; assembly: GCA_918358695.1. Taxonomy (NCBI): domain Eukaryota; kingdom Metazoa; phylum Arthropoda; class Insecta; order Lepidoptera; family Nymphalidae; genus Melinaea; species Melinaea menophilus. Next base: position 9,139,842 of record OU911053.1, read on the forward strand.
ACTTTGCAGTATGTTGTATGTATGTTGTGTAAAAATAAATTGTGTCTCTTAATATAATTTATAATCCTATATTCCTTTTACTTTTATTAACATTTTATTTATTTACAAGTGCCACCTTCTAACATTACATAGGCATGCTTGTTTGTCAAATAAATAAAAGATGAAAAAATATATATTACTGTTATATAAGTTTATTAAATATAATTGTTTTCTTAGAGTAATTTGATTTAATATTTTGCCTAATTGTTGCTGTTCAAAAAATTTAGTTTTTAAGACTTTAGGAGTTTTGTTTTAAAAATTATTATATACATACTCCTTTCGCAATATATATTTAAACCAAAATATTATAGATACTACAATACTAACTATCATCTGGAGTAGTTGTATCGAAAATCGGGCGCATAATTACAAACACATTGATTTAATTGTTGTTGCAAAATTGTTTCTCGTAAAAAATCTTACAATTAAGCGTGTTTGTAGTTATTATGACGAATTAAACAGTTCTCTGTCACATGTTTTTCATTGGTTCAAAATTAGGTAATTTAGTCTCAAATGCTAAGAAAACGTAACCTAAAGTGAAAAATCAAAATTGTAGCTTGCTCCTTCACATTGAAGTTTTAGAACTCACTGACTCAATAATTTTCTTAGATAAAAAGCTGCGGTGGAACCCCCATCTTTCAGTACTCGTACACTTGTACAGCTCGGTCGGTCTTATAATAGAAAAGTTGGACAATTAAAGGACGTTAATACGGCTCGACTTTTATTATAGATGTATTTGGACAGTGCTTTTACAGAAGGGTTTATTACGATAAATCTGGTATCGAAATAGGCCCTCCTGACACTTCCATTTTGACGTACACAAGTGATCACTGATAATGATTCAAAGTGGAAAAGATATAAATAAATAAATAAATAAATTCATAGTATTTTGTCTCGTGGTAGTTTATTATTAAAGTTGCTGAAGTTATTTCTAAATTTATTTTACATGAAAGAGCTGTGCAAACTATTTAACACCTAAATTGGTATTAGTATATATTATATATTTAACGCCTAAATTTCATCTTCAGAAGTTAACAAATCCTCCATAATTTGAGTGTGCATATATAATAAAGTTTTATAATATATCTTAGAACTCCCTTTTCTTAGTTTTAAATTTAAAATGTATTATTTAAATCTTATGTGACATTATATCATATCTTCCATCTATCTATTCTATCAGTGACATATCTTTCAGTATCTCACTATCTTGTCTGTAGTTTTTATTTTTTATTTTCTAAAATATTCTATTCTGAAGTATGAGTATTAGTAAATGGGAACTGTGATTTTCAAGTAAGAAGAAGAGTGAATAAATAAACATGCAAAGTAAAATGTGTTCGTTTACTCCCCAAGAAGTCCTCTCGTACATACCGCATCACATATCGCTTTTAATGCCGTGTACCAGGTCTGGTTGGTATATCAAAATGCTATATTAGTACCCTGCAATGTTTTACAGAAAATAGCTTGTTAAATCTTATCTAGGTTTATTGATGTAACTTTATTCTTAAGGTAGGTGGATACCTACCTTTATCAATATTTTTCCTATATTTGATCTTGATGTTGTACTTACAATGCGATCTTGTATTTGTAATTTTGTATTTTGTGTGAACAGTGAAGAATACATAATAATACATAATAAAACGATAAACAGTATGATTGTATAAAATTTCACTAAATAGAGTATCTACTTGTTGTTACATATTTATAAATATATATATATTTGAACGACTGTCAATGTAACGGATTTTTTCCGACTGGTTTCGAACCCATTCCTTCATTCATTCATTCAAGATCCTTAGCCATAAGCTCGGAGCGTGACGGAACTTCGGGGTACGGAGGAGAGGAAGATAATGTGTCGTTTCTGGAGGTCTCGTACAGGCCTTCGTCACTCGTTGTAATAGATTTTGTACCCTGAACTTACTATGTGACTTTTGAAATTTAAATTGTTTTCTCTGTAAGAACCGGTTTTCAAGCCCGTGGCAGTCCCAAAATACCATACCTATTGATTCCTATTGATTTACTATATATAATAATAATTATGGATTATGAAAAAGACTTTTGAAAAATCAAGATGTATTTTTATATTTTATATAACATTTTAAGTACACAAACTGGAAGAGAAAAAAATATATAAAAATACATATTTATATATTATTACATTTATACATTTTTATATTTACTTAATGATTTATTATTCATACGCGTTACTTCATTATTTTGCAGAGATAATAACTAGACTTCTTTTTTATAAATAATAATAAATATACAGCACCTTCTTATCATAGTATTATGAATCATAAAACTGCTCTCAAATAACGTGCTGCCTAGAAATTAGATCATTAGTCTTCGCGTCTCATTTGCCCTTAAGGAGGCACAGTGACAATATAGTTTGTGAAAATTATCGCAAAATTTAAATGGCTTTGCATTTTTCCTTCTACAAAAACAGGCAATAATATAAAACCTATTTTTACGTGGTTTATAACAAATATACCATATATTTTACAACAGTGAATAAAACAATCGAAAATGGCAATAAATTTGCAATCATCTTTAATACGACAGTACGCAATAGCTGCTATTGGTAATTATATTTTAATTAATATTAAGAAAATAGTTTAATATCTAAAATAAACATGTTAATTTCCTTTAACTACATTATGTGATAAAACTAAAATTGTGTTTATTTTATACTCTTAACATATTACGCGAAGACAGAATACAAAAATACAATGGACAGATATAGACTGAGATTCTAAGTTTAAAATAAGTTAATATTGTTACATAATCGTATATTTTAGGTATTTTTATTCATATTACACGGCAACAAAAAATTGTTAAAACTATTTTATGTTACGCTTCATGGCTGTCTGTATTCTGGCTTTCGCGTGCATATGGACGACCATGTCAGAGTCTACACGTGCCTCTACAGGTCCCTTAGTGGTAATATAGAAACAGATCAAATTTTGATTTATGTCCAGGCGAAGATTGACGACCTGCTTTCTCAGATTCCCTACGCCGAAGTCTAAGTTAATATTGGGGTTAGCTAAGGTCACGTGCCACCAACTACACTTGGGGATCTGTATTTAACTTTGCTCTGGCAAATGGTCTACCGCAGTTGGTTAAGATGCACACTTGTCTACCGGACGTGGGCAGTTATATACCCTCTTTGTTGGATATCATGCTGACTACACATCCCACAAAGTACCAGATCCCTATCAAAGCTCCTACAGAGTCCTCTGATCATTGATTGGTGTAATGCCCATTCGCCGTCCGCAGATAGGGATAGAAAGCTGTCGTTTTTGCATCCGATGTATGGGGACGGGTTTGTTTCCCTTCCAATGATCCCAATGACCGCGTTGTGGCTGTAGCTGATGTGATTACAGGGGATGGAATTATTTGTACCAAACTTATTATGCATATGTGAACACTGGGGATGTTGTTTATTCCGGCCGTGAAGGGCTCTCTCGGATAAACGTCAATAAGTACCACAAGATAATTGTATTTTCAATAGAGACGTCTCTGGGAACGGTCTTATAATGGGGTGCACTGAACCTCGTTCAGTTTATTACCCAAAGATACAAGTTTGCGCGTTTAACACTAAAAACCCCATTTGTCGTATATGCGCTTTTCAACAGCACTCCTCTCAGTGATTCGCCAAGTATTATAATACTAGGTCTCGATGTCTCAAGTGACTGTCGGTTTCATAGTCACCTGGAGAGAAAAGCCAAGTTGGCTTCTATGAAATTGTGAAGTCCAGTCTAGTCCAGTCCAGTCCAGTAATACCAACTGGATGTATGGCTATCCTCTACTGTGCGGGTTTCAAGGACTATTCTTCCACATGCCATTAAAATGTGGAACAAACTTCCTTCCTGCATTTCCGGATCTATAGGACATGGATACTTTCAAAAAAAACTTATACTTTCATCTTCAAGGCCGGCAAAGTTCTTACTATTCCCCGGATATTGCAAGAGTTCATGGACGGCGTTGATCACTTGTTATTGGTGACCCGCACGCTCGTTTGCCCTCCTGTTATATAAAAAAAAATGTATAAAAATAAATAGCGAGTTTGCATAACTAAAATATAATATTTTGAGGCAATCTGTGTAGTGAAGTAATGATATTAAAGAAAAAAGTTTTATTTATAAATATTTGAAAGTATAATTTTATCTACGAGTATATCATCACGTGCTGCTGCATGCTGAATATAAATATTTACTTACAGTCTAGACAGGGTTTTTCCTAATTATTTTAAAATAAAATAAATAATTATAATAATAAAAAAAATCTGATGATATCAACAGGTATTTTTTATCTTATCTTTATCAGGGTTCCTAACCACTTGACTATCTGGCTTTCGAATTGCATACAGTTTCAATCATACTTTCTTCAAAGAACGCTGATGATGTGACGTAAATAAATGACAAATGTATTGCTCTTAGTGCAGGCGCCTAGATAAATAAATTGTTGTTTTAATAACCGGAAAATAAATTCCATATTTATAAGTGCCAGCTCTAAAGATTACATAGGCATGTGCTAATTTGCATCTCAATTCAATAAATAATAAATCTGGTTACAACGATATTATTATTAAATAAGTTTAGTATATTTTCCTACAGTAATTTGGTACATTATTTTGCAAACTGTTACTGCTACTGATATTGATATATTTTTTTAAGGCTTAAAAATAATATATACGTATCCCTACATTTTAGACAGAACTAATAATCACATGGATGGTAGCGAAAAGTGGATAATAATTAACAAATAATTTGTTTTAGTTGTAGTTTCAAAATGTTTCCACATTTATAGATCGCTTTTATTTTGCTTTTGTCAGAAGTAAAAAATACCTATACCTATACCTACCTATACCTATACGGATATCCATTTAAAAGTTATCTTACTTCGGTAAAAGTATTTTTTTCGAATATTATATTTAACCTATGGCAACGTTTCTCTGACAATGTGTCTGCAAAAATCATGATAACTGTTTGAGTGCTTCACACTTAAGTGTAACTAACATACAAACAAAGTTTCACTTATAGTAAGGATGTTATAATGTATAATTTTACTGACGATTAAATAACCAGAGTGATGCTCTAACTAACGTTATTATCTTATATCAAATAAATAACGCCATAAATATATACTAGGATCCGCCAACCGTGCCCGGCGGGTGTTGAGCTGAGCCCCTCTCATTTCTTCTTTTCTTGATAACTTTTGAATGGCTAAACACTTTTTTAATCTGTTTTCACTATAACATCCTCGTTTAGCTCAAACATGCATGAGAAAATTTTTAGCTAATTATCTCGTCGCATTCTGGAGACAACTAAACACAAAAAAGGATTCCCAAATGTTAAGAGCTTCGCTTACGCTCAGCTCAATACATTTTTCAACCAAAATATCTTTTTCTGTATAAAATAACTCATCAATCAACTGTGGTTTTAAACGTTCCATTTATTTTACGCCAGCTTTATAGTGTATTTGCCGCTTTGACCTATATCTTACCATCAAGTTGCTATTATAGTTATGTTTCGATCCGTGATTAAGAAAGACGGACGCCAAGACAACTTATCTTTCAATACTTTTTTGTAGAAGTCGAAGAAATATAACAAATAATTCATTTACTTTAGTAATACAATGTTTATTTTAAGACAGCAACTCCAGGACAGAACAATATTAAAAGAAATCAATCAAGTTTATTCGACCGAAAATAATGAATAGCGATGCTTTGTCTGCTGGTTATGACGTCATAATTTAGTTTTAATGATAATGGTGATGAGTAGCAATAATTTATTGATAATTGTATTTCTTTTATCTTAAACGAGATGATAAAAATAAAGAATAAATATTTCTTTGCTCATATTTTCGATTTTGTATAAAATCATATTCCAATTCAATTAATAATTTCGTCATCTCAAGTGGCTCACTATTCGTGGTCGCCCAGATTTACGTGTATTGTCTCTGCTGTACTGTGTCTTATTCTATCTAATGACAGCTTAAAACCTGAAGGAAAGTGAGCTGTCTTAGAATTTGTGAGCAGTCTTGTACAGAACTTGCTACTTAACTTTCAAAGGCCCTGTTTTTTTTTAGGAAAATCTAACTATGAATTTATTAAAAAATTCTGTAAAGGAATCTTTTATCTGAAGGTAATTAAAACTACTTCTGTATTATAACAAGTGTATAATTAAAAAATTGTATTAAATAATTATCATTTATCCATTTATTTATTTTAATAGTTATATACAATATATTGTATTGTTTAGTTTATTATATATTATTCATTGCTTATTGATTAACGTAATATGGTGGAGTCATATGTATTTATTAAACTTATATATATATATATCTGGCGCCACTTACCTGCAATCAATTTTAATTGATTTTTCCTATTTGTTGAAATACTCCTAGTTGATTGAAAGAAATCGCCGTTTTATGGTGTAATAAAAATATATATTAAATATTCATCAAAGACACCATATGATATGAACGCGATTGATCTTCTTTGTATAGGGAAAAAGTTATGGTCGAAAAACTGAAATCAGAAAAGTAAGACCCTAGCGCCCCCTGTGGCCGGATTTCTCTGGTTAACAAATTTGACCTTCATTTTTGGATGTTTGATTTTTGTGCAAAGTTTAAAAGCGATCCGAGCGAAACTGCGGCCGCTATTGTGCTGACAAAAGTCGAATCTGGACGCAAGCACGCATATATATATATAAGCTTTTTGACCAATGGTCATTTCGGACTCAGGGGGTCATAAGAAGACCTCCTGTGAAGAAATTTTTCCAAAATTCGAAAGTCCGGTACAAATGAATGGGCAGACCGAATTCTTCGAGGTCTACCCAAATGTATATATTAGGGGAAGCTTGGGAGTAGCACCTGTGACAAAAGAAATTAGAGGTAGCCTTCTGTCATGGTAGGGGCATGTCATGAGGAGAGATGAAAGGCATGTGACCAAATGAGTGCTGGGCTGGGTATAGTAGTGGAGGAATGTACAGGTAGAGGTCGACCGAAGAAAAGATGGAGGAATTGCGTAAAAGATCATATGGAGAAGAAGGGACTGTGTACAGAGGTGACGACTAACAGGAGAATATGGAAGGAAAAAACATATTGTATTGACCCCAAAAGTGGTATAAGAGCAGGAAGATGATGAATTATTAGTTTACCAAGTACATAAGAATTAAAAACTATACATTTTTAATTCTCTAATTATTTAATATTCATGAAAGTTACTTAATTTATTTTTTAGTTATTTATTTTTTATAATTAATAATAAAATACATATATTCTACTAAGGTTCCTAAACTTGCAATACGGAAAAATTTTTACGTTTGACTATACAGTCTATAAGATGACTAGATCATAGGACTGCTCGCATATAACGTGCTGACTAGTAACTAGATCATTAGTCTTCTCGTGTCATTTGCCCTCAGGATGGCACTGTGTCAGTAACGTTTGAAAATTATCTCAAAATTTAAATGGCTTTGAAAATTTACTTTGAAAAAATATACATTACTTTTAAATCTATTTTTATGTGGTTTATAATAAATATATAGTATATTTTATATAAACAGTGATTAAAAAATCGAAAATGAAAATAAATTTACCATCATCTTTAATACGACAGTACGCGATAGCTGCTATTGGTAATTATTATATTTTTTTGTATAATGTTTAAATAACGAGATTTTAAATGTAAAATTCCCAGTATTTTACGTTGTTATCAATATTTAAAATGCAATAAATTACTGTATATAGATTTAAATTATATGTATATATATATATATATATATATATATATATATATATATAATATGTTTATGTTATATATACACTTTATTACATAATCGTACCAATTAGGTATTTATCTAAATTTTATTATTAATTGTGGCAATTTAATCTATACTTCAACAAAATACTTCAACAAAATAGTTTATTGATATTTATTAATAATGTAACGTAATTCGTAACTATACAGTAAAGAGTTTTTATTACGCTATCAGTTTTTAAATAAAAAGAATTCTAATAAAGTCAGTCTTTAGTACTTACTTACTTACTTACCTTCACGCCATGTCCCTTGCGGGGTAGCCAGAGACGACGGAGCGCCAAACGCTACGGTCCCTGCATACCTCTTTCGCCTCGGCCACAGACATCAACCTCTTCATGCATTCCCTCCGGGGATCTTCTTAGCTACTGTGTTTTCGAAGGTCACTCGAGGCCTCCCCCTGTCTCTCTTACTGCTCACTTTTCCTTTATAAATCTTTTTTACCATTCTTTCATCACTCATTCGTTCGTCTTGCCCAAACCACCTCAGCACGTTCTTCTTCATTCTCACTGCAAGTCTTTAGTTGTGGCAGATAAATACACATATTTATACTTACAAATAAGAAGTTATTTCTAATGGGTAGATTAATATAGGTATTAAATAGGGTCTGGGCTTAAATTCTCATTAATATTACCCAATCTGTTAGAGTCGTGTTATTGATACCAATACAAGGTTATACCAATTTTCAATAAAAGCTGAAAGATTTTTACTGTTATGCTAGTTCAATGTTTGTGTTTAGAAAATGCACTAGAATACGATTTAATATCATCTCCCATTTGATAGAATAAATGAGTGTATCCCAGGTAATAAAGTATCCCGTGAAAAGTGTGACCGTACGTTACATTTTATCAGGGTTGTATTATAAGTTTTATTTGACACAGTAATTAGACGAATTCAAAATATCGCCTTATATAGAAGGCCCCTATTCGGATTCCGTTTGTAAAAAAATGTTATTTATATGTAATTATATTTTTCCAGATCTTGTTTGTTAAGGAACACAAAATAAGGAAACTTGCATTCTATATAAACCCATAATATTTAGTCATTGCTTTTTCCCAACAGTTATACATTTTACTTAAGGTATGTCAGATTGTAATTGCACGTAACAACGCGCGTTTCAAACAGATTGCATTTTCTTTTCATTAGTTTAGATGCAGATTATCTTGTTCTATAATTAATATATGATCAATATTATTCTAGCAACAATATTTTTTTTCAGAAATGGCCCAATTTTTAAAACGAGTAAATATAAAACTTTGAAGAGTTTTATTAGTCCACAGTTATACTTACAATAAAATTAAAATTAAGCATCTCATGAATTGTAAAACATCAATTAATATAAATTGCATAATATTATAATATAATATAATAAAATATATTATAAAATCGGTGTTAACACAGTGTTAGTTTATAAAATAGTTTTTCTTTGTTTCAATTTGAATAGCTGAAGGACCTTTCTTCCACGTACCACTCGAATGTCGAACGAACTCCCTTCTGCGGTATTTCCAAATCGGTACGACATGGGTACCTCCAAAAAAGGCGTTTACTCTCTCCTCCAAGGCCGGCTACACTCTTTTGAATTCTCGAATGTTACATGTTACTGATTAATGGACGGCGGTGATCACATACCGTCTGTGACACGCCAACTCGTTTGCCCTCCTCTATTACATAAACAAAAACCGTTTCAAAATATTTTACTGTTCATTAATTTCAATTACGTTCGCATTTTACTTCGTTTACAAGAACATATTAAAATGCGAGATATAGTTATAATACATTTTCTTGATTTTTTATTTATCACGAAATCACGTAGATTTTGTAGATATCATAACATAAAACGTGACGTATTAAAAATTTATTCGATGCGATCGACATATACTACTATAAACATGTCGGTCCACTGGCATGTTAATGTTTAAACATTATAAATTAATGTATTAAATCGAATAATATAAGATAATTGTATGTATTTACAACATACGATGTGCATTTAAAGTGTTCATTTTTCCTACAAAGGTCTTTGAGGACTGGACAAAACATTCTTCATCACCGTGACAGAATGATTTCTAGGCCAAAATTTATGTAAAAAGTCATAATATTCAGAACAAATTAAAATATTTCTTATATCGTGCTATTCTTATTATGCAAAACAAAAAAAAACGTATAAGATAATAATATAAAAACTAGACCATACTACTGTACCATACTCGTATATACAAAATAATTGGTCTTCTCGCATGTTTGCATTTCGTTATACCTATACATTTATCGTAAGATGTTTATATATTTATTTATATCTTTTCCACTTTGAATCCATACCAGTTATCACTTGTGTACGTCAAATGGAAGTTACAGGAGGGTCTATTTTGATATCGTATGTATCAAAATAAGCCCTTCTGTAAAGACACTCTCCAACTTAAAATAAAGCTACGAGGGTGCCAAACGCGCTCCGGTCTGAGAAGAACCACATAACAAACTCAGCTGATTTTTTTTTATTGTGATTATTGTTTCATAAATATATTCAGTGTGCAATGTACGAACAACTAGAACCATCGCAATCAATTCGACAAGCCGGTCTAATGATAGTTAATATTACCTCAAGTAATGACTTCTAATCGAGCGGTATGATACAGCCAGGGGATTTAAAGAGAATAACAAACAGCATCAGAAAAATTGCGGTGACTAATTAATCGCTAAAATACAATTTATTCGCAGGCGTTGATATAATCTTTTACCCTATAATAACTTTTTTCCGATTCCTTTTAATGAATATTTTGAATTTATGTAGTGAAAAATTTAAGGATTTACTGTAAATTTTATTGTAAAAATGTATACAATTAACCTTAAAGGAATTTCCTATTTTGTGGAGCCGAGTGATGGGCATAGCATGTTTATTTTTTTTTTAATTAAATTTTATGTACATCACTGATTTTACTGAATTTGGAAATATTTTTGTGTACATAAACTAAATATATTGATTGTAAACAGTCATAATTTTAAATTCTTTGAATTTATTTTTTATGAATCTCGAGGCCTTATGTTGTATATTGCTTGATCAGCCTTCTTCTGCAATACAAATATTGTATCTATATCTGATGCATGGCTCCATAAAAGTACGCCGTATGACATAACACTATAAAAGTAGCTAAAGTAAACTATTCTAGCTGTTTCAATGTTTGTCAACCGGCGTATTCTTTAAACCGCGTATGTGGCAGAACTAAATCTGTTCGACAAATCACAGGTATGAGGTCCCCATTGCAATTTTGTATCTAAGGTAATGCCCAAAAAAGCAGCAGAATTCACTAAATCAAGTTCCTTATTATTTAATTGAACATCGGTTTTGATTTTTTTCACATTAGGTAAGGTAAATTTAATACATTTTGTTTTTTATTTCGTTGAGCGAGAGATTATTGGCGTTAAACCATTGCACAACATCAGAGAGAGCATTGTTTACATCGACCGTTACTGATTGTTATATATTAATTTTAAAAGTAAGAGAAATATTAGCAAACCATCTTTGTGAGGGACTCACAAGTCATTTATCTAAATGAGGAATAAGAAAGGTCCTAATAAAGATCCTTGTGGTACGCCCATTTCGCCCATTTTGACAAGTGATAAACATTTAAACCTATTTTTTTTTTTTGTAATTAAATATATATCCTTGAAAAATTTGGTTCAAGTTATAAAATGCAATGAAATAATATTTAAACATCACGCCTCATTGCCTCATGGTGGTGGCATAAACATAGCAGATTTAACCAACTACACCACACTCGCAGAGAAGACCGGTGTGAAATAATGGCCCAATTCACACGTGCTAGTATCACAATGTGCTTTCTTTTTTTAGCGCATAATGCCCTATGGATAAAAAGATATCGGAATACTAAATTTATTTTAAATATTATTTGTGCTTTAAAAATTGCTTAAAAAATTACATAAGACGAGCCCTCAGAATTTCTGTTGGGAATTCTTTTCAGATCTGTGCAGGGTCGTAGGTAGGTAGGTAACCAAAGAATAATAATGTTATATTTACTACTTAGAATTTTAAAGCTTTTGAAAAGAAATGTAATATAAAGACAACAAAAACTTAAACTTAACAAGTTTAACAATAAAAGATCATCTAAGAAAGTTGGATGATCGTCGTACCTATAAAAAATGGCTTTAATATTCCATGGGTTTTTAACAAATTTAAGATATGCCAGTTGTTTTTAAACTATTAAAAGACAAAAATCATTTTCTATTATTGGGTTATGTTCATGATTGATGTGTCTTAATAACGTCTTAATCAAAATTCACACTCTATTCTTATATATTGTCAAAATTTTAGAATTGATAGCTTATATCTTTGTGCTTAATTTATTAATATTCAATTCACTAACTATGCTGCAATCATAATATTATTGGAAATGTCACATTTTATAATAATTATTATTGCTTGTCAACTTCTCTTTAATGAATGATGCATACATTAATAATCTATAAATGCATACGTAATTGGATTTTACACTATTGTTTGAATTTATATGATAAAAAATAGCATATTATTAATAGTATAATTTTTAATTATATATTTTGTAATAATCAATATATATAAAACTAATAGCTGACGTCATGTCCATTGACTGAACCATTGTTATTTTTTTATAATAAATACAATACACTGTAATCAGAGGTGCGGTTTCTCCCTAGTGAATGTTTTTCCTTGTTCAAATAGTAGTTATGTAAAGTCAAGGTTTAACTTAAATTGTATATATAAGTAAATTTAACAAATCACAAGGTTTAATTGTATATAATTCATATTTAAGGGGTTGTATAATACACATTGATAATATTGTGGAACATATAAAAAAGCTAGAGAAAGAAAGAAAGCAAGAAATATAACATTTCAAAGTAATTTATATGAATTTTTACGCCCCTTGTCCATAATGATCCAAAGTCAGAATTTCTTTAATGTAGAAATTATACTCATTAAGCAAAGTAAAGCTAACTCGTAAACTAATGTTTATTAGTATTTATTACATTTAAGGTTTTTTTAATGAATACGACATAAACAATCAAAATTGCTGGAAATAACTGGTAAAACGTAAAATGTTTTTTTTATTTGATTACTAACTGACTATATAAAACAAGGAAAAAACGGTCTCTTCAACTTTAATAATATAAATTATATTTAGCTAACATACTTTCTTTCTTACTCTATCGTTATTTTTATAACGTTTGTTACACATTTGTAACGAAACTAATGATAATAAATTTTTATAGATATGAATTTATTTTTTCATTTTCATTTCATTTTAGTAAATTTTGGATCATTAACAACCGGCATAAGTATGGCTTGGCCGTCACCGATGATCGTTAAACTCCATAACGGAACAGATACTCCGTTATCAAGACCCATCACGGAAGAACAAGGATCATGGATTGTGTCAGGAGGATACTTGGTTGCCATTGGCAGTAAGTTTAATACAATACTTTTAATTAAGAGATACATATAGTAACGGTGACTAAAATTGGTCATGTTTCATAAAAACCACCTGCTCCTACCACACAACAAAGGGGGGAAAGGGTTAAAATTTATAACATGTCAAGATTTTTCTCTGGCTACCCCGTAAGGGACATGGCGTGAAGATAAATAAATAAGTTTTGGCAAAAGCTTTTAGCACCAGCCGCAAAACTGACATGATTAATTTTTCTTCAAATCTTAAAATTGCTTGGTGCTGAAAATTCGGCCTCATTTTGAGAAGGTATTTTTTTTTATATATTATTATATTATTGTTATCCTTTTAGCAAATTTGTTAGGTGGGATTCTAATAGACAAAATTGGCCGAAAATACTGTATTATTCTAGTAACTATACCTAGGATATGTGTATCTATTTGGACCATATTTGTAACCGAAGTGTGGATGTTAATATTATGTCGTGTGGTCATGCTGTTCACCGATTGTTTTATGTTTGTTGTTGTTCCGGTGTACGTATCAGAAATTGCCTCTGTGAGTATAATAAAAGGAATCGGTTATGTCGGTGATATTGGTTTTGATACCAATACCGGAAATATAAATATATCAATTATGAGTATTAGGAAAGGAAAGGAAAGTTTATTTTTCTAGTACTCATAGTACAATCTTTGCCTTTTGAAACTTATTGTTGTTGGATTTTGTTGATATATATTGTTAGTATTATTATAATACTGTAACGGATTGTGTTTATCTTCGTAAAAATTCGTTCGTTATTTAAAAGATGTCAATAACAATCCAAATGTAAAATGATTATTTTCATAACAAAATATTTCAATACTAACACAACATTTATTTGACTTATCTTTATTTTTTAGAAAGATCATCGTGGAAGCCTTGGTACTTTCCTACATATTCTCTCATGTGTAGGCATCGTGATAACGTTTATTGTTGGTCCATTTTTATCGTACCAAGCTTTTAATGCTCTCTTAGCAGCAGCGATTGTTGTGACTGCATTACCTCTGCCATTTCTTCCTCAGAGTCCTGTTTATTTATATTCTAAAGGTATGTTATTGATAATATATTACCAAACAAAAAAAGGTGTTGACGAACTAAAATTCAATATTTGCAAGACAAATATTTTTGTAACCATAATATTTTTCTGTCGAAATTTCAATTACAAATGCAGAATTTGTAATTTAAAACAGTTTTTTGAGTTTCTTGTAAAGCTGATTTGTAATGATATATCAATTTAATAAGCATAGTTTTATCATTTTTTACTAAGTAGCATTGCAGGAAGTGCTGATAACTTTCTCTTTTTGATAAACAAAAAGACATTTTTTGAAATTTTAGGTCGTATTGATGAAGCTATTGAAGTTCTGTCCAAAATCAGAGACTCCGACGAAATCATCAAACAAGAACTAGAAGACTATAAATCAAGCAAACAGATTAAAGTTGATAAGATTGCATTATTGACCAATAAAACCTTTATAAAATCACTATCACTTGGTATTTTAATTTGTGCTGGTACCAGTGGGATAGGATACAATGCGGTGTCGTTTTACATGCAAACTATATTGGAGTCATCTCACACAACCGTAAAGCCAGAGATAGCGTCAGTTGTAATTGGTTGTATACAATTATTTGCCGCCATATGTGCTAGTTTCTTTACAAAAATATTTGGAAGACGACCTATTATGATTTATTCGATTCTTGGAATGTTTATTGGTATGGTGAGTACTTTTTTAATCTTATTAATCTTCGCAAGTCTGATTTTATTAAATGGATTATTTCGAGATGTTGTTATCAAGCTGTCTCAGATATGTATTAACAATTCAGTCCAAGACTCTTAGGATATGAAGTATCATCAAGTTTTCCAGTCTATAATTTACAATATTAAATAATTAACTAATGACCACATAGTTTTGTCTATCTTTAATTGTATGAGAACTCTCACTAAAATCAATATTTAATTATGATTTTGATGTGCTCAATAAATAAAAAAAAGTAGCTTATTTTATGACCTTCAGGAATAAATAATTTTTGTGTACTCATTCTTTTTGATTATTTATAAATTTAATTTCAGGTTGGTTTAGGAACGTTTTTCAATTTTAGTACTACCGAAGGTTATACAGTTTCTGGCTTCCTAAATTACCTTCCTATTATATCTTTGGTACTCTGTACGTACTGTTTTAATGTTGGTAAGTTTATTTTTCTTCACTATTAAGTTATTACAACTATTTGCTATTGAGAAACAGTGTAGTCTTTTCATTGATGTCATCAATTTAGTTAATAGATTTAACATAAATAATATATACATTTTGACCCACTTCTAGTTATATTGTTGCCAAACATTGCCCAGCATACTGTTTTCATATTTTTAAGTATATTTACTTGTGTGTTATGTTTATATTTTGTCTTTATTTTATGACAAACAAGCCTTATTTATACTAGCCTTATTTTTAAGTAATAAGAACTTAATCTAAATTATAATTTTACTTAAATGGACAATATGTTTTTAAAACTGTTTATTTTTAGTTATAAAGTAACTAGCAACAGAGCATGGTCAGCTGACCCTGCTCGGTTATTCAGCTTTTCCTCTGAATTTACACGCATAGGTTCCGATATTATTTTAATATCGGGTTATAATATATCTTATGCTCCTCGCAGATAATGTATCTTTTACAGGTGCAAGATTTTTTAAATCAATCAAGTAGTTTTTGAGATTACCTAATACATACGAACGTGCAGTCAAACCTTTCCTCTTCATAATATTAGTATAGCCTTAATAATGATAAACGATAAATGGCTTGCAAACATTACATATTCTCAACATAAAAGATATTTTGAATCATCCAGAATTAATCGAACTTTGTTTATTTACAGGCATTGGCTGTCTAGTCTTTGTTGTAACAGTTGAGTTTTTTGATGGACCAGCTCGAGCGTTAGGCTGTTCAATATGTTGGTGTTGGACTTTTCTACTAGCATTTGTAACTTCTAAATACTTCGCAGAAGCAACTTTATCATTTGGCCCTTCTGAAACGTATTGGTTTTTTAGTTTCATATGTGTGTTGGTTGGTTGCTTAATAACATTTTTCGTTCCTGAAACAAAAGGAAAAACTTTTAGTGAGATTCAAATCGCATTGGGCAATAAAAATACTGAGGCAGAGAAGATGATGAAAGAAAAACAGGAGTTGTGTTAGTGTTTAAAAATGCCATTAGTATAAGATATGACTTCGCTATTAAAGCTATTAATAAAATCTTTTTGACCATCTTATTTTTTTGTTTATTCCCCCATTATACAGCAATATTTTTCTTTTAGTTAGTTCTAATAATAACCCAAAAAAGTTTTTGTTTTCCCTTAAAAAAAATAAATTCGGAAGTAGAAATTATTGACCCCATCAACAACCAAAAATTATATGACATTTAATTTATCGTTTTCGTATTTTTTGCGTGTTGAATGAACAAATAAAAAATCAAAACAAAGTAAAAAAATTCGCTTATGTTTACATTACCATAAAACAAACAAAAATATTTAGAATAATTTTACAACACCAGAAACTTTTTGGAATTTTATATTATATCGAAGTATCTTATGTATCCTGAATAATAAAATACATTAAAATAGTCGTCTGTTATTAGTAAAACGTTTAATCTATTTGCATCAAACATTCTGTAATGTTCTCAGAATAATCCTAGTTCTAAAAGTGGTGTTGCAAGTTTTTTGTGATGAGACGATTTTAAGACAGAGAATCATATTCAATGTGTCACCATCGCTACTTCAACAGTACGCCATAGTGACTATTGGTATATTTGTTTTATTTATTCTTTAACAAATTGTTCAGTACAAAATTATAAAATAAGAGAAATAAAAATATCTATCATATTTATTTTACTTACTTCAAACCTCATTCAACAAAAAGAATCTATACAATATTTTAGACAAAAGTAGATAGGAAAATTTTACGATAGGGGTGTCTTGGAATTTTAATTAATATTTATTAATTTGACATAACCCCAAGAAATTACAATAACATACGGGAGGCTTGCTGTGTTGATAAATTTGCAATATTTTTTTATTAAGACTACATAAGCAATAATAGTTTCCTGCTTTCAATTTGAGTTATCATATTAACATTATGTGACATTATAAGAATTATATATTGCATAAGCGTTAATAAAGTAAAATAAAGTTTTTTAAGCTTAGGTTTTCCGTATAGTATAGATGAAATTATAAGTGGTTATAGAGCCTAGCTGTAGTCATTTCACTGCAGCTCATATTGGGCTTGCTCGAGTGGGGAAGGACCATCCTTTGACGGATGATCAACCTGTAGTAATCAAATTCATTTGATTATGTTTTGTCTGTGTGTGAGAGAATCCGAAAACCCAAGCTCAACCCAACCCCCCCTGCCAAAATTGACGCGATGCCTCTAAAAACATATGCCGGGCGGGTACCGGTTTTAACAAAGTCGGAGCACCCTTCCCCGAACAAAATGGGAGGAATGATTTTCGGTTTTGGCTCGGGCTGCCCGTCGTGTCTGGGACGAGCAAATTATCGCGTTTTGTATTTACTGAGGGAGAAACGAAGAGTCAACGCAGTGGTACCCCGCTCCACTCTAAGTACCGACTTTGAAATATAACGACGCCTTCAGATTCTTTAATCGGCAAATTGCTACAGCTAAGTTCAAGCATGTCGTCAAAAATGGGCATCAGCTGGCAAGGTACCCGCCTAGCACGCGCAAGTTTTGGACTCTTTCCAAAGCCAATATGGGATACTTTCGCGAACTATCCCTACCTTCATTTCATACTGAGAATGTCTCTCTGGCCCATCTGGCAAAACAGACAGCCGATCTTGGTCGACCAGAGAAGAACACCGGTACTTATCCCGCGGTGTCAGAGCTTAATGCCGCAAATAGCTTTTCAGCTAAAAATTATCCGAAAATACTCTCTTTTCCTTGGACGTTCATAATTTGAATGGGTCAGATGGTATTTCGCAAATTGTGCTACGAAAATGCACTCCTCAGATGACTTCAGTGCTAAAGTGTCTATTTCGGTATGCCTGCCTTAAAGGCATAATCCCGGTCTCATGTAAACGTGCCCTTGTGCATTCGATCTCTAAAAGGGTGATAGCTCGGACCCAGCTAACTATAAACCTATCGCCATTATCCCTTTTCTTCTTATTTTTGGCTTTCGCAGGCGTTGATTAGTTTTGAAATAGCTATATATGGTGCCTTATTTCCGGATGATATAAGTATAAATATTAAAATTAGTCATTTGTTGTTATGTTGTAGCCCCGGCGAGAACGAATGTAATAATAATATAATTACACACACCTGCTTCTGTAGTGTTGTAGTTGTGTAGAATATCGTACACATTTCTCGACGTATTATGTAAATTGTATTGAATCTCCTCTTATATAATTCTCTGGTTTGGTTCAATCGAATGTCTAATTTCTAGCAAGCTCTCTTCCGTAACAGCAGTCAAAAACGACCACAGCTTTTTCATTCATTCAAGTTTTAGGGACAGACATCTATTTATATGGCATACTATAGATAGTTTCATGCTGCTCGTATAAAAAAATAAGAGAAAATTTTACAAATAAAAAAACTATTTACACTTAAAGTAATTGAATCCTTTGAATAAATAATAACTTTCAAGATAAGATATATAATAATAATATGTAGGCAGGCCTATATACCTTATATTATAAAAAAGGACGTAATAATTATAAAATACATTCAGAAACAAAAGCAATACGTTCCAATGAAGCTCTTAACATCTTACCATCACTTTATAAAAGAAAGTCATTGTTAGAAAAGAATTAGAAACATGATAAATGCTTTTATTTTGCTGATATACAATATTTTAAGATAACATTTTCTAACTCCGTTACGAAAGAGGAAGGATTATAGATTGATTCAGGAGGATACTTTGCTGCAATCGGCAATAACTTACTTTCCATTGAGAAATAAGTTATTAAAAACAAAAGTAAAATTTTAATATGTTTAAAAAAAGACTATATTGACTTAAATATGTGAGATTTCTATAGAAACTTTAATGTTTCATGACATTAGCCATTGGAGGTTTGAAAATTATTTTACCTGAAATTCAATTGTTACTTTTCCAATCGACATCTCAAATGCAGTAAGTACATTCTGGCAATTTAAATTTGAACACATTGAACTGGTTTTAAATTTAGGGGACAAGATGACGTCACACGTTTCAAAATCAGGGTTGTAAAGCGCATGACACAAGCGTTACGGTTGTGGTGTCTTAGTAGTGTATCGTCTGGATCGTAGTGTGTACAGGCGCGTTGTAGTGTATCAAAGGGTCTCGTCATATAGTGGTCGTTTGTCCATATCTGATGCTGCTACCAGAAAAATCTTCTGACAAGCATTTCATAGTGTACCATCGCAATGCTATTTCGGCTATTATAAAACCAAGATTTTTCACCTGTTATAATATAGTGTTCACGTCATAAAGAATATATCTTTCAAGTTATTATATCAGTGCTTTGCAGTTGCTTTAAAAGGCTCCTCGTTTATAACGGCTAACTGAAGTAGATGAAACGATTCGTCATGTTTAATTTGAAATACTATTATTTCATAATGCTGGTAAAAATAATTTGTAACAAATATACTTTTACTATTAATTTATCATGTTTTTAAAGTACCTTATTACTCCTCAGTGTGCCATAAATATTCTAAATATGTTACGTATTTTTATCCTTTATCCATATTATAATTTATTGGATGGGATACTAATAGACAAAGTCGGCCAATTTATATATATGCAATATTTATTACTTTTTATTTCAGATTGGTTGGTATACGTGTAAGTTCAGTAGTACCGAAGGTTATATAGTAACCTAATTATTGATAGGGAGAATAAGTCTACTATTTTTCATTGTTGTAAAGATTCGAGCATTCACTTACTGGCATGTAAGTATGCATATACATATGTTTTCACATACGTATCTAGAGATGGCATAATCGAAATACATACATTACATTTCTGACATTCAGGTAATAAAATAATAATTTCATATTTCCGTTTTAAGAAATATGTATATACACAGTACTAGTAGTACTATCTTTTACGACATTAGATACTTTTTATCTCAGATAAAAAGTATATTACTTGCTGATAATGCTTTTAGCAGACTAAAGAATTTTTAACTCATTCCAGTATGTTTTGAGATTACCCAATCAATCAACATTGAAACATTACTTTACCATCCCTACCACCTCCGTGCCGACCCTCCACTTTGAGGTTCTCAAGGACCTTATTTCCACGTTTCACTCGCTTGTGGAACGAACTCCCTTCGGCGGTATTTCCAGATCGGTACGACATGGGTATCTTCAAAAAAGGCGTTTACTCTTATCTTCAAGGCCCGCAATACTCCTGTGAAACCTCGGATGTTGCAAGAGTTCATGGGCGGCGGTGATCACGTACCATCTCTGACCTGCCAGCTCGTTTACCCTCTTCTTACATAAAAAAAACATATATTTAAATATTTTCTCTTTTTAATGTTGGTATAGATATTGACGAGTTAAATGGTTTGCGTTCTATATTCTATAATTCTCATCATAAAACATATTTAAAATTATTAACTATTCATAATATTTATTTTTTGTTCCGGTTTTGGCGTTATATTTACGTATGTTAATTATAACAAGATTACTTTAATAATGCGAAAAAATAATACAACGTCCTCGATTATCTTTAGTGCCAAAAATAATAGGATTTTGTTACCTTTGTGGTTGAGTGTATTTTACGCGGCACTAAAAACCTTTCCTTTGTTTGTACGGATGCCTTATAAAAGGCATATAATGAACCGTTTCCGTGACCAAGACGTAAAAAGGTTTGGAAACCCGTCGTTATCACTATTAAGTTCAAAAGACCTATTTAAATTTCAAGTGATAAAGTTATAAAAAGAAATATTGCAACGATGAGTGAAAAAAACCTGCACGAAACCTCCGACAGACAGAAGATGCTACATCCTCCACACCAACCCCACAACCATTGCGGCGCACCCAAAGTGTTGTGAATACTATGTGAACAAGAACCCTAAATGGATTCAAAACTTGTCAAGTAAATCACAATATGAACAAACAAAAAGACAACTATTTAAAAACTTGAAATCGAAAATATTATTAGAAAGTAGGTTAAGGGAATATGCACTTGTGCGTTGCCGCGAGCGGTGGGAAGCTAGAAACTACTGGTACTAGAGGTATTCTTGGATCAATCGCTGACTTAAAATCAGCTTTCTTTAGTATTAAATAAAGTTTTATTTCTAAGTCCATAATAAAATTCTACAAAATTAACTGATTTTAATTGCAACATTCGCTGTCACAAAATTATAACTAGAGTATAAACAAAAACGTATTTTTAACTTGAACTTATATATTCCAAGAGTAAGTCAGAACTTATCGAAATGATGAAGAATAATTAGGTTTTTCTTATTACCGCATTTCAATAACATTAATTGCTACATAATATACAGTTATTCAAGTCTTTTGCCATTGGATTTTCATGTAACATTGCCTATTCTAAATTTAAATCCTTTCAACAGTTCCGGACATATTTTAATTTATTTAGTAGTTTTATATCATGCCTAAATAAAAAAATTAAAATATAAAAATATAAAATATAAATAGGCAGATCAAACTTTTTGGTAAATAGACTTTTTGAAAGAATATTTTTATACATATAATTTTAGTTATAACTTTGTTATAAATTATGAATGTCAAGTAATATTTAAAATTTTAAATTAATCAAGATTAAATAATATTGTCATTTATATATCAAGATATAAGTATAACTTTAATATGTTTAATACATAGTAATGTTTATTTTTAAACATTGAATCACAAATTGTTAGCCGCAACATGTATTATTAAATTATTAACACGTTTTGGTCGGTGTAATGGAATATATGTATAATTACATTTGTAATTTAAGACTGTGAGCTATTTGGGTCAAAGTATTCAGATACTTCTCTAAATCTCTAGGTTAAAACAAAAAAATAATATTTAGGATATTCCTAGAACATTTTTATCATATATTGGTTTGATATTTATTGACTTGTTGTGTAAGTCAAATTATAGAACATTTTTCACTATTAAAACTTTCCTCTTTCCAAATACGACGTGTTGACTGATTTTTCAATATTAAATTATGATAGCTTATTATTTGATTCGTGTTCAGGAAAGTAAATCAACTCGCTGGCAACTTGCTGGTAGGCTTCTGTAGTCCTTTATAGTTTCGTTATGTCCGTCGGTCCATCTGTGTTTCCGCAGCGTAGTTCAGTAACTCATAGTAGGAGAAAAGTAAAGTAAAGTATTAGTGTGATAAGTAACGTACATACATATTAGCTCCGCTGAGCATTATTCATATTAGATTTTTTTTTTTTAAATGTTTTTTAGAGTACACCGCTACAAGTATAGTGATGGTATGGGTCGATTTTGGAGATGTGAAAATATTCACAATATAACGAGTTTAAAAGCAAAACTATAACAACTAAGTTTACGAGTTATTATCGGTTAACTTAAAATATTTCTGTACGCTTATGTTGTAAACGCTAGTAAAATCTTGGAAGATATGATAATGATGCGCTATAGAAGTGTATATATTAAAAAGACCTACAATATCGATCTGCCTACCTATCAATCATGGACAATCATTATCACTACGGAACCCTACATTGCGTATAACCCTTCACGCATTTGACCGATTTTCTCATTGAACGATAGTAAAACGCAATTACCTAACGACCGATACCTATATCGATAAGGATTGTATCCTTAAAAATAAAGTACATTAATTTAGTCACACTAAGCGTTTAATCTATTTTGCCTTAAACATATTGTTATGTTCTCAGAATAATTACTAGCGGCGAAAAGTAGTGTCGCATATTTTTTTGTGATAAAGTGATTATAAAATAGAAAATGAAATTTACTCCGTTACCGTCGGTACTACGACAGTACGCCATAGTGACAATCGGTATTTATTTATTATTCATTCTTTAAGATATTATAAAATGTAAAATTCTGACGTAAATTCTAAATTCATTATATATGTTTTGGTACTTCTAACCTCATTAAAAAATAGAGGAATATTTATACAATATTTTTGACAGGTTAAAGAAAGAAAAATTCAGTTGATTTGTTCCCGTGTAATTTCAATAACATACGTCGACATTATCCAGTAAGTCGTTGGTTCGAGGCCTGCTCGTGTTGATTTTTTATTAAATAGTTTAAAATACACCTATATTATTAATATGCGAATTGATTAGCATTATTAACAAGTGTAAACAGAAACATAATCGATTTTTACTGAAAAAAAAATTTGAATTTGAAAATTTTTACATTACCATAAATGTGTTGAATATATGTATATAGAAAATAAATTACCTACAAATATTTATTTGCAATAAAAAAAATTAACAGTTAACACTAATTACTTTATTGATAAATAAACGTGAAATTAAAAGTAAAACACAAAATAATAATATTATTAGTAAAACTACTTTATAGTGCAAACTTTAAGCAAACCTTTAGATAAGGGCTTAAGGATTTTTCTTATATTATAGCCTCAAAATGCTCTAAATCTAGCAAATTTTCAAACCAGAACCTATATCAAAATCACTATATCTCTTTACGACTAACGAAACCACTAACAGACACCGAGATTCACGTGGTAATTTTATAACATCACTAATTTTGATTGGGGGACTAAAAACATGCCTTACACGAGTTTTAGCGATTGTTTAGATATCCATTTTGCGATTGTAAAACGTAAATAACTAGGGATCGGACCTCGATTTTGACTCGCTGCGCTTGCAAAATCTCTGTAGAGTTTGGCGAATTGAGCGAAGCGAGTAACCCATCTTCAATTTAGTGTTCAAAGCTGAAACCGACAGGCAAAAAATATAGAATATTCAAATATCACATAGCGAATTTTTTTTACATTGAAGTCTATGGGATTGTAATTTTTTGGTAATTATTCCTCAACGACATGAGTTTTTTTCAACTTTTTTTTTATAAACAGTCATAATAACCATCGCTATAAATGTGGAAAAATTCATGAAGATCAGTAAAACCATTTTCATGCCAACCCCTGACATGAGATTCAAAAAGTCTCACATAGAGCGCTCCGCTGGCTTCGCTCAATAATATTTTCATACTTTTTAAATGACACAATCATTAACATAAAATTGTAATTATTCTTTTTTTAAAAACCTTAAAAATATACAAGTATATATCTTGTCGGTTATATTCTATACATTAAATGTTTTTACATATAAAATAGCCTAGATTGTAGACAGCCTGGACATTCCTGGAGAATTAAATTAAACGTAATGCCGTGGAATTATGTGTAGTAAATAAATCTGACGATATCAACCAGTTTATCTTATTTACATACACTGCATTTCTCATTGAATGTAGTATGTAGATATAAGAATATTCTAACTTGTTTCTAAATGATAGTTTTATCATTATCAAGGTTATTACTGTTATGCCTTCATTAATCAGGCATCTTGACATAGTTTTTCAATTATATCAGGTAATGACATTTATATTATCATTTAGTTAGCTGTAAACGTTAATTATTTTAGTAAGCTTCACAAATATAATTAGGTCTTGATTTTGAAACATTTCATAGACAAGAAATGCTTACAAGGATAACGAGTATATATATTGAACTCTCTGTGGAACCCGTCTGCAACCGTTATTGTGACGGCTTTCTCAAACGCAGTGAGGGTATTGTGTGACCGTTATAACTCTATCCCCTTGTGTTATTTTTAATTTTAGGGAACAAGAAAGAGTTATTCGGATCCAGATTTTGATATCGTAAAAATCGCGAGAATGTTTTGTTTCGAATTCGTTTATCCACTAATGACACCGTTCTAAAGTGTAACCTGTATCAAATTTTCGTCAAGTCGATTAAACAAATATGTCGTAAAGAAACTACATTAAACTCTTCCCGAGAGAGATCCATTTAAAAAGTAAGAGAAACAATTTAATTTTAAGCAAGTAGGTATATTAACATTTTAAATATAATAATCGATTCTTTGAATTAGTAGTAACTTGCAGTTGCCTATATTTAAAAAAATCTAAATATTCTGAATGGAATACATAGTATAAAATAATTTAAAATATCTTAAATAAGCGGATAATTTTAGGTATGTAGGTATATATCATAAAAATAAAGAAAATAATAGCTATAAAATAGATTCCGAGATAAAAATATTACGTCACGACGAACCTCTTTATATCTTATCGTCACTTTATAAAAGAAAGTAATTGTTAGAAATGGGTTAGATACATGAAAGATGCTTTTATTTGTTGATATGAAATATTTTTGGACAACATTTTCTAAATATTGCAGTCAATTTTGGATCATTAACAACCGGAATAAGTATGGCTTGGTCGTCGCCCATGATAGTAAAACTCAATAACGGAACCGACATTCCGCTATCAAGACCCATTACAGAAGAGGAAGGGTCATGGATTGTATCAGGAGGATACTTGGCTGCAATCGGCAGTAAGTCACTTTCGTTTAAGAAATAAGTAATTTTAGAAAAAGGCATGTTTTATTATCTTTTAAAAATAATAATATTGGAAACTGAAATTTGTGATGTTTCATTAAAACGACAATTTTAAGAATATTTAGAGAAAAAACTATTACAAAAAAAAAAAAATCTTAATTTTTTTAGAGGATAAAAAAATGTAGATATATGTGTATATATCCATTTTTATATATATATATATAATTCATCTTTTAAAAAAACCACCAACATCAATACAAGGTTTCATATTTCTGAACTAAAATTTTTAACATTTTCCTACCCGGAACAGATAGTTTTGAATTTTCAGCAATACAGAAATTTCAAACTTACTTTCAAATGCTATCATCGCGTTGTATTTTAAATGTTTAATCACAAATTTTGAGAACATAATGAAGACACACGATGCCAAATTAGAACTGAAAGGTGAATGACCTATAAAATTTATATCGCTGATGCTATTTTGTTTTCTTAAAGTAATTGATAATAATTACTGTAATTACTATGAAGAAAAGAATGTCGTTTCACTTTCAGATTGGTTCCTTTTTGAAACAGCCACATTATTTCTGGTATATATTGATAAAATCAAGATTTGTCTTCTGATGTAGAATAAATAATTAACAAGTCGGAATGAACTTGCTACAACTTTTCTCTTCGTGGCAGCAATCTACGTACACTTGTTTCTAAGCATTAATAAGAATGTAGGGTACCTAACAAAAGTGGTTATGTATAATATATTGAACACTTAATCATCCAATCCACGAACTGTTTTGAACCTCCTTGTATGTGATTTACCTGTATTATTTAATCAATTTTTTTACTTGTTACATGTTTACTTCGTTTCCAGCAGTCAAAAAACAAGCATTCTTTGTCAAAATTTTAGCGACCTTAGTTTTGAAGTGGTTAACATTTAAAAAACCTCTTATCCACTTTTAATTGTTCTATGTTTTTTATCCTTACAGCAAATTTGTTGAGTGGAATTGTAATAGACAAAATTGGCCGAAAATATTGTATTATTCTAGTAACTATAACTAGGATATGTATGTCTATTTGGACTGTATTTGTAACTGAAGTGTGGATGTTGATATTATGTCGAGTAGTCATGATTGTGACTGATTGCCACCTTTATGTCGTTGTTCCGGTATACGTTTCTGAAATCGCTTCTGTAAGTATTAAAACATATTTTTAATTTTGTATTTCTTTAATTTCTTTAATATTATATATGTCAATTATCCAATAACTATAGTACAAGCTTTGTTTAAATTTGGCACTATTATTTATCTTTTACCATACAAGCGTAACGGATTATCATTTTTCTACTTTCGCTACTATAAAGTTATTCAATAATCTTTATTTTTTAGAAAGAGCACCGTGGAACTCTGGGTACATTGGTACAAGTCTTCTCATGTATAGGCAACGTGATAACATTTATTGTGGGCCCATTTCTATCATACAGAGCGTTTAATGTTCTCTTTGCAGCAGCGATTGTTGTGACTTCTTTACCTCTGCCATTTCTTCCTCATAGTCCTGTTTATTTGCATTCTAAAGGTATAAGTAATAAATTATCAATTTAAATATAAGTATTTTAATAATCTCTGTTTATATATTTTTTCAATATATATAAACAAGCATAACATTTTCATAAAAATATTTCAATTTTCGGTTGAAAATAAATAAATCAACATCATCCATATTTTTGTTGCATTGCAAAGCAATTTGTACCAACTGTCTCTCCTTGATTATATTTAACGACATAAAATTAGGTAATCATTATTGTAGGTCGTATCGATGATGCTTTTAAAGTCCTGTCCAAAATCAGAGACTCCAATGAAAACATCGAACAAGAGTTAGTGGACTACAAATCAAGCAAGCTAATTAAAGTTGATAAGGTTGCTTTATTGCAAGACAAAACATTTTTAAAATCTCTCATACTGGGTAGTATAATCTGTGCTGGTACCAGTGGGACAGGAAACAATGCAGTGACGTTCTACATGCAAAGTATTTTGGAGTCATCTCATACCACCGTGGAGCCAGAAATCGCATCAGTTTTTATTGGTTGTGTACAATTATTAGCCGCTTTATGTGCCAGTTTTTTTACAAAAACGTTTGGAAGACGACCTGTTTTGATTTCATCTATTATTGGCATGTTTATTAGTATGGTGAGTACTTCTAAATTAAGTTCCTGTGAAATTAAGCTTTAACGTATTAAATAATAATAAATAACGTATCAACTTATGGTTATCCAATTTTTAATTTAATTTCACAAATATAAAACAATATTATCACATAATTACAGTGACAATGTAATATTATCCATTTTTAATTGTATTGGAACTTGTATATGTGTGTGACCAATAAGTCAGAGAAATTTGTTTTTTATTAACGATTAAAATATTTATACCTACTTTTTCATTTTGATTGTTATAAATATTTCAGGTTGGTTTAGGGACGTTTTTCTTTATCGTTTTTCAAGGTCATACAATTACTGGCTTCCTGAATTATCTTCCTATCATATCTTTGATACTCTCTACATACTGTTTTAATGTTGGTAAGTATACTTTATTTTAATACGAAATCATTAAAATGGCGTAATCATTGATTGGAAAAATAAGCATACTTTATATTTTGTTTAGTACTTTCATACTTCTTAATATTTCTCTGTCATATTTAAATATTGCATTTTAAGAACTTAATTGCCTTAATAATTTTTATTAATATGCACATTCAAACGCTATTAATTGTTTATTTATAAGGTATTTTTCTAATAAAGTGATTGACGAACAGTTTATCTACCCATAAAAACATTGGAAATTACAAATAATGCTAATCCAATTTGCTTTATTTCTAGGAATCGGTTGTCTAGTATTTGTAGTAACAGCGGAATTATTCGACGGACCCGGTCGAGCATTGGGTTGTTCAATTTGCTGGTGTTGGACTTTTCTTCTAGCATTTCTAACTTCTAAATACTTCGCTGAAGCGACATCAACGTTTGGCCCGTCTGGAGTGTATTGGTTTTTTAGTTTCATATGTGTATTAGTTGCTACCTTAGTATTTTTTTTCCTTCCCGAAACTAAAGGGAAAACATTTCGTGAAATTCAAATTTCATTAGTCAACCCAAATTGAGAATAAAGTTGAAGAGAAACAATTTACAAGTACAGTAATTACTTACTTTTTTACTAGCCATAATAGAAGCCATATTAAAATGACGGTATTTTTAATAACACTATTATTGTACTATCCCCATAGGATGGTAAGTATTTTATTGAAGGCATATATTTGATTTTAATGTCTTTAATATTAGTCTACCTTAAATAACTTGGTAGAAGGTAGAGAAGAAGGTATAATCATTTCTACCTTGAATTTTAGTAGTGTGAAATCAGGTGCTCGTACTGACCTCACTCTGGTCGAAGAGGGCTGTACCACTGTTTCTAATAATTCCACTTAATTGTTCTGTTGGAGACAGCAGGCAAAGTCTACCGTCTAATTACCGTCCAAGTATCATAATTGTCTATATATAGTATAAAGAAAGCTGGTTCAAAGTAGTTAATAATAATAATAATAATAAATAAACTAATTTCTACATAGACTAAGTCGAGGCAAATTTTAAGCACATGTTGGGAGACCCCAAGAGAATTTGTGGAAACGAAGAAATTGTAATTGGAAGCAGGGACTATAGATGGCAATTTGAGATCCGTTAATCGAAGAATTGATTTTTAGAGCGAAAAAAACATTTTTATATCGGTTCTGTACATTGATTTAACTGAATGAATCAGTCTTAAAAACTCCAAAATCTATATTCGTTTCCTCTTTTTTATTTAAATAAGAAAATAAGTATAGAGTACATTATCTACATTTATTTACTATTGTAGCGGACATGTGTTTAAGTAGATCCTCACATAAAAAATACGTTTTCTCGTTATTACTCATTTTTAAACTTGTTTAAAAAAAATGTTATGTATCTCAAATATATAACACGTATCTCAAATATATATAGTTTTGTTTGTCGTAAAATGAATCCTAACATTTTGCAAGCCTTACGTTCTTATTCTTGTCAGATGCATATTAAAAATAATTTATTGTAAATCTCGAATCTTTCATCCCTTCCATTTTTGTAAGCTCATAAAAATTTAAGGTTGGTCGGATAATTTAGTAGATATATTGAAAACTACGCTCTGATAACCTCATGTATCGTTGGTATAAGAAAGAAATATATTGAATTGAAATTTTTAATTTATGTTAAGGGTACATGAGGAGAAAGAATTGGATTGAATGCGTAGCTATATGTTTCATCGGCACTTTTGTAACTATATGTTGTTTTTTTATAATTAGTTTCCAAGTTACAATTTACATAAAAATTTTTTAAAAAGTTTACAAGTTGTTAAAGTTATTATTTTATAATATATTATCTAAAAAATGCTTTTCCGTTTCTCGGATATTTTTTCTGTGCTCTAGGTGAGACCCTAGTACTCCATGTCTTAAATTTGTATACATTTACTGATAGTGTTCATACCGCCAATAAACTTTTTTATCTTTTTTTTCTATGGCGGCACACACACACACATATACAATCACACTTCTTCGATTTTCAGTTTTTATAGTTTTACTATAACGTAATTGTATATCAAATTTCTCTAGATTAACGGAAAATGTCACTTCTATTTCTATAATCGGTGAGTCAGTAAATCAGTGATAAAATAAAGAAACTTAGACTTGACTAATGATTCTTAAACTACTCTTTCAAATTTAATTATTTTCATAATATATCTAGCCTTATAATACCCCTCTTGGTCACTGAAAGTTAGAACTGTCCAGATTTTTTACAAAGAATTACAGAGATTAGAAAATAGTCCAAATTGACTATCCGCTCAATACGGCTGTACATTTTTCCTAGACTTGGCAGGGGCACTTCCGTGATGACTTGTCGGGTGACTTTCTTTACATTATAAATTACATATTGGTTGGTAATGATGCCGTAGAAGAGAAAATGCGATAGGTAGTGTATTACTTTACAGCGGCATTGAACCTATAAATTGTACAATATCTTATAGTAAGGTATAAATAACTTTGAGAACGTTTAACGTTATCTCGTTTAATAAATTCCATGTTAAACACATTAGTAGTAACATGTGTTTATTAAAGGTCTTTGATCTATCGGTGATAACCTAGTTAATTATTTTTTGTGGTTAAAATACATCATCTATTCTTTCAAATTTTAGCAAGCGTATTCAATTATCAACTTGGGGTTTCATTTATTCAATTATTGTCATAAAAACATTGTAAATTTGTTAGAACAAAGTTAATACATCCGAATATTATATATACGAGTAGGTACTACCATCCAGCCATTATTAATATTGTCTACACAATTAAGGCCTACTAAGAAATTATAAGATAACTATACATTTTTAAAGTATATTGCCTACTAGAAAAGTAGTTGAACAAGAATAAGTGAAGATTATAATTACAAAATTGACTCTTCTTATCATTTTGTAAAATACTAGGTGCTTCGAATATACCATAATCAACATGTCTAGTTAATAATACGCTATATTTTCTTGTGTTTCGCTTTTGAATAACTACACCTGTATGAATTTTGTTAGGTTAATCAAGGTAAGAAGGAACACCACTTAAACAAAGAACATTAAAGCGGCAGCTACGTAATCGCTTTATATTCGACTTAGGCTACCCGTAATAGTGAGCGGAGACAGTGAACGCAGAAGTTTCGTACCTACTTACCTACCGTACTTTTATTTCTTCCACGTACATTAATCTCTTTATACTTTGTTATAGGAGCTCACTAATTTGCTCTCTGTAGATTTATTTAAAGCTCTTTACTTATTGTCACTAAATCTGGCTTGACACTGATTTCGAAATTTTTCTTTTTCCTTTCAACATGGGATGGATTTACTTAGCTATTTTAATATGAAAATTTTTATAGTCTTAATTAAGAATATAATATACATTATATATTATATATATTGTGTATTGTGTATTGTGTATTATATATTATATAAACATATTGTAGATTATGTTGTGTGCATCTTTGTGTAGTTTTAATTTACAATTCGTCCCTCTAGATGGCGCTGCGTTCAGAAACCATTTTTTATTCTCGGTAGAATGAAACTACTCGGATGTGCTTACTATTAATTACTCCACATAGCGCAATTTAAAACTAGTTGTTGTCCGTGGCTTCTTCTGCGCTGGCAACAGGAAGGCGTGAGAAGTTTCTTATATTTATTTAAAATATAAGATCTAATTTGGAATGGATCAACGTTATTCGCATTTGTTATATTTTTGTAGAATGCAATAAAACACTTCAAAAACTTTGCTATTTTTTTTTAGAAGGTATTAGTAAAAGTTGTAAAGATTTTAATGGGATTATGTGGTCCTTGTCAATAAATATAAATATATGTTAAAAAAACCTCAACAGCGCTAGCGAAAGAACGTGTTTGTTAGCCCTCCTTTGTTTGAACATAATGTTTTAATTGTAAATTTAAATTTTTATCGAAAAATTTCGATAAACAGTCTAAAAGTTGAAATTAGAATAAAAAATTTAAAGTGGATATAATTTAGTGATACAAAATGCTAAAATCTATTTTTCGTTAAGTACGAGTATTTCAATCGTTATTACAAATGACAAGTGCAACAATTACTCACACACATGAGCCCGATCTGTTCTGAGGTTAATGACATTTTATTAATACTAAAAATGTACCTTACATTACTTTAAATTAGCATCAGCTGTTAAGTATCTGGTTGGTCTAGTGGAGCTCGTTGATAAAACAATTCGCTCCAGGTCGGCATAAAAAAACCGTTTTTGTTTTTTTTTGTTTTTTATTTTTTTATTGTTAACTTTTTAATTTAAGTTACAAAAGAGAAAAAAATTGAGTGTATTTTGCTAAATAGAATTACAAGACATAGTAAGGACAACCTTCGTTTAGAGCTCGATAATTTATTACGAGTAATTAAAAAAAAAGAGAAATATTTGAACAGCCCAGTCTGAATTTATTAAAGTAGAAATGACGTAAATACGTAATTTTTTTTAGTTTTATGAACAAACAATATGGGGACTACAAGGTTGAACTAAAAATCAACACTGCCATCGTGAAGGAATTGAAATAAGAGATTTATGAATTGCAATGAATCATCAACGGACATTACTTCCAAAATTAACCAAATTCAGCAATGTGCCCGCGCTGCGACAATTAAATTACAATGTGTCCCTGAAAACAAAAATGAAAACCTTATAACAATAGGTCGGTCTAGCTGACCGAATCCGCAATGAAGAGATCCACAGAATGGCAGATACTAGCGAAGATGTCACGGTGAGAATGAAGAAGAACGTGCTCAGGTGATTTGGGCACGTCGAACGAATGAGTGATGAAAGAATGGTAAAAAAATATATTAAGGAAAAGTGAGCGGTAAGAAAGACAGGGGGAGGCCTCGAGTGACCTTCGAAAACACAGTAGCTAAGATACTGGAGGAAGGTCACGTAAAAAGCATGAGGACTCCCCGGAGGGCATGCATGAAGAGGTTGATGTCTGTGGCCGAGGCGAAAGAGGTATGCAGGGACCGTAGCGTTTGGCGCTCCATCGTCTCTGGCTACCCCGCAAAGGTTATTGCGTCAAGTTAAATAAATAAATAAATATAACAATAGGTTAACAATGAAGTGTAATAACGGTATGTAATGTAGAAGCTGTTGTAATGTAATGAGCAGCACTCAGGTGGCAAATGTGGATGGGAAAAATCCTCGACTTCGTTTAGTTACAGTTCTATTTAATTTCACACAATTTCACGATAAATTTTGGCCCGCGTTAATAAAATTTAACAAGTTACAAGAAAACGATAAGTGTACGGTACGGTGAAAGGAGACCCATCTATGTATTAGAGCATCTCTAATAAGTCTCTCCAGGCAGCAGCAAGAATTAAAGTTAAGGAAAAGGGATTCAGGTTCACGTGAGTCCGGAATGGGTGAATATTTATCAGAAAAACTGAAACGTCTCCAAGTCCAACCTTCGAAAAAAATTGTTTAACTTAGTTTTTTAAACTGTATATGTATGTTATGGCATGATACCTTTTATGTATATCTTTTCTATAAATAATGTACAATGAATTAAAAATATATTACCAAAACGTTCGTGGGTTACAATATTAAAGACACTTTTTTACCAGAAAATTGTTACTAATATATATTTATAAAATTATTCTCGAAACGTGGTTGAACGAGGTTGTCACTAGTAACGAGCCATTTGATTCAAAATTAAAAAAATTCAATGTTTAAAATATGTTCAAGTAGATATTTAGACGCACTTTTGAATCGTCAATTATTACTATAAAAAGATCAGTGCAGTCAGTCTGTGCGTAACCTACCACTGGCTTGGAATGCTGCTCTGCTAAAAAGTGCCGGCCAGAAACTCAACAATTGCTCTTTTTAAAAGAAATTTAACAATCTTAGATGATGTACATTATAATATAAAACTTGCTAATGAGTTAACCACTTAAATTCCACACATTTCGATCCATTGAAATAAAAATGTTACTTGAACGTTATAATGAAATTTATTTAATAAGACATCTTTATTATATGTGCGTATACTCAAGCCCATGAAGGATTTCTTAACTTTTTGAGGACGAAATATTTTATTAAGTATGTATTGAGAAGCGACTGTAAGAACACATCTTTCTTTAAAAACATTTCTCACAAAATCTTTAACTTTTAAGATATTGTTAGAGGTTTTACTGGCGGCAATGAAATAACGCAAACACTCAACATTAGTTTCAAACGGTTTATTTATTTTAACAAAGGAAAAGAAAGCGTAGTTGCCCGAATGGCGTTACAAAAGGGACTGATTGAGGAACAAAAGGATCTTAAGCGGGCGCCGATGTGCCCGGTACAAAGATGGCGGTCGCATGGCAGTAAAGTGCCAAATCTCCAACACTTCCCCTCGACCAACAGCTTGTCCTCGGAGTCATCCCGGCTTGTTTGAGTCCAAACCAAGGCTCTGTGAGCACTTCTCGTGCTTCATTCTCGGCAGACCTTTGGTCAGCACGTCGGCAGGCATCTCATCCGTCGGGGTATACTCGACCCGAATCATCTGTTTCTCCACGTGATCCCGAATCATATGATGTCTCGTGTCGATGTGCTTGGTCCGCGAATGGTACATCTCGTTCGTCGTCAGTTTTTGTGCTCCCAAGTTGTCATTTCTCATGACCATCGTGTCCAGGTTGATCCCGAACTCTTTCAGGAGTCTCTTCTTCTGGATGGCCTCTCTCGTAGCATCCGACAAGGCCATATACTCGGCCTCTGTAGATGACAATGCTACGGTTTGCTGCTTCCTGCACTCCCAGCTCACGGCCGCTCCACTCATGACGAAAGCGTACCCTGTATAGGACCTACGATCGACTATACAGCTTGCCCAGTCGGCGTCGACGAACATCTCAGGAGGATTGGGAGAGTTGGAGTAGACGAGCCCCAGGTTGCGTGTCTTGGCCAGGTATCGCAGCACTCGTTTTGCGGCTTGCCTATGTGCTTCGCCATAACAGTCGTTGAACTGGGAAAGATGACTAACCGCGAATGCGATGTCCGGCCTCGTCGCCACTGCCAAGTACATCAGGGCGCCAATCAGCTGTCTGTAAGGGACGTCGGCGAGTTCTCCTCCGTTCTTCACGTCCACTTTCTCCAGTTTCATCCCTGGCTCCATTGGCGTAGAAACTGGCCTACATTCAGCCATCCCAAATCTCTCCAGCACTTCTTCCGTGTAACCCGTCTGACTTATCTTCACCTTCCCGTTGATCTTTGCGAACTCAAGACCCAAACAGTATTGCACCTCTCCCAGATCTTTGATCTCGAATCTTGAATTCAGGGCGTCTCTCACCTTGTTGATTTCGGCGTCGTCTCGCGACAGAATCAGGATGTCGTCAACATAGGTAATGACGAATGTCCTGTTTTCGGCCGGTCCAAGAAAATACATGCAGGGGTCTGCATTTGATCGCGTAGCCTTCATCCTCTTCATTTCCGCGTCCAGACAACGGTGCCAAGCGCGTCCAGCTTGACGCAGCCCGTAGAGGGCTTTGTCGAGCAAGCACACGACGTCCTCACTTCTCAGCACTTTTAGCATCTCCTCGGCCTTCTCTCGCACAACCTTGTCGATCTCATCGTCCTTGACCAAGTTAGCCAAAACCTCCACGAAGTACTTCGGAACTTCCATGTGGATCTCCTCGTCCACTTCTCCGTTCAGGTATGCTGTTTTGACGTCCAGTTGGCGGATCTTCAAGCCTTGTTTGACGGCCACTGCCACAGCTGTACTAATGGTGCTAAGTCGGGCGACGGGTGCGAACGTGTCGTGGAATTCAATTCCCGGTCTCTGGGCGAAACCTCGAGCGACCAGCCGTGCCCTTCGCTTGTTGACAGTGCCGTCCGGGTTGTGCTTGTTGCGAAGTACAAACCTACTGCCTATCACTCGCTTGCCTCTGGGACGCTGAACTAGGTTCCACGTACCGTTCTTTATGAGCGAGACCGCTTCGTCAGTCATCGCGTCGATCCACTCCACTGAATCGGGTCCAGTAAAGGCTTGGGACACGGAGATTTCCGCCACATTCGCTTCCTCTCCTTGTTGGACAGGATACGACTTTCGAGGTCGGCCGCGTCTTCCAGTTCGCTCGATCCGTGGTCGTCCACGCCCTCGTCTTGTCAGAGGTGTCGGTTCGTCGGCCTCTCGCGGCTGTTGGAGATCGTCGTGGGGCTCCGGTGAATAACTACCGATTGGAGAAAAGCCTCTGAAGGGGAAATCCCACTCGTAGTCATCTTCTTGCTTCACCTGACCTGGTCGGATCTCGTTGTTCGCCGCGCCGATGGATTCTGGTTCGAACTCAACTTCGATCAAGTTCTCTGTCGACCTTGAGAGATCTTCCCCCGAACCGCTAGAGGGAGGAGTAAAATCCTCGACCTCGCCTTCAGGTGTTTTCAGATCCTCTCTGAAGATAACATCTCTGGTTACCTCAGTCTTCTTGGTGTCCGGAAGCCAAATTCGGTAACCCTTTGACTCCTCCGAATACCCAACGAGGACTCCTTCTCTCGAACGTGGGCTGAACTTGTCCCTGTTTGGCGTCCTGTCGAGGCAAAACACTTTGCACCCGAAGTCCCTCAGATAGTTAACCGCTGGAGTTTGGTTGTGCCAGAACTCGAATGGAGTCTTCCCCTTCAGCTTCCTCGTGGGACATCTGTTCCTCAGGTAGTTGGCGGTGTTCATTGCCTCTGCCCAGAATTGCAACGGTAATCCAGACTGCAGGAGCAAACATCGGGCTGCCTCAACGAGAGTCCGATTCTTCCGCTCGGCAACGCCGTTTTGTTCCGGAGTGTATGGAGTGGTGAGTCGACGCTGGATTCCCTCGGATTTCAGGTACACGTCGAACGCCTGGTTTATGTACTCACGTCCGTTGTCGGATTGAAGATATTTTATCTTCAGTCCGTGCATCTTTTCAGCCGAGGCTTTGAACTCCTGGAACGCGGATAAGGCCTCACTTTTCGCCTTCAGGAACTTGACCTGAGTCCATCGTGTACAGTCATCTGTGAAGGTGATGACGTACCTCGACCCGGAGTTTGACGCGACTCGCATGGGGCCGCAAACATCCGTATGGACAAGCTCCAGCTTTCCATAGCTCCGGTCGGATTCCTTGGGAAAAGGTTGACGGGTCATTTTCCCTTTCGCGCACACGTCACAGGTCAAATCCTCGATTTTGTCGTCCAGATCTACGCCACGGATGTGGCCGTTCTTCACCGCTGCCGCAAGGTCCCGGAAGTTGACATGGCCCATCCGACGATGCCAGAGTTGAGCCTCTGCTCCTCCCTTGTCCACCTTTGAGGCGATGCTGCATCCCTCAGGCGCGGCGTTCTCGACGAAATAGAGGTTGTCCTTACGTTTCGCTATCAACATTGTCTCTCCGTTCTGATCGACGATCTCAGCCCTGTCCTTTTCAAAAACAACCGAATATCCGTAATCCGTGAACTTGGAGACGGACAACAGGTTGGTTCGGACCTCTGGAACGTGCAAGGTGTCCTTGAGAATGACATTGCACGTGTCTCCATCCAGGCTTGTGGTAAGCTTCACGGTTCCTCTGGCCTTTATCTCCGCGGTCGCGTCACTTGCCAGTCTCAGCTCGGCTCCCTCTTCTTTCTCGATTGTCACGAACGTTGACTTGTCGCCGCACAGGTGACTCGTGCATCCGCTGTCCAGACACCACTGCTCTCCGATGCCGCTAATGGCAATTTGACAAGAGTCGCGTTCTTCGACTGCCAGCACCGACACGTCCTTCGTACGCCCCTTGTTGCCGTCGGCCTTACAATCCGCCGCCTTGTGTCCCTTGATGCCACACTTTCCGCACTTGTAAGGAAAACGTCCCTTCTCCGTCTCGCCTTTCCCGTTGGAGTTGTTGTTCTTCGATTGGGACCTGTTATACTTTTTGTGCGGGCCCTTTCGTTTGACAAACATCGCGCCTTGATCCGACGTCGATGAAGAGGCAGCGCTTCTCGCGTCACTTTCCTCGACTATCTTGATACGAAGGTTCTCAGGCGTTGGCAACTCATCACGGCTTTCAATGGCGATCCTGAAGTTCTCAAAACTTGGCGGCAGGCTCTGCAACATCAAGATGGTAAGCAGACTGGGGTTGATTGTCACTTCCATGTCTGCCAACTTATCGACGCAGTCAAAGTAGTTGCTCAGGTGTTCGCGTGCGTCGCCACCTTCGCCCATCTTTTGCAGCGTAAGACTCTTTAGCAATGTGGCCTTGCGAGCTGGCCCTCGTGACTGGAACGTTTGCTCGAGTTTCTGCCAAACCTCACGCGATGTTCTGCAGCTTTTGACTAATTTCAGTTGGGTGGGAGCAATTGACAGGATCAGGTCGGACATCGCCTTTTCATCCTTGGTCACCCACTCTGCAATATCGGCTGCATTCGCGTCTGCGGCGGCTGGTTCGGGCTTGGTGGTGGCGCCACTGACGTAACCCCAAGCGTCGTTTTTCACCAAAATGGCGCGCATTTGCATCTTCCACGTGTCGTAATTTTCACGTCCCAATGCCTCAATGCGCACAACACCACTAGAACTCATTGTTTATGTTTTTCAGTCACGTGCTATTTTCCGAAACACTGATGACTTCGCGGTATCAATCGTGTCGCGTGTTGATGTCCGAAACACTCACGATTTTCCACTTTGTTGCGCCGCGTGTTAATGTCCGAAACACTCACAACTAGCCTAATTTGTGCCGCGTGTTAAATTGTCCGGAACATTCACAAATTTGGCTTTACACTCTCTCGTAAGATCACCCGCGAGTTCCTGGAAAGACGCTCCTTTGTGTCGTTCGAAGCTTCTCGTGATAAAATGGCGTTCGCACACACGCGTTCTTTCCTACAGCCTCGATCTCACGATTTTCGCTTTCTGTTTAAATTCGCGTTGTATGCCTGGGCCCATAACCTGTTAGAGGTTTTACTGGCGGCAATGAAATAACGCAAACACTCAACATTAGTTTCAAACGGTTTATTTATTTTAACAAAGGAAAAGAAAGCGTAGTTGCCCGAATGGCGTTACAAAAGGGACTGATTGAGGAACAAAAGGATCTTAAGCGGGCGCCGATGTGCCCGGTACAAAGATGGCGGTCGCATGGCAGTAAAGTGCCAAATCTCCAACAGATATAAATAGCCCTCATAGCTATTTTTGTAAAATAAATATAGGTTTTATTTCGGTAGCACTATAATAAAATACCGTAAGACAAAATACTATGAAAAAAACTACAATAAAAAAGTCGAGCCGTACTAGCGTCCGTTAATTGTTCTGTTAATTGTTAACTTTTCTAATTGCAAAGAAGGCCGAGCTGAGTTTGATTGTGAGTGCTG
This sequence comes from Melinaea menophilus ssp. n. AW-2005, assembly GCA_918358695.1. Taxonomy (NCBI): domain Eukaryota; kingdom Metazoa; phylum Arthropoda; class Insecta; order Lepidoptera; family Nymphalidae; genus Melinaea; species Melinaea menophilus. The sequence goes on from OU911053.1 coordinate 9,179,609, forward strand.
AGAGATGTGGGTTCCACTGGAGATTTTTATTTAAAGTTATATCTAAGAAATTTTTTGGGCCAGTCAGTTCTAATACTTAATGGTTAAGGAGCAAGCTGAAATTTTTACTTTCTACATTAGGAAGTGTAAGCTTTACATTAGGAAATTTTATTTTTATACTTTTTACATTAGGAAGTGTAAACATTTAGTTTTCTTAGCATTTATGACTAAATTATTAACTCCGAACTAATGAAGGACACTACTATTTATTACGTCATAATTTCTATCACGCTCAATTTTAAAAATAAGCGATGTGTCAGCAGCAAAAAGTATAATGTCACACAATTTCCCTTTGACGAAATCATTTATAGTATTTTAACAGATCGCTGTGACAATTATGCTTCAAAACACTATAATTTTTTCGTTACTCTTGGAAGAAAATATATGACGCAATACAAATAAGTTTTGGTCCTATTTAAATTCAAAACGAGACAGATGAAGTACATATCCCTCTTCTGTTTCGGATGGAAACTGTACAGTAGATGATGGCTTAGAGAATTTGGTTCAGAGTTATCGGGCAATCTCCATTTTAAGGTACTACCTTTGCATTATCGACTTAAATTCACTTCCTTCCAATCAGCACATACTAACTTGGTGTCATGTACCGAATTTCGATCGGGTTTGCGTAAGGTTGTCAATTGAACAATTATCTTATTATGGCATATGGGGGTTCACTTTGAAATGGATCTGATGTTACGGACCGAAGTTGCTTTGTTGTTAGTTAACGGGTTTTAATCTATGTGTAGCGCAGCACCTTCTGAAATTATTTTTTTTTTATTGCGTAGGAAAAATCCGTTACGGATACCCGCAAGCCAGGAAGATGATGACCGGAGGTTTATGTGGGACTACCCGGCAGAATAGAGGACGCCGCCATTTTTAAAGCTACCCATTCAAAAACCAACGGTTGCCCTCAACGCCTTAATGGGACGACATGGGATCGCGTTAGCACTCATCTTGCCGCCCCGACGGTTACCCCTCGTGCGAGGATGCCCCGAGCAACTTAGGACACCCTCGCGGCGTAGGTCTATGGCAGGTGAGAGGGGTCACCCCCCCTCTCACCAAGGCCTACGGCTGGGAGAGGAAGCGGCGGGCGTACTCCCGCCTCCTTCTTCCCAGCCTCCCCCGGCGGGTCAGAGGGAGAGGCTTGCTCCCTTACCCGCTCCGCGGCCTCCTTCGCGGCGATGACTTACTCGCAGAAGGAAGCCATAGCGGCCCAACACCTCTCGCTGCCAACCAACCTTCTGAAATACCTCAAGGTTCTCAAGTCTATATATATCTTTTTAACATCTTTATAAATGATATAGTGGTATGTTTTAATCATTTAATTCCATTCCTATTTGCAGATAATCTAAAAGTTGATACTCAGCTACTCCAGTATGAGTGAAACAGAATGCATAGACGGATTCAAGAGAACAAGGTCAATTTAAATGCTGGGAAATGTAGTCATAGAATTCACGAGAAAACTAAACATATTCAGTTCTCAATACTACCTCAAAAACAAGTTAACTTAATCAGAGATTTAGCGGACTTCTTCGATACTAAAATTTAAACTAAGGTCTATTTATATAACGTGTTGGTACGTAATCTACTAGAATATTGCGGTGCAGTTTGGAGACCACATTACGCTAGTCATACTCTTAGACCAGAGAGAAAGCAACGATTCGTCCGTTGTCTGTTTCCTTGCAAAAAATATATTTATCCAAAAGAACCCTACAAAAATCCCCCCAATAAATTAAATACAATAAATATTCTAAATATATTACGTATTTTTATCCTTTATCCGTATTATAATTTGTTGGATGGGATACTAATAGACAAAATCGGCCTATTTATATATATGCAATATTTATTACTTTTTATTTCAGATTGGTATACGTGTAAGTTCAGTAGTACCGAAGGTTATATAGTAATCTAATTATTGATAGGGAGAATAAGTCTACTATTCTTCATTGTTGTAAACATTCGAGGATCCATTTACTAGCATGTAAGTATGCATATACATATGTTTCCACATACGTATCTAGAGATGGCATAATCGAAATACATACATTACATTTCTGACATTCAGGTAATAAAATAATTTCATATTTCCGTTTTAAGAAATATGTATATACAAATATGTATATACACAGTACTAGTAGTACTGTCTTTTACGACATTAGATACTTTTTATCTGAGATAAAAAGTATGCTATATTACTTGCTGATAATGCTTTTAGCAGACTAAAGAATTTTTAACTCATTCCAGTATGTTTTGAGATTACCCAATCAATCAACATTGAAACATTACTTTACCATCCCTACCACCTCCATGGCGACCCTCCACTGTGTGGTTCTCAAGGACCTTATTTCCACGTTTCACTCACTTGTGGAACGAACTCCCTTCGGTTGTATTTCCAGATCGGTACGACATGGGTACCTTCAAAAAAAGTGATTACTCCTATATTCAAGGCCAGCAACACTCCTGTGAATCCTCGGATGTTGCAGGAGTTCATGGGCGGCGGTGATCACGTACCATCTGTGACCTGCCAGCTCGTTTACCCTCTTACATAAAAAAAACATATACATATTTAAATATTTTCTCTTTTTAATGTTGGTATAGATATTGACGAGTTAAATGGTTTGCGTTCTATATTCTATATTCTCATCATAAAACATATTTAAAATTATTAACTATTCATAATATTTATTTTTTGTTCCGGTTTTGGCGTTATATTTACGTATGTTAATTATAATAAGATTACTTTAATAATGCGAAAAAAATAATACAACGTCCTCGATTATCTTTACTGCCAAAAATAATTGGATTTTGTTACCTTTGTGGTTGAGTGTATTTTACGCGGCACTAAAAACCTTTCTTTTGTTTATACGGATGCCTTATAAAAGGCATATAATGAACCGTTTCCGTGACCAAAACGTAAAAAGGTTTGGAAACTCGTCGTTATCACTATAAAGTTCAAAAGACCGATTTAAATTTCAAGTGATAAAGTTATAAAAAGAAATATTGCAACGATGAGTGAAAAAAACCTTCACGAAACCTCCGACAGACAGAAGATGCTACATCCTCCACACCAACCCCACAACCCTTGCGGCGCACCCAAAGTGCTGTGAATACTATGTGAACAAGAACCCTAAATGAATTCAAAACTTGTCAAGTAAATCACAATATGAACAAACAAAAAGACAACAATTTAAAAACTCGAAATCGAAAGTATTATTAGAAAGTAGGTTAAGGTAATATGCACTTGTGCGTTGCCGCGAGCGGTGGGAAGCTAGAAACTACTGGTACTAGAGGTATTCTTGGATCAATCGCTGACTTGAAATCAGCTTTCTTTAGTATTAATTAAAGTTTTATTCTAAGTCCATAATATAATTCTACAAAATTAACTGATTTTTATTGCAACATTCGCTATCACAAAATTATAACTAGAGTATAAACAAAAACGTATTTTTAACTTGAACTTATATATTCTAAGAGTAACTCAGAATTTATCGAAATGGTGAAGGATAATTAGGTGTTTCTTATGACCGCATTTCAATAACATTAATTACTACATAATAAAGAGTTATTCAAGTCTTTTGCCATTAGATTTTCATGTAACATAGCCTATTCTAAATTTAAATCCTTTCAACAGTTCCTGACATATTTTAATTAATTTAGTAGTTTTATATCATGCCTAAAAAAAAAATATAACATATAAAAATATAAAATATAAGTAGGCAGATCAAACTTTTTGGTAAATAGGCTTTTTAAAAGAATATTTTTATACATATAATTTTAGTTATAACTTTGTTATAAGCTATGAATGTCAAGTAATATTTAAAATTTTAAATTAATCAAGATTAAGTAATATTGTCATTTATATATCAATATATAAGTATAACATTAATATGTTTAATACATAGTAATGTTTACTTTTAAACATTGAATCACAAATTATTAGCCGCAACATGTATTATGAAATTATTAACACGTTTTGGTCGGTGTAATGGAATATGTGTATAGTTACATTTGTAATTTACTGTAAGCTATTATTGGGTCAAAGTGTTCAGATACTTCTCTCAATCTCTACGTTAAAACAAAAAAAAATATTTAGGACATTCCTAGAACATCTTTAACATATTTTGGTTTGATATTTATTGACTTGTTGTGTAAGTCAAATTATAGAACATTTTTCACTATTAAAACTTTCCTCTTTCGAAATACGACGTGTTGACTGATTTTTCAATATTAAATTATGATAGCTTATTATTTGATTCGTGTTCAGGATATTAAATTAACTCGCTGGCAACTTGCTGGTAGGCTTCTGTAGTCCTTTATAGTTTCGTTATGTCCGTCGGTCCATCTGTCTTTCCTCAGCGTAGTTCAGTAACTCATAGTAGGAGAAAAGTAAAGTAAAGTGGTAGTGTGATAAGTAACGTACATACATATTAGCTCCGCTGAGCATTATTTATATTAGAATAACATTTTTTAAAATGTTTTTTAGAGTACACCGCTACAAGTATAGTGGTGGTATGGGTCGATTTTGGAGATGTGAAAATATTCACAATATAACGAGTTTAAAAGCAAAATTATAACAACTAAGTTTACGAGTTATTATCGGTTAACTTAAAATATTTCTGTACGCTTATGTTGTAAACGCTACTAAAATCTTGGAAGATATGATAATGATGCGCTATAGAAGTGTATATATTAAAAAGACCTACAATATCGATCTGCCTATCTATCAATCATGGTCAATCATTATCATCATGGTATGTATCAACTACGGAACTCTACATTGCGTATAATCGTTCACGCATTTGACCGATTTTCTCATTGAACGATAGTAAAACGCAATTACCTAACGACCGATACCTATATCGATAAGGATTGTATCCTTAAAAATAAAGTACATTAATTTAGTCACACTAAGCGTTTAATCTATTTTGCCTTAAACATATTGTTATGTTCTCAGAATAATTACTAGCGGCGAAAAGTAGTGTCGCATATTTTTTTTGTGATAAAGTGATTATAAAATAGAAAATGAAATTTACTCCGTTACCGTCGGTACTACGACAGTACGCCATAGTGACAATCGGTATTTATTTATTATTCATTCTTTAAGATATTATAAAATGTAAAATTCTGACGTAAATTCTAAATTCATTATATATGTTTTGGTACTTCTAACCTCATTAAAAAATAGAGGAATATTTATACAATATTTTTGACAGGTTATAGAAAGAAAAATTCAGTTGATTTGTTCCCGTGTAATTTCAATAACATACGTCGACATTATCCAGTAAGTCGTTGGTTCGAGGCCTGCTCGTGTTGATTTTTTATTAAATAGTTTAAAATACACCTATATTATTAATATGCGAATTGATTAGCATTATTAACAAGTGTAAACAGAAACATAATCGATTTTTACTGAAAAAAAAAATTGAATTTGAAAATTTTTACATTACCATAAGTTTGTTGAATATATGTATATAGAAAATAAATTACCTACAAATATTTATTTGCAATAAAAAAAATTAACAGTTAACACTAATTACTTTATTGATAAATAAACGTGAAATTAAAAGTAAAACACAAAATAATAATATAATTAGTAAAACTACTTTATAGTGCAAACTTTAAGCAAACCTTTAGATAAGGGCTTAAGGATTTTTCTTATATTATAGCCTCAAAATGCTCTAAATCTAGCAAATTTTCAAACCAGAACCTATATCAAAATCACTGTATCTCTGTACGACTAACGAAACCAGTAACGGACACCGAGATTCACGTGGTAATTTTATAACATCACTAATTTTGATTGGGGGACTAAAAACATGCCTTACACGAGTTTTAGCGAGCATTGTTTAGATATCCATTTTGCGATTGTAAAACGTAAATAACTAGGGATCGGACCTCGATTTTGACTCGCTGCGCTTGCAAAATCTCTGTAGAGTTTGGCGAATTGAGCGAAGCGAGTAACCCATCTTCAATTTAGTGTTCAAAGCTGAAACCGACAGGCAAAAAATATAGAATATTCAAATATCACATAGCGAATTTTTTTTACATTGAAGTCTATGGGATTGTAATTTTTTGGTAATTATTCCTCAACGACATGGGTTTTTTTTTAACTTTTTTTTTATAAGTCGTAATAACCATCGCTATAAATGTGGAAAAATTCATGAAGATCAGTAAAACCATTTTCATGCCAACCCCTGACATGAGATACAAAAAGTCTCACATAGAGCGCTCCGCTGGCTTCGCTCAATAATATTTTCATACTTTTTAAATGACACAATCATTTACATAAAATTGTAATTATTCTTTTTTTAAAAACCTTAAAAATATACAAGTATATATCTTGTCGGTTATATTCTATACATTAAATGTTTTTACATATAAAATAGCCTAGATTGTAGACAGCCTGGACATTCCTGGAGAATTAAATTAAACGTAATGCCGTGGAATTATGTGTAGTAAATAAATCTGACGATATCAACCAGTTTATCTTATTTACATACACTGCATTTCTCATTGAATGTAGTATGTAGATATAAGAATATTCTAACTTGTTTCTAAATGATAGTTTTATCATTATCAAGGTTATTACTGTTATGCCTTCATTTATCAGGCATCTTGACATAGTTTTTCAATTATATCAGGTAATGACATTTATATTATCATTTAGTTAGCTGTAAACGTTAATTATTTTAGTAGGCTTTACAAATATAATTAGGTCTTGATTTTGAAACATTTCATAGACAAGAAATGCTTACAAGGATAACGGTTATATGTATTGAACTCTCTGTGGAACCCGTCTGCAACCGTTATTGTGACGGCTTTCTCAAACGCAGTGAGGGTATTGTGTGACCGTTATAACTCTATCCCCTTGTGTTATTTTTAATTTTAGGGAACAAGAAAGAGTTATTCGGATCCAGATTTTGATATCGTAAAAATCGCGAGAATGTTTTGTTTCGAATTCGTTTATCCACTAATGACACCGTTCTAAAGTGTAACCTGTATCAAGTTTTCGTCAAGTCGATTAAACAAATATGTCGTAAAGAAACTACATTAAACTCTTCCCGAGAGAGATCCATTTAAAAAGTAAGAGAAACAATTTAATTTTAAGCAAGTAGGTATATTAACATTTTAAATATAATAATCGAATCTTTGAATTAGTAGTAACTTGCAGTTGCCTATATTAAAAAAAATCGAAATATTCTGAATGGACTACATAGTATAAAATATTTAAGATGTATATGTAATATTATAAAGCCATGCTAAATAAGCGGATAATTTTAGGTATGTAGGTATATATCATAAAAATAGATTCCGAGATAAAAATATTACGTCACGACGAATCTCTTTATATCTTATCGTCACTTTATAAAAGAAAGTAATTGTTAGAAATGTGTTAGATACATGAAAGATGCTTTTATTTGTTGATATGAAATATTTTTGGACAACATTTTCTAAATATTGCAGTCAATTTTGGATCATTAACAACCGGAATAAGTATGGCTTGGTCGTCGCCCATGATAGTAAAACTCAATAACGGAACAGATATTCCGTTATCAAGACCCATTACAGCAGAGGAAGGATCGTGGATTGTATCAGGAGGATACTTGGGTGCAATTGGCAGTAAGTCACTTTCGTTTAAGAAATAAGTTATTTTAGAAAAAGGCATGTATTTTTATATTTAAAAAATATATATATATTGGAAATTAAAATGGTTAAAAACATATAGGGACAATACAATTTGAAACAAATATATTACAATCGTACCATTAATCGATAATTTTAATAAATTGTGGCTAGTCAGCGGGAGGAAATAATTTTTAAAGTCTTCTATTATTTTTATCCTTTCAGCAAATTTGTTAAGTGGAATTATAATAGACAAAATCGGCCGAAAATATTGTATTATTCTAGTCACTATAACTAGGATATGTATGTCTATTTCGACTATATATGTAAGTGAAGTGTGGATGTTGATATTATGTCGAGTAGTCATGATTGTGACTGATTGCCACATTTATGTCGTTGTTCCGGTATATGTATCCGAAATCGCTTCTGTAAGTATTAAAATCTTTCTTTAATTTTGTGTTAATATATTTTTATAAATTTTTGGCGCTTTGGTGCCAACTGCATTTTACTTTCTGGCTTAGGATCACAAGTCTATTTTAATACAATGTCAAATCTATATATATAAAAGAAAGTGGTGTTAGTTACACTATTTATAACTCAAGAACGAATGAACCAATTTGGCTGCAAATTGGTGGAGAATTTGCTTAGAACTAGGAGACGGACATAGGATATCCGTATTTATCCCGTTCGACCACGTTTCTGTCAAGTCACTATAAAACGTGGTTTAACAAAAACGCATCTGACATGGAATAACAAAACGCAAATGACAGTGGAATACCAAAACATAAATGACAGCTAAACGTAATTTTGTCTTTGATTAAGTATGGTAAAAAATTTGACTGCAAAGGCGGAACAGAGTTCGCCGGATCAGCTAGTATCTAAATAAAACAAAATGAAAATTAAATTATTTTTGTCAATTGTCCAGTAACTATAGAACAAGCTTTGTTTAAGTTTGGCATTATTATTTATCTTTTACCATAAAAGCGTAACGGATTATCTTTTTTTTACTTTCTCTACTACAAAGCTAGTCAATAACCTTAATTTTTTAGAAAGAGCATCGTGGAACTTTGGGTACATTGGTACACGTTTTCTCATGTATGGGCAGCGTGATAACATTTATTGTGGGCCCATTTCTATCATATAGAACGTGTAATGTTCTCTTTGCAGCAGCGATTGTTGTGACTTCTCTACCCCTGCCATTTCTTCCTCATAGTCCGGTTGATTTACATTCTAAAGGTATAAGTAATAATTTGTCAATTCAAATATAGGTATTTTAATAATCTTCATTTAATATATTTATATAATATGAATAAGCATAAAATTTTCATAAAAATATTTCAATTATCTGTTGAAAATAAATACATCAACATCATCTATATTTTTGTTGCATTGCAAAGCAACTTGTACCAACTGTCCCTCCTTGATTAAATTTAATGACATAAAATTAGGTAATCATTATTGTAGGTCGTATCAATGAAGCTTTTAAAGTCCTGTCCAAAATTAGAGATTCGAATGAAATCATCGAACAAGAGCTAGTGGACTATAAATCAAGCAAGCAAATTAAAGTTGATAAGATTGCTTTATTGCAAGACAAAACATTTTTAAAATCTCTCATACTGGGTAGTTTAATCTGTGCTGGTACCGGTGGGACAGGAAACAACGCAGTGACCTTGTACATGCAAAGTATTTTTGAGTCATCTCATACCACCGTGGAGCCAGAAATTGCATCAGCTGTTATTGGTTGTGTACAATTATTTGCCGCTTTATGTGCCAGTTACTTTACAAAAACGTTTGGAAGACGAACTGTTTTGATTTCATCTATTCTTGGCATGTTTATTAGTATGGTGAGTACTTCTAAATTAAGTTCCTGTGAAATTAAGCTTTAACGTATTTAATAATAATAAATAACGTATCAACTTATGGTTATATAATTTTTTATTTAATTTCCTAAATATAAAACAATATTTTCACATAATTACACAGTGACAATGGAATTTTAATTGTATTGGAACTTGTATATGTGACCAATAAGTCAGAGAAATTTGTTTTTTATTAACGATTAAAATATTTATACCTACTTTTTCATTTTGATTGTTATAAATATTTCAGGTTGGTTTAGGGACATTTTTCTTTATCGTTTTTCAAGGTCATACAATTACTGGCTTCCTGAATTATCTTCCTATCATATCTTTGATACTCTCTACATACTGTTTTAATGTTGGTAAGCATACTTCATTTTAATACGAAATCATTAAAATGGCGTAATCATTGATTGGAAAAATAAGCATAGTTTATATTTTGTTTAGTACTTTCATACTTCTTAATATTTCTGTGTCATATTTAAATATTGCATTTTAAGAACTTAATTGCCTTAATAATTTTTATTAATATGCACATTCAAACGCTATTAATTGTTTATTGATAAGGTATTTTTTTTAATAAAGTGATTGACGAACATTCTATCTACCCATAAAAACATTGGAAATTACAAATAATGCTAATCCAATTTGCTTTATTTCTAGGAATCGGGTGTCTAGTATTTGTAGTAACGGCGGAGTTATTCGACGGACCCGGTCGAGCATTGGGTTGTTCAATTTGCTGGTGTTGGACTTTTCTTCTAGCATTTCTAACTTCTAAATACTTCGCAGAAGCGACATCAGCGTTTGACCCGTCTGGAGTGTATTGGTTTTTTAGTTTCATATGTGTATTAGTTGCTACCTTAGTATTTTTTTTCCTTCCCGAAACTAAAGGGAAAACATTTCGTGAAATTCAAATTTCATTAGTCAACTCAAATTGAGAATAAAGTTGAAGACAAACAATTTACAAGTACAGTAATTACCTATTTTTTTAAGTATTAAATCGACGTCCTTTTTAAAAACATTATTTTTGTACTATCCCCATGGGATGGTAAGGTTAGGTTCATTGAAGGCATATATATATTTGATTTTAATATGTCTTTAATATCAGTCTACCTTAAATAACTTGGTAGAAGGTAGAGAAGAAGGTATAATCATTTCTACCTTGAATTTTAGTAGTGTGAAATCAGGTAATCGTACTGACATCGCTCTGGCTGAAGAGGGCTGTACCACTGTTCCATTAATTTAAGAATTGATTTTTAGAGCGAAAAAAACATTTTTATATCGATTTCTGTAAATTCATTTGACTGAATGATTCAATCTTAAAAACTCCAAAATCTATATTCGTTTCCTCTTTTTTTTTTAAATAAGAAAATAAGTATAGAGTACATTATCTACATTTATTTACTATTTCAGCGGACATGTGTTTAAGTAGGTCAACATAAAAACACATTTTCTCGTTATTACTCATTTTTAAACTTGTTTAAAAAAATATTATATATCTCAAATATATATAGCACTTTCTTAATTTGCTTTGTTTGGCTTAAAATAAATCCTAACATCTTGTAAGCCTTACCTTCTTATTTTTGTCAAATGCATATTAAAAATAATTGATTGTACATCTGGAATCTTTCATCTCTTCCATTTTTGGCATATTTATTATTGTAAGCTTATAAAATTTCAAAGTTGGTCGGATAATTTAGTAGGTATATTGAAAACCTCATTATTGTGAAAAGGGAGAAAAACGGAGTAAACGCGTCACAATCTCATTACTGAACGAATTTTATGTTAAGGGTACATGAGAATTGGATTGAATGCGTAACAGTATGTTTCATCGGCACTTTTGTAACTATATGTTGTTTTCTTTATAATTAGTTACAATTTACATGAAAATGATAAAAAAGGGTTACAAGTTGTTATAAGTTATTATTTTGTCATATTACAAAAAAAAATGCTTTTCCGTTTCTCGGATATTTTGGCTGTGCTCTCGGTGGGACCCTAATATTCCATATCTTAAATTTTTATACATTACCTGATAGTGTTCATACCACCAATAAACATTTTACCTTTTTTTCTATGGCGACACACACACGCACACGCACACGCACACGCACACGCACACGCACACGCACACGCACACGCACACGCACACGCACACGCACACGCACACGCACACGCACACGCACACGCACACGCACACGCACACGCACACGCACACGCACACGCACACGCACACGCACACGCACACGCACACGCACACGCACACGCACACGCACACGCACACGCACACGCACACGCACACGCACACGCACACGCACACGCACACGCACACGCACACGCACACGCACACGCACACGCACACGCACACGCACACGCACACGCACACGCACACGCACACGCACACGCACACGCACACGCACACGCACACGCACACGCACACGCACACGCACACGCACACGCACACGCACACACACACACACTTCTTCGATTGTCAGTTTTAATACTATAACGTAATTGTAGTTCAAATTTCTCTAGATTAACGGAAAATACCACTTCTATTTTTATAATCGTTGAGTCAGTAAATTAGGGATAAAATAAAGTAACTTTGACTTTACTAATGATTCTTAAAATACTCTTTCAAATTTAATTATTTTTAAAATATATCTAGCCTTATAATACCCTCTTGGTCACTGAAAGTTAAAACTATCCAGATTTTTTAGAAAGAATTACAGAGATTAGAAAATAGTCCTAATTGACTATCCGCTAAATACGGCTGTACATTTTTCCTAGATTTGGCGGGGGCACTTCCGTGATGACTTCTCGGGTGACTTTCTTTACATTATAAATTACATATTGGTTGGTAATGATGCCGTAAAAGAGAAAATGCGGTAGGTAGTGTATTACTTTACAGCGGTATTGAACCTATAAATTTTTCAATATCTTCTACTAAGGTATAAATAACTTTAAGAACGGTTTACGTTATCTCTTTTAATAAATTCCATGTTAAACACATTAGTAGTAACATGTGTTTATTAAAGGTCTTTGACCTATCGGTGATAACCTAGTTAATTATTCTTTGTGGTTAAAATACATCATCTATTCTTTCAAATTTTAGCAAGCGTATTCAATTATCAACTTGGGGTTTCATTTATTCAATTATTGTCATAAAAACATTGTAAATTTGTTAGAACAAAGTTAATACATCCGAATATTATATATACGAGTAGGTACTACCATCCAGCCATTATTAATATTGTCTACACAATTAAGGCCTACTAAGAAATTATAAGATAACTATACATTTTTAAAGTATATTGCCTACTAGAAAAGTAGTTGAACAAGAATAAGTGAAGATTATAATTACAAAATTGACTCTTCTTATCATTTTGTAAAATACTAGGTGCTTCGAATATACCATAATCAACATGTCTAGTTAATAATACGCTATATTTTCTTGTGTTTCGCTTTTGAATAACCACACCTGTATGAATTTTGTTAGGTTAATCAAGGTGAGAAGGAACACCACTTAAACAAAGAACATTAAAGCGGCAGCTACGTAATCGCTTTTTATTCGACTTAGGCTACCCGTAATAATAAGCGGAGACAGTGAACGCAGAAGTTTCGTACCTACTTACCTACCGTACTTTTATTTCTTCCACGTACACTAATCGCTTTATACTTTGTTATAGGAGCTCGGGTGATTTGGTCTTTATATAGCAGGTCGCTAATTTGCTCTCTGTAGATTTATTTAAAGCTCTTTACTTATTGTCACTAAATCTGGCTTGACACTGATTTCGAAATTTTTCTTTTTCCTTTCAACATGGGATGGATTTACTTAGCTATTTTAATATGAAAATTTTTATAGTCTTAATTAATTAAGAATATAATGTATATTACATATTATATATTTTGTGTATTGTGTGTTGTGTGTTGTGTGTTGTGTATTGTGTATTATATATTATATAAACATATTGTAGATTATGTTGTGTGCATCTTTGTGTAGTCTTAATTTACAATTCGTCCCTCTACATGGCGCTGCGTTCAGAATCCATTTTTTATTTTCGGTAGAATGAAATTACTCGGATCTACTTACTATTAATTACTCCACATCGAATAGTGTAATTTAAAGCTAGTTGTTGTCCGTGGCTTCTTCTGCGCTGGCTACAGGAAGGCGTGAGAAGTTTCTTATATTTATTTAAAATATAAGATCTAATTAGGAATGGAACAACGTTATTCGCATTTGTTATATTTTTGTAGAATGCAATAAAACACTTCAAAAACTTTGCTATTTTTTTTTAGAAGGTATTAGTAAAAGTTGTAAAGATTTTAATGGGAATATGTGGTCCTTGTCCATAAATACAAATATATGTTAAAAAAACCTCAACAGTGCTAGCGAAAGAACGTGTTTGTTAGCCCTCCATTGTTTAAAAAAAATGTTTTAATTGTAAATTTAATTTTTTTTCGAAAAATTTCGATAAACAGTCTGAAAGTTTAAATTAGAATAAAAAATTTAAAGTGGATATAATTTAGGGATACAAAATGCTAAAATCTATTTTTCGTTAAGTATTTCAATCGTTATTACAAATGACAAGTACAACAATTACTCACATACATACATACATACATACATGAACCCGATCTGTTCTGAGGTTAATGACCTTTTATTAATACTAAAAATGTACCTTACATTACCTTAAATTAGCATCAGCTATTAAGTATCTGGTTGGTCTAGTGGAGCTCGTTGATAAAACAATTCGCTCCAGGTCGGCATAAAAAAACCGTTTTTGTTTTTTTTTGTTTTTTATTTTTTTATTGTTAACTTTTTAATTTAAGTTACAAAAGAGAAAAAAAATTGAGTGCATTTTGCTAAAAGAGAATTACAAGACATAGTAAGGATAACCTTCGTTTCGATGGGAAAAATCCTCGACTTCGTTTAGTTACAGTTCTATTTAATTTCACACAATGTCATGATAAATTTTGGCCCGCGTTAATAAAATTTAACAAGTTACAAGAAAACGATAAGTGTACGGTACGGTGAAAGGAGACTCATCTATGTGTTAGAGCATCTCTAATAAGTCTCTCCGGGCAGCAGCAAGAATTAAAGTTAAGGAAAAGGGATTCAGGTTCACGTGAGTCCGGAATGGGTGAATATTTATCAGAAAAACTGAAACGTCTCCAAGTATTCACATAAAACACACTGTGACCTTCGAAAAAAATCGATTAACTTTGCTTTTGAAACTGTATATGTAGGTTGTAGCATGATACCTTTTATGTATATCTTTTATATAAATAATGTACAATTAATTAAAAATTTATTACCAAAACGTTCGTGGGTTACAATCTAAAACTACACTTTTTACCAGAAAATAGTTACTAATATATTTTATAAAGTTATTCTCGAAACGTGGTTTAACGAGGTTGTCACTAGTAATGAGTATTTGTAATGAGTAATGAGTAGTTCTCACTAGTATTTAGACGCACTTTTGAATCGTCAATTATTACTATAAAAAAGGTCAGTGCAGTCAGTCTGTGAGTAACCTACCACTGGCTCGGAATGCTGCTCTGCTAAAAAGTGCCGGCCAGAAACTCAACAGTTACTCTTTTTAAAAGAAATTTAACAATCTTAGATTATGTACATTATAATATAAAACTTGCTAATGAGTTAACCACTTAAATTCCACACATTTCGATCCACTAAAATAAAAACGTTACTTGATCGTTATAATATAATTTATTTAATAATACATCTTTATTATATATGCCTATACTCAAGCCCATGAAGGATTTCTTAACTTTTTGAGGATGTAATATTTTATTAAGTATGTATTGAGAAGCGACTCTAAGAATACATCTTTCTTTAAAAACATTTCTCACAAAATCTCTAACTATTAAGATATAAATAGCCCTCATAGCTATTTTTGTAAAATAAATATAGGTTTTATTTTGGTAGCACTATAATAAAATACCGTAAGATAAAATACTATGTAAATAACTACAATAAAAAAGTATTAGCCGTATTAGCGTCCGTTAACTGTTCTGTTAATTGTTAACTTTTCTAATTGCAAAGAAGGCCGAGCTGAGTTTGATTGTGAGTGCTGAGAGATGTGGGTTCCACTGGAGCTTTTTATTTAAAGTTATATCTAAGAAATTTTTTGGGCCAGTCAGTTCTTATACTTAATGGTTAAGGAGCAAGCTGAAATGTTTACTTTTTACATTAGGAAGTGTAAACTTTACATTATGAAATTTCATTTTTATACTTTTTACATTAGGAAGTGTAAACATTTAGTTTTCTTAGCATTTATGACTAATATATTAACTCCGGACTAATGAAGGACACGTGACAGATTATTTATTTCGTCATAATTAGTTCTATCACGCTCAATTTTAAAAATAAGCGAGGTGTCAGCAGCAAAAAGTACAATGTCACACAATATCCTTTTGACGAAATCATTTATAGTATTTTAACAGATCGCTGTGACAATTATGCTTCAAAATACTATAATTTATTCGTTACTCTTGGAAGAAAATATTTGACGCAATACAAATAAGTTTTGGTCCTATTTAAATTCAAAATGAGACAGATGAAGTACATATCCTTCTTCTGTTTCGGATGGAAACTGTACAGTAGATGATGGCTTAGAGAATTTGGTTCAGAGTTATCGAGCAATCTCCATTTTAAGGTACTACCTTTGCATTATCGGCTTAAATTCACTTCCTTCCAATCGGTACATACTAACTTGGTGTCATGTAATATCGATCGGGTCTGCGTATGGTTGTCAATTGAACAATTATCTTATTATGACATATCGGGATCACTTTGAATTGGATCTGATGTTACGGACCGAAGTTTCTTTGTTGTTAGTTAACGGGTTTTAATCTATGTGTAGCACAGCACCTTCTGAAATACCTCAAGGTTCTCAAGTCTATATTTATCTTTTTAACAT
The DNA here is from genome assembly GCA_918358695.1 of Melinaea menophilus ssp. n. AW-2005. Classification (NCBI taxonomy): domain Eukaryota; kingdom Metazoa; phylum Arthropoda; class Insecta; order Lepidoptera; family Nymphalidae; genus Melinaea; species Melinaea menophilus. Next base: position 9,196,074 of record OU911053.1, read on the forward strand.
CTTTATAAATGATATAGTGGTATGTTTTAATTATTTTATCCCATTCCTATTTGCAGATAATCTAAAAATTGTTAGGCCTATACCAACACAAGTTGATACTCAGCTATTCCAGTAGGAGTGAAACAGAATGCATACACGGATTCAAGAGAACAAGGTTAAATTAAATGCTGGGAAATGTAGTCATAGAATTCACGAGAAAATTAAACACATTCAGTTCAAAAACAAGTTAACTTAATCAGAGATTTAGCGGACTTCTTCGATACTAAAATTTAAACTAAGGTCTATTTATATAACGTGTTGGTACGTAGTATACTAGAATATTGCGGTGCAGTTTGGAGACCACATTACGCTAGTCATACTATTAGACCAGAGAGAATCCAGAAACGATTCGTCTGTTGTCTGTTTCCTTGCAAAAAATATATTTATCCAAAATAACCCTACAAAAATCTCCCCAATAAATTAAATATGCAATCTCTTATTCTGTGTAATTGAAATTAAATTTCTATGTAAAATATTCTAAAATAAAAATTCCTTGTAGATGTCCCAGGAAACCTATAAGAAGAACTGTGTTTGGTGCTCATTGTCTCATCTCGCGTTTCTGAAAACAACAAGCAACGTTATCGATATTCATCACGACAGCATAAAAACAATTATCTTTACGATTAAAGATAATGTATAGATAAGATAGAAATTGTTAATGTAAATTTAATTTATTTCTAAGCTATGTTTGTTATGTCTCTTTACGTGTATTGTATGTTTGTGATATATATCTATTGTTAACAGTTTAATTATTATCTTTTTAATATAGTCTTAAGCTCGTTGTTTTCCTGCGTGCGTTTTGTATTTTCTGATTTAATATATGTTTAAGTATGTATGTAATAGTGCAACTATTATCGGAAAACCCTATAAATAAATAAATAAATAAGAAGCTAGTTAGATAGAATTGTAGGAAGGTAGGTGAATAGGTGGGTACGTGGGTAGGTGGGTAGGTAAGTAGGTAAGTAAGTAAATAAGTAAATAAGTATGTAAGAAAGTCATTTAACAAAAAAATCAACCTCTAATCTTACGCTAGTATTTTGTATCATTTAGTAAGTAGACGAAAGTTGATGAACGAACACCATAACAGTATATGTAGACAACATTGCTTTCGATAAAAATATATATATACATACCTAATATTAATGTTTGTTAGATGAAAGTTAAAACATTTGTTGGCCAGCAATACGTAGAAAGAAAAAACTTCTTCATTGAGAAGTATGGAAAAAGTTTTAGACAGATTTTGCTCAGACCAAGTCTTCGTAAGCTGGTATACCTCAATGTTATAAGCTACCCCCACCACTACTTCTACTGCATATCAATAATCTAAATATAAAAATTTTCTATTAGTTTGTGTACGCCACAAAAACTTAAATATTACTGCACCGATTGAGCTCCAATTTTTGTGAGATATACAACTCGTTTTGAAGATAGTTGTTATTTTTCTATCTTATGGTATTTTATCTTATATACTCGTACAGATGTCTATTTTTTGGCCATCGCGTTCTACAACTTTAAATTTGATTCGATCCCAATAGAAAGAACAAGAGGCATCTAGGGTAGTTAAAAAAGGTACCTAAATTAAAGCAGATCTAAATATATAATACAATCGTCTAGCATTCCAGTACAATACAACTATCGATTATAGTACAAGTTGAATTCATTTTATCATTGGTCAGATGAGTCATGTCTGTACCAAATTTTTACATTTGGTATATAACTTATAATCAGTTGATGGTTATTTTCAGAGTTCATCCGATTCAAGATAAGTGTTTTTTCCTTCGTATGCTGTTGTTACAAAAAACACATTTATCATAATCTGGGCCAACATCTTTCGAAGAATTAAAATTTTTTAACGCTTTCACACATGCAACAAAGATCTTGGTAAATTGAAAATTCCAGCGCCCATCCGAGCTGTGTCTGCTTCATTGGATGTGGATTTGCACAGTGAACAAGGTTACAACATCGGTGATCTGTAGTCATATGTTCAATCAAACATTATCAAATTAACCTAAAAACATATTTTATCACATAGTGCTAATGATCAATGGTTGTTGGGAGCTCGTTCTTCTTGAATGTGCCAGGAGAAACTGCAAAAAAAATGTTTTTTGCGAGATTTGCGTGGTAACGTTCAACCATTCAACTTTCGGAAATGTATTGATATTTCTAACAGGAACTTTTTTTTTTTGATCTGACATCTCATATCTCATACCCGTAATGCCGCAGACTTTAATATTGTATCTTCTCTTTCATACCAGTTCTCGCAATGCATGAATCTCGCACTTTTATTCTGCATTCTATTTCTTTCTTTTATCCATAACCAATCATTTTTCTATTTACACATTATATTATTTTTTTATAAATTAATACTTATCATTTCGTATTTTTACATAATTTCTAAGCCTATACATACATGCATCCATTTTGATTACTTTACCTTACACTAATTACTAATATACTTTATTTTCTTATTTCTTAGTCTCAACTTAACTTTATTCACTACTTACCTTAGATCTAGTTATTGTTATATTATATTTCATACCTAAATTTTAAGCTTTATTTTACATAAATATTATCATCAATATTTTGTCCATGTATTTTACTTATTTCTTTTATTTACTTTCTTAACTATTTCTATACAGTAATCATAAAACTTATTTCTATATATTTGAAATATTCTTTACATAATTTTATTTATATTTGGTGTTCTATGTTTAATCTTTCTTCACATATTACGAAGTGGTGTGGGCTTGTCTTGCAATTTATAGAGCAGTGTCGCCATGAAAAGCCATAACAACATCGTCAGCGAATGCCTGTTCAAATACACCTCCAGCGTCGAGTCCCTTTATTATAGATGTTCCAGAGACCACCCCTTTGGAGGCCTTTTTTAAATTCTTCACCAACCTATCTTACTGTAACCCTTCTCTCAGATAGCTGTCGATAGCACTTCTTAGGTTGATCGGGTAGTTTTCTTCTGCTACTCACATTTTAATTTTTGGCCACTAGACGCTATCGAGGGCTCCCTCTATGGCTAGTGAAATAATACTAATGATTTTTTTATATGGCTTCCACTTTACTGAATACTTGAATCGGATTGCTGCCAATAGATGAGACATCAAGACGAATACAATTTGCTAATATTTTTTATAATTCAGTTGCATCGAAATGAGAATTTTTCGAAAATTATTTCAATTCGTATATATAAGCAAATAATGGAAAAAAAATAAAACTTATTCTTTATTTTGTCCATTTCTTCTCACACATGTAATCTTCCTAGGAAAGGTTTCGTAATAGAATAAACTGAATCCTCTTTAGTTTAATCCCTAGAAAATATAAGTTTGCACCAAGTTGCAGTATCAAAGTAACTAAAAGGCAATAAAAAAACACGAAGTCACATTTTATTAGTATAATTTAATTAACTATTGTTCAATAATTAATTATTACTAATGGAATTTTTGTTAGAAATGTTTCGGTAAAATAAGGAATTTTCTTTTTGGAGAGTATAGAAAGTTAATAACGTGTTAAAGTAACTCATTTAGAAATTTATTATTTTTAAGAAAAAATCTTTGAACAGGTGTTTACAGGTTCTTTTAACCGACTTAAAAATATAAAATTTGTAATAACTAATAATAATGGCAAAACCACTTTAAATTCATATTCCAATTCAATTTAAGATTAGGATCTATATGTATAAAGATTGTAAGTGGATTTTTACCATCAATATTACCCTTTCAATCACTTTTAGTAAGTGCATTTAAGAATATATAATAATGTAAGAAATAATACCGTTTCTCCCATTTTTACTCAGGAGTACCTATATTTTTCTAAACATGTAACGCCGTTTTGTAGAGAAGCAGGCAGGCATTTTGTAAAGTAAGTTAAAATGTATAGGAAAATAGAGTAATACTCTTACTAATTGAACCTAAATATTATGGCACTTTAGATAAGAAATGATGGTGAATGATTTTGTAGATGATTAGTAGGTAAGAGTACTCAGAATTAGTAATTTCTATAATAGAACAGACGTCATTTATATAATATAAACTTATAACAACAGAAGTGGCATAGGAAAAAAAAATATTGGAGAAATAGATGAAACAGAAATACAGGCGATATAATAATTTTATTAACATACATTATATCCCGTAGTTGGTGGACTATATCATTGAAATAAATACAAGCATATTATCTAGCATATTTTTTTTAATATCTTTCAATTGTCAATGAAATGTCAATGAAACAAGAAGATAGATAAAAAAAATCCGTGCCCGCAGGGGGACACGCGAGGGTAGACCTCGTGTGTAACTCGTTTAAAATATAACTCACTACCTAAGAATAACACATGATGCCGTTGTTTACATCAAAAATTTTCAAGCAAAAAGCGGTTTTAATTTTTTTTCTCGGAAAAGGTATCTTTTTTGGAAATACTTTTGGTATTTAAATTTAGAGTAAAAAATAACCTTTTTATTAAAAATATTTGCAAGGAGGGAATGTATACCAGAAAAAAGTTGTCGTGGTTTTACCTACCTAAAATTTACAAGCTAAAAGTGGTTTTAATTTTTTTTCTCGGAAACGGTACCTTTTACGGAAAAACTTTTGGTACCTAAATTTAGAGTAAAAAATAACCTTTCTATTAAAAATACTTGTGATGCAAGAATGTTTACCAGAAAAAAGTTATGATTTTTTTTCCAAAAATTTTCGGTTTTTTTACCCCCACCCCTAAGTTATTGAAGTTAGGTTTTCAGTTTATCTACATTAGTTATAGGTATTTATCAAAGACATCATATAATATGAACGCGATTGATCTCCCTTGTATAGGGACAAAGTTATGGTCGAAAAACTGAAATCAGAAAAAGTGAGGCCCTAGCGCCCCCTGTGACCGGATTTCTCTGGTTAACGAACTTGACCTTCATTTTTGGATGGTTGATTTTTGTGCATAGTTTGAAAGCGATCCGAGCGAAACTGCGGCCACTATCGTGCTGACAAAAGTCGAATCTGGACGCACGCACGCATATATATATATATATATATATATATAAACTTTTTGACCAATGGTCATTTCGGACTCAGGCGGTCATAAGAAGACCTCCTGTGAAGAAATTTTTCCGAAATTCGAAAGTAGGGGACAAATGAAAGGGCAGACCGAATTCTTCGAGGTCTACCCAATACGTTTAGATGGCTATTGATACAAAACAGGATATTATAATATGGTACAACTAGTAGCAGTCGAAAAATTACTGCTAAGAAGGCACACGTGTTTTCTGCAGTTAGAAAAAAAAAATAGTTTGATACATAGTGCTAGTGTTTTTATTTAAAATGAAGATAAATTTGAAGTCATCTACCATTCGCCAATATATTGCTGTAATAATTGGTAAATATATTTATGTATGTTTTTTATGTTTTTTTTTGTAGTTTGATTACTATCACAATATTAAAAAAACACTCTTATAAATAAGCTTATTATAATGAAAAAGAAAATAATGCCAATTGTTATCAACATATATTCCCAATTATGTTTTCATGGTTTCTTTTAATGTAATTTTATTTACACAATGTAATGTTATAATTAAATTGGCAGTTCCAAAATATAATACTTCGTTGTGGTAAAATATAAATTGGTATAATTTAATATGTAATAACATTTTGAAAAACAAATGAAATATTTGAAACCATTTTGAAAAACAAACAAATGAAAAACATTTGATCAAATAAATGATATTTTATATGAAATAAGAAATTAATATTAACTATAAATTAATAAGTTAAACGTATTTTTGTAGTCAATCCTTTGTTGATAATTACGATCAAAGTATTCCAAATCATTTGTTTTTCTTATTAATAAAAATATTTAAAATATGAACTAAAAGTATTTATCTAAAATACCTACATAATTAAGAGCCTTTGAAGTAATGAATTTTATACGGCTTTAATATTTTATTAACATAATAGGTACTGCATCCACATGAGCTGAGTACAAACATACATACAAACTAATTGGTTAATTTAGTTGGTATAGGATGATATCTAAGAAGACTAGATAAAACTTACGTTGCTATTATTACATATATAAATAAATATAATATCAATTGGTAACGAAGTAAAATAATGTAAAGATATTAAATATTCTTTGTAAAAATAGGTATTTGTTTTTGTACATTTGTAGTAAAATATTTCTATTGTTTTTATTTTTGTATCTGTTTGTTTACTGACTTCTTAGGAAAAAAATAATTTAAATTCAACGGCAACAGATAGGCTATGGTATATATAATAAACATATTCTGTATTCTATTAATTGATTTATGTTTATACCACATACGTTGAGCGAAGGCAGTATTTTTACACACTTTATAGGTTCATATGTAGGGATATCAGCATTATTCCCTACACTGTTTTTGGAATCACTCTAAGTGAATCTTTTTTTATCGTTTAGTGAAGAATCGACTTAATTACATGTATATTTTTTGCTTTCCCTCGGTTTTATTATAATCTTAATCCTAAGCCTAAAAATAATGTTAATCATAAGCCAAATTATAATCTTAAGCTTAATTAGGCTTAGTCTAATGATTCTGTCGAATGGTAATATTATGTAACATTCAACTAATATGTAGAAAAATTACCATGAAAATAATATTTGAGTAATAAAATATATACATATATAAACAATTATTGTTTAGTTTTGCAAGTCACTTTATAGGTAGGTGTACATTGGATTGACTTTGAAATAGGCATAATATTAAAATATAAAAAGAATAATAATTATTTTAAAATATTGTATTACTTAAAAGACGGGCGTTTTTATTCATATTTTAAAGCAATAAGTATAGTGTAAGACATAAGAAAGTATGTTTCCCTGTCGGAATGTGATGAATCTTTAAGTCATGTTAGTTTTTACAGGACATCAACCTATCCACTTAATGTTACTCTTAGTTGGTCTTTCTCAGACACCCTAAAAACTTGAAATCTTAAGCATCTTATCCCGGTTGACAACCCTCAAATTCTTGCATCATTATAGTATCCTAACATACATGCCATCTTAATTTCAGAATCCTTATGGACTGGCTTAATGTATGCTTGCCAACCTCTCCTTATTCATTGCTAGAATTTCATTCCATTCGTAAAGCGTCACTACTCTTTAAAATTATTAGTTCGTCAACTTAGTTATCAGACCGTTAAGCCACTGAATATCTATTAGACGCAGTTATCTTGGGTAAATTCTTCTTGATGTATTCTACTGTTCCCTTCTATTTTAAATTATTTTAATTTTTAGATAGAAAATCTGCTTCTTACCACTCATTTTATTATAATGGATGATTTTATTATGTACGTTAAAAACAAACGATTAAGGTAAGTAAAGCTTGTAACTTTAACATTATCTAACTTATTAATAACTTATTAACCAATTAGCAACTATTCATAATAACATAACATATCATTTTCAATAGTAAATTTCCTGATACTATGCAATGTGGTCAAGTTATTCCTTCCTTCAGAGAAAGTCTAAACTTTTAAATATAATTCTGTTCTTTTCGTTCTATCTCCATCTTTCTCTTTCTCTCATTCTTCCTATTAAAATTAATGCTGCTGCAATATTCCTTTACTTGACTCTTCGGTAACATAAATAAACTTGATATAACTTCAAAACATAGCTATACGGTTAGTATTTGGCTTGCGCAAATATGACAATATTTGACAATATCGTCAACAGCTCAAGTCAGTGGCTTACTATTCGTTGTCGCAAGAATTGGCATGTACTTTAATTATTTTATCCAATAATAACGCTCATAATTTTCCAAAAAAACTCAAATCTATTCTTTCTGAAGAAAAGATTTGAGTTTTTGGGATTTTGGAACGGTCAGCCTATAAAAAAAATATTTAAAAAGTCTGTAAAGGAAGAGTATTAAAGTAAAGATAACTAAAACAACTTCTATGTTATAATTTTATCTGTGTATAATTATAGAAATTTAAATAATTTGTTATCACTTCTGAATTTGTTTATTTATTTTAATCTAGTTACATAATGTACTATATTGTATTGTTTACTATTTAATCACGTGTTATTGATTTTGATAATCACTATTTATTATTTTATCTCTTAGCGTGTTGTTATCTGTATGTACGTTTACTCACGTAACTTTACGCTACCTATCTGTAATGTTTTTTACTATATATTCGTTTCTCGCTCGGAAAAATCGTCTTATTGTTTCTAATATAATTTGTGGTGTACAATAAAGAATAAATCATATTTTAGAATAATATTTTATTACAACTTATATTTCAAATCCTTTAATTGCATTTTAAAAACTCCAATAACATCTTTTTTGAAAAAGATTTTATTCTATACTATGTTTTTTGCAACGTAAATAGACAACAACTATGAGATGATTCGTCTTTCTGAGCCTCTTCGTCCCTTTGTGTGGTCAGGTTCCGAATTTAACCAAAAACGTTGCATTGGCGACAACAACACCTTGAGCTACTTTCATAATGCATCTCTACCTACTCCATCGATGACGATGACTATGTTTTTTTATAGAATTGCTACTTTATCTCTACTATATAAATTTACAGTTTTATAACATTAGATAAATAAGTTGATATTTCCCACGTATTATTTAATCAATATCCCTTTTATCAGTTAGTAGTTAAGCTTTTTTTGTTATATTAATAAAAAGAATAAAAATTTTGATATATCCACAAAAGCAGTATTATATGATACCTTGACCATATGACAACGGAATCCTAATAAACCAAATCGCGATATGATAGTGAGATTAAAAATAGTTGATTATTATGGAGTGGTCCTGTTATCTTCAAAGCCAAATCCAAATGATTAAGAAGAATTTCAAAGATTTAATAAAAGTACTTTTTTGCAGAAAACAGCTAGAAAGTAAATATCACATACGAATAGGTTCAGACCTTATTTACCGTTTTCAAATATAACTTACAATAACCATCATAAGACAACGCTATTCAAATAAATTTCTTTGAAAGATTTTTTTTTTATTAATAAAAAAGATTATTCCAAAATCTGTTGCTTTATAAAATGGCGTCATTAGAAAATAAGGACTTAACATCAATGTGTGAACTTATAACTTTTGCATTACACAATACCATTCAAGCAATAGGATATATCTATATGCCATTCGTTGAATAATATTTAACATAATACTTCATACGTTGTTTAGTGCAGAAATATATCTCTGCAAAAGAGTTTTTTTTTGATAACTATATATATTTTTTTAATTCTTTATTATTTTTACATAAATTTTAATCAACAATAAATTCAGTATATAAACAATTTTTTTCAAAATTTCTTTACTTTCGTAATATAAGTTAAAGTTACAAATTTACTAATAATTTTGATGTTATATTTGATAAATGATATAATTTCCGTCGGTTATTATAATCTGGAAAAGGATAGTACAAGCTTATATGCCGCAATTCTATAACTCTACATAGGGCTTTATAATTATATTATTAAACATAAAATTATAAGAAAAATATAAACTAATATACCAATTAAATAAAATTTTATTCCTGCATATATAAAATACTGTTCTCTTAAATATATTTTTTCTTAGTTTGGGGCTTCCCAAATACTTTACGGTCCTTAATTTGTCCTATACACGTTTCTTCTAGTATCAAATTGGAAAAACCATTTGGTAAATTTGCCTTCACAAAGTCCAAGGTCACAGTGCTTAAATAGATGATAAATATCATTTCCACTATGAATGTTATGAATTTTATCACTAACATAATATTTTTATTACAGATATTTATTTATATGTTTATAAATGAAATAAAATGACAGTCCATATTAATCAATAATTAGATTTTTTAGCACATTAATATATATATATATATATACACACACGCTATTTTACAACCTTCTGATATTAATCAAATGTATATATTATATTTTAAATCACCATCTATATTCAGTTATAAAATTTTATAACCATCTTTAGATCGCCGCCTAAAAAGACCTCCATTTGTAGTTTCAAAGTGATTTTATCATTCTATAACATCACATATAATCAAAGTTTTGTGCGATTATAAGATCACTTGTTTTGTGGTGTAATTTGACACATTTGACATCGCTTTGTGGATTAAAATACGGGACATATTACAACATCTCTACTCTTTTCACATTTTTTAAATTTATGAAGCTTAGGACCTACCCAGGGGTCTATATATGGAACCCCCTTTCCTCCTTGCTAATAGCATTGTCAGTTGTATCGTAGTATAAGGGTGCATGTATCTGTATATATGTTACAATAACCACTGTACATATTTAATGTTACAAGTTAAAATAATTTCAACTGTGTAATAAATAAATAAAGTTATATTTTGTATACATTAGTATACAAAACACACCTACAATATAAAAAAAATAAAAGAAGTAAATACTTATACTTTTATAGACTTTTACAATTTTTCATGATAACAGTATTGTATATTTTGTGAATCTATTGACATTATTCTGGAAATTTTGAACACTTTTGAAAACTGATTAAGATGATTGAAACACGAACTTGCAACCTTTAGGAGCAGACCCAGTCGCTTTGCCAACTGTGACAGTTAGTGAGTTATCGTGTCTTTGTGCGTTTTAATGAAGAGAAGATTATTATTACGTTAGGCGTCTTATGACAGAAATACTTTTAATAATATTATAATCAAGAATTACTCCATTATAATAATTCAGTAAATAATATATTTAAAAACGACCAGTGCTAACTTTCAGTAGGTGTTCTGGATTGATTTGACAAACGTGACGTATCGATTATACCCGTTTGTAAAAATTTTTTTTAACTTGATATCTATTTAAATTGTATGCTTATTTAAATTCATTCATGCTCATTCTGCTCATTGAAGAAAGGATTGGACCTCCTTTGTTGGAGTGAAAATGTAATAAAATGTTACAGAATAAAAAATATAAATAAAAAAAATAAAATTGCATAGTAAAGAATGCACATCAAAAGTAAGTGAATAAATTATTGATTTAATTTTTATTAATCAATGTAGTATTCTGTTAAATATACCTATAATCCATAATTTTAACTGAACTCAGTGATTATTTCATGTATCTTTATTTCAATTCTTAATTAAAATATTCATTACCACCACATAACTTATGGCCCTCAGAAAAATGTTATTATATATATTATTTCTTTCCAGAAGTTTAATTTGCGTCTAGGATATGCGTACTTATTTTATCTTATTCGCAAATTTACGATCAAGCACGTAAAAAGATAACTTACAAAACGTTAATCCTTATTATTAAGCTTATATCTAGCATTAAATAAATAAATGTCGACGTCATTAATATATATCTTTTAAAATTTTTATCATTAAAAAACAGTATTTTATTACAGTCTTTTTGTAGTCGATATTATTTTAAGCCCAGACAAGATAAATGCGTTTGTGTAATTTAGATAAGTATTATTAGGTAATTTTTAATAACGTAGAATTTTGATAGTAAATAAATAATATTAGAAACATTTGATTATTGGAGTAAAGTCTATTCTTATTTATATAAGCATATCGCATCGTATCTTATGACATTATATATTTTATATAAAAAAAATTCATTGCATTGTATGCATAATATTAAAAAACTCTGATTGTCATCTCTAACCGAGCGAGCAAAGACACATGTTAATGCTAGTTAAAAATGTATTTTTAAGTTATTATTTGACAGTTAATTTCTATTATATGCCAACTTTAGAAGAAATTAAGCTTTTGTTCTTTTTAATTACGATTAGCATTTTTATACAATATCCCTTGGTTACACTAAATTTGCTATTACCATTTAATATTATATAATAAATTTTCGCAAATTGTTCTAATATATTTGTATATTGTCTGTAATATACCATACAAACCGATTTCTATTGTTATAGTAAACTGCGGAATTTTAACAACTGGTATGAGCCTGGCCTGGCCGTCACCAATTATAGTCAAACTTCGTACTGGTACAGATACCCCATTATCCAGACCTATTACAGAGGAAGAAGGATCATGGATCGTCTCAGGTGGATTCTTGCTCAGTGTCGCTAGTAAGTTCTTTAAAAAAATTTGATGTACCCAATACATCGAACATGTTTGCTTAAAATACGAATAGATCACTTTTATATCATCATACGCAAGAACTAACAGTTCTTGCTACACTGGTGGACAATTGCTGGGTCACTTACCCAACACTGCTCGAGCAGGCAAGTGCGCGAAGACAGATAAATATCAAAATGTACCAAATCGATCTATTCCGATTATGTTGCTTGAATATAAAAAAACTATACATATCGTTTCGTAACAATAAGTTAATCTCATATTAACCTTATAAGGGTCTTTCGTTTGAAAAAGACAATTTATATATTATAATATATTGCATTGTTGAGACGGCGAAACGTCAGCATAGCTGCACGTTTGGCTGTACACAATGCGCACAATGGGCACGGCGAACGAATGAGTGATGAAAGAATGGTAAAAAAGGTTTATACAGGAAAAGTGAGTAGTAAGAGAGAAAGGGGGAGGCCTCGAGTGACCTTCGAAAACACTGTATCTATGATACTGGAGGAAGGTCACGTAAAAGCGTGAGGACCCCCCGGAGGGCATGTATGAAGAGGTTGATGTCTGTGGCCGAGGCGAAAGAGATATGCAGGGCCCGTAACGTTTGGCGCTCCGTCGTCTCTGGCTACCCCGTAAGGGATATGGCGTGAAGCTAAATAATAAATAGTAATAATAATAATATATTATGAAAGATACTACAGATATCAAAATTGTTTGCAAAGCGTGGTCCCGAGTAAGAGTATGGTGTCGTAAATGATGACTAAGAGTTAAGAGAGAGATAATGATCAGCAATACGGATTTCGTCATGGTGGCCGTCGTTCGGCTGGTTATCTTCTGATATATCTGATGCACTGTTGGGCAGCTGTTATTAAAAGAAAGGGAGAGGTCTGACATTTAGTCTGGACAGTGCGAAAGCCTTCGATCGTTTATGGCACAAGTAGCTTCTTTCAAAGCTACCTTTCTATGGGCTTCCTGAAAGTTTATGCAGGGGGGTCACAAACTTTCTCACTGGGTGGAGCATACAAGTTGATCTCGACAGTTTTTGTTTGGACCCCAAGCCCATGAATGCTGGTGAATCACAAGGCTGCTGTCTCTACTTCTGTTCCTCCTGCACATCAATGATATGTTGGATATTTCCAACATACATTTTAATCAGAATGACAGCACTGCGGTTGCGATATGGTTCCGGCCGAGCGAAGTTCTCTCGAAAATCGTTGACGAGTACCGAAAGAAACTTTTGTCTTCTATAGAAACCTATTGGTTGTATCTCCGTTCTTCAAGAGCACTCCTCTTAATGCCTCGCCAAATATCAGAATGCTGTGTATCGACATTTAGAGTGACAATCAACTTCGTGGTCATCTAGATAGCAAGGCCAAGTTAGCCTCAATTAAATTGGGAGTGATCAATATAGCGAGGCAGTATTTAAAGCCTAGCCAAATACTTGCTCTCTATAAGGTGCAAATCCGGCTACAGATGGAGTACTTAGTTTACATCTGCGGTCCGGATCACCTCAACATCTTTTTGCCACGGCAGGCAATGCTCTTGTGCAATCTCGAATTTTGCAGAAGATCGTGGGTGATGAGCCTCACTTTTTACATTAGGTGATCCGCAGGCTTCCACATATAATAAAAACGATATTTAAAAATTAAGTAAAAACCAAAACAAAACATTTGAGCAAACAATCTTGCTTGCTAATAATAATACACTGTACAATTATTTATAGAATTGAGAAATTAACTGTCATTTCTTGTATTCCTTGAACTATCTCATAAAACAAAACATTGTTTTTTATATTACAGCAAATTTTCTAGGAGGATATTTATTAGAAAAAATTGGTCGAAAGTATTGCATTATTCTATTGGCTTTGCCTAAGCTATGTACGGCTGTATTATTCATATTTGTGACTGAAGTTTGGATGCTGATGGTGTGTAGAATTATTATGGTGTTTGCTGATTCCTTCACCCTTGCTCTTGTACCGGTATACGCTTCGGAAATTGCAAGTGTGAGTATTAATCAATTTTAAATAGTTTTTTAAAGGTGATTTTTTTAACAAGTTTATAATTTATATTATTATAATTTGAAACTGTACAATGTTAAAAGATCACATCTGATAATATTTTCATAAATTATTCATTTTGATAAAATTGTGATATTAAAATAATTCGTAATGATAATAGCTTATTTGCTAAATATATTTATTTACTTTTTTAGAAAGAGCACCGGGGATCTCTAGGAACATTCTTACAAATATTCTCGTGCCTGGGCATCGTAATAACTCTATCTGTTGGGCCGTTCTTAACATATATGGCGATGAATACATTTTTTGCGTCAGTGATCGCAGTAACAACGATACCGCTGCTGTTCTTACCTGATAGTCCATTTTATCTCTACTCCAAAGGTACATAATTTATATACCGAGTAGTTAAGTTTTTATATTATTGTTAATCAAAATGTGTGATAGCATTTGAGCGTCAGTAACTTTAAGCATTTTAAATGACATGTTTTAATTATTAAAAGAACATTGTGTTCTTTCAATTGTGATAATTTTGTGACAACATTTAAAATGTTTATAATAATATTTATTAATTTGACATGACCAATAAAATTTTATTAATTATATCAGGTCGTGAAGGAGAGGCTTTAAAAGTGTTATCCCAAATGCGAGAAACAGGCGCTATAATCAAAGAAGAACTAGAGGACTACAAATCTTCAATGAATGAAAAAAAAGTTGATAAAATCGCTTTATTTAAAAACAAAACATTTTTAAAATCACTGGCTTTAGGTATTTTACTGTGTGGAGGGGCAAATTTAATTGGTTTTAATGCTGTACCTTTCTATTTACAAACGATTCTGGAATCAACTCGAACCAGTGTTCAGCCAGAAATTGCATCTGTTATAATTGGCTGCATACAATTATTTGCCGGAATCTGCGCTACGTTAATAACAAATAAATTTAACCGCCGTACTATTCTGATTACCTCTATAGCCGGCATGTTTGTGGGATTAGTAAGTATATTGATTAAGATACGATTAAAAAAAAACATACGTTAGAATTTTTTGTCGCACCTTGAGTAGTTATATTTTTATATTTAGTGTCGATCCGAGTCTTGTGCCAGTATTTAGTTATTTTAAGCTTTTTAAGCTAATGGATAAACCTTCATACATTTTCTTATTTCAGATCGGTCTTGGCACTTTCTTTAAGATCAGTGAACCTGAAGATTATATAATCTCTGGTTTTATGAATTACTTACCAATCATATCTTTGATACTCGTTGTATATTTTTATAGTGCTGGTGAGTTTGAAAAACTTTTTGCAGTTTGAGACTTTATTTTATATTATATTTTTGGCGCTAAAATTATTTAAACAAAAAGATGGATATTTTTTTTCCATCCAAAGGACGTCTATTATGGCAATTTAAATTTAAAATAGGTAATTAAAAGTATTGTTTAACTTAAAGTTTTTGTCTTTATAAATTGTTAATTCCCTTAAACTGAAGGGGAAAATCTATAAAAGATAATAAGGCCTGACGTTATATATGGATCTGAGTGTTGGGCGATGAAGGCGATGGATAATAAGCGTTTGCCTGTAACGGAAATGCGAATGTTAAGATGGCTGTGTTGGCTGACAACACAGGATAGGATAAGAAATGGCTATATTAGGGGAAGCTTGGGAGTAGAACCAGTGACAGAAAAAAATAAGGTAGAGATTTACCAGGGTATGGACATGTTATGAGGAGGTCTAAAGGCATGTAATCAAAAGAGTGTTAGGTATGAAAGTGGAGGGATGCACAGGTAAAGGACAGTCTAAAAAATTATAGGAGGATTGCGTGGAAGACGATGATGAAAGATGCGTGAAAAAGAGTGTGTTAAGAGATGACGAGACGAGTACAGGAGAATATGAAAGGAAAAAATATACTGCACCAATTCCAAAACTGGGATAAAGGCAAGATGGTGATAAATTATGATTATATTAACATTTTTTTTTTTTAGGTATGGGATCTCTGCATTGGCTGGTAACCGCTGAAATATTCGACAGACAGGCCAGAGCCTTTGGTGTATCAACTAGTCTTACATCAGCTTTACTAGTAATATTCCTTACCACTAAATACTTTGCACAGATGACGATAGTGCTGGGACCAGCGGAAACATACTTCTTTTTTTGTGGAATGTGTGTGCTTGTCGGCTCTTTAATAGCAATTTTTTTGCCTGAAACTAAGGGAAAAACGTTCAATGAAATTCAGGAGGCATTGGGAGGAACAAAAAATCAATTGGATAATGGTACAAAGGAAAAACAAACCTGTTAATCTTTTCAAAGATGATAAATGAAATGGATAAATGGCTATGGAATGTAATGAAAGTATTGTTTATACTATGACAAAATAAAGCATCTTACAGATATTTTTAGATGATAAGGTATTTTATTGTAAAATATTTAATTTAAATAGTTCTAAATATTTATGACCACGCTTACATACTCATATATAATACACAATTTATTAAAGATTTTATGTTGGGTTTATTATTTTTCTACCCCTTAGCATAAATAGTGACATGTCGTAAGATTTATACTTCGGAAACCAAGGTTTTCGAAATGTGATTTTAACTAGGATCCGCCAACCGTGCGCGGCCGGTGTTGAGCTGAGCCCTTCGCATTCTGTAGACAACTAAACTCATTGTCACCTTCTAGCTCCGCACATGACTCGCACGTGCCGGGCAGCTGTAATGTATTGTCTATGGCAAGAGTGATCTTTTTTTGATACCTTTTGAATGGCTCAACATTTTTTCAATCTGTTTTCGCTACAACATTCGCGTTCGGCTCAAACATACATGAGAAAATTTTTAGCTAATTATCTCTTCGCGTTCTAGAGACAAGTAAACACAAAAAAAGGTCTTCCAAACGGTAAAAACAGTAAAAAAAAATTATTTAAAAAATATTTATTAACTTTACAGTTTTCTTTTATTTTTATTAATTTAAAGTCTATAAAGGTAAATATTTTGAAATATTTGAAAAGAACAAATACTACAAACTTGTCCTTGGTATTTAAGGAACTGCAGATAGGTGAGGGGTAAGAGGAGTTATAGAATTGACAACAGAAACTTTACAACATTTATCTTGGTTAAATATGTAGATATTTTAACCGTTTTGATCTTCATTTAGAGTCAGACCCGTCAATTGCTCCCAGTTGAGTAGGCGTGCTGAAGCCGAGGTAGTGAAAAGGAGGAGAACCCCAAATGTTACAATCGACAATCTAGAGAATGTTTTTTTGCAGCGTGGAGAAGCATCTCCCGTCAGCTAAGCCAGTAAATCCCAATCAATCACATTAAGAAACATATTTTTTGTTGATTATTTATAACTACACACCGTGATAATAATAACTCGACCTGTTTAAAATCTAGTACTGAAAGCGTACCTAAATATTTCTGTACGTTCTGTAATGCCTGACTGAATGTTTTGAAACTGACATTCCTGTTGTGAAGTTAGAAGTCGATTTTTTTACTGTGTCATCACTTTGCATGAATGTGCCAGTGATAATTGGAACGGACGTGTTAAACTGAAACGGTGTTGTCTATGTGACAATTTTATATTTCAAATAAATAAATGCAAATAAAAATCAACTACTAAAAATTGACACCCAATGAGCTTTCGTCCAAAATTTATACAAAAATGTGTATTGCCGCACTGAAGATACGAAGATACAAACACAAACGGTTTGTTACGCCGCATCCTTGTATAGATTTTTATTAAACACAATATTTGTGTTTCAACCGCATCTGCGTTGCATTAATTATTATAAAAATTGCGCAAGGCAGCAGTCAGAGTGTTAAGGTTTATAATAAAATCCTCAACTCACCTGAAAAGTTTTGTGCCGACCTCATCTACGGAAGAAAGTATAAGAGAAAATAAATGCTAGTCGATCCATGTGATATTTTTACATTGTAAATAAAATTTAACAAACAATCATAAAATTTAATATTTGTTAACAACCTTACAACACTTAGAAGTTCCAAAACGCTTCCTTGCATGATCATCTTCATGACCCTATACCAATTTAAGGCACAGCATGGCTTTTCCTTCCATTTGTGTAACAGGATAGACTTGTGATCTCTATACACACTACCTTCTTCTCCATATCGTCTTTCACGCAATATTTCAAACAATGGTGCAAGCCACATTGAACTTGTCGGTATTTCCAGAGGTCGACCGGACATTTGCACTAGATCAATTGTATATTGCGCGTACCAACTCCACATTCTTGCATGGTGTATCCTACTATGTTAAAGCCCACCATACCACATTTCTGGGAACCCAGTCGTATGCCTTCTCAGGATTAACGAACACCACGTGCAAGTTCCTGTGTGCATATCTGTACTTCTCACATAACTGGTGAAAAGCGAATATAGCACAAGTCGTACTAGGAATAAAACCCAACTGGTTCTCAGAGACAGCACTCTCGTATCGCATCCTTCTCTCTATCTCTTTCTCGCGCACTTTCATACTATCTGACTTGAGCTTTATGTCGCAATAATTGTTGCAGTCTTGTATACTATTTTTATATTTTTATTTTTATAAAAAGGTACTAGAGAACTTGCACCATTGACCTTTTTGAAGAACAAAGCCAGATACTTAAATCCATATTCATTTAAGACCCTTTACACCTCCACTGGTAATTGCATCCGGCCCTTTATTTTTCCATTTATATATAATTGACACAGCCGTTATCATTTCACCATCGATCACTTTTTCAACTACTCTTTTTCTAAATTTAGTCGCACATTTTCTCTAACAAATGCCA
This sequence comes from Melinaea menophilus ssp. n. AW-2005, assembly GCA_918358695.1. Lineage (NCBI taxonomy): Eukaryota > Metazoa > Arthropoda > Insecta > Lepidoptera > Nymphalidae > Melinaea > Melinaea menophilus. The sequence continues at coordinate 9,214,970 of OU911053.1, forward strand.
TTTCATTGTAGGTGGGGATCGTTTCTTAAATATATTTGTTTAGATAATTTATTTCCATGATGAGTTTAACCTCATAAGCTCCTCGTGCGCAACGAGAGGTGATTGACCAGCCTAAGGCGAAGGGCTGCTGCGGTCTTTTACTTCGGGGCTTGGAACGGTCCACAAGCAGAGATCCCTTCGGGGGTCACTGCAGTTCGGGTAGCCTCCTGCTTAGAGGTTAGATGGATGTGCTAGCATCTATCCCGTCACCCGACTGTACTGTTGGGTAGGCTTGCAGCTTGACTGCCTGTCGGGAAGTGAGCGTGCCTTACAGCTCCGGCATCAGCTGGAAACTGATAGTTGGTCTCTCTGACGTTCTCAGCAAGTTTTTGCTAGTGCGAGAAATCACACGGGAAGTGAGCGTGCCTTACAGCTCCGGAACCTTTCATGGAGAAAAGGTAGCTGGGTGGTCGCGATTGGACTTGTCTATGACCGATAGCCTTGCGAGCTTACTAGGCTTATAGTGCCGTTGTCGGTTGACTTCGGAGGTCAGATCTGCCGTACCAAGGATCCATGTGACCGGGGTAAACCTGGACCACATGTATAGCAGCTCAACCTATATGCCCTAGGGGTAGGTGGGGTTGAGATGTTATATACATAAGCAATAGGACAAAGGGAGGCGAGGGGAAGAGTAAAGAATAGTCAAGTTGACACTTAATATAAATTACAAACTAAATAATAAGTGGTAAAATTAAAACTAAACACATGAAGAGATATACTGTCTCTGCTACCTTCAAAGTACAAAGTTTTTTTAATAACATTTATATAACTGTTATTTATATTATAGGTTATGTGCTTTGGAATGAGACGTAGAAATTTTAAGAGGAACAATATTAAGATTACAACTTGAGAATAGAGCAATATAGAATAGAATGGATATGGCAAATAATAATATTAAATACTGATAATATATTATAAAAAATAGCTAAGAAGTATGGTAGGGATTAAATATTTATATTTAATGTTCTATTGAGCAGTAAGAGAGACAGGGGGAGACTCGACTCGAGTGACCTTTGAAAATACAGTATCTATGATACTGGAGGAAGGTCACGTAAAAAGCATGATTACCCCCGGAGGGCATGTATGAAGAGGTTAATGTCTGTAGTCGAGGCGAAAGAGGTATGTGGGGACCGCAGCGTTTGGCGCTCCGTCGTCTCTGGCTACCCCGCAAGGGATATGGTGTGAAGCTATAAATAAATAAATAATATGTTCTATATTATAATTGTCATACCTAAGTTTGTTTTTGCTTAATATTTTAGTTTGTTAATTAAAAGTATAAAATGAGCGTTTAAAAATATTGCTATTTATTTATTTGTCTAAACTATACATTTAATCTCCTCTCTGATTAGTCTCTTTCATAAAATCACTTGTAATGTTTGCTATGTCTTGATCACTTTCCATATTCATTGTTAACATTCTTTCATCTTTAATTCTAGAAATAAAATAAATTAGAGTCAACTTTTTCAGTTATCACAATATGTATATTCAAAAGAAAGAAAGTCATATAACCTTTGTATCCATAATTTTTAAACATTGACATTTATTAATGTTATGCAGGAAGGAGCATTCTAAAACAAAACGAGAACGTTTTAATGGTATTTTTTATATCTTACCTCTTTCATATGTATTGTATCATATTTATTATTCATTTCACATCTGTTTTTGGTGTAATTAGCCATGGACGTTGAGGATATTTAGATCTGATATAATGTGTATTATATTGTCATATATATATATATATATATATATACATTTGTTTCAATTGTACAAAACCATCTTTATATCTCAATATTTTATATTAATGCAAAATAAATGTAAAAACTATGTAGATATTTTTTAAATTTTATATACCTATAAATATTGCGTAGAGACGTGGCTTCTTTGTGCGTCTTCTGCCACATTTACAACGGGGAGTGTTCCGAAGAACTATTCGATCTGAAGCCTACCGCCGAATTTCACCACCGTATAGCGCGCCATCGGCTCTTTTATCATCCCTACCACCTGGATGCGTGTCGATCCTCCACTGTACGGTTCTCAAGGACCTTTTTACCACGTTCCACTCGCTTGTGGAACGAACTCCTTTCGGCGGTATTTCCAGATTGGTACGACATGGGTATTTTCAAAAAAAGTGTATACTCCTACCTACAAGGCCGGCAACACTCTTGTATATTCTTGGATGTTGCAAGAGTTTATGGGCGGTGGTGATCACGTCCATCTGTGACCGCCAGCTCGTTAGCTCTTAAAAAAAAATATATGGGCTACCGCTAGTTAACTGCGTATCGTGCAACTCGATTGTCAGGAAATCGTATGTATATATTTATCAATAATATTTTTATTATATTATTGATAAATATATACGATTGATATAAATACTATTTTTTTGAATGTGCTTTGCATTTGGAACTCGCCATGGCTTCCAGTTGCGAAAAATAAATTTAGAATCCTATGAGATATTATAATTTTTTAATCATGCTTTAGAAATAGAAGAAACACAACTACTGCTCTTGCTAGCAAGGTTGATTACATTTTAATTACACAAGGTGCTAGGAAATTTCTATTGTAGTTTTGAGACAATAAATTTAACATTACTTCTTTAAAAAATAGTTTTTATAACTTTAGTAAAGAAACGATGGTTTCAACGTTATTTAAATAATATAAAGCAGGATGTAGAAATCAGTCGTTGACCGTAGCATTATATCTAGAGGTGTTTATAGATCTCAATTCTGGGCCCAGTTCTATTTACTCTATATTGTGTAACCTGCAATCTTACTCTAGAACTTTTTATCAGACAGTAAATGGACTTGATGAACTAGCTGATAAATCGAGATGACTTGCAGACTGATTAACAAGATAACAGTAGATAAAGAAGATACTGCTTTCTATAACAAAATGTATGTCTACTCATCTAATATTGACGCTTGTTAGATAGCAGTAAAAATAAATGGTCATCAATATTCATTGTAATGTGGATGACAGCACAGGAGACACTAAATATTCTGAAGTTCAGAAATAAAATTGTGTTTTCCTTTGCAATCTCCCCTTGGAAAGTATAGTAATAGAGTAACTGGAACTATGTGTAGTTCAACCCCCAGAAAACATAACTGTGCACGTTTTCCTCAAAATAACTTAAATCACATAAAAAAAAAGAACAAATTATATATTTTTTTTAATATATTCCATATTTATTGTTATTAATATAATTTGATTTATTTTTAGTATTCAAGTAGATCCAGGAATTTACTGTTTTACAATATAGGAAACTAATAAAGTGTTTGAGTGAGTTATTTAGAATTAAATTATTGGTACAAAAAAAATATTTGAAAAGGTATTTAAGGGTTAAGGTTTTTTATCACCGACTTAAAACATATAAAACAACTTATAATAAATTCATCATCATCATTTTCTTGCTCTTATCCCAATTTTAGGGTCGGTGCAGTATGTTTTATCCTTCCATATTCTCCTGTTACTCGTCATCATTGTACAGACTCCCTTCTTTTTCATATCGTTTTTCACGCAATCCATTCATCTTTTCTTCGGCCTTCCTCTACCTTTGTAACCCTCCACTTCCATATCTAGTAGATACTCTTTTGCCTTTCATCTCTCCTCATAACTTAATACTTATCTTATAAAAATTTAATAACTATAATTTACAGAAAGTTTTACTATTAATTTATAGGTATAGTAATTATATTATATAAGGAGTTTTGTTGTATTTATCAATACTACCTTAATAGGCAACGCTGTCGCTAACTCCACAATTTAAACATCATATTGATATAATTTGTTGTTACAGATTTTTAATTACACACACACATATATATATATATATATATATATATATATATATATATGTCGTAGCTGGTAGGTTTCTCTCACTCATCGTTTCGGAGTACCGGTCTATTGTGGGCTTCAGTGGATAGTGTCGGCACAAGTAAACACAATTTATGCAATCACTAATTTATTGTACAATTTACATTAAGAAAATTGTAAGTAGGTAGATACGCAGCACGGAACACGGGATAGTTTTAGTATCGTCCGCACCCGCCGACCGCCAACTTAGAAGTGCGTCTCGCACGCCACTGGTCGGCTGTTTAATACTGGTGCATTCTGACACTAACTCCATCGAGCACCAACAGATGGCGCTGGCGTTCCGAAACCGCTACAATACCATTATTTCTGACACATATATATATATATTTCTACTTATTTTCCTTCCGTCTCTTATTATATTTGAATTTTCATTGTAAGATACCTTTTTAGTAATCAACATGTATGTGATCTGTTATTTCATATTTATTTATTGTCTTATGTGTTGTATATATGTAGGCTACTAGTACTACCACTTTTTTATATTTTTGTTTGCTGTAACTACTTTATGAGGATGTACAATAAAGAATATTATTATTATTATCAACACACATGGTTTGACTTTAACCTTTCTTTCTTGGTCTTTGGTTTTACATTGATATCATTGTTATGATAACTAAATCAGCACTTTTGTCGTTCTAGCTCAAGGTCAGCACGCAATTGGCCATAAGTATCATTCATCAGTCTTGGACTAGATAAACATGATAATTATTCAATCAGCATACGTTTTCTCTTTTCTGTTAAGGGTCTCGTGGTGTATTTTGAAGTTAAAAATCGCAATAAATAATGATAAAACCAACAACAATCTTACTTACGCCAACAGACCCTCAAATTCGACTCGCTGCGCTCGCTAAATTTCGGGTGCCGTTTGCATATTGAGCGAAGCGAGTGTATCGACTCATCGATTCCTATTTACTTCAATGGGATATCAGTTTTTAGAAGATTATTCCTCAACGACTTGATATTTTTCAATAACCATCACCTAATGTGTGTCTTTTTAATTGCAAAATTTCATAATTTTCTGTCAAGTAGTTTTCGAGCCTAAAGCGGTGTATAATTAAAATGAAATTTATTTTATCAAAAACTCCAATCTCCAAGTGGCCCAGTGTACATTTATAGTAAGTGCATTTAAAAAAAAGAGAGATGTTATTAAGAAAGTACAAAAAAAATTGCAATTTTTTTCATTTTCGGGTAATTTCTAAATATAAAAAAGGTATAGGAATATAATATAATGCCCTTAGGTACTAATTGCACTTAAACGTTGCGGTACTCTAAATAATAAATGAATGATTTTGTATATTGTATTAATTACTCCACTCAGTATTCATAGTTTATTTAACATAACATATCTATTTTATAAATGTATAACAATAGGACGGCATACAAAAAATATATAAAAAATAGAGGAGGTGATATGATAATTTTTATTAACTCATTCATTTTATCGCCTAGTTGATTATAATAGAAATAAATACAAGTATTATCGAGCATCTTTGTTTATACTTTTCAATTCCTGATCTCGATCCTTGAAACTAGAAGAAAGAGAAAGTAGGTACCTTACGATGACCGTAGATACATAACAAGTTACAATATGACGTAACCACTAACCAGTAGCAGTCGAAAGATTGTAAAGAACGCACACGTTTTATCCGCTGTTAGAAAAAATATACTTTAAAGTTATTTTGTTACATTGTGCTAGTGTTGTTATTTAAAATGAAGATAAATTTGAAATCATCTACCATTCGGCAATATATTGCTGTTATAGTTGGTAAATATACATTTTGTTAGTTTTCTATGTTTTTTTTTAGTTTTATTACTAATCATAATAGTAAAAAAACACGTATACGTCTTGTCCTTCTTTACCAAAGACAAAAACATATGAAATTATTATAAGAATTTGTTCTCCATTGCCTTCTCATTGTTTATTTTAAAGCAATTTTATTTATACAATGTATTGTATATATATAAATTGTCAGTTCCAAAATATAATATTTCGACTGAAATATCGAGTTTTATAATTTAATAGACATTTACAAAAACAAATGAACCGTACATTCGATCAAACAATTGATGTTTTGATATTAAATAAGAAATTTATCAATTAAAAAATAATTAGCTAAACATATTTTTGTTACTAATCCATTGTTGATAGTTATGATCAAAATATTACAAATGATTTCATTTGTTTTCTTGGTATTAAAGATATATATAACCATAGTGTCTATCTAAAATACCTACTAAAATAGAGTTATGAGCATTTGAAGTAATAAATTTTATATGCCTTTAATTTCTATTTACTTAATAGGTACTGCATACACGTGGGCTGAGTAATATGAAACTGATTAGGTGATTTAATTAATTTATTTTTGATGACATCTTCATTTTCTTTCTTCACATTTAAAAGGCAAAATTTTACGTATTTAATAATAATGTATAGACATTAAATAAATTGTAAAAATAGTTGTGACCTGTTTATTGTCGGAAAAAATCAGTGTTTAAAACAATTTTATGGTTTTGTTGTTTATATTTTCGTGTCTGTTTGTTGATTCGCTTATTAACAGTTAGTCTATGGTATATATAGTACTGACATATCCTTACTATCCACCCATAGATATTGGTATATATAGATTAGAGAAGGTTTTATGGTTTCTAAAATCTGTAACGTAATTAATATCCTAATTACATTTTTAAACATGTAGTATATTTTGAATACGTGTGATTTAGTTATGAATAAGTAGACTGTGGATAACACTTAACTAATCCTATCTAATCGATTCAATTTTTAACTTTTACATTGTATCAAAATGCTTAACATGAAACAAATGTAAAAAAAATGATTAGATTTTTATTGTTTTTATACACACCTTTTCTTATTTAACAACAGATTTTGAAATATGGTATATTATGTTGTATGTTAAATATATTACGTTTTCATCAATTATTTGGAATATATAGTGTTTTACAATTTACTCTTTGTTTGTTTTCTATTCCTTAGGTTGTTCTAGCTTTTTATTAGTATTTGGTGTTAATTTACTTTTGACTAAAAAACTGAAAGAACTGTTTCTGTATTCTACTAGTTGATTTAAGTTATTTACCATTTACGATGAACAAAGGTAGGGAGATAATTTTAAGGAACTTTGTAGGTTTTACACTGATTTTTCAGTTATTCCAAGTGACACATTTTTTCTCATTTAGTGAGGAGTTAATTTGCTGCGTACTGAAAGTATTCCTTTATATTACAAGAACATTTTATCTGAATTATAAGAATACACATTTTCACACTTCAAAAAAAGGTTTTTTTTTTTAATTGGAAAGGAATTTGGGTAACTACTTATGTATTAAAACCGGAAGCTAAGGATTGCGTCCATTTGGTGAAAATACCGGCTGGCACTATCTTGTGGTTATTCTTATTGAATTCGCTTCCGATCAATTCACATGTGCGTCTCACATTAAAAAGGATATAAGTTGTTTCCTGTGTCTTTGTGGTTCAAATTGTGTTTATATTTGGGTCCTTGATTTGTTATGTTCAATATAAAAAATTTGAATGTTGAAATAATTCATCGTCAACATTACAAACACGATTCACGAAAGCATATTAATATTATATATAATGCATATTATTCTACTAATAACTGTAGGTAATTACCATACAAATTTATTTCAGTAATAAAAGATATATAGAGGTGAGTATTATTTAGTTTTGCAAATAAGTTTCTAGGTTTAAAAAAAAAGCCTATTAAAATATCAATGAAAAACAATTATTTTTCTTTATTGTATTATTTTAAAGAAAGGTATTGTATTGGGCGAAGATACAAGAATTTATCTAAAATATAAAAGCAATACACAATTAAAAAAACAGTATTGCTAGATGTCTCTTGGTTAGCAATCGGTTTTTTTAATTTCTTTAATATTATTGGGTACATAATTATATACTTTTATAGCCAGACAATAAGTACCTTTTTTACTATTGCCATATTGTCGTGAGGGTAATCTAAATGTAATATTTATGGCTGTGATATGTAGCATTTATGTGAAACCATTGCGTTGTTTCCTCGTAAATATTAACATATTAAAATATACACGGAACTAATTTCTATTTTTGCAAATTTTTCGAACCAAGGTCGGCAAGTAATAATATGTTGAAAGAGCAACATTTATATTAGTCCCCTTTATATATCTTGGACCGTAAATGAATTTATTTAATTTATATTTACGTCAATGTGTGTGTACATGTCACAATACTATTAAAGCTTATATGTTCCTAATAAATTAAAATTATTAATACAATTTAACGTAAAATTCATTAGTCTCTTGGTTAGAATAAAATTGGATGTTAGTAGGTTCACTCAGCCACTAGACCGTCTACCCACTGAACACCTATTAATACCAGTTATCTTGACTAAATTGCAAATCTTTTTCGTGTATTCTACTGTCTCCTATTTTAAATTATTTTAAGTCTTTTGAAAACGTATTACAAAAATTAAGTCCTTACCACAAATATTATAATATTATATTTTTTAAAAAGCAATGTCAAAGGAAAACTAAGAATTTTACGGCATTATTTAAAAAACAGGGGATGAATACAATCGGGTCTGGCCCTTTGATGGATCTAGTTAAATATCAAGTTTATAAAAAACAGGTTGGAAATAGATATTGAACATATTACCTAAGCCTAGACTGTTTGATTGTTCGTTTGTTCGTATTTGAGTTAAGGTACGTACTTCCTATGTTGTTGGAATGTTATTATGTCCTTGAATGTTATATAAGACCAAAAGAACTTGGAGTTTAAAAGACAATTCATTCGTTTCTGTTCTTTTTATGTATTGTTTATAAAATGATCACATTTTTTACTGAACCTCGTAACTCGTCATTGTTCATAATCATTATTTCTACCTTAGATCTTTCATTTGCTATGAAATTTCAATTTTAAAAGTACGTGAAAACCAATGAGGGTAGTTAGTATTTTCTGTTTTATGTGTAGTTGGAAAAAACCTTTGTTTATTCATATTTATCAATAAATAAAAATTATCTATATCCTGAATCCATCTTCTTACCTTATTCCTGAATCCAGTCTATTTTGTATAGATCACCACATATGATATCACAATCAGCCTTATGATAACTTCTAAGTATCAAAGCCGGTTTTCTTCCTAGCATTACTAAATTAACAATAAATTTAATAAAAAGAGCTAGGTGGTGAGAATCTTGTAGTTCAAAAAGGGGCCTTACGAGATATTAAACAATTTAAATTACAAAATACTAAATCTAACAGTCCGTTATTAATATTGGAAATATGACTTAATTGATGGAAATCACAATATTACGTTCAGAATAATTTAAAATTATTTCGTTACCATTACTATTACTACTACTGACCAAGTAATATTTCTTACATTAAAATCACCTATTATTAAAAAATCATCGCAATATTATAAATTTTTCAGAAATACACACATAAAAATTTAATTGTGATGCAGCTTGATTAATATTCGGTGGAACGTAACAACAAAAATATGTAAACATTTGTTACCTATGCCTTTATTTTGAAACATTTTTATTACGAAATATTTTAATTTGAAGAGATATAATTTAAGTTCAAAGTGTCGCCATCCATTGTGATCTTTGTGCGATCTTCCCTTAGTCAGTATTATTGCGACAGATAGTTTATCTTTTATCACACAGTTCTCCGTCAAAATTACCCGGCAAAAGCCTTTCTCTGTTAAGCAAATAATGTCATAACTCTGATACGAGTAAATAAAAATACAAATAAAATTTGTGGAATTTTGTCCGTAACTCACATATGAAAAAATTTATACAAAGCCTTATGTTTAAATATATTGATAATAGTAATATTAATATCTAACGTACCCAATGTCAAATACAAAAAGTAACTGTGGTACATAGAACAAATAGAACAAGTAAAATTTAATGCAAAACAAACTATTTCTGAAAAATTACATTCTTGATTTTAAAAACGTTAAGAAGTTAGTGGTTCATAATTAAAAGTTGTATAAAATAATAAAATAAATAATGTAAATCAAAAAGATAAATTAAATAATAATAAACACAATTTCACACTCCTTCCTGGAAGCGTAGTGATCCTCTACTGTCTTTTCTTTTCTTCTAAGGACTTTTCTTCCACATACTACTAAAACGTGGAACGAACTCCCTGCGGCGGTATTTCCGAATTGATACAACATAGGCACCTTCAAGATAGCACTAGAGTTCGTAATAATTACTTGCTAAGCCCTTTATAATCCCGATTCTGCTTTGTACGGTAACAGTGCCTGTCAAGGTTACCGCTGACATTCGGTTAGCAAAGGATTTATGCTGCTTGTTTAAAGTATTTACGCACACTTGTTTTGAAGTTACCTCATCACCGGCAACACGTATTCGGATGGATATGTCCTTCTCGTCTTGGTGCAGTGTCTTGACTGAGGTGACTCACGGCGGCGTTTTATCTTCCTTAATTTTTGCAATTTTAATTATTTCCATAAATGGACTTGTTTCTATGTTTTGAAATAAATCTCTCTAAATCGCAAACTATTATTATTGGCGGTCCCGGTATGATTGCAAGGTTTGGTTCGCAAAATCTCCCTCCGATTTTATATAATCGTTTAATAGTACTATAACATACCATATGACTTCATTAAAAATTGAGGCCTTTACTATGATAAAACATTATGTTAGTATCTATTAGAAAAGATTATTAAAGATATTAGTCTAAATAGACAAATGTTCGTTGCAATGAATTCTTTAGCCGCTTTCACAATGCGTCTTTGTCAGCTCCATTGAAGATGATTTGACACGCCTGTGGTTTTTTATAGTATTGCTTTGTCTGCACCTTATAAATTTACAGCTTTACAACACTAGATAACTAAGTTTATATTTCCAACGTATTACCGTGAACGTCGTAATTTTTTTTTATATTACTTGTGTGAAAACTGATAAGAAAATCACTACCCCGTTTATAAGTCAGTATAAAATTTATGATATTAATAATAAACAATATATATTCTCTAGATAAAATCTCATCCTATCCAAAATTTTACTCCGAATAGTGCTAAAAACTGTTAAACTTTTTTTGGTTACACATGCATACCTGTGGCTTATTTCCAATGCTATTAAGATTATCTAAACTTAGTAGTCCCCTAAAGAATGACAACCCTTTCGTGTAGGATATATTAAACTAGTCAATTCATTTTACAGTTAATAAGAGCCTATCTGAACTAACTTACGATAAACAGAAAGTAAACAAGTTTACGAAAGTAAGAACATTTAAAAGATTACCTCAAAGAAGGCACACGCGTTTTGCTATCATATTCCCGAGAACAACTAATCAAAGTTAAAGTTCTGTTGTGCAGATGTTTTAGTGTTTTTACTTTGAATATACTATCGTTAAAAGTAAAATGAATTTAAAATTATCTTCGTCTCTTATTCGTCAATATATAGCAGTTCTAATTGGTAACTATTACTTTTATTTGTATTCTTCATTATTTTTACATAAATTACTGTTAATTTTCATAAAATAAATACGTTAATTAAATTATTTTTTCAGAAATTTATTATCTTTCGTTATATAATGTAAAATTCTAAAATAAGTAGTCGTTTTTGATGTTGTTAGACAAATGATCTGACTTCATTCGTGTATTATTATCTTTTTCTGGTCAAGGATAGTACAATCTCATATGTCGCAACAATCTGAATGCCTCTGCACAGAAATAATTTATGTAACCCATAGTTTCTTATATATAAATCGAAATCTATGGCAATATTTAAGCCCGTGAAAGATTATTCTTTCTCAGAGGACTACTTAGGTGTAATGATTATAATAATAGTATGTTTATAATTTATAACCTATTATATATTATTATTATAATTAAATTTATATGTTTTGTATTTCTTATTATGTAATATTAACGTGTAGTTCAAAGTATATTTAAAATTTCTTAACTGTATTTTTTTCAATACGTTTTTCTGTTTTTATTATTCTGTCTTTTACAACAAAAAAAAAAGCAATATTTTTTTTAGACCTTTTTTATAAAAGAATAAATAACAACAAATTTACGCATAAAAAAGGAAATGAGACAAGACATTAGTATTGATGCAATCATAGTTTTGTGTGATTATAAAATCACTTAACGTGTCTTAATTACTGTGATCATGTGATAACCTTATGTAGTAACCTTAAATAGTATGTACTATTTAAGGTTACGATCTTACGGTTTCTTGTCAATCTGCGGAGTATACAAGATTCAAAAACAGGAAGAAGTCTTGTATTTATATCATATTTTGTAATAATAAACACAACGGTATCAAGATTAGATCCCGAACCTGCGACCTTCGGGTGCGTAGTCAAAGTTGCCAACTTGTATTGAGGTATAGTGTCCTTGCCAGTGTTGTAATTATTATATATCACAGTAATTTCATAAATAATATATTTAGAAACGATGGGAATTAATTTACAATACCTGTTGGGGATCTTTAATTCAAACTACATTCGTGATGTGTGGAATAAACTCGCCTGTTTCTTTGTTAACAAAACATTATTGTTGTTTTGTTAAATTGGCACTCGTGGAAACGGATTTTGAAGAAATCTAGGTAAACGTTTTTGTTTGAACGAAATTATCTTGTGTCGTTCTTAGTACAAAGTGTAAAAGAACAATATATCTTTATTTTATGTATCATTTGATTTTTTTTCTTTATGTACATAACTGCTGCTCTTACTCGCGTAGGTCCTGATCACGTGGGAAGGTCGGGATAAAAAGTAGCTTATATAATTCGTTGATAACATGGCTTTAGACTGATAAAAGAATTTTTAAATTTGGTTTCCTAGCTATTGATTTTATATTAAGCACAAAAAAAAGTTTTTTCTTTATAATTTATACCATAAACTTGACAAATGTTAAAACTTGATTCTTTATTTTGTCACAGCCACCTTTTATATTTTTATATTATGTCGTGTTTATTTAACGATCAACAATACTATTTTTATCTACGGTTATTCATTTATTATTTATTTTTTAACTGCTACAGCTGTACCTACACCAAAAAATTTAAATATGAATTAAAGTGAATATATTATGTAGATACAATAGAATTTGAACTATTGGTCAAGTGGTTAGAGGCTGTTTCCTGGGCAAGGTCCGCAAATAGTTTTTTTTTTGTATTTAAACATTCGTGATCCATTATTATTATATATATTTAACAAATTCTTCTCACTGTAATTATATCAAAATTTGACCGAATAGTTTTGGTCCTCTTCGGGATCCTTACATGAACTCAGAGAATAGGAGCATGGCGCGGTATCAGCGGTGTGAACTTCACGGTTACATCATGCTCCTAGCTCGAAAAAAAAATTTGGTGTGTTCTTTGTGAGCAATATTTATATTGTTACATACTCCTTACATAGGATTTTTTTCTGTAATGCGTGAGTTACCTTCTGCGTCCAAGGCAAAATGTAAGATCTATTCTGTTTCCGAAAAAAAAAAACACACCGCCGAATTAAGAATGTTTAATGTAAATAATATTTTTTTCTTAGGGCTACAGGTGACAACCTACACTGAATAAATGTAACTTTTTGATATATTCGAGTGACTAATTTATCTTAAGTTTGACGACAGAAATTTTCTTTTTATATCCAGAAAAAAATATTTAAAAAAGTTGTAATTTAAAAACGTTTGTTTGACATTTCCCATTTCAGCAGTATAATTGATGTCTAGGAATTGTTGACATATTTTTTCTTATATTCGCAATAACTATACTCGAAATACTCTCATTCTGAGGTTTGTAAGTTTAATTTAAAAAATTATAAGTATAAAATAAACGATATTATTAACATATTGGTTAAATATTTCTATTGGACAAATGTGCTTCTTACCAGTGCAAATGGTTTTATAAGAATGGTTTTAAAATAAGTATTTATTATAACAATATATTGTGTTCTTACTAGCGTCTGTAAGAAATAGACTGAGTTATATCTTTTAAATATTTATATACTAATATAATAGTAGTCTATACTAGACTACTATTATTTTTAAGTCGATACAAAGATGTCAGATAAGTATTTTGTTCTAGAAGTGTTTCACTTAAAGAATCATAAGTGTATTCTAGATTACACAAGTAAATCGTATCTTATCTAATATATATATAACATATTTTATATAAAAACGATTCTTATGGGATATTTGTCTGTAAACATGAATATAAATGTCAATCTGTAAAGATTACCTACTTACAATTGCATTGTAATTTGTAACTATACAACTCCTTACAATGTAACGAAAATTGCGTACTACTTTTGCGAAGTAATCTTTTAATTCTTATACTGTATTTGAACTGCATATTAAATGTATGTACAAGTATGTATACATATGTTTGATTATTTCTAAAGGAGAAATATGATTCCTACCAGTACAAGTGATTTTATAAGAGTTTTATATATATACATATATATATATACATATATATATATATATATATATATATATATATATATATATATATATATATATTGTATTGTATTCTTTAATATTTGGATTGAGTGTTATCGTGCACAAAGGTGAATAACAAAAAATATATAAAAAAATATTCGATGATCATCTCTATTCACAAGAGCAAAAGGTGCATGTTAATAATAGTTAAAATTTATATAGTTTTAAATCAATATTTGAGTGGCCAAGGCCTTTTTTACATCTTTTATTCTAGGCAAACTTTAGAAAAAATATAGCTAATGTTTTAATTATGATTTAGTTACATTTTAGTACAATATAATTAAAATTTGTCGTTAATATTTATATATTAAATGTTAAGTATTCATGAAATTTTCCAAGATATTTGTAAATTGTCTGTAATACAAATCGAATTTTATTGTTATAGTAAACTTCGTAATTTTAACAACTGGAATGAGCCTGGCCTGGCCGTCACCAATTATAGTCAAACTTCGTAACGGTACCGACACTCCACTATCCAGACCTATAACGGAGGAAGAAGGGTCATGGATCGTCTCGGCTGGATTCCTGCTCAGCGTTGCTAGTAAGTTCGAGTGAGTTATCTAAAGATTTTTGACATATTAGATTTATTTACAGTTTTTGAAAATAATATATATTTATATGTTACTTCTTAACAATAACTAAGCTGGTAAGGGTCTTTGACGGGTCACGTGCCACGACTACACATTGAGATCTGTATTTGTCATTGAAGAAGTGGTTAATGCTGCCAATTCCATTCCAATTGCTTGAAAGTTTTCTCGGATGTGGATAGCCCACTTGGAACTCTTGCTGAATACTCATCCCGAGAATAACGGGTAATGGTAATTGTCGACGACCCTCTGATGGACGGAGATATCTGATCATGGCTTGGTACGAAGAGTAGTACCTATAAAACACCCACGATGCTCGATATATGTAACCCAGTATGTCCGGTACTACATATGATGGCAAAATTTCAGAACAGCTGGCAAGCATGCAACACAGTCATCTTTCAGTCCTTATCCCATTTTATCTTTCACGCAATCCATCTTTTCTTCGGCCTCTCTACCTGTCCATCCCTCCATTACCATACCCAGCACTCTTTTGGTCACATGCCTTTCATCTCTCCTCATAATATACCCATACCATCACAGACAGCTACCTCAAATTTTTTCTGTCACTGGCACTACTCCCAAGCTTCCTTCCTAATATACTCATTTCTTATTCTATCCTTTCTTATCATCCCACACATCCATCTTTACATTCGCAACTCCGTTACATGCAAGTGCTTTTCATCCATCACCTTCAACGCCTAGCACTCAGATCCATACATAACGACAGGTCTAACGATATTTTTATAGATTCTCCCCTTTAGTTTAAGGAGAATTCGGGCATCACATGTTATCCCGGTGACTTGTCGCCATTTCATCCATCCCGTGTTGAGTCTCTGCTTTACATCCCCGTCAATATTGCCATCGCTTTGTATCAGAGAACCAAGATAGCGAAAGTCCGAGCAACATACAACATAGTATCACTATGTAACAGTATATCAACATATTAGAACAGTGTATCTAAATAATCGTTGGGCGAAGACTGTAAAAAGTAAGGGATAGGTATACTTGATATTACGAAAGCTGATCGTGTATAGCACTAAAAACTTCTCTTCTAAAAACTTCTCTCACTGGACCGAGCTTCAAGTCGTTACAGATTTGACGGTTTTTGCTCGAAGCCCAAATCTATGGACGCTGGTGTTCCCAAAGGTTGTGTGTTATATATTATGTAATATATTGGATACTTGCGAATATTCAACATATTATTTATATGTCGAAGATTCATTGCAATGCAGATGATAGCACTAAGAATACAGTATATTCCGGCAGAGCAGGACTTTCTCGGGAAAGCGTAGAGAAGTGCCAAAACATCTTGTGTCTTCTATAGAGACCTCCCTAAGCAATGTTTCGGAATCGGCTAAATTGAATCTCTTCCAGTTTAATAACGTTAACACAAGTTTGAGCTTTTACCAAAAAAACACCCTATTTTTCGTATGCTGCTCTTTGAAAACGCTCCTCTAATCCTCTAATGGTCAAGTGTCGGAGTACTGGGTCTCGATATTTTTAACGATGGTGAGTTTTGCAATCGTTTGGTTAAGTTAGCCTAGATTAATTTAGGAGTATTTCAAGCCAAACTAATGACTTGCTTAGGTCGCATCTCACATGGAGTACTGTTTTCAGCTAATAACCATTCCGACAGTCGGTAACCCCATACTTTATGAAAGCCTAGATCCTCTAGCGTTACGTAGGAACATCACATTTCTGTGCGTCCTCTATTGCATTTATCACGGAGAGTGTTCCGAAGAACTATTTGATCTAATTCTTGCCGCCGACTTCCAGCACCCACTGCATGTTGGTTGTTAATTATAATTATCATGTTTTTTAACACTGTTTATTTATAGAATTTTTCCCTGAAGTATCTCAGACCATAAAACATTGATTTTTTTATCTTGGTCGACTGATGAAGTTTTGTGATATTACAGCAAATTTTCTAGGCGGATATTTATTAGAAAAAATTGGTCGAAAGTATTGCATTATTCTATTAGCTTTGCCTAAGCTATGTATGGCTGTATTATTCATATTTGTGACTGAAGTGTGGATGCTGATGGTGTGTAGAATTATTATGGTGTTTACTGATACCTTTTCCCTTGCTGCCGTACCAGTATACGCTTCGGAAATTGCATGTGTGAGTATTGATTATTTTTAAAGAGTTTTTTAAGCTAACTTTGTTAATCAGTTTAAAATTTTATATTATTATAATCTTAAACTGCACAATGTTGAGAGATTCATTTTGATAACATTGTAATATTAAAATAATTCGTTATAGCTTATTTCCTAAATATATTTTTTTATTTCTTTAGAAAGAGCACCGGGGATCTCTAGGAACATTCTTACAAATATTCTCGTGCCTGGGCATCGTAATAACTCTATCTGTTGGGCCGTTCTTAACATATATGGCGATGAATACATTTCTTGCGACAATGATCGCGGTGACAACGATACCACTTTTGTTCTTACCTGATAGTCCATTTTATCTCTACTCCAAAGGTACACATTTTACATACCTAGTTGTTAGGTTTTTTATTATTGCATTTTATATTATTTTTTTATAAATATCAATGGTAGATTTGAGCGTCAGTAACCTTAAAAATCTTAAATGGCATGTTTTAATTTTGTAACAACATTGCGTAGGGATGACAACATTTAACGACAACATTAAAATAGTATTTACATATTAAACATGACAATAAAATGTTATTAATTATACCAGGTCGTGAAGAAGAGGCTTTAAAAGTGTTATCCCAATTGCGAGAAACAGACGCTATAATCAAACAAGAACTAGAGGACTACAAATCTTCAATGAATGAAAAAAAAGTTGACAAAATCACTTTATTTAAAAACAAAACATTTATAAAATCACTAGCTTTAGGTATTTTACTCTGTGGGGGTTCAAATTTAATTGGTTTTAATGCTGTATCTTTCTATTTACAAACGATTCTGGAATCAACTCAAACCAGTGTCCAACCAGAGATTGCGTCTGTTATAATTGGCTGCATACAATTATTTGCCGGTTGCTGCACTACTTTAATAACAAATAAATTTAACAGACGGACAATTCTAATGACCTCTATATCTGGCATGTTTTTTGGTTTGGTAAGTATATCAATTAAGTTTTTTGTTTCACAATTAATATTAATAGTTGTATTTAGTGTTTAGCTGAGCTGAATAGTAACAATTGTACATTTGGTTTTGTGCTAATATTATTTTAAGCTTGACAGAAAATAAAATCTTTTATAAAATTTTTTGATGTTTCAGATCGGTCTTGGCACTTTTTTCAAAATCAGCGAACCAGACGACTACGTCATCACTGGTTTCATGAATTACTTACCTATCATATCCTTGATACTTGTTATATATTTTTATAGTGCTGGTGAGTCCAAATTTTTCGTTTTGAGAAAATTTATTCATATTTTGTTTTAGGCGCTAAATTAGTTACACAATAAACAACATTATGGGGTAAAAAATTGTGCATTTGTACCAAATTAAATTTGTAATTGAATTCATGAAATAGGTGATTAAAAATATAAGTTTTTTTAATGTTCATTTAGTATTTAAATAATTTAATTTGAAATTATTTTTTTTGAGTACATAAATACAATATTAATTTTTATTTTTAGGTATTGGCTCTCTACTTTGGCTAGTAACCGCTGAATTATTCGACAGACAGGCCAGAGCTTTTGGCGTATCAACTAGTCTTATATCAGCTTCTCTACTAATATTCCTTACCACTAAATACTTTGCACAGATGACGATAGTGCTTGGACCAGCAGAAACATACTTCTTTTTTAGTGCAATGTGTGTGCTCGTCGGGTCTTTAATAGCAATTTTTTTGCCTGAAACTAAGGGAAAAACTTTCAACGAAATTCAGGCGGCATTGGGTGGAGAAAGTATTCAATTGGATAATCGTACAAAGGAAAAACAAACCTGTTAATTTTTTAAATTATACTATAGTAGATAATATAAGAAGTTATAGAATTTCATGAAAATATTATTTATATTATGACAAAATGAAGTATCATAGAAATATTTTTTTTTAAGTGTTTTTGTTATTTATTGTAATATATTTAATGATAACGACTTGTATATATTCATGACTAAGTTTGTACATGTATTATACACATTATTAGAAAGTTTTATGTTGGGTATATTATTTTCCTACTAAATATCATTAAAATTGTAACTGTGTAAAACATATAAAATATATTAGAAAATCAAATACTAGGATCCGCCGTCGTGCGCTGCAGGAGTTGAGCTGAGCGCCCTCCCTTTCTTTAATTCTAACAAACTTAGCATATAATATTGCTCTATAACATGCTCAGCAACTATCGGTTTAGAATCTCAATTGAAAAGAAAATCAGTTCATCATCAATATAATTATAGCCATATCTTATTATATCCATATCTTATATCTTGTCTTTTAAATGAATATCAACTTTTTTTAACTTTTTTTCCAGACTAATATTCTTGTTCTGTTTTTTGCAGAACCATCTTTAGTAAAAGATTTAGCCATGTGCCAAATTCTAAAAAAATACAAATCTGATAGATTTTAAAATTACCGATGTCGTAAAATAGCAAAATGAACGGCTAAGAGCTTCGCTTACGCTTAGCTCAATCAAAGGCCTTTATTAGATAAACTTGAGCTATTCCATATCAAGCTATCAGATAATGTCAATCAATCTGGTCAACTACTTGTGGCATTTACTGTAATTGAATGCTGTAAACTTATTTATTAAACACTATAATCAAAGGATTTTAATATAATGTTAGTACGAGATCATTGGTGATCATTGTTAGTACGAGATCATGGTAATAGTACAAGAGCTCTTGAACATTGGAAATAAAAACACGTTAGTTTTAACACTAGAGGTAAGACCAAACATGTATAAACTTTATGAAACCATTAGATTTAATTAACCATTAGAAATAAGTTATTTTAACTCAAGAAAGGCAATCATATTTAGATATACTGAAATGATAATCCTACGTGGAATTGACGCATAAGTAACATCGAATATCATTCTTCGATATCAATAAAACAATCATTATTATATATTAGCATTCCTTTGAAACCATAAATACCATTTTAGGTTTATATATTTATTTATTAGTATAGAAAATTATATAATTCTTTGAGCCTAATATTAATTAATGTTTTTAATTATAAATCAATGGTTTTCTTTACTAAAGTTAACCTTATTTATCTATACAGTAATTGTTTATATTTAATGTAATAAAAAGCTTTTTAGCTTTTGAATTATCAAACACATAACTAAGATACGTCATCTAAGATCTTATCTGTGGACATACCTTTCCTACTGTTAACATTATCAGATTATCAATCAATGTGCGAATTCTTCATGTCTCAAAATATAACAGTCGTAATAGATTTCCGACGTTTTATTGATATCACGGTATTAGTCCATCTTATTGTTTGGATAACTATTTCATCAATAAAAAAAAATTTAAACATAAGTTAGGCTTATAAAGATTAATATAGATAAGTATCGGTTCCCTTTCAGACCGAACCATATTCAGCGAAGCGAATCTCAGCGCTTATGTCGTGTTGACTTTGAAGTAGATCAACAACATTTATTTTACCCTTAAATAGCCTTCTGTGGCAAGGCTAGCTCACTAATATTTTTTTCCCCAAATGTTTTCATCCGACCAGGCGTCAAGTGTTCTTATTTGTGTTATTTCTTCATCTATATAACCTTCTTCATTGTGATGGTGGTGGATTCATCAACATTATCTAAAATAGGGACCAGGAAGCGGTCTTTATCTAAATATCTACTGCTCATTAGAGTTCTTTATTCACTAGATCTAGGACAGTAAAAATAATAATTAATTATTATTTAAGGATAAAATCTTAAAAAACACCAAAGACTCACGTGGTTATATTACGAAACCGATAATGCCTACCTCAATAACATACGCCTTATGGGAGTACTAAACACCGAGTGAGATGTCCTAAACATGGGACAAAGAATTCCAACTATTTAAGAAAAGAGCAATATTTCGAACATGTATTTTAAGCAGACCTATAGGGTTAAAGAAACTCAATACTATTAAAGAAGAAGACTGTTATTGTAATGAGAAATAAACTACTAAAATAAAGATTTCAAAAAATTCCTATTATATTATACAAGGGAACTTCCCGGCCCTTCGGGCCAGGAAGGGTCAAATGTCACTTATGAGGTTGGCACCTACCCTATTTTGTAGCCTGATTCAATAGCTTTTTTTTGATGTATAACACATTATTGTGTGATTTGTGGGTGATAAGTGATGCGCGTGCATACAGAGTCAATTAGGTCATTATTATATAGTAAGGATATTCGTACTTATTTTATTACTATCTCTAGAAGTGCCATTCAATAAACATTAAATAAATCGATTTATATTTATTTGTAGACAATAAAACGAAAAAATAATAAAAGGCAACCTTTATTTTACAAAATTTGTATAAAAACTATTAAAACTATGTGAAAATCACACTTTCATGTCAAGACAGCCTATACCTTATAAATTATCTTAACCATATTAATGCTGTCGTACCAGATTAAGCTAACTAAGCTATATACAGCTACCCGAGAGCTTAAAGCTCAATAATTACATCTTAAAATCACCTGTTTTTTTGTGCCAGCGCCATCTATTGATGAAAATGGTAGAGTAAATAGTTCATTTATCAAAATATGATATTTAGCCATTGTAAATTAAATTAAAAAAAAAACATAAAATCAAAATAATGTTGAGAACCTCAATCACAGATTATTTAGATCTTATATCATTTATAACAAACGTCAAGCACAAAATTATACTGTTCGTATATTACATACATTAAAATTTTTAAAACCTATTATCTTGGAAGACACCAAGATATTTTTTAAATAAAAGACATACATGTACAGATTACACCTTTTTATACCTAAGCCTCAAGAAACATAATGCCAAAGTTCCAAAAATCCAGGCTAAAGTTATCAGGAAACCGACGTAAACTCCCGGGCTCGTGATGGAGGAACCTTTCTCCATCATATCTCTAAGAGATATTGTAGGAAGGGTGAAAGGAAGCGCCAGAGAGAACATCCGAAGTGCGTCCGGCATACCCTCTAGTGGCCAAAGAATGCCTGTGAATAGCATAATACAATTAATTATGAATCTGAAGATTTCAATAGTTATTAGATTTTAGGAGTTTTATTGCCATAGTAATATCGTAGAGGTAGCGTTTTTTTCCATTTAGATTTTAAACATTTTATTAAGAATTTAATTGTTCAGAATTTCCTATATTTCTTAATTTCTTTAGGGCTGTATGCATTGGTCAACGGTATTTCTAAAATATTTTGAAATAAAAAGTACTTAAAATTTAATTAGCAAGAAGTTACACTTACCACACAGTAATATCATCGGATAGAAGCTGCCCGTGGCGATAAAGAAGGATAGGGTGTAACTGGAGCATAGGACGGACAGCAGGAAGCCGTAGCACATACCACCCATACCTTGCAGGAACAATAGCAAGCCGATGGACCACAACGAGCCGTGGAAGGGCAGCTTATAGCCGAGAAATGCTACTATCATCATCTCGAAAGTCTAAAAAAATATAATAGAAATAAAGGTTGCAAATTTGCAATGCTGAATGATTGCAAACGTTTCAATGGAAAAAAAAGAAGAGATTGTTTGTTTGTCAACGAACAAATTTCTGGTACTACCTAAAGAATTTTATTTTCCATTTAAATGCCCATTTATTGACAGAAGATATGAGCTATTTAACATTACGCTATGGTTCTACTTATACAGCTGGATCATTAAAAAAAATACTTATGTCTCTAATGTCCTTTCATAATCAAGCCAAAGTTGGCAACAACTATTCATTCAATGATGACCAAAAATAGGGTCTATGGACTTCAGTTTTAATAGAATCATTGAAAACTGTAATCTACACATGTGCTTTATGTAAAATAATGTGGGGTGAAAAGTTTACCTGTAAAATTATGACGGTACTCTGTAGCGTGATATGGACTTGCAGCATTTCCTTAGCTTTAACGCCTGCCACCGCACTGCGCTCCCACACACCATCCAGTTTGTCCGTAATCATTAGGGTTGAAGTTATTACAGCCGCCAGGAAAAAGATTATACTGAAAACGTCTTATTATTGAAAATAAATTTTATATGTATATAAGTAAAATTGAAGTTGAAGTTAAAATTTACTGACGTGAACAAAAATTATCAGCTTTTATAAATTATATCATTAAATGCATGTTAAAATACTTAGGGCACTACCATATTTTTTATTTGCCTGTCTGTGTGTTTGTTCCAACTAATCTCTTAAACGTACTAATTATTTGATGAAAACATACAATACACTTACGTAATCATAACTCCAGGTGCCATGTAAGCAACGATTTCAGTATCCATAGATCCATAGACAGGTTCTTCAAATCTGACGGGTATCTGCAAACAAAATATAAATTACCAAAACTTTTTAAAAAGTTTGAGTAATGTTTTAAATGGAATTTCTGTAATTAGATTCCGGATAGTTGATTCAGCAAAACCATCATTAATCTTTCAATTCAACAGAGCCCTTGCATTACTATTCAGTAAATACATTCAGCATACTAGCTGTTGCTTGTAATTCTGGACTGGACTATAAAAGGTGATATTCGTAAAAAAATGTGTTGGTTCGTCTGGTTTTTGTCAAATTTAGTCTTCATGAAATGTTCTTTGATTTAAACGCAATACCAGTAATATATGGAACAGTTTAGGTGTAACTAGAGCGTCACCATTGTAATTATTAGTGAAAATTATCGAAAGATAGAATATACATGTGTGTGTGTGTGTGTGTGTGTGTGTGTGTGTGTGTGTGTGTGTGCGTGTGTGCGTGTGTGATGTGTGCATATGTGCGTGCTTGCGTGCTTGCGTGCGTGCGTGCGTGCGTACGTGCGTGCGTGCGTGCATGCATGCGTGCGTGCATGCATGTGTGCTTGCGTGCGTGCGTGCGTGCGTCCGTGTGTGTATGTATTTAACTATTACCTGTACAAGGTCATCATTTTTCCCGCAGGCTCGCATCGTTCGTCGCGCAAATGACTCGTACGCTTTATGCATTTGCATTTTTATGAACTGTGATATTTGATGATCTAAAAACATTAGAAATAATAATCAATCTCCATATATGTAATTTATAAAGTAACTGTTTTATTTTATTTAACTAATTGCTAGGGTCCAGGACACGAAACTTCAAAAATCTATTTTTTTATTGTATATCTGTTTTCTACGTGTTAGGTTGTGCATCAGAGCAACTGATAGATTCTAATTTACAAACTTTGTCGGAAAGTTTTTCTTTCTTTGTATTAACAACGTTTAGCTTTATCATTATCCTTACCAGTCATGTCCACCCACACGCTGATGGTGCTCTGATCGATGACATGGTCTCTGACGTGTCCATCCGCGACGCGGATCGCCAGTGCGCTGCTGAAGTTATGCGGAAAACGGAGTGCTCCGTACAGTTTACGAGAGGCTACTGCCTGCTTGGCCTCAGCCGTCGTATTGTATGATGTCTAGAGGGTATGAAAGAAAGGTTTTATATTTATTTTATTATCGCGAATATCTGTTTACTCTATATTTGTATTCATTGTGCATCTAAGGAAAAACTTGGGAGAACATCAATCTATATTCAAGTATAGTATTAAAAATCAGCCAACAGTATCTTATAAATTCGTGGTAGTTAAAAGTTACTTACGATATATAATTTTCGTTTTTCCATTTCCTCGAGAAACCAGCAACTTAACATATATTGTTCACATGTCTCGTCTTCCCTTTGTCTCACGACTGTTAGACTTCCATTGTTACATATATCTATACCCACTGAAAGTATTTATGATAATTATATTTACCATTAAATCAAATGAACGTTTTTATGATTCAGGTAATCCCAAAATATGTTATACAAAAAAGTGACAAACCATGGCTAAAGGTTATCTTTTATAGTAATTAATCAAGAATATGCTATATACTCGAGCAACAAATCAGAAAATCAGGCACTTAGTAATTATAATGAAACTATATTGAATGCTTACTTGGCGAGCCAGCCGCCTCATCATTGACAACAGCTAGATGGAGGTCCCGTGGGTCATGACCCACTGCCAGAAAGAACGCCACCACCTGGATTATCGGGAACAGCAACGAGAATATCAAACCCCTGGAATTAAAGGCATAATAAGTTAAAGAGAAATGTAAATTTACTCGTAGTGTTTTTGAAATTTTATTAAAGAATTCTTCGTCTTTTTAAAGCGAGGTTTAAATTAAGAGTACATACAAGTTATCTATTATAATTACAAACAAGTTATTTTATAATTATTTTTAATCTATGATCAATAAATATTTAATTATACTTATTTGCAATTGAAAATTAAAAAACATAAACATTGTTTAGAATATATCCATAGTTATTATGTTTGACTCATATAATTTTTAAAACATCAAAACATTCGTAGTTTCATTATAAATAAAATTCAGTGATTGTGTTTTTCCATATGCTGATTCGGATAATAATTTATTCCCACAACAAATTTTATTTAAATAAATATAACAATTTTAGTTTGAAGTTCGAAATACTGTCAAAACATAATAATAATAAAACCTTTTGGTTAGGAGTCTTCATTGTTCTCTTAACCGTTTGGGAGACCTTTTTTTGTGTTTAGTTGTCTCCAGAATGCGACGAGATAATTAGATAACATTTTTCTCATGTATGTTTGAGCCGAACGCGCATATTATAGCGAAAACAGATTGAAAAAATGTTTAGCCATTCAAAAGTTATCAAAAAAAAGATCACCTCCACAATACATTACATAGCACATTGCTGCCCTGCGCGTGCGAGCAATGTGCTGAGCTAGAAGGTGACAATTAGTCCTAATAAATCAATATTTCCTGTAGCTATTTAGATGTAAGGAGAGGGGCTTAGCTCAACACCCGCTGCGGACTGTTGGCGGATCCTAGTTATTTATTTCTTTTATAAAGCAGTATTCTTACAGTCACTTCTCATTACTTTTTTAATAACATATTATTTATTCCCCAAAATTTTAATGCTTATATAAAAAACCGTAAGAGATGTACGATAAATACAAGTTATAGGAATAAAATACTAATGCCTTCATTTCCTCTTCAAGAAGTTAACTAATCGTTCATGGACTTGTGTGTATATATATAAAAGTTTCATATCTATCTTAGATCTTCCTTTTCTTAGTTTTAAATCAAAAATCCAATTTATTAAGAAAATTTTATTATAACAAAATTTTATTTTATCGAGAGTTGTTTTTAGTAGATATGTGTAACTCATTTGCAGGGTTGATATTATAATGTATACATACAACATTGTTACATTTAATTTCACTCCGTGGTTATGGTTTGACTACACTGTCCTTTTTAGTATATGATTGACGGTTCGAAAGGAATTGATATTGAATTTATAATAACTTATAACATATTTTTCAATGTTCCTTTTTATATTTACCCTTTTCTTACTAAATGTATATGTAATATATTTAACTAGTTATTGTTAATTTGAAAATGAACTAAAAATGATTTAAATAATATACAGGAAGATTTCCCGTCACGTCTAGTTAAATATAAACAAGTCACGTCAACCACCAAATAAGTTGACGGAAGACGCTTTGACGTGAGAAGAATATATGTTTAATATACAACAATTATAATTTTTAATAATAACAAAAGCAAAACTACATTTCTGGCGTTAAAATTATGAAAAATAGTTTTTAAAGATGTTATCAATCCGAAAACTATTTTTCAAATAAATAAATAAATAAATTTATTTATAGTCTTACCCGGGATGCCTCGAAAACTGCTGTAAACTTTTTATAAACACTGCCTTGTATCTGCCTCTCGAACCACCAGGTACATTTCCTGGTTTGTTTTTTTTAGTTAATACCTGGAAAAATTTAATATAATAAAAAAAAATTACAAACCTCTGAATAATACAAATTTTATACAATAAAATATTTATATAGGTAAGCTATTATTAGTGATAACATAACTTACATCTGTACTACTAGTGACAACATTAAAATCATCTCCGGATTGGTATCGACTGTCATTGACTATACTATTCTCGGGTATGACATCTGGAGAAGCTGTGAGAGCTGGAAATATATCACATCTTCATTATATATTATGACTTTATTAAAGATATAAGTGCGAGAATGAAAGTCCATCATAACATCAGTAAAATTAAAAGCAAAAACATTAATTCATTAATCAAACCAAGAGGATATCAATACTGATTAAAATGGAGTATAACGTAATATTAAAAAGGACATTGAAGTATAACCTAATATTAAAAAGGACCTTACTTATTTCTTGGTCAATGATTATGTTATAGTCTAGATTGCATTAAATAAGGTTATGTTAGTTCCATTTATTAAACAAGATAGTTGCTTATAAGAGAGACATTAATTGTAGATTCTATGAAGGATACATGAATCGACAAAAATCCTGCAATTATCGCATCACTACAAAATTTACTATTTATTTATAATTTCTAATTATAAATTACGACTAGAAAAGACTGAGTTCACAAAAAGAACAGTCACGAAACAACATGTCTTCAAAATTCCTTACAATATTAAGACAGACATTACCTGAGAACATTTCATCTTGAAGTCGCTAAGGGTTATATAATTACGTTGTAAATAAATAACAGAATAGATTCTTCGATTTTTTTAAAAAGACGATTTCTTATTTTTTGTTTGTTGCGATAAAGCAATATTCTTTAGGATTGGTAACTAGTCTGAATTTCCATTAATACGAAATTGTAACTTTATAGTTGTATACCTTATAAATTACCTGTGGTTGGTTGGTTACTATTGCAATTTTTTTCTGTATCAAGACCCTTGGAAAATCTATGAAATGTAAAATATATTGAAATTTTTTCTTCTTACAACATAATATGTTGTTATATCTTCCTCGATATGTTATTACATTTTATATCTTAGTAGAATGATTATGTACATAATTTTGTTATAATTTGCAATTTGTAATCTGATTTGTATTCACTAAATAATTGTTGCATCACTATGTAGTTAATAGTATTAGATAACAATCTCATTGAAAAATTGTTCTAAACATTATTTCAAATATATGATCGTTATTTATGTGTTCATAGTTATTTGTGAAGAGGTTATTTGGGTCTGAGATTGAACGGAAACTTTCGTGTTATTTGGTTCAAATTTTTATGATCTTTTAGTGATATGTAACATTATAATAACCCTTATTTAAAGAAAGGCAGTCGTAATCGGTAATTTTATTTTAACATCCATAAAATTGTTATTCGATGTATTTATAATAACAAGTAACTCACTGGGTCGCCTTCGTTGTGTCGATTCAGTCTGTCGCAGCGCCATCTTGAGGAAAGCGTCTTCAAGAGTGTTGCAGTCGTATCTTCGCAGAATTTCGTCTGGAGAATCTTCGTCTAAAAGTTGTCCATCGCGGAGGAGACCAATCTATAGATACAGCATAATCGCAATAGTTAAGAAAATTATTTGGATTTTCCAATAATATTCACGGAAAATTAAAAAAAAAAATTACTATTAATATTTGAGATAACTTTAAATAACACCTTAATTATAATTTTATATGTTTTTTTCTGTCGATTATCATTGTTATTTGTTAGTTAGTTGAGCTTGTGTTGTGTTTGTGAAAAAATTTCATTTCTGACATAATTGAATAAGAAACAATAAAATATCTTGTAACGGTAAAAAACACTGATGCTTGATATCTAAACACTATAAAAATAATATTAACCTGATTTACCTTATGCAACTCATATGTTAATACTATAAAATATTCATCATTATAGTAGTGATATTTAAAAAAATATATACTTTTGAAATCCTCTCATAAACAACAGGCTTTATATTTTTACTTATATAAATTTTAATATAGTAAATTCATATAAATATTATGCTCTAGTCTCTGTAGAGAAGAAGTAAATCTAACACGTTCTCATGTAACAAATCGATTTAGTTGCAATATTGATTTTATATTAGTTTGTTATTTTCTAAATTTAGCGTTTCTAGCGGGGAATATGATTTGCTGTATTATAAATTAAAAATAATTTGCTAATTCTATAAATAGTTGAGTTGAGATTGGTTGTTTATCACGATATCAATCGATCAGGAAGGTCTGTATGAAATATGACAATTAATAATTAATTAATATATACATTTTTTTCATATATCGTCTGTGAATAGCAGAAATTTAGAAGATACCATTACTAGGGACTTTTAGAAATGAACACAACCCAAAACAATTGTTTTTAGAATGTTTAATTGTTTGTCAACAAATTAAAAAGTGTTATCAATTTAATGAAATATGCCGTACTACTTCTGTCTGTACTTGTCCGATAAAAATATTATTATGAAATAGTTTTGTAGAATTCCCTAAAATTTTAAAATTTCTGTAGCCTGACGAATAAACAATTTTTTGCGAAAAGAGTCGTAGGCACAGCAAGTAGACAATAAAATCAAGAAAAATACAATATGATATAAATAAAACAATAGTAGGTTAGGTGAAGGCTAAACATTGCCTGATTTCAAATGATAGTGCGACATGCTATGTTCCTAACAATACGTTGCAAGATGAAATCGTATTGAATAAATACTAAAGAATTATAAATTACACGAAATGCTTCCAACACTTATTCCCAAGACGAATTGACGTAAGACCGATGGCCGAACTCAATACAAATTGATTATTTATTTTTCAAACAATAGTGTCATAAATTTTATCAAAAGCAAACGCAAGCCTTCGCAAGCAATTTCACACGGTATCATAGGTTTAACAAATCATAAATAATTTATTTTGTTTTTCATCCTCCAAATATATTAAATGTGATTGCATAATTATCATATCTCTTATATATAAACATATATGTATAAATAATTGTTATATATACAATAGTAAATCGAGAATTACACGACTTTTTGAAACCTTTGAAACGCCAAACGACCACCATATTAATTTTTAAACGATTTTCCTTTTAATTTTTAATATCAACTTTGAGAAGATTAGTTTTTACTATAAAATGTATTGTTTGTTACCTTATGTGCTTGTTTCGTTTCGTCGATATAATGCGTGGTGATGATGACTGTGGTCCCCGCTCTCGCAAGCTCAGCGAGAAACTCCCAGATGCTGTGGAGGACAAATAAATACTTTTCAATATTCAAGCAGAAAAAAAAAATTGAATGTTTTATTGGAGAAAATTTATCGCTCGATCTCAACGAATCGCTGATTTAGAAAAAAAAATCCAGGCTAAATAAAATACTACATAGAGCAGTGAACAGTTTTAGAAGTAATATATGCCTGTAAATAATGTGTGATAAAATAACAATGGTAGTGATAACGTACGTTTTACTTTTACTTTTTACGTTTTCTTAAAAAATATCTGCCAATGGTCAGAGTTTTAATAAATATTACTTGTGAGGGTAGTTGAAAATATAACGGAAATTGCTAAGATACACATAAGCAAAATTTAAACCATACAACAAATTACGGCTCATGTATATATGATGTCAATGTATAAATAAAATAATTAATAAAAAATTGGTTCACAAGTATTCGATTTTTTCTACCAATTTAAGTGCTGTTATGCTACAAATAAATGCTGGAAATCGTAATTAATATTGTTATTTTGGTTTTTATTTATATCTACACCTTTGTTAAATATTTTTTGTGGTTTGTGAAGAATTATCTTGATCTGAATATCAAAATTATAATCAAATTTTATGGTATTACAGAAAATTTTATTATAATTTTGCTGTATCCACAGATTGTGTTATTGAAATGTTATTTTATGTTTAATTGTATATCAACTCCAATTTTTGTGTATTATAATTATTTATATATTTATACTTCATTTAAAGACTCCACAGACATCTTATTAACTGTTTTGTTATAAGACTGTTAAAGACATATTATAAAATAGTAAAAAAATTGTACTTGTAAAAGATTGTAAATCGCACTTCGCAGTTGATGGGATAATTGCCTGCTGTTTTATTAACTTATTGAAAAATGTAGTTTAAGTCACTTAATATGTATGTTAAGGCTAATACGTAGTTATAATATATAACTATTTAATAAAGTAAACTTGTTTTATTATTAGTTTTTCATTGAAATTCTTGTTTTACCTTACTTAGTACATATTGTTGGTCTTATAGATGATTAATAGTCGCATTTAATTAGGTATCACCTGTTCAGTAGAAACTATGACTAAAGTTCTCTGAAACATACTATACATTAAAGGAATACTCCTGGAAGAGTATTGAATCGCATATAATATAATTTTAATTAAAACGATTATAGTTATATCTTCATTTCTAAGTTGTTTTTTATTATATATTCTATATTTTATTCCTCATTTTATTATAAAGTTTTTGTTTATATAGAATTTGATTATTATATTTCTATCAAACCCTAATTATTTTTAATTTGTAAACTATTTAAAATATGCTGCTATCTATCTTTATTCATAGACTACTTAATTATATCCACAGTAAAGATATTGTTATTATTTCACAGTACCCGTATAGTTAGTTATCTATGTATATAAAATCATGTAACAGATTATCTTGAAAAAATATTACATGTTTTTAAGTTATCTCAACACATGAGATATGGACTACTTATTGAAATTTTGAATAGGGAAAGAATAAAAGAAACAATTTTAAGAAAACGCATTTTTTTGTTTATATAGGACGGTAAAAAGAAATTTTGCCAATATGAGTAACAACCTATTAATCTTTGCTAAGTATAAGACATAATTAACTAGAAATATAATATATTTTTTCACATTTATATATATAGTACATATATTTCATTAAAATTGTCCCATTTTATATAATGAACCCGATCATAAATCATTAAAATTTTAACTAATAGTAGTTTAAAAATGTTTGAAATAAAATTATTAAGGATTACAGTGAGCACTCATAACACGTATTTAATATTGAAAAAAGTTATGAAAAAAAGTATAGTAAGTAGAGTGGACGTATCTTCTGGCGACGAAATTTAAATTCCTTTCAGCTCGTTTTTAATTTTAGGTAACTAGCAGAATTTGTATTGTATCAAAAAGGCCTCGGATTAGCATGTTCATGTGCTTAGTGCTCGCAGAAGCAAAAAGTTCCGGTAAGTATTTGGTATTCTATGTACTCTGGACTGATGCTACTTTGGTGGCTTAATAGAATTGATGCCTCATTAAGGAGAAAAAGATGATAGTTTTCTCAGGAGTCTTCGATATTTTCATTTTCAATAGTCGTTGGTTATTAGATTTTTTAGTTCCTTTCCTAAGTTATATTCTAAGTTTAAGAATAAATCCAAGATCGTCACCTATATTGATATTGTAAACGTGGCGGGAAGAACCTCCTTCGAATTTATAAATCATCATCAAGACACCATCCCATATACGTTCCTGCTTTCAAGCATGGGTGGAGTTACAGGGTACCCAATGAGCAACAATCCTCTTTAAGCGAAACTTAACAGTTCCATTCTAATGCTCGTATTGTACTGAATCTTTTCGTGCGTGATTCGACGGTTGGATGAATAAAATTTTATTAACACAGTTTTCTTCCGTAACAGCTATTAAAAAAAGATCAGTTCTTTCTTGACCCTTAAAATTTAAGCAAAAGAACGTAAACTCATTATACTAGGAGTACATAACTAATTGAAACTATGAGTAAAAATCATGAACGCATAAAATTTTCCCGATACAGATTTATTAATTGTGACACACGATAATATCGTTACGCTGGTGAATAAATATATATATTGAATAAATATATTCTTACCTTTAAATAATATTATTTAAAAAATAA
The DNA here is from genome assembly GCA_918358695.1 of Melinaea menophilus ssp. n. AW-2005. NCBI lineage: Eukaryota > Metazoa > Arthropoda > Insecta > Lepidoptera > Nymphalidae > Melinaea > Melinaea menophilus. Next base: position 9,247,826 of record OU911053.1, read on the forward strand.
ATCATAGCTCACCAGCGTTGTATGCTTTTTATACATAAAAACTTCTGAAAGGCAATGAGTATTTTATAAGGAGTATGAATGTAAATTTCTTCAGCAATAAATAAGTTTGGGCATTTTATTTATAAACAAGGTTTATCTATAACATTTACATAATATTCGTAATTAGTACCTTGACATATGGGTTAAATTGTCAAGGTGAAAACAATATCTTTTTAACGACTACCAAGTTGTCACTGGCACGTGTTTGTTTTAATTTTTTTATCCATTTATTTAAAATACTAATATATAAAATTTTTCTACAATAATATTAATACCAATACAATTGTTAGGTTGTGTGTTTATGATTATTTCAGTTCAACACTATTGAAGGTATTTCTATATAACCACACTCTAATATCGGATATCAGAATAATAAATGGGATGTAATTTAGAAATATATTGTGAAATGGGCTAAAATTAAACGAACAAATCGAAAAAAAATAAGTGATTCCATATATAAGCTATCTCAGTTTGCGTTGTCTAAACTCTAAGGGTTAAAGAGAGCGTATGGTAGAAATAATTGTCAGATTTTTAAGGGTGGTAAGCCTTAAAGGGGTAAAATGTTAATAAAATCATCTTTGTAGAATGTTTTTTTTACTTTTGGAAATATGAAAATTCATATGTATGTTTTTTTTAATATTCAGATTTTTAATTTTTCAATTACGTGTGTTTTATGAATACCATATTAATAAAAATACACATATTTTAACGGGATTTTTAATTGAAATATTCTATAAAAATTTAAAATTCTAAGTCAATTTAGGTTTAATCATAAAATCAATAATAACAACAATAAGTTTTCGTGTTTTAAATGTGTCTTCAAGTTTTGTGAAGCAGAACTTAAAGAAGTTCTGCTTCACAAAACTAAGACAATTATTTACATACAAGAAATTCGTAGAAACAAGTTACTATCCAATTTTCTACTTTTCCCAGAATTCGCTTAGAGTTACAGTTTTAGGTCAAGTAAAATAAAAATAATAGTATTTTTTGCTCACAGTCTCGTGTTGGAAACTCTAATAAACCTAAGCAACGAGAATTACATTTTAAATACCTAATTATATTCGATTTTTTTCACATCACACTACTCTCTACTCTACTAATTATATATTATTTTTTATCTAAATGACTATAATTTTATTCAAATATGTATGTAGAAATTATTATATTATTTTTATGATTCATTTTTCATTTTTATGAGACTTCATAGTCTAATTTAAAATATAGTCGTTTTTAACTGATTTAACATTATTATGCATAAATAGGATTTTGTATTAATCTATGACTTAATACTGATATTTTAAATAAATTCATAATAAAAATGAATTTCTTTTCTATGGATATCCATTGGAATTCTTATTAAGCGTGCTAACATTGACTGAGAATTTGTTAAGAAGCTTTTACGTTACACCAAGACATTATGGGGTCAGAGAGAGATTTATGGATATTTTGGTTCACCAGTAGCCCTATTATGTAGAATATAACATAATAGAAAACATCTGATACAAACTACAAAATAAAATAACGATTTAATATGAAAAAAAAATTAATTGTATTTTGAATTTTTCATATACGTTTACAATACATGGCTATAGCTGGCAATGGTAGATTTTTATTATTTACAATTACGATTAACTTAGTTAGACATTAGATGGACTTAGCAAGAAAATTATACAAATAAGTTTAATAATCTATTATTATATAACTGATGTATTGAAAAAAAAATGTTTGTTGAATCCTGTACCATATTATAAAAATAAATGTCTTTCCGACTTATTGTCTTTTATAGTATATATATGAAAACGGCGTTAAATAACGAACTATCTTCTGATACTTCGAACTAATTTACTTTAAATTTTGAAATTTTCTTGAGTTTATGAAGTCAACTTTTTAAATTTTTCGAATTAAACAACTTACCGTTCTCTTAAAACTGGATCTAATCCGACGGTCGGTTCATCCAAAATAAGCAGCTCAGGCTCATGAACAAGAGCAGCAGCTAGTGAGACTCTTCTCTGCTGTCCTCCAGAAAGAGATTTGATAAACTGACCACCCTTTGGGAGCTCTAAAAGTCTAGTCAAAAATTCGAACTGTTCTTTGAGCTTTTGGGATTTCATTCCATATATTCTGCCAAAGTAGTAGACTGCATCACGAACGGTGAATTCTGCTACTAGTGCGATATCCTAAAGGAAAAGATAGCGACTAAAATTAGAATATCTTTTTTAAATTTTAGGAATGTTATCGATAACCCTTAATATTTTTTATATGTTCCTACGTATTGTGTTTATTGTAACTTTTAGTTATTGTATGTTACATTACTTATTTAAGTTGAAGATGTATATTCTTTTATATTTTCACATTTACATGTTAAACAAATAATGATGAAGACGTTATGTTTTAGTACATATGTCGCTATATTTTTGGACAAATATTTGCCATTCTGGTTTAGCTTCGAATGACATAATAGATCTACCTATTCATAGGTTTATAAATAGGATATTTTATAGATATATAGAATGATAAATTTAATAGTATAATTGATATTTTTAAAAACGTAATTAAGAAAGATGTAGGTAAGTTGAGTTAATAACGAAGTCAAAATGCTTAATTGTTATTCCTGGTGGTTTTTTCTTTGGATAAATGAAAAAAATGCTATTATATTAATGTGGCGTTACAAACAGCTTAGATTAATTTTAATTGCAAAAGGCAGCATTTTTGCTAAAGTGTTTTAAAAATAGTTGAATGTAATAAAATACAAGTATATTTTTTTTTTAGGATTAAGGATTATTTTAGAATAGAATATTCAGATGAAAAGTAAATATTTTTGTTGTCGGGGTAATAAGGAAGACTAGAGTAGGAACACCTTAGAAAAAAAATCTGTGATAGGTTAATTAAGAAAGATAATCATAATACATAATATACCTGAGGCATATATCCCACTCGAGGTCCGGGAACACCACTGCCCTTTTCTCCAGGTCTCCCACCAAGCACCCAAACTTCACCACTGTCGAGTTTTCGTCTACCAACTATGCATGAGAGTAGTGTTGTTTTTCCACATCCTGATGGTCCAAGAAGGCCGTATCTAGAAAACATATAAAGTTGAGGCATGAAACAATGATAATTTTTTCTTTCAACTACAATGCAAATTCTATTTAGTCTGTTTAGAGCTACTATGTATAGCTAAATACAACGACTTGAAAGACTTAGTTATATTTCTCCACATTTAGTCTGTTTTATGTGAACGATATTTTTGTAACTGGTTTTACTAGTTTTGTTTTCGTATTAAAACTTTGTCAGTTAAATTATTATAGTGTCCTTAACGGATATGGTATTTTGTTGTTTGTTTGTTGTTGGAAGAGTTATTTAAATACTTATAACTATAACTTTAGTTTTAAATATTTTTTAAATGCATTTTATAATAAACCTTTTATTTTTAAAAAGTATATCTAGTTACATCAGTCCAAAGTGCTGAATCGACCGACACAGCAGTAAATACCGCTGAGTCGGCGTCTCGCAATGTTAGCACGCTCATATTCGAATGATGGGAACAATACCCTAGTCGGTGGCCGACTCACTATTATTTAAGACATTGACTTAATATTAAGTTAGTCTTTTTAAGATAGTATAAGCGATTGCTTGTTAATTAAAATCAATTATATCTTTTTTTAAAAAGTAAATAAAATCTTTTTTTAAATAGTCATTAGCCGTGCGTAAAACTTGACTATCTTCAAAGTAAATTGGTATATTTATTTTAGTTTGCTGATTTTTATTTAGTTTATTTTATATTTCCTACAAAATATTTTTAAGATCCTGATACCGATCACAAAAGAATATAACATAGATAAAAACAATATTGTGAGCGGTTCTTGTCACGTTTTGTTTTTATAAGACTGTACAAACAATACAAAATTGTCGAATCAATGTCAAAGGAAGAATTAATCAAGTCATTGTTTAAGCATCATTTAAATTTAAGCTTAAAATTATTTCATGTACCTAACATCCTAATGTCACATCATTATTGATGGTATTAGAATATGGTAATTTTATATATTTGTCATTCTTTTAACGTCTTATCTTCGAGTAAAGATATTAAAAATATTAAGACAGCATTAAAATTTGCAACTGATATCCAATTGGGTATAACATTTAAATAATCAGCTTGTTACTTGTGACTGTCTGTTGATGACGATCCTGTCCACGTAGTTTACTTGAGTGATAGAAAGAAGAATTATTAGTTTGTATATAATTGATAAAGGTGTTATTTATTCAACAGTTATTGGTCTAAGCTTAGACAGTCGCAATCCGTGTAAAGAACAGTATACAGAACACAAGTTGTACACATTTTTTGAATATATATTTTGTTACATATTCAGAAGACATTTTGCAGTACTAGTTATAAGGTCTCGGTATGACATTATATACTTTATAACTAATATTTAAAAGTGTAACTCTTCACATCTAAACTAATTTATCAGACCAATATTTAAAATAAACTCTTCTTGTTCATCCATTAATATTGATTATAATAAATTTCAAATATAAGTGCAAAAGTGTACATTTTGCAATTGATTTGGTGCAAATTATTTCTAAACTTTATTTCAATATTACTTCGGTCAATAAACTTCAGATAATTGGTAAAATTGTATGCCAAACGTTTGGTAAATAATAATAATTTATAAAAAGGATCATAAAATACGGGTAACGAACGAAACGTTCTACCTGTCCTAAGATTATTCGTTTATTTCATATAAATAAATTAAAATCTTATGATGAGGACCTAAACCGGCGACTTTAAACTCTTTTTTTTGGAAACTGTTTATTCCAATCCAAAATAAACGACTACACATCGACACAATAGTCAAAAAGACAAAAAAAGACATCTGGATTCGACAAATTTAAACGTTTTCTTCAAACTCACTAAAGGCGCACTGCACATGTTGCTAGTGGCGTTAGCAATTGAACCTCTTTACAAACAGGGTCCAGGAACAGGAGGATTGTCGAATTCTTTAAACATTTACTCGAAGGAGCTCGAGGTGACATATTTCGTATCACAGAATTAATTCATAAATAATTAATTCCACGACCGTTAAAGTTTCATTAGTTATTGCGTAAATCTATAATAAACACTCGTACATGATGATTTTTACAAAGGGAGCACGTTTATTTTAAATTGCGTTGCATTTATTAATTAATTTAAAATAATATTTTATTTTTATTTCAAAATTCGATTATCGTTTAAGAGCTATCTTAACACCTGGACGATAAAATAAATTTAAAAAAACTTTATTATTAACATGCCCTTGTCTGACCGAAGCATATAAATAATATAAACATTTGAAAAACTTATTTAAAAGTTAATTAAATAACAACTATTAAAAGGCAATAATTTTATTTCGTTGTCAGACTTAATTTTCGGTATTAGAGTATTATTTTTGACGCTTTTGGAATATTAATATAACTTACAATATCTCAAAAATTTATCACAAAAATTTGTTCTTAACAATCATAGAATTTAGCCTGATGAAGGAAAGTCAAAGCCTTGTACACAACTTTAGTTATTATATTATGAGTTGTAATCCTGTTAATATCATTTCTTTCAAGCGATGTGCCTATTAATTTTGTCGAATCGATCTTATGTTTATACATGAACCTGTGTTTACTAAATAAGTTAAGGCTAGGTTTACACTAAGTGACGTCAGACACTTACATAATGCCCTTCTCCACGGTCATGTCCAAGTATTGCAAGACTGGCTTGTAGCTGGGCTTGTCTTCTTTACCATAGTACTTGTACGCCTGCTTTACTACTACCGCTGGACCGTCCATTTTGTTTGTTTATTACTCACTGGGACATCATTGTTAATCTGTGAACAATTATCATTTATTTAATAATAGAATAAGGGAAATGTAAACATGTATCAATCTAATCTCCTGCAAAGAGGTCTTACTTTACTCCATTACTCAAACAGTTAATAATAAAATAAAAAATAGGACAAAAATTTTCAAATATGACGAAATATATGTAACTTTGTATAGCTTATTCCACAATATTATTATTTTTGCATAATAAAATGAATCTTCATAATAATATTTATTTAAAAAAAATCAGAATTATAATCTAACTCTAATAAACTTTTTATATTATAGTAATGGTGGTTTGCGTTATTTCATTGTAATTTATAATTATAATTTACTAGGCATTAAAATAATATTATATACTAAGGAAGTGGGTAAAACAAATTACTTTAATAAGACTTTAATTAATCAAAGACGTATTAATATATAATAGTGATAGATGTGTGTTGTCCACTTGACTTCGGTCGTAGGTAGTATTCATAATTATAAAATTTTAAATACTTTGTATTGACTATTACAATTAAAATTAACTTAAAATCCTTAACGTTTCAAATTGTATATAAAAAACATTAGTGATGTTATGTTTAATGCAATTTGGAATATTGGACAATAAAAACATCGTTATTACGAGCAGGACCCAAACTTGTGACCTCTGGGTGACCCAAAGCTAAAGAAGCTATATATAATTATATATGTATTAAAATATATTTTAGCCGTATTCTGAAATAAACAGTCAGACTAGTATTTAAGTATGAATATAACACACACAAACACACATATAAAGCTACAATAATAAATCATGTCCTTCAAAGTAATTATTGATTTAATGTCAAGTAACAAGTTATTATAGCAACCAAATGTATTTATTTACTGATTCATGCTTGCACGTATGCATGTTTGTTTTGTTTTATAAAATATCAAAGAATATTTTATTTAATAATTAATACAATTATTACATAGTTATAAAGTAATTATAATGAAATTGTAAAGTAAGTGCCACGATTAACTCATTTAAAATTTTCCACTCATTCAAACTGTGATATTTATAGTCAACATATCGAAATGCAATTTTAAGTCGTTTAGTCAATCACTTCATGCGATATATTTTGGTTCATATTATTAACTATACAAATATTATAAAGGGGGGAGACCTCAATAACGACTTAACCGATTGTAATAAAACTATTCACCTGTCAAAAACTACATCATCAGCGTGTAATATATATATTACACGATTAAAATAGCCTACATATATATATATATATATATATATATATATATATATATATATATATATATATATATATATATATGTATATATGTAGGCTATTTTAATCCCGATATTCTTATATTATTTATTATAAATTTAAATAATTCTACGAACATACGGTTTAATTTAATCTTAGGAAAGATTACTTGAAGCACGAGGACGAAGTCCGTCATCATATATAAAACCCGTTAAAAGCTTAAAATATCAAATACGAACAAGGATCTTTTAGTTAGTTTCGTTAATTATTTTCTATGCTTAACTATCCATTGTCTCCCCAATATTTATTAGTGTAAATGTAATTTTTAAATTGTATAGGATCCGCGGATACCCCTGGTAGTAGAACACCACAGCCATCTTTATTTCCACTTGCAGTATATTCTTACCGTACCAATCTAAATCTGCAATCTATGAATAAATAAATTACTGTAATTTATATTTTATATCAATAATATTTGTATAATAGTACTTGGGATTCAATTCCAAACAAATCATCAGTAGCTATACAGTTCCTAAAAGGTATTCGGCTAACTCTGGGCTCTATTTTTACCCGTATTATTATATCTATGCAGATACAGTGCTACTTAAAATTGTTGTTATGAAGTTCATCTGAATAATCTTTCTTTTGTATCTATAGCTATTATTTATTGAAAATGTCGTCGAAAACACCACGACACATTTTTTTTTTCAGATAATAATTACGCCTACAATAAAACTGCTTTTGATTAATATTATTGAATAAATAATTGAGATCAAAGCCTTTTTTAGTTTTTATCTAGTTAGAAATTATTATAATTTTATCGTGACAACATATTATATATAGACTTTAAATACATTTGTCCTTAATAAATCTATGCAACGGGGTCAATATGAAACTTGTTTGATCTATTCGGTCAACTCTTTTTACACACACACACACACACACACAATTTTTTATCTTTATGTCAGATTACGCGATTTTCCATCGGATAGACAAATTATGTATTTTTAAGATTTGTAATATTATATAATTTTATCTCTGACTAAATATGTTACTAATATATTAATATAAAAAAATAACATACAATTTATGTATGTAATATCATAAGAAGAAAAAGTTGTTTATGACAGCTAATCAAAACGGATTTGTTTCAAAAATATGAACTAGTTCTTATATGTATTTAAATAAAAAAAAACTAAAACATGTATCATATAAAATGTAGACATGTAAAGCTTTGAAACCATTGGAAAAGCACATCTTGACGCAACAGTTACGTGCTATCGGATGACCGGAACAGTGTGCCAACCTCACTTACATCATGGCCTCGTATCAGCGAAATTGTGTATACGACCTTCTTTGACGACCTCAAGATAGGAATTTAGATTTTTCTATGCGACATTGGCACAGAGTCTTATATATCTTGATTTAATTAATTAGCCACTGTTTTATATATGCCTCCACAATATACTTTACCTTGTGTCAATCTAAAAGATATCTATAAAAAATGTAAAATAGCTTTAAAAACCGATTAAAGGATATATAAGGCGAATATGAACAAAAACATTAACGTTTTATATCTCCAAAATATTGTTTCTTTGTTTTAATACATAGGGTTTTTTTGGAGTGACGATAGTTCTACTGATCATTGTACATATTACATACACTAAAGATCACCAAATTTCGTTAAATATTTTTTTCGTGATCGAACAAAGTATTTTAATAAACAGTTAAGGCATTATCATTTCGCAACTACATATTTTTTTAATTTATTAGTGTTTTTGACCTTAGTGTGTTATATTATTTATATATACTTAGTGTGTTGGTAGAGCTATTTATCAACTTCGAGAGTTACAAATATTTTATGTAAACCAATAACAAAAGATTTACTTTAACAAGGATAACGAACTCATCCTTGTGCTGAAAAGCTTAATAAAAGATCAAACAATTCAATCGCAGACATTTTTGAACGGTAATTTAAAAAAAAAACAATTCTGTTTACCGTTTTCTTATATTTTGACCCTAATGTTAGCATAACAAAGGATTTTGATAGCAAAAGATTCTATTAACTAAGAGGTTTGCAAACTTAAGTTTATGAAATATTTCATATAAGTATTAGGATAATATTAACATATGTTAATATTAATGTTACACGATCTTATAACTTCGATAATCAACAGAGCTGTAATTTCTTACACAAAAGATTGATTCTTTTGAAAACTTGGTTTAAAAACATCTGATTTCGATATTATCATGTTTTTGAGACTATTTGGAATCGGAAATTCAACCTTTGCTAATAGAAAAGTTATTTTTGGAATTACTTATTTACCAAAAAATATTGTTAATAACTTATAAATTAACATAATTTATATATATACGTTGCATTTACCTAAATAATTATAAACAAACAACATATTTTGAAACCTTTATCAAATGGATACTGTCTAAATTTTAAAAGGTCCTCATAAAATAACCCTGAATCTTACAATAAACTTATATAAAAAAAAGTTGCAAGAAAACAGATATGTATAGCAATATCAATTAAACTATTGAAAAATTAAAAAATAAATGAATGGATATCGACCTTCGACTGATTTAATTACATATTATTAAAAAAATTGTCATACGATTAAAAGTTAGGAAAAATGTAGTTTGTAACTACGTTAGCCTAACTTTGCTTCTCAAACTGTTTAAAGACCTGTTTATTCTCTTTTGTTACTTCTCAAACTGACAGTTTAACATAGTTCTAATTTATTAAAAATTATCATTAAAATAAAGGAAAACCATTAAAAAAATTACAACATAATAAATAAAAAACAATTAATTTAGGTTGTAGAGCATAGCTGTGATCATTTGAATGCAGGTCGTATTATTAGGCTAGCTTGAACGGGGAATGATCCCCCCACCAAACACGAAAGAGATGTCTTCGAAAATATACCCCAGTATCCAGGGCACTCGCTATTGACAAAGCCGGAAAACCCCTCCCCGAGCGAAATTGGGGGAATGTTTCTCGGATTTTGCTCGGGCTGCCCGTCGTATTTAGGACGGGCAGAGTATCGCGTTTTGTATTTACTGAGCGCAAACGTCGAATAAACACATCAACACCCACAGTTCCAAATGTGGACTTTTACGACGTCTGGGAATTGAACTGCAACCTAAACACCGACTCCTATCATCTCGAATCTCGAAGTAACAGCCAGCATTGTTGTTTTTGACGGAGATGCAGATATGTGAACCTAACGATACAGCGTACCTGTCATAGCCCATCAATCATTTTATACCACACGCTGGGGTATCTATGTTCGTAAAGGAGTATATCTGCTACTGTCGCCTTCAGATTTTTTAAGGTAAGGGACCTGTCTGTACTCTGGTTGTGCGTGGACCTGGATGGCCATATCAAAGTCTACGCTTACCTCTACAGTTCCCGCAGTGGTAATGTTGAAACGGATAAATTCTTGACCCATGTCCAGGTGAAGATTTACGATCTGCTTTCACAGACTTCCTACGCCGAAGTGGTAGTCCTAGGAGACTTCAACATGCACGATACTTCCTGGCTAGCGTCAATTGTTACCGACTACGCGAAGAAATCTGTGTTAAACTTTGTTCTTAAAAATAGTCTATGCCAGTTGATCAAGATGCACACTCTGACAACACACAATACAAAAAACTACAGACCCATCGCCATCCCCTCCTTTCTCTTCAAAGTAAAGACTCTCCTTTACTCATCATTACAATATCAGTTCTCAACGTACCTCGAGGATCACCAGTTGATCAATAACCGACCATATGGCTTTGATCATGGTCGATCGGCTGGTGATCTTCTATTGTATATTATGCACCGTTGGGTAGCAGTAATTGAAAGCAAACGAAAGGGTCTGTTATAAAGATTTTAGTCTGGGTATGGCGAAAGCCTTCGATCGTGTGTGGCACAAGGGGCTTCTTTCGAAGCTACCTTCCAATGGGCTTGATCAAAGTAGATCACCGGCTTTCTTGTTGGGCGGAGTGTACAGCTCGTTCTTGACGGCTTTTGCTTGAACCCTAAGCCCGTGAACGCTGGTGTACAACAAGATTACAATACAATTACAATACAATACAAGTTTTATTATACACTTATATTTTATGATTAAAATGTTTTCCGTTTCCTTATTTGTAATTAAAAATAAAAATACACCTGCTCTACTATTAATCAGATATAGTTATTACTAATGAGGTTTAGTGTTTCTTAGTTAAAAAATAATCTATGTATTATATCAACTAATCATTCTAATTAGAGTATTGACAGAAGACAATACAATATAAAAATGTACAAAGTTAATAAAAAAAATTAATCATATATTCTTTCTTAAGACAACCACTCTGGATAGTTAAAATTAAAATTGTCAACCGGGTATGCTCTAAAGTCAAATTGATTCTGCCCTAGTTAATAGTTAAAATATAAATACAGAATAGCATAATTTATTATCAGATTAAAAATTACATCAAATCTAAAATATAACATCATTGCTAAACTTAAAAATACAACCAAAATATATAAACAGAATTACATAATATATTATTACTTGTCCTTCTAGGGATCTGTGATCTATAGTTTTAAATTTATGTCTTTTGAAACTATTAAAGGACATAAATTGTTCTTAGGACATGAACAATTTTAAAGTATTTTATGTTAAAAATATACTATTCCTCCTATTTACTTAATTACTATTACATAATAGTTTGCGATGTATATAAATAAACAATTTATAGATAATAATATGAATGTGGCCGCTCACCAAAATCTAATGTCCTTCTAGAACAGAAGAGACAGATATTTATGAAATGACTTCAAAGTTTATTTGGTCCGAAAATTCAGCTCTGACCTTTTAAAACATGACACTCTCAAAATTAAAATGCTTTTTTTACTAAAGAGAATATTTGAATATTACGGTTATAATACGGGACTGGATTTACGCAAGAGTTTCTACATTTTAAATTGTTGTTTTAATTTTGAAATCGCTATATTAATATTCATAATATATATTTAATATGTCTGACCTCATCTAATAACCTGGCGCTAAACCTAATATTATTAAAATTCGGTGACACGCGTAGAACTATAATAAAACAGCCAAAAGTGATATGGCGAAGAAGCATATTGTCACTGAGATTATGTATGATAGAAGGCCAGGGATGGAAATGACTTATTGCTTCGATTCCAAATAATTATGATAAGGACTAAAATTAACGATCTCATAGTTACAATATTTCAATCGTCTACGTCACTCTGCTAAGTTTAAAGTTTAAAGTTTAAAGTTTAAGTATCTACGCAGCTTAGGTACACCTTACAACTACACATCAGACAGTATTCTGTCGTTACTTTCGTTCATAAATTTTACGTAATATGACGTTTATCCAGAAGACGATTTTTTTTGGTATAAAGGGTTAAATCCTATTAAAACAGCGTAAAAGAAGAAAATTTCAAACACAATGGTAATGAAGGAAGTTATCAAGTTTGGGCTATCAATTTATGAATTAAAGTTCGTTTTATCCTGTAGATGAAGTTTGGGAAAGGTATCTTTCTTTTTTTTCTCTTTCTCTCCTTACATAAGGTCAAAAACTATTAATAAACATTGAGATTAGATTTGTAGAATATTCCAAATAAGAAATGAAGAAATGTACCTGTTACAATGTATTAAGCGTGGAGTGTTTTAAGTATTCTATTGATTGACACTTTTTTATATTTAGCTTGGATTACATAAAAAAATATTTTTGTAGTTTTTTTAATGTATTTTTTCGTTCTATTGCATTTTGCATTTTCGTTGATAAGTGTACAAGGTTTCAAATTTCGAAGGGCGTCAAAATCGTGTTCAAAGTTTCTGTTACATACAAACATATGAACGAAGCTAATAAAAACGTCTTAAAAAAGATTCTTATGTATATACAAATGAAACAATAAACAAACCTTATGTATGAACATTAGTAGCAATGAGATGAGTTCGCAAATAAGTCTGTTAAAAACAAATATTTAACAACATTAACCAAAAATACCAAGTAACATCCTTTGGTTACTTAGTAATAATAATTTTGAAACAATTAATATGTTAAGCATAAAACCTACCGCAAAAGTCATGTGCGGAGTATAAAACAAGCACAGATTTTTCACAAAAAACACTTTGTTTTCCAAAATACAATTTCGAATTGCAGATTTGTTTTTTATGTATTGATATATTTAATATAACATAATTATTCTTTTTATTATTATTATTATATTTATTATTATTATTATTATATTTATTATTATTATTATTATATTTATTATTATTATTATTATATTTATTATTATTATTATTATATTTATTATTATTATTATTATATTTATTATTATTAATTTTTATATTACTTAAGACATTTATTTATTACAGGCTGTCTAATGAAAGTAACTTATTTTTTCTGCATATAATTCTTACTCTTTTTGCCCATAGATACTTCTGCTTCCGATGGATTCTCTCTTTGCCATGAATTATTACATGACCTTAGATCGTTTAATAATAATTTTAACTCCTACCACCTGAATGTGCAAAGCATTCTCCAACACTATTTAGTGTTTTCGATAATTTAACAATGCTTTTTACTCTATTCTCATATCCGAAAATTAGTTAAAACCAAACTTAATTTCTACTTTCTATACTCTCCCGAGATAGGCGGCGGTGTTATTTATCTATACTACACCCCATATAAAATTGTTGCCATTTCCAACTCCGTTTGTTTGATGTCTGCGGAATATATATCTCACGAAATTGATTTAAAATTGTGTTTTTTAAGTGTGGTGTACTATTCTCCCTCCACTGATTATTTTTCTGACTTGGAGTCAATTTTCAAAAGCCTTAATCTAGAGGACGTTCATCATATAGTCATGGGAGACTTCAGTATCAGTAGTTTTGCATTAATATTAATCCCGTGAAATATTAGTCAATAATTATTGGTAGTCAGCTACAACTTCACAAATTGTTGGATTAGAATCTTCCTCCAGTTCAGTTCAATAATATAACTATTCTCTTTTCTCAATCTGTAAAAATGTTGGTCTTTATTTGCATACAACTTTAAATTGGAATACTCATGTTACTAACTCGACTAACGATTCTTATATCGACACAAAAATGTCTTATCCATTCAGACCAAAATTCTGCTTGTGCAGTCAGTAATCCTCCCTCTCATTGACTATGCTGATGTCTGCTGCTCTCATATCTTTGCAAAAAGTCTCAATAAATTCGATCCTCTACTTAACAACTGTATTCAATTTGAAGTTAATCTTCAAAAAATCGTTCATATTTCTTAATACCGTTCGAAATTAAACTGGCTATCTTTCCCGAGCGCAGATCTTCCTTCTTCAGATATTTATGGCGACTGTATTCTACTCTTCACGATCCCCTTTCTCCTCAGTATTTAAAGTATAAATTTTAATTACTGGGAAAGACTTGCATCTTCGCTCCTCTTCTAATCTCAAACTTTTCGTTTCTTCACATCATTCTGGATTTCTCACAACTTCTTTCACAGTTCTTCTTCTTTCACACAACTAAATTTTGGAACGACTTGCTCGAAAACATTTGACGCTGTCCGAATAAAATAGTTTTATAAAAATCGGTCCACGAGCTTCTTATCAAAATCCATATTGCTTAATTTTTTATTTAATATATACATATTTAAGTATGATTAAAATTATTTTATATTAAATAGAAGATATAGTAAGTTTAATAAGTATTGTATGTATACATTTATATTATTTAGTTAACATTATAATCATATTTTATTACTAAATAACGTATACATTCGCATGTTTCTATATGTATATCTATAATATCATTTATATTTTTATATATTTATATGTTTATTTATATATTTATAAATGTGCATATTTATGAATTTATATAATAATAAATCTTTATCTCTATTTATATATTTTATTTTTACATTTTATTTACACCGACTCGTGTACTTCTTTTTTCTTCGTATTGCTTATTTTATGTTTGACTGGTAAAGAATGCTCTGAATTAGGTGCTATTAGTGTTATTAGTGCTCTGTCCTTTTGCTCCATTTTTTTAAGGTCAATAAATTAATAAATAAATAATATTATTTCTCATAATTGGATCTCATCTGTTTCTTAAGAATCATTATTATTAGCTAACATACTGAGTTTAATTTTGACATCAATAGCCAAGCATTGTTCAGAATATAAGCGAAGGTTCACGACAATTAGAGAAGACATAACACTAATGTCGATCATTCCTCAAAACGCACCATTATGTTACCAGCTCCTAATTTAGAAATCAATACACATTACATTCTCTAAACGATTTTAGATATTTGTTTACTAAAGTTTTATAAAATCAAGCGACTTATTAAAAACTTAAGCCTAATGTATATTTTTTTATATAAGCGATGTTGGTCCAAAATTGCACCTAATTCAGTACATTACTACGTCATCATACCATGATTGTATTACGCAGTAGGTATATCGTTTAATAAATGCATCATTGTTTGTATCGTCATTAGAAGTCCCAGCTCGTCTATACCTTGCAAGGTGAAACAAAATAGATCACAAAAGCTAACAAAATTTATGTTTATATTTTAAGGTGTTACTTAAATTTTTACGTCAACAATTGGAAATTAATATGAAATTGCTGTATTTTGAAGAACTGTATCAAGCCTCAAAATTTTTATCAGTAAGGGTGAGCAACGGATCGGTTTCCGAGAGTTTGGAGTTGGAGATTGTATCGATAAAATTTTAATGTAGTTAAAAATGATTAATATAAAAAAAATATTAGAAATACCATATATTGTTTTGTTTTGTTTTCTATAAATCTGTACGGTCTTTTGACCAACATAAAAATGTATCTCTATGTACTTTTATGATTTGATTTGCTTATTAGTAACGTCCAAAGAAATATTGCTTTTATATATTTGAAGAATGTTTTCAACTAATTGCTTGTAATCATATACAAATAGTTTAGGAGATAAACACACTAGAATGGTATTGATTATTCATGGTATAATAGACACGCACCATTGAGCAATGTTAATATACGTTATATAACGGAAATTTTGCTTATAATATTGAGAATTATTTATAACGTTGCAAATTGTGAAGGATACGTAATTAGAAATATTACATATCAATGTTACATATATATATGGATATATACATATATATATATATATATATATATATATATGTTACAGATGTATTTTTTTTTATAAATAACATTGTACATGTATATTTATATAATATTTGCATAGTTCAATAATATATAAAATTTAACATTTACTTTATTCCAATTCTGCAAACAACAATATTATTTATTCTTTGAAATATATCTTAAACAATAAATAATATTTTCTACCGAGTATGGTCAAAATAGACTAAGAAACTAACAAGAAACAACTACTCCTTTCAGATCATAGAAGGTCCTCTTCTTAATAAATAACTTCGACTGTCTCAGTGTTTTATTCTGAGTAACATATAATCAATTCAAACTCTGGATGGGTTCTACCTATTAGTGGTTGATGATCATTCTAACTATTAGTGTAAATATTTCAATATATATTATATATTTCTTGATAATTTTCGACACTGTTTACATACAAGTTTACACATTTATAAAGTTTATCTCTTCCTACGATTAATAAGGAAAGCTCTATACATAACGGCCAACATATATGTCTATTTTAAGATATATCTATAGGAATCTATCTATTTATCTATAACACAATCAACGTTAAATGTGGTGTAAACATATTAACTAAGATTTTTTTGTAAAGCCACACAATTCATTAGTCCATACTAAGTATGAGGCAATTAAAAAGATCATTAAAATGATATATTAGTACTTACGTCCATACATACTTATCCGGTAAATTACTTTGTATTAAAAAAAATAACTACCTAATGTATTAAAAGATAATAATTATTTAAAATATATATAATTTAAATATTAATCCTATGTTAAAGTAAAGTAAATAATAACTTTTATAATATTATTATAGACATCTAACACGGTTATATAAGTTATTCACTTGAACTCTATATTTCTTACAAGTACGAATAATTACTATGAACGCGACCACATCAAAAGTTATGAATTAAGTATTGTGGTTAGTTTTTTTGGTAAACAACTAATTTATTATGAAAATGAGTTATTGTGGTTCCTAAATATTGAATATATTATTAACTTTACTACCTGCTACTAGCAGAAGGCAGTACTGTCTGCAAAACATTGTTGTGAAAAAAGGTATTATCATTAAAATGCCAAGTCATAAATATAAGGATTTAAGAATACAAAAAAGTTTTAACTAAAAATATTCATTAAAATATAAATACTTGTTGTAAAACTTCATTATTTTTTTAATACCGACTTGCAAAAAGAAGATGTTTTGATTTTTTTTATTTTGTATGCACGTTACGCGATATCTCTGTCGTTTATTACCTTTTTTGTTGTATGTTTGGGATAGCTTCAAGGTTCATATGAACGATTGTCATCACTTTCGATTTGAAAGGGCCATCAAGAATGTCGTCATAATTATGACGTCATTTTTGATTTTATTTCTAATATTATTTTAATTTTGAGTGTCATTACAAATTTAGTAGACTATGATATTATAAAATAAATCCCACCGAAAACACAATATGTAAAAAGCACAAGTCTGACCACAAAAAGTTGTGCAATCGAATCCAATCACAACTAAGTCAATTAATTTAGTATACCCATAGCTATCCAACAATTTTGTTATAATTAATACCTTCTTAGTTTATTTACAACATTTTATTCTAACTATATTAATATTCCATTTGTTATATTTTAATGAATAGAATGACTTGGCAATCAATCATACAAGATACAACCAGGTAAAACGAAATTAACTTTATTTAATCGATTATTCAGGTAAAACATTTTTAAAAAACCTCTCTATGCTTATTTGAAATATCCGCATTTAAAATAGGATAAAAGATAAAACAATAAATTTTCAACAAAAATATGAAATCTTTACGTCATCATTGTCAACAACTATCAATTTTTTTCCTTATTGGTATGATTCCAATTTCATCAACAGAGCTTTCCTGTTGCAATCTTGGCTCAATAACGATTTCGGGAAGATCTCAGATTGAAAGGACATCTCCATAAAATCTCTTATTAACATTTGCCTATTTGTAAATTACCAGTAGGTTCTTTGATACATCTTAATATACCTCCGTTTATTGACTTAACTATCTCACTGGAAATGATGAGCTCGTTCAACATTCGTATCACATTATAGAAAATGTTTTCCCAAATTTCCCATACCAACTATTCAAAATTTTAAATTTTATACACCGTGTAAAAAATGCAAAAGAAACTGTCTGTCTGCTATGCCTTCACATCTAAATCATTAACGGGTTTTGATGAAATTTCGTATAGAGATATTTTAATATCCAAAGACAGAGGACAGGATAGAGACAGGACATATGATACTTTTTATCCTGAAATAAAATTATTAGCTTCTTCCCCATATTATTTTTCGTTCACCTTATCATTGTCTTCTTCGGCCTCCTCTTTCTTAAAAATCCGCATTTAATGTTAAGACGCATTTCGTCACATGCGTATCAGCCCAGTATTACTTACTACGACAAAATATATTTTAGACATAAGCTATTAAAATAATACTTACCACCAGGACACTCTAAATACAAAAATATTTTGATTCTAAAACTATGGTAGTTCACGAATTTATTTAACAATTATAATAGATACGCTAAATAACTTCAAAATACCATTTTAAAACTTAAGATTAGTTAAGACAGTATTGTTTGAATATCACCGTTAGTCTAAAATAAGGTCAATGTGCTGTGTACGTACAGAATAGAATACCAAGCATTCATATTTGTACATCGGTGTATGGAGTACTTTTAGTATCTTAATGAAAATTGAAAATATATTAGTTACCATCTGTGACCCGCCAGTTCGTTTGTCGTAGGTACTCTAATATAAAAAAAGGTAACGATTCAGGTATGGGTGTAAATATTATAATAATATATTTTAATGATAACATCAGCAATTTACAGTCTGTGAGTTCTGGATAACTTCCCCACTGCCGATAAAATGAAGAAAAATTATAATTATATTAAACTTAAACCTCTATAATCTACCTCACATATTTATAGTTAAATAATTGACCATCCCCATTTTCGTGCCGATGTAATTTACAAAACTTATTTTTTTTAACTAATAGGAAAAAAAATCTTAAATATTTGTTCTCTATATTGAAACACCCAAATCTTTTATAAACAAATAATATTGTTACTACAATATATGTCTTATTGAATTAGTAGTCATTATTATAACAACAACCGAATCAAACTCAAGGTACGACCTTAAGTATTGGGTATGTAAAAAATTCAAAAGTCAATGCCTTTCCTGACATACCAGCGGTTAGAATCAGGAAGTGTAAAAAACCTTATTTTAGGTTTAAAGGGCATCATATATATTAACCTTTATAATCACTAAATTTGACATGATAAACGAAAACCTTTATTTTATTTAATTGTTAAACAAAGTTTTATGTAACTAAATAAAAATCAAATATCGCATATATGAATGATAATAACTTCAATCCGGCTCGACTGATATAAAGAATACAATTTTAGGACGGTAGGTGGTATTTTTGTGATAGTTTAAATAAATAAAAGACAGTTTTACAGTTCCTGTGATAACGGATTTCGCTTACATATTTTGATTACAGGATTTATACGCTGCTGAAATATTTGGTGCATTCACCATTTATCAATGTTAAATTTTATTCTATAGTAGTTATCATCGATGCAAAGCCAGAAAGTTTTCGTAAATGATATGATATTCTGAAAATTATTAGTTATGTTCATAGAATTATTAATTTAATTGATTATGTAAATAGTGGTTTAAAAA
This sequence comes from Melinaea menophilus ssp. n. AW-2005, assembly GCA_918358695.1. Lineage (NCBI taxonomy): Eukaryota > Metazoa > Arthropoda > Insecta > Lepidoptera > Nymphalidae > Melinaea > Melinaea menophilus. Next base: position 9,267,888 of record OU911053.1, read on the forward strand.
ACAATGAAGTCGCACATCGCAAAAACTAATTACTACCAGTACAATCAATACAATGGATGGAAAAAGATGGAATTTTTATTTCCATGGTAAAATAACATTTAATGACTTGGTTGGTTATTATAAATGTTTGATTAAGTAAGCGTTATTATCCTTAACACGTTAAGTATTTTAATGATTGCAAAGACAATAGTTATATTGAGCCACTCCTTCTATTGTGATAATATTTCAATATTTTTTCTATAAGATCCTATTATACCTATATATATATCTGTTTACTTTACAATTTTCATTTATTATCTTTTTTCTATATATATTATGTATTTTTGTTACAACTAAATATTAATTATAGCCAATGTAAATCAACCTATAATTATAGGTATAATTATTTTATTTTTTATTATTATAAACTTTTTTACGTAAATACAACATAACCGTGCATAACATAAGCAGGTGCTTGTAGATATTTTTTCAAAAACATTACGATAAATAATAACATGACATAACAATAAAAATTATAAAATTAACAATACGATTTTGAATCGTCATCTATTATAAAGAATTGAATCATCTTATTGTATTTGTCAATGAAAACACCTTCATTGTTATGTATCATTCGTCATTCACTCAACAGTATCAGTCATTGGATACTGATCGAAATTCTAACAGGAACTATACCAACAAAATCTGTAAATTTACATATTAAAGATAAATAACTGTTAATAGACAACTATATAGTAAATTTTTTGTCTTATATAAGTTATATATTTGATTCCATATTCCAATTTATTTCTTTCTTACTCCAGTCAGCAGTCTACACTACACATGTTCACATCAATCTTTAAAATATCAAGTTTCTATTACAGAATTACTGATGAAATTTAAGATGAAGAATTTTCCTCTCAATAATTGTTCTTTTCACAGCTTTCTTTCTCTCATTCATGGGTTTATTGATAAAATCTGTATCATGGCATTAAGTTTTTTACAACGATAGGCTGATATCAGTTTTTAGGATTCAATTTCATATAATATTGAGACAAATAATACTTTCAAAAATTCTTTCCCATTATTATAAAGCCCATATGTATGTCTATTAGGGCAGCGTTTTTTTACAATAAATGAAATAGCTGGAAAACCAATATCTCCTCTTTCAAATCCTACTAGTCTTACTACCTGTTCCAAAAGAGCGGGTATTCATAATCTGATCTGTCCATGGCTAACCATAACCACTTCACATTAGACGGACAGTCTAATCACTGTCCTTGCTTTATATAAAAATTTAATAATCAGTCAAACCATCAATCATTCAATTAATTAATTAGAACCACATAACAAATTGCAGTTTAATAATAATATTAATTAGAAGATCAAAGGTTTACAAAGAAATTATTAAACCTACAACTTTTTACAAAGTAGTATTATTACACTGTAATCTGTATTTAATGTAATTAACATTTAAATAAGTATGATTTTATTTCATCTTAATCATTGTTACAAATGCGGAAGGATGTACGAGTATGTGTTAGATAAATCGCGGAAACTGTGAGAGTGGACAAATGACTGGTGAATGTAGTTTCCTCAAGTGTTCAATTATTCATTGACATTAATCATTGAATTGTTTTTTTTTTACAATAAATATATATCTATTTTATACATATATGTTATTCATCTTAATTCATAGCTATACTTGATTTTTATTATATTGGTTTGTTATAAATAATATCGTGACGGTTTAGCGTTAATAAATATAAATAATTTGTTTTAAAATAATTACACGGTTTCTTATTACAAAGACATAAAACACATATCGCTATAACATAAAGTCAATGTTGTTTTTGTTTAAGCCTTTAATCTATTTACATACATGAGAGTAAAAACTTTATTTACGTGATTTAAAAAAGACATATTTATTACCTTAAAACTTTAGTTTTTTTTTTAGATTGTAGAAGTTAGATGTAGACAATTGAGTTACTAACTATTAAGGGACTCTCTATATCAGGTTAGTTACTTAGTGTCAGACTTTAATTGGAAATCTACTAAAAAAGGACCTAGAAATTTTTTAAGTCGTATCTTTTACTAAGGAAGCTGGAAACTACTTCATCTATTCTTTTTTTACTTCCTTCATCCATTCCTTTACTTCATGAATAGCAATTTATATTTATATTGAAAAGGATTTCAATGTAAATGTATGTTTTAGTCATTTTTTATGCCTTATGCCTCCATGTTTTTTATGCGAAATACCACCTTTCTAATTTTCTTTTTTTTCCGTCCAAACGATGTTAAGCCCGAATCAACATGCCGGTAGTGTAGTTTACAATTCAATTGGCAACTCCTTCTTTATTCTTTTTTTTTAAATATTCCACTGAGTTTGTTGTTTGTTTGAGTTTGTTCTTCGTTTGGAACCTTCGTAGTGTTAATTTTAAGTTGGAGAGTGCCTCACAGAAGGGCTAGTTTCTATTAGTATGGTATCAAAATGGACCCTCCTGTCACTTCTATTTGATGTACATAAGTGATCACAGGTATGGATTCTAAGTAACCAAAGATATAAATTTATAAAAATGAATACAACGAAAATAATAAAGTAAGTAACTTTCTTATGGAGAATCCATAAATGCACCCGGGACAATTCAACGAAAGTTATAGGGATCTAACTGACATAGAGATATCAACAAAACTTCACCGTCTTAGGTACATCTCGAAGGTTAATGAACTATTCAGATTGCAATTCTATTATAAAGTGAAATTAACCTTGCATGTTATAAAATCGAGTCACGTGGGAGTTCGTAACTGTTGTCCTTGGATGACATTAGTACGGATATATATTCGTATAACGTTTCTATATATAATAAAATTAATTGTAATTCTATCTCGCAATGATTTCCATACGAGTGTGCTGAAGTATTTTGATTTGACCTTGGACTACGATAGGCGTAATAGTTTAAAAAAAATATTATATGCATGTTTATTTATTCTAAACATTTATGACCTTCTCGACATTATGTAAATGTATTTTTTTAATATTAACTTCTTAAACGTCTACTTTTATTACAACAATACTGTATACGATAATTATCAGTTTATATAAAATATACATAGTTTTGGAGATATCTGAATACATTAAAAATTATTGCTATTTTTCTACAATTAAGTATATAGTTTAGTAAGTAATAGAAGGAAGTTCGTCTTACATCTATAAAAAAATAAAGCAGACAAGTGCTAGTCGGAATCGCCTATCGAAAGTTTCGTGCAAAATGGTACTGTAGAAATATTTCTTGAAATAAGTCTCAAGTTATCCCTGAAATTGACCTACCGAATAATATTAGTATATTTGTGAAAATTTACTTTAATTAAAAAATGTTCTGAAATATCGCATCAGGCCCTTACATGTGATACCTTACTTGAACTGGTATTATTTAGTATTTATTAGTTAATTTAGAATTTTAATTATTTTCACAGCTTAAAATGACTTAGCAGCTTAACATATGGTGTTCATTTCAACTCGACACTTCAACGCGTTTCCGAAATTAAAGGTATTGGCTGACAGACAGACAGAAAACAATGTGATCCTACGAGTATAAGGGTTCCTTTTCTTTAGAATCAGAATCCTTAAAAGACCTAATTCATTCAATGCGCTTGCAGTTCCTGGCAAGGACTATAAATAACATTTAAATCGACACTCTCAACACGTATTTAAACGATTTTTATCTCCTTTCCACGTATAAAATAAAAAAAAGAAAGGTGATATTCGCTGGATAGTAGGGAGTAGGATATTCCTTATTTCTTTAACGTAAAGTGACTCACCGGTTTACAATTTTCCTTGTTAACAAATAAGCTTGTTATATACCAAAATGAACGTTGCAGCAATTTTTGGCATGTATATATTTGGATTCATTTTTCGATTCTTGCATTGGTTATTTTATTAAAGATATTTAATAAAAAAAAATCTGTCCATGTCTGACAGAGGTGCTCTGTATTGCTTTCGGCTTGTTCTAACGGGAATACCATATTGTCAAAATTCATCACTTACGTTCTTATAACTATAAAATCCATAAATAACAAAGACTACTTTGATCTTTTGTTGCTTCTTATTTCTTATAAAAACTATTAATTTAACTGCTAATAATTATCTCGTAAGTACTTTGTACTTAACTAAACACGCCATCTTGTGAAATCTGTTATTTGCTCATTACGCATATACTTGACTATGTGGAAAATTATCCTTTTTATTTTATGAATGTTTTAAAATAAAAGATTATAAAATTCTAATACTAAAGATAAATGTATAATTTAAACTCATCAATGTATCTTATCAGGTAAAATTATACCGAAGAAGATAATTTAAAAAATATATTTTTTATTTATTTTTGCATTAAAGTATACCTTAAAAAAATGTTTATTAAGTTTCGATGATAATCATATTTCTTAATAAATTTATAATGAACCTTGACGGAGGATAATTTTATACGTATAGTTAATAGCTTATAAAATGTATAAAAAATAATATTATTTTATGTCTTTTTATAAACAATATATTTATAATGAAAAATCATGATATTTTTGTTATTAAGATTATTGCTATATTTGAATACAAGTATATTATACTTAATATATTTGTTGGAATAATATATTTTTTACGTTTTATGTTAATAGTAGCCACTTTGATGTTTTTTAACTTTTAAAATTTATTTACTAGGCATTATAAAATTTAAAATATATTAACATTTTATTTATATATAATAGATGTTTGTAGGACACGGTAACCATGGTAACCAATGAAATTACTGGCACGTGAGATTAAATAACTATTGTCTTTTAAACACAGCCATTCAGAGGTTGTAATTTTGCAATTGCTCTTTCGCGTGTACTAATATTTGACAACAAACAGATCGACTGACGATAATACATTATTATGATAATATAAATAAAATATTTAAGAGTTTGACTGGAATTTATAAAAATAAAACAATATATAATTAAATACCTGAGAATAAATTAATTATTATGTTATTTAACATTTGGATGTAATTACAAATGATTTTAAAGTAGCGACTGTGAAAAATTTGGAACGATTTATTAAAAGGATTGAAGGTCAACGTGAAACATGACATTTATATGCGGTCCCTTTATTTCTTTTGGGTCAAGTTTTAAGCATATTATGATGTTAAATTACTGAATATCATTGTAATAATTAAGGATACATTTGAAGTTATTATATACGAAAAAAAATCTGTAACAATATAATTCATATACTATATAATTTCTGTAATGCGTTTGGGATTGTCTTAAGTAATTAGATGATACACTAACATCTCTACTAATTCTACCGACTCTATACACTCTACCGTCTCTACTAACTCTACCCAATGATTTATACGTGAATTTATCTAAGGCATAACTATGAGAACAAATAACCAGAGTGAACGATAATTCCCCAATAATGTCTCAATGGTCGATAATAATTATTTTCTTATGAAATTTTACACAGTTTATTGAGTAAATTTTATATCTTGCTGCAAGCGATCTAATTCGCTTCACTTGTAGTTTACTTTGTAATGACTAAAATACATTTATTAAAAAAAATGTTTTTCGTTAGATTCTTGTGATTATATATGTTTTTAATTATTTTTATTATTAGTAGGTCTAGTTTGGTGTGTCTTTTAAGTTGTAATGAAATTAAAATAATTCCTGAATTAAATATTGAATTTGTTAATAACGACAGATATGTTTACGTTTGAAAATTGGTATGGAAAATTAAGAAAATATGTTTTAGTCAACCATATATCGTATCATAAGATGGCTAACAGAATCATATGTGTTCTCTTTATTATTATACGAACAATCTTATGCGAATAAAGTGCTTATACCTGCTTGTTAAAAATGTTACATAACAAATTATTGTGTCATAGTTGTATATTTCGAATCTCTTTTGCGGACATAATCAAAAACCGTCCTATTTTTAATTAAAAATTATAATTAAATATATTAAATATTTATTTTTTAGATTAAAATATTTATTAACAAATAATTTGATTATATAATTATTTATGACCTAAATTCAGTCCTTTTATTTCTTTACAATTAATAATAAATGGAGCGTAAACTAATAAAATTATGTAAAAATTTATAGTTAGTTTATCTGAATCGTTAAATCAATTTTTTATTAATAAATACTCACCAGAATAATAAAAAACTCCTTTTACTATTTAGCCGCACTTACACTTTAAAAAAAAACAATGTCAACAACTTGATAAATAAAAAAGTTCTAAGGAGGTTAAGGTTGGTAAATTGTTACGGAATGAAAGTACTCAACCAACGCGTGACGCGACCGAGTGTTAACTGCCAGATAGCGGTCGAAAGATCGCTCTCTCCAGCGGTGAAGCACTAGAAACCTTGAGAGGCGGCAGACGACTAATTGTATTAAAGGCTCACTCATCTAACATTGACTTCATCTTAAGACAATGTTTATAAGCAATTAAAAGTTGCCCGACCATAGCTGATATAAAAATGCGTTACAAAATTGTTGAGATAATTATAGTTTTTGTTACCAACAATTTTAAAGATTGAGATGTTGTTTTGTTTCTGAGTTTAAAATTGGATTTTTTTTATTGTAATAACATTTTGGACTTTATATTCAACTTGCTGTTATTTTAAAGAAAGTCTTGACATTATAGTCTAATGTCAACTGGAATCGAAATGTCATTGTAAGCATTTAAAAAGAAAATAAGCGTACTTGTATCGTTAAATTGCTTGTATGTGACCTATTGTAAAGTACTTTAATTATTTAAAATGTTAAGGTACCCCCCTTAACCTTTCTAACAATTTGATAAACGGTTTGGGTACAAACCGTATATCCAATTCTGTTCGGTTCAAGTCTGTTCGGTTACAATAAAATAATATACTCATTTATATTATAAAGTTACTCTAATATTTATAAAACTTGCCGCTTCTATGTATTTGTTAGGTGTGTGCGTGACGTCACAACAAATAAACCTTTCTTTTATAAAAAATGTAAATGCAATAATTACATTTAGAAATAGATTAAATTTCAATTATTTTGATTTATGACAGATTTCTTGTTAAAATACGAATTTCATAATATTTATTTTTTGTTCGTCACTAAAGAATGTTTGCATCTGTTTATTTTAACCGACGTAATATTTTTGGATTTGGAATTAAAATTAGGATTTAATTTACTAATTTACACGTAACCATCTTCATTTCTTAAACTTTGTTGGTTTGTCATTGTTGAGATGTCTCGATTATACCAGGAGCAAGTAAATAGGGGTAAAATATTACAAATGGTATTCGTATGTCGCAATATTCATTATTAGAATTTTATTTTTATTTATTATTATCGTACTAAAATTTAAAATTATGAGTCGCATGATCACTGTATATACGTATATCTTACGGATCTCCAAAACAAACAAATGTAGGAGTTTCTCAGACCAGTGTACATTATATAATTATTTTTTCACAACCGATTGAGTTTTGACATTATTAAGTAGGTTCGAATTGCTTCCGCGCTAAATTCCTTAATATTTAACGCAAAATATATGTATATATTTATATTTATAAATATGTTTCTGATGTGGTAATGTTTTAATCTTTTTGTCGTTAAACCTGAATTTTATTGTATTTATGTAATAAAAGAAGCAAAAAATATTTATTTACTCTTATATAAAAGATATTACAATAGGCACACAAGAATATGATTCCCGTGTTTCACTACAAATTGTTTATTTTCAATTATCACAAAGTTATTGAAGTAAATTATTACCATTAGGTAATTATAAATGTTATATGAAATCAAAACAAATTTACATTTACTATGATATAACTTAAATGACCTTTCCGATTGTAATGTATAGAGGGCACTAGCACAGTTTTTCTGATGATGCAAAGATGGCGCTAGTTACGCTTTCCTGCTAACTACATAATTAACAATATTATTAACAGATGGCGTTAGTAATGACATGGAAAGCTTTGACTTGACTTTGCGATTCGTTCAGTTCTCGATAGATGACAGCAGATTTTATAACTATGTACTTTGTATTGAATGGTTAATAAGTATGACAAGAGATGTCACTGTACAAAATAAAGATATTTATATTGTATCAGTACATCTATAGCAGTAATAATAAATTAAAATCAAAGTTTCTTTAATTGCAATAGTCAATCTTATGTGAATATATTTTTTCTGGACTTATATGTCTCTCAGGATTCTTTCGAATTCTTAATTATTGCATCTAACATTAAAAAATAAAATACTATTGTAATGAAACAATACACCGTAATATTTCAAATGATCTATAAATGTTAAATCGATCGAGATAAGCCTCGACACGATAGTTCAGTTAGCATCATGATTACGAGAATTCCCAGAAGTCGCAAGTTCGGATCCTGCTCGTGTAGTAATATAAAGTAAATTCAAAATTAATTTAAATTATGACTTAATGTTCAAAGATATTTTAATATTAAAGAATAATATATACCGCGACTGTAATGCATCGAAATATTATACAGAATGATCCTAAAACATAAGATGTTCCCAAAACTCATTATATCGTCATTATTTTACGTGACTTCTCATTTTGTTTCGTACGTGCCTGTCTGACTGAAGTTTAAAATATCTCTACGTGCTCTTGTTATTATATATTTTAATATTATTTGCCTTATTTGCTGATGTTTATTTTTTTCTGACGCGACTTCTTTAAATATCATTCTGGTTAGAATAATATTAAATAATATAATAGCGAACGTGAGTTTGTTTATATTAATTAAATGTTGCACGCATGTTGACAGATGTATCTTTCGACCCAAAAATATGGAAAGGAAAAAATAATTAATTTTAAGGCGGCCTTGCGAAAACAATAATTTTGTATCGTAAACAAAGCCGGTGGCATAAGATAGACAAAACAAATTAATAATCTTGAGTCAAACCGTCTTTAGAATATTTTATTCGGTTATGGTTATATATTAATAAACTTATGTTACATAACTTATTAGTTTTAATATCATTTTGTGTACGGTAATTTGTATTCATAACGTAGGTAGGGTGAAAAATATTATTTATAATGAATAATAATTGTAATGTTATTTACTTGGGTAAATACCTATTACTATTATGTGTAACTCTAAAGGTCATGCTCCATGTATTCTTTGAAGTAAATAATAACATCCTTTGTATTATACTGGAATTTCCAGATTTATTTCAACCGACTAGGAAATGATGGAACTCAACATTTATAATTAAGACAAGTTCTTCTATTCTATTCAGTTTGTCTTTGCATTTAATTGCATTGACTTTTGAATAAAGTAATCCTTAAGAAAATGATTTTAAAATGAATTTGTAAGTTGACTTAAATTGAAATGTAATTATTAATATTGCAATATAAATATAGCCTCCTAAGGAGAAGCAACAAAACCAAATTTACTTTGTAAATATATATACTTAAACATAACGATTCAATAAGATTTACAGTCAGCTTCTAATCTAAACACGTGTTCAGAATCGTTGATTTAATACACTATTTCAAGGTTTCAAAGTTTTTTAGAACACCATAAAGTAATCTTTAATTTTTTGTGTTTTATTTTAAAACCACAAAAAATTAAAGAGTCACCGGAGCTGATATGACAATGAAAGATAAAGAACAGAAAAGAACATAATTCATACATGAACCTTAGACATAGTATCTAGTGCATGTAGTATTTTAAAATGAATTTATCGAATGAAATGCGTTTTTTTTTATTGTAGAACACTATTTGTCAATATAATTAGTACCTGCTTTTATCCGCAATTCTACTTGGGCGAGAAAAGTAATAAGTTAAGTTCTGACTTAATATTCTTCTGTAGTAATATCTGTAGTGATTAAGATCAAAAACAAACATTTGATATAGACAGCAGCAGACAGCATTCCCTATACTAAGATATATTTTAATTTAAAACATTTAACCCTGTTAAGGTCGTAGTATGCTGTTGTATTGACTTCTTAACCTTAATAAATTAAATACTATATTTCTTTAAGAACATATTCTTTAGTTAATTATTACGACAATTAATAATACACGCATCTGAATGTGTCATTAAAATATAATGATAGTAGAAGTTTTCTTAAGGTTATCCTTTGTTTTCCGTCGTGTTGACACAATGGGATAAAATATTGAAGGCAAATGGCGGTTCTAATTTCCTTTAATGATTTTAAATTGTTTTTCTCGTTAATTATCGTTTACATTTTTTTTTATGTTTCTTCATAGACCCAAGATTTGTAAAAAAGTATATAAAAGTTTAGTTGCATTTTTGGAGTTGTCTCAAAAGTAGTTTGCTATTCAATTGCATCAGAAAATTATTAGAAGAAAATATAATTTGATTCTATGCATAACAAATTTGACAAGACCAAAGTATTTTTTCTATAATCGTTTCATTTTGATACGGAAATTGTTTCGTTCCAAAAGTTCATAAGTAAATGACAGCTAATTAAAATGTATTAACATATCCCAAAATATAAAATCTTAATGTTTTGTTGTATTTTTATATGAAGGATTAAGATTATCAGATAAAATTTTTAGGTGAATTTAAGTCTGCTTTTGGAAACGGTTATAAAGTAGCGTCTTGTTTTTTTTTTTAATATAGTAGTGATATCTTAAAAATACATTTTAGTGGATTTTACAACAAACAAACAAATTTCAATTTTTTTATAATATAACTTATTTTTCTTTTACATTTTTCAATCACGAAGAAACAAACAATATAAATATCCAAACTCTTAAAATATTGTACAAGAAATTAAATACAATTTAACAAATATTTTATTTTTACTGCTGACGTAAAATTTATTCAAAATATAGAAAAAAAATTGTGCTAATTTCAAGAATTAACTCTCTTTTGGTCTAGAAAAATAAATTACTGAAACCTAGCAAACGATCTCTTAATTAATTAACAAATGATTTGATAATAACATGCAAGACTTAATTTTAAAAGCAGTTTTAACCGATTTTTTTTCATAGAACCAACTCCACTCAAAAACATCTAGGCTCTAGATGTTCCAGTAATATAATTATTTAGATATAAAATAAATATAAATTATAACTAAAATAAATGAATAAATAAAATATAACACCAACAAAATTCAAGCACCATGATGCAAAAAGATAGTACTAAGCCTCAATATTTAAGTTTCATCAGTTACCATTTCACAATACAATGACTGTGCAGTTAGACTGCCACTAATGTAATGATGAAATTACATCCAGATAAATAAAGTTCACAAAACTTGGGAAACCCGCGAAATGTTACATTATATATGATATTGGTTAATCAATATGACCTGCTACATTATTATAAACCATTTGTAATGATGATACATATAGTTTTACTTTAGACAGCTTGAAGGCGAGCAGCCTTTGCAGACTGCGCAAGAACCAAGTTCAGTGTTATACGAGCGTGCGGCGCGCGCGCAGTCGACCATTTTTTGTGCATTTTTTTTTGTAATTTTGCGTGTGTTGTGGTCGTGGTTTTCGAAAAAGTATTGTTGTATGAGTTAAGTGTAATTTGTAAAAACATAAAAAATGTGAGTATAAATAATTTTAGGAGATTTTTGTGATTTTAGAAAATTATTTTTTGGTTAAAATTTTGTCTCACAGATTTCAAGGTGAACAGAAATTTTGTAGGATCATTGAGATGATTCACTGTAATTAATAATAAGATTCGCGTGCTGAGGTCGTATAGACCTTCATTGCTATAGTTATTTCGTGCTTAGGATGCACAGATTACCTTCTAAACCGCATTTATGTAAGGGAAACGATTTTCTATTGTTTTTTTCTGTTTTGTTTGAAAAAATATAATAAGGAAATGAAATGTTTTTATCAATTGATGATTTTTGCTATCATGTTTATACTTACAAGAATCCCGTAAAAAAATATTTTTTTTTTTTGTGATTTACCACTTTTATGTTAAACAAATTAACAAAGGAATATATTAATTCATCAAAAATGCGAAACAAAATAAATCATTTCCGCTTTTTATTTAATGACAACCTGTTCATATTTATTGCATATTTTAACAAAATGTTATTTATTGGGTTAATATTAAATATATTTTACTTATTTTGAAAATTGAATGCGAAAACTCAACTTATATTTTCGAATGGTAAATGTAAATAGTCGCAATAATTATAACTTAATCATATTATAACTAATAATAAAATGCAATTAAATCATCTAATGTTTTTTTTAATCACATAATTTTTCAAGTTTATAAAGTAATTAGGAATTGTTACCAGGAAACGTATATTGTTTCAAATTATTCGTATTTTTAAATGCAATCATAATCGCTACGGGACGTTGGTTTAGTGTAGGGAATAACCCAAAGAATGCGGTTTCCTTCCCTTTTGATTTTTTTTTGATCCTTCGATTGTAATTCCGTGGGATTTGTTCTGGGACTAAGGTTATTATAAATTAAACAACAACATTGAAATATCGATTCTGTTATTTTATTGGAAATATAGATAAGCCTAAAGACCCGATTTTAATAGTCGTTCGTCTCGTTCTTTTTATATTTAGTATTAAATGAAAAGGGGAAGTCCGGCAATGACTTAATGATATTATTGTACCAATATATATTTATTATTATTGTGGTTAGTGTGTGTAAAGTAATTATTGTATTGTTTCAACATCAAAATACATTACTAAATTAGATTAATTTGGGTTAAGGTTGTAGATAATCTCTTGGAAATTGCATTGTTATTTGTAGTCAGAGCATAACCACAACTGATAGTATATATGTTTTTTTTTATATAACAAAATAATAAATGGTACGAACGAATTCGAGAATCTGAAAACCTTATACTACGAATCTCAAATTTCACATTAGAGTTTCTTTTGATTTACATAAGCTTTGTGTTAGGAATATTTGAAATTCTATCTCTAAAGAAATACTTTTGTTTCTATTTAGTTAGTTAGTTAGTTAGTATAATTACTAAGTTGTAAGTACAGTAACGAAAACATTATTTATATACTGGGAAACATTTAATCACAAAACAATATTTCATGTCTTCTAAGTTATGATACATTTATATTGTTTATTCTGCAAGGTTATTGTGGCAAAAAGTGTAATTAACCTTTAAGAGTCATATTATTAGGTACGAGGTACAACAACAGGTTGGAAGAGTCCTAGTGTAATTGTATCTATAGGCTTATAATCTACTTAGAGTATTAACTTCTAGTATTAAATAAAATAGTTAAGGCATTGAAATACACAAAATTTCCCACTTTATTATGTAAGTAGTATAAAGTAATTATAAATGATTACTAAAGATGAAAACAAAATTTGCAAGAGACTAAAACTCAAATAGAATTAATATTCAGTGCACGCTTGTATGACTTATATGTATGGATGTATGAATTTAAATATATTTTTAATATGTACCTATACATGTATGAATTTATGAACAAATTATCGACAAACTGACAACGTTAAATTTATTTTAAAATATAACTAACAGTTATGACAACATGTATAAATTTTTCCACTTCATTTCAAAATTTATTGTATGCATGTATTTATATGTGTGTGTATGTATTGTGTTTTCCGCAATTCATTTTATATTGTCTTCTGACCAAATCACGATTATAGTTGACATCAATATAAATAATTAAAAAATTAAATCAAATTTTGAGTAATAAAACCAATGTCATTGAGTTTACTTCCGACTTATTTATTGAAATTTTGTTCGATTCGGTAGTAGAGAAATTAAACTTAAAAATACCATATATGGATCTCGGCTCTTACATCTGTTTATACAGAACGAAGGAAATAAATAAAGGAACGATTTTTGTCTCATAAAAATTCTATTTAATATTTTGTTTTTAATTAGCCTTTTTTATGTAAGCATCTAAGGTAGCATTGTTAAAAAACAGACGTAAAAGTCACGGTAGAGTAATAAAAAATGAAAAATAATCAACAAGATTTAAAAATTATTTTAACTGTCATTAAAGAAGAATTTGAAGTTAAAGTTGAAGAAAATAAATAATTCATCAATAAAATAAACAGAAGTATCTCGATTATTTCACGTTCATGTTAGTGAGAATTATTGCTCGTCACTTGAAGATAGAGACAGAAGTGCGGGAAATCACTTTTCAATAATTCATAACAATTAAATAATACAATCGTTTAAGCAATAATTATTTTTTGAATTAATAAAATAGACAGTAAACAAATGGAATTTAAAAAAAGTATTATATTAAAATTTATAATTATCGCACCAATTTTCATTAAACACTTTAGCGTGTAAGGAATATAATAATTAAATAAAAAACATCCACATCCTATATCACAATTGTGACGTAATATGACGTATAATTGAATTAGGGAAAAAAAACAAAGAAAATCAGTTATATTATGCGTGAAATCAAGCGTTTTGGAGTAAGTAGTATTTAATTAAACAATTGATATATAAATCTACCTACAAATATTAATTAATATTAAAATATACTCTAAAAAATCTATCAAAGCAGGAAGATATGATAATAAGATTTATTGTTTTTCATTAAATCTCGAATACTAATACGAAACTTTAAATATTATATGCATACCGCTTAAATGATGTGTTATGAGTAAATATTGAATCTACTGAATAATATAAACGTCATGGAATATTTTGATTTTTACATTCGATAATTTAAAATAAACTTAAAAAAACATTTATATTTAACTCAAAAACAAGTAAATATTTTTATAAAAAAAATTGTATTTGATATTACATTTCGGACCTTAGAAACCTGTTTTTATATAATTTAAATACTCATTTTAAATAGATTAAACTTATTACTTACCATTTGTTTAATTTCATTCATAATAAGCTAGTTTTTTTATCTCCTATTTATTTCTAGTGAAATAAATTATTATCCTATTATAGTAATATAGAATTTAAAGTTGTTAGGCGAGTATCTTAGCTGCTGTTTATATTCTATATCCTTTCTGTTAATTTTCAGCAGTACTTTAGTTTTGATGTCAGATCAGTGAATCAAATTCTTTTCGTTTTATGAATAACACTTATGCCAAGGAAAGACAAGAACGGTTATATTGTTATATGCCAACATACCTATGACATCCCTATAAATATAAAGCCCATATATACAATTATATTTATGACGAGAAAACTATTCTCCTGAAATTACTATAACTTTGAAATTATGTTACTTTTATTTTATATCCTTCCACATTTTATTTTATTAGGCATTTGCTAATCCTTGCTAATGCTTTAAATCCAAATATATAAATATAAGCATATATATATATATATTTATATTTATAACATTAGTTTTAGTATTTTTATCGTAAATGTCACAAATTATACCGCGAAATAATACTTAAAGAAAAATATAATTATATAAAACTAATGTACTTCCACGAATCAGCGGAAAACAGACTAATTTAAAATATTTATTCAATAATCACTTTATGAAATAAACTGAAGGTAATATTTTTTTAAATATTAATTACACCTTAAATATAAAACGATTAACTTATTTAGAATTGATAATGTTCATAATACTTACTTATTGTAGTTAATAAATTAAAAAATGCACACTTAACTTCGAACCTATTCGTGTTAACTTTACTATTGTCTGTTGATTAAATAATTGCTTACAATTACAAAAAGTAATTATTAATACCTTGTTGCGTTGCTGAATTAAGTAAATACATCTCTCTAATTTTGTAATTGTATAATATTCACGTAACTACCTAGTTACGTTCATATTTGGGATAGTGACTGGAAGATGACGTACAGAAATAAACCATGTTTATAAAGAAAAATAATTTTATTTGTATTTTTAGAATTTTATTAGATTAATATCAAATTTGACACGAATCTCTACATTTCTAGGTTTCTGTTAAAAACATTAGTATTTTTTAATAAAAAAAAATGTTTAGATTATATTCGCATAAAACAAGTTAGCCTTGATTTTAAAAATATTGTGAATTATCGCCCGGTAGTAAAATATTACATGAAAAAATAACCTATAAAAAATCACAATCTTAAAAAAATATATATTAATGCTAAATGTCCAACGCATTATCATAATAAATGCTAAAATACTCGTGTATATATATATATATATATATATATAGATATTTTTGTTTTGACCGATTAAAATTATATATTAATATATAAAAAAATATATTAAAACAAAGCCTTTTTTTTTAAAGATCGATTATGAAATAAAATACTGATTTGCTGACAAATTATTATTATTATTTTAATTATTTGTACTTTATCGTCCATTCAGATACTAGTATTATGGTGCAAAAGCTACAGGGTCATTTAAGCATATAATATTAAGATTATATGTCATTTTTTATACTTATCTTCTAATAGTAGCTTTAACAGAACGCAAGTCATTGTGACAAACAATAATTGCTTAGCGGTCAGTGCTCTGGACTTTGGTCAAAATGTTGTTTATTAGACTACAGTTATTACTTTTTTGTGTGTTCTTAAAGCTCATGGTATGACGTCATTACATCCGCGTCATTATAGTGAATATAAGTATAAGATTTTTTACATTACTTAGCACCAGCCGACACAAAAAAGTACCTCATGTAAAACCAGAGATTTAGTTACTATATTAACACATATATTTTAAACTGTGTCTAAACATGTAACGTTTATCTAAATGTTGAAATAAGTATAAATATAAGGTCATCAACATGACAGAACTGGAACCTGCGACCTCTGGGATACCCTTGCTGTCAGTTTAGCAACTGAACTATCGTGTCATTTCGTTGATATTTCTCAATATGTTTGTACTATAGAGTTTTGGAGACCGTTTATATTATACTATAAGTAGTCTGGACCGGTTTAAGATATTTGAATTTTAATATCCACCGTCAAGGTGTCGGAAGTTAAAATCTCCAATGCATAAAAATCACTAATAAGTCCTGACTCACGTTCACTTAAACACAGATATAACTTCGTAAAAGTAAAATGATAGTTAATTAAACTCTTAACTTCGAATGTGACCTCAGCCGATCCTTATATGATTAAAAAAAGAGGAACAAGTTATTTAAAGGTTGTTACTTTATATAACATACAATTTAAATAAAATTATATTTTATATTTTGTAGGTATTGATTTTTTTATAGTATTATTATTATTGTTTAAATACTTCTAGCGTCATAGAAATCATAGAAGTGTTAATTTTAGATCAATTCGCATATACCTGTGAGTTTGGTAAATACAACATAATATTTGTTTTATTGTATTTATATTTAATTCATTTATTGAATATAACGAGAAAATTACATTAACAATAAACATTTCATGGTACGAATTAATAAAATAGTAAAATTATAAATGGTTTAGGAAGACGTTATCAAAATTTCTTATCGTATTATAACATTAAAGTAATATTATTTTAAGAGCTTATAATAATCATCTGTTACACTATTTTCGGCATTAGAGTCTTGCTACTGACAATAGTTAAAGATCTTACAGGCGAAGAGGAACGGGGTGGGGTCTAACTATATCGTACCCACTCAAAGATCAAAATTACAGTAAAGTCCAATTCACTATTTCTCCTACTCTCCATATTCCTCAAGGATGGTAAAGCATCTCAGATTTGCAGTACAAAGGTTTAACATTTACCATTTATCAAGAACCTGTTGTTACTTTGTCAAATTATATTCTATGAAATAAAAGATGTTTTAAAACATTAGACAGGTTATTCAATCTTAAATAAATATTATCTTTATGTATAAATAATTAAGTATTTGTGGAAACGGATTTGAAAACGCAAATTGTTTACAGAAATCTTCAAATTCAAGAAAATATAATTGATTAAACAATTATTGTATTATTAGCTATTGTAAAACATTCTGAGCTTTAAATAACTTAATCATAAGAATGTTTTTTCAGAAATATCATATTTTAATAAAATACAAATAACAAATATTGAATACACATATGAATAAGATGATTCAATATTTCCATAACTCTGAGTTTAAAGCACGTATCGAGCTGTATGTAAATGAAAAATATGTAAAATACTTTATTAAAATACATTATTTTTTTAATTGTATTTTAGTCACAGTTATTAAAATGATTAAATACACGCAAATGAAAACTAATTTTCATATCTTATTTTTTGTTATTTATTTTGTATTATTTGTAAAATTCCATATTATTATGACTTATTTGCGTATAGTTAATCATCAATTAATTGAGTATGTCATTAAAAATCAATTAAATTTCAATCTTGTCTTGTAATAGATGATATTGATGGCGAACTATACAGTAGGTATGATATTAAATATACATGTATGTAATACGGCTTTACTCGCGATTTTACATCTACCATGACGCAAAGTTATAGCCCATACATATCCTACCTAAAGAAGACAGACGGAAATGCGAATGACATACAAGAAGACGTATACATCTATACTACTTTATAAATCGACTATTTCTGTTTCTGATTTAGATTTTTTTCTAAACTGTTTGATTACTAATCGTCTTGTGATACAGCGACTCGAATTGCACCATTATAGATAATATAAGAGCGGTTTAGTCGATGTCATATTTTTATGGTAATAAAATGTTAGGCTTTATAAGAGATCGGTAAACCCTATAGTAATTTTTAAAAATAAATTATGAATTTCTAAAGAGTTCGCAAACGCACTTAGGGCGAGGTGAGAATAATCGAAGCGAGTGAAGCCACGAGGAAAGCTAGTAATCTTAAAACATATACAATTTTTAAATAATTGTATATAAATGTACATTTGAATAGAAACGTAAAGATAATATAGTATTGGAAATAAAGTATACACATTACAATACAAAGGTAATAATTTTTAATGATTCAAACACAATAATAATAAATCTTTTTTTTACTCTCTTGTGCTCTCATTGTTAGTAGTCATAAAAGTAAATATTACGTAATATTACTATTAGTTAGCCAATTTGCTATTTATCACTCAGTTGGTCAACTTATTCAAAACTTAGTTGTCATATCAATAATATTGTTATGTCTATACCGTGGTAATATAATAAACATACCTGAAATCAATTAAGTTACTTTGTGTCTTGAGTTACTTTTCTTCAGAAGTTGGATAAATTAGTTAGGCAGATGCCACTTAATATGAAACACATTTGCTTCTAAGCTTATAAAGAAAATGAATAAGAGAATAATATTACAATAATTTAAAAATATGGACGTCTGTTAAAATTTTTAAACTTATTTAAGATATAAAGTATATGGACAAAAAAACCATCACCACTGAAAAGACTTCAACTATCATCTCTGAGATATTGTTCAGTCGCTCTGTTTATTGGGCTACCGCGTTGATAACCCAGCAAGGATGAAAGATAATTTAAAACCAAGTATCGTAGTACCTTTCAATGTTATCCTGAACCAAAAAGTTAGGAATATTAGTTAAACTTTTCAAAAGAAGTTTCATTGATTTCACCTGTCCGGTAAATAGAATAAATTTACTTTTCCCAGATTATCTAAACAAGTGATCACTGGTATTCAGTCAAAGTGGAAAAGATATAAAGAATTAAATAAAAAAACATAAAATGCTAGATTTTCCAAGGCGTGTAACTGAAGGTAACTCAACTGGCAAAACGACGATAAAAGTCCTAGCCTAGCCTAGCCATGTTGGTAAAATTCACTGTCAAAAAATAATTTGTATATTTTTTTATATAATATGATAAAATATTTTAGGTTTGTGTCTTGATATAATGATACACGGTTATAAAAATATATATATAATATAATCATTTATCGCAATAATATATATATATATATATATATATATATATATATATATATATTATTGCGATACATGATTATAATATCTTAATTTCTTGATTTTTACTTATAACAAAAAAAACGTTATTTATGATTGGTGAGTTAAAATTGACCTATCAATACTTATAATCAAGAAATCAATATTGGACATTGAATCATTGAAGGTAATTTTTTTTACGTTTTTTTTTACCGGACATCATGTATTTTATCTACGTGTACTATTCGTTCTAGAAGTTACTAATTGTAATAGCTTACATCATAAAAAACAAACTTGGTTTAAGATCAGACATAATAACATCGTATTCCATAATATTAGATTCTAGCTCTATCTGCTAATAAACCCTTTTATCACCTACAAATAAGATTCTAGCATACAACAATATCAATATACATTATAGGCGTTGAAAACTTTTGATAAGAATAAAATAATATGCTATTAAAAAAAAAAATTGGATATTTTTTTGTGCTATTGGATTATTTTGGATTATAAAAGTATTATCCACGTCCTTGAGTATAAAACAAATGAAAGCTTATTTAACCTCATTAGACAGTCTTAGGTGCCAATAATGGGTTTTCTCGAATGATTCACTCATAAAATTTACAAACTGGTCGCCCTTAACACTTATCTTTATATTTTTCTAAGAATGTTATTTCCAATGTTTAGACAGGCCAAGGTTTCATGAGTATTTAGACTTCCGCTGGAAAAAATTCTCAATCTATACATATAAATAAAATTGAAATGTCTGTTTGTAATTCCAAATTAACAGCTTTTCACAAAATGTATATAAAAGTATATACGGTACTTACATAAATAAGTACTTTTTTATTTTTTTCTATATGTCCGTTTGTTCTGACTAATCTCTGAAACGGTTGGGCCGATTTTATCAGGACCTTTACGTGAGGGTAGCTTATGTTATAAGGAATAATTTAGGCTTCTTTTATTTAAAAAGACATTCTGCCTCGAAATCGAGGGCAGAGCTAATTTCTTATAAATTAAAATAACTACCACACGCATATTAATATTATTTGCGAATATAACAGCCCGCATGTATTTAATATTATAAAACATAATATGAATATTACAAAAAGAGGTTTATTTTAATATTGATAGCCTTGATACGATATCCGTATATTATTTCTGTATAATTTACAGAGAGTAAAACACGAGTAATGTAAAATGCATTTATTGTAGTATACCACTAGCCTAACCTTAACAAATATATAATATATATTGTTTGTAGACTTTATATATATATATATGTTTCATACTTGGTCTATAGATAACTATATTTTTTTCATCTAAGAGTCCGTATTTACTTCTATGATTCAGAAACTTTACAGAGTTTTATGTATAGTACATAACTAGGAATAAGTATTAGAACAAATATATTGATAATATTATTAAATGGAACCACCTCTTCAGTTTTTGTAGTTATGTACATGTGTTTCTTCTATATATGATTGTAATTTATAGATTAACTAAGCGTAAAATAACTTTTCCAACCTAGAGCAGCTGGAGACTAAGAGTATAATGTGGAATGCGTTGAAGCAGGTGATTGGAATTCGAGTATAATACAAATACATTACACATACTTGTTTATTTCCTAATGCATTGCAAATTACTTCTTTATGTATTAGTCGTTGAGAGCCTACGAGTTAGTATTAATTATATTATTAATTAGTTCGCCCTGCTTCAACTAACTAGTTCAACGTTCGAGCTACTTAGTTAAATCATAATATATACACATTATTTTACTGACTTTTATTTTATAGTCAAAGTGCGGAGTAATCAGTTTCCTAAAGTATGATTGTTTTAAGTAAAATAAAACTGGTTTGGAAGGTAACCGGGTCAAAGCATTTAGCATAATCTATTTTAACATTAGTAATGCAGAAATGAGTTTTTATAATTGAAAACAACATTTAATACATAATGGATTGCGATAGCTGTTATAGTGTAAATTATTAATTTCTACATATGATGTACATTGTATAACAAAGATTATAATGTTAAAAAAAGTTCTAAGACACTATTTTTGTCATAGTAAATTAAAGATATGAATACGTATTGCACACTACTTTCAACATAATAAGTCAGTCTCACTCGGATACCTAATCTTGCCAACTGGCAGCTAATTGGTTTTGTACATTAGGTAACTATAAAAATCCTTACTTTCTGATTAGAATATAATAACATTAAATTCATATATATAATAGCATATTGCACATTATTTTGATGAATATATACTTTTAATAACATTCGTTTTCGTCAGACGTTTCATAAAAAAATAATTATTATGAACGATATGCAAGCAATAACAGACAATGTTATTAAACGGACACATAAAGGTTACAGAGGAGCTTCACTGCTTTTTTTGGAATTGAAAATGTCAAGAGTTTAATGAAGAATTGAATCTGTAATGGTCGATCATAACCAATCGACCCTGACATAGTTTTTGAGCCTTGTTATGCCCCAAACTGTATGTATAGGGAGTGTCAAAATTGTAGATTACCTATACTTGGTCGTCAAAAAAGACCTTGAATTAAGTGCCTACGTCTATTAAGCGCATTTAAGTTTCACATGCCATTAAAATGCTTTAAAGGAATTAGTTCGTCTTTTTATTTCTAAATGAATAATACATGTATACAATTTTGTTAATATTTATCTAACCTTCCTAAGATATGTTAAGATTATTTATAAAATGTCTGCTTGTTAACAAAATAAAACTAGTAGTTTTAAGAGGTCATTTTATGAGAGAAATATTAATATAATTTGACTTTAAAAAATTGTGATTGCCTAACCATGTATTTAACAAAGAAAATATTTTTATTTTGCCATCCTTCAAAAAACCAGTTGCTGGTTTAGTGTTTGAGTATATATAGATCACTGATTAATTACTTATAGTAAGTAATAGTAGTATTGACTTTTGAAAAATGTCTTATTTTTTTAACTTTTTATATTTTTTCAACGAAATCATTGTTTGCCCTGCCATAGATAAAGGATGACAATAATTACCCTTAAGTTATTGTTATTACGATCTGCTCTTTTAACAACCTTTGCATTTTACTAGCTGTGCTCAGGACTTTGTTCTTGTGGAATGTTTTTATATAAGTAACCTAAGTTAATCCTTGTGACATCAGTTATCCACCAATAAAAGATTTGTTAAAATAGGTTCAGCCGTTTCAGATATTAGTTGGAAGAAACAGACAGTATACTTTTATATATAATACATTTAGAGAAAAGCTGTAATTTTTTTATTACACATAGATTATATTAATAATATAACATATTACACATGAAGATGTGATGTAATTTAAAAATACAATGTTCGTCTTTCCATAAAAAAAATGTTTGCCTTGTTTGTTTTTCACGTCACAAGTATGTTTTTTATCCGATCAACCATTTTGTTTTTGTACAAAAAATATTTTTGTTGCTGTTGAAAAATCACTTTAAAACATCACTTGAAGTTCTTATTCGGTTTCAGGTACCTTATATAATGTGGAAGGTTGAATGAGCGTCATATTTTTCAGTCACTAAGGTGTTAAAATAAAAATTTATGACTTGTATGTTAGATACAACACTTAATATTTATAACATATCACAATACTCCGTTTATATTTTAATATTTCAAAATTATAAACAATAAATATGTTATACCGGACACATATGTACCGTGTACATATGGTAAAGTGTAGTTAACCTTTCTTATCACTTTCTGTCTGTATTTGCGTCATTTGTGACTTCTGAGGCTAAAATATTGGTCTCATAATGTCTTCTAAGATTTTTACGAGTAGTACACATTTAAATAAAATTTTAGTATATCTACAATAACATGTCATGAGGATCATCTATGTATATTACATAAGCGATTTACCTCTCACTGACTCAGTAAGAAATCTCTGACACTATATGTCCGATTTTACGGAATTCCTATCCCAACGGATTTCAATAAATTTTAAGTCAATCGGCCTTATAGCTACTGAGGTTTCATGATGAGTGTGTACGTAGATGGAAGTAAGAACTACTATCGCAACGGTTACAATAGCAACGGTCACCATACCAACGTTTAACATAACCACAGTTACCATGACAAGGGTTACCTTGACAACGGTTACCATGGCAACCAGAGTTTAGATAAGGTTGGGGGTAGGGGTGCAAAAAGTTGAAATATGAAAATTAAAAAATTGATATAAATAAAAAATCAAAGACGTAAAAATATAATTGATTACGAAATTGTATTTGATTTGTTAAAATAATAAAATATTATATAAAAAAAAAAAAAATTGTCCTTAGTTATATGCTGGCAATTTTTCTTGGTGTAGTCCTACTGGGGATTCCGCCACATTGTGATGTGGAAATCTGTGTATTCACTGACTGGCATTATATTCAAATTTTTAAAAATTAACATTAAATTTAAAACAGAAATTAAACATTTTGTCAATACAAAAAGTCTAAGTTCACATCAAATTAATCGTGTATCTAGCGAAGCGAGCAAGCGAAATCAGCTAGCACTTTGATATAACGTTTAATATTAGTTTAAAAAAAAGTTTAAAAACTTATCATAATAACCATATTTTTCTAATTATAGTTTCACATTCTGTAATTAAAAGCTGAAATATAAAACGTTATAGCAGTGTCTAAAAAAGTACAGATCTGATAACAATTTTAAATATTGTTGCGCTCATTTTTAAAACAGAGTTATTTTGGCTGTAATAAAATATTTTTGCTCGTTTAAGTTACTTAAATATTAGCTTGAACAGTGCAAATAACATTATAAATATGTTTATCCAGACTCAGTAGATGAATAAAGTGGTTTTTATTTACTTGTATAATACGATGTTATATCTAACAAACATAAAAATAAATATCAGACATATTTATATTACGTAACAAAAAAAATATGAGGAAAAATGAAACACTTAAGCAAATGCCACATTGTTAGGGTAATTAAACGTAACTTCGACATCTTCAAGGGTTATTGGTTTAGAGATTAGTAACCTTGACTGAACCAAAGTCGGATACAGACAAAAAATATGAGATCTATAGATTGTTGATTAGTACAAGATTTGTGAAAAAAACTATAGTGTTCGTAAGTCCGCTTTAGATGGTCGTTATATTGATCTTTTATGACAAATATTCATAGCAATAATTAGCAATTAAATAATATGTAGCTATATCTTTTGTTAGGACTTCTATTGTAGTAGGATCTTTAATTTATCTTACCTCCCATATTTAGTGACGAGCTAATCTAATCTAAGTTGAGCTAATTATAGCTTACACTGCTTATTAAGATTAAAACTAATCCAAGTAATATGCATTTTACGCATTAAAATAGTTAAAATAATTTAGATTATAAAAATAAAGCGGTAATATTACTATAGTCTCCTTCGAAAAAGTCTATATTATAAAAGTAATTTGTTTTTATCAATCATACCCACTAAGACTTCTCATTCTCATTTCTGCTTATAATATTAAAAATTTGATAAATTCTCTTATTAAGATAATAATTCAAAGTCAATAAGATAAAATAAAACACAAAACTTTGCTCACGACAAAAGTAATATTTGTGAAGTCCGGTAATTATAAATTAAAAATTCAAACGAATACTTTTAAAATGTGCATTTTTAGATGATTTTTTACTAAGAATATAAATTAAATATAATAAAATATTTTTATTATAGTAGTTTTAAATATTAACATTTGAAATTTATTTACTTCTCAGTAAAACCTTAGTTCATTTAGTTCTCCAAGAGTTCTAGGAGTTCTCTACTAATTATGAATACCAATGACACATCTGGTCTTCAGAGTGGTAGATAATATAGAATTCCTAAACAAACATAGATTTCCCACAATTTTTTTTTAACCAACTATAATTCTGGTCTAGTTGAAAACAGATTTCTTCTAAATAGGTTTTTTCAGGCAGTTTTTTTTAGTTATACTGGATCATCGCGCTGCCTTTATCCCAATTACTTGGTATTAGCACAATGTGTCAATTTGTTTCGTACTTTTCCATCATATAAAAGCTCAACAGATAAATGCTTTTACTTTATTATTTTCACGCACTTATCCGTGTCTTCTTCGCTCGATCTCTTGTCTTAAAAATCTAAATTACACTACATTTAAAATGCACATACAGAGGATTTTAAATTATGTGTAAAATTAGCTCTTTTGACCATGAACTGTCTTTATTTTTCTAAATTAGTAAGTTATAAACATTTAAGGATTTTGTTTTTATATTTCAATGTTTTTCAAAGAAACATGTGCTAACTTCTAGAATATAACATATTAAATCTTTAAAAAACACTAACAGATGTTAATAGCGTGTTTTATACAATTTTCATTAATTCTTTTTACTTTAGATTTTTTATTTAAAACTAATGACTTAGAAACTAAAAACCCTTTAGAGTTAGATGTATAATTAACTGACTCACTGCCAGACACCTGCGTCTCATCTTCCTGTGGATCGCTGCAAACCATCGAGTTTGGAATAAACATTCTATAATATACTAGAATACATCTATAATATTTTTTTTAATTATATTATTTAAATTGATTTAATAACAATATTTAAATTTATATTAATATAAAAAGGCAGATATTTTTTTTTGTTTGAATATGTTCGCCGACATTACCAATCGGATATGCATTTGATTATAATAAAATGTAGGTTATAGTAACCCAGCGATTACATCGATATAATAAGAATTAATAATTATAATATAAGTGCATTGTAATTAATAAATATTATGTGCTATATATATTAAGCGTAAAACTTTTTGTGCTAAAACATTTGCATTCATTTTGTAGCAGCGGTTAGTATCCTTTCCATTACTTTCAGAAACATAAACAAAATCACACCGCAAATGAACAAAATCTCAAAGTTAGCTAAGGTACTTGATTTTTTTGATTAATGGTAATTAAATTAAGTTACAAATAAATACTATAGTATTTAATATATTCGTCCTTAACATAAGTCGTAATGTCAATATTAACAAATCATAAACTAAACAACATTACGTCAGAGGTGATATGTCAAGTTTAAAATGAGAAATAAGAAACAAATGCTTAATAAAAACTTCCCATTGTCATGGAATTACACAATGATTTTATGTTTTATGCTCACAAAATCATTATTGTGTTTTGTATTAAAGGAAACATATAAACTACAAAAATAAACTAAGTACTTATTATGAGAGAGAAAAAAAAAATAAAAAAGTTTCCTTAAATGATTACAACGTAATATAATAGGAGTTTTTCTTTCAGAAACATGACAGCCTACGATAATGAAGGGGCTGATATAAATATGGAAGATGTTGCAAATCCAGATGTCCTGACGATTAGTACAATTGAAGAAGAATTAGCTGCTAGAAGAAACCGTATGCTGAAACCTCAAAAGTCTACCTTGGCATCCCGAAGACAACAAGCAGTGTGTGTTAGGAGGGCTCACAAAAAATATGGACCTACAAATAATCCAAATATCATCTTAGATGGTTTGAATATGACTGTTCCTAAAGGTGCCATGTGAGTTTTTTATAGTTTTTATTTATTATTTATCTTATAAATGATGTTTAATAGTGTGTTACTTTTAACAAATATTGTAAAATAAATATTTTTACATCTTAACAAGCGGAATTGTGAATTAGACTTTTATAACTTTGTGTTATATAAAAAAAAGGCGGTGATCAAGGCTATAAGACTGTTTAATATAAAATATGATATTTTATTAGGTTCCTGGTGGTTTCGCTTTGCATAAAACATTTTTGACTGAATTTTAGCCTTTCTGTTTTAAAATAGGACTTTTCCATCTCCCTCTTTTCAAATAAAGCTCATTTATATTTCTTCCTCCAGATATGGTCTCCTAGGAGCTTCGGGATGTGGAAAAACAACACTGTTGTCATGTATAGTTGGAAGACGAAGACTAAATTCCGGAGAGATATGGGTATTAGGAGGCAGACCTGGAGGACCTGGCAGTGGTGTCCCAGGACCTAGAATTGGATATATGCCGCAGGTAATATCTATCACACAAATTATATATTTATCAATACAAATTTTAATAGTATAAATAACGTTTTAAAACTAGAAATTGGAAGAAGAAATATACAATTTACGCTTGACTTATTATGAAAGTCGCTATCAATGATAACGTCTTAATCTTCACTGAGAAAGTGCTTTATAAAGAAGAGATTTCAGTCGACAGCAATAAAAGTCTATTTATATAGTCCTTCGTGCCCTTTCAAAAGAAGTCGCTTAAAATCCCCACAATCTAAGGGATATTTATTTTACGGTTGTACGATTATCCGGTTGTTTTCGGAGGTGAAAGTGTTATTTTCTTACAGTACTTTTCCTGTTATAATACCGGCTTTACTTATAAATCTAAATGCTTTGGTGATAATAGTTATTTGTCACTATGATTGTTTTTGATAGCTAAAATTCGTTAAGATAGATATTATACCTTCTTAGGTTGATGTTGGGTTCTTTGATATAACCCTATATGAAACGTTAAGATGTAAATGAATATAGTTAATAAATTACTATCTCGATTTAGTTATATTTTGAATAAGTAATAAATAACAAAAAGAAACTCTATGTAATAAATATAGCACCTTATTTCTTACTAAATGTAATATTGAAGTATTTTTCTAGACTAGACTAAACTAATTTTTATTAGACCGCATGCATAGAGGTTACCTTATGTGTATGTGTGTCTGTGTCTGTGAAACATACTTATATTATATTTCACCGACATTACACGTATATAAATTGAACTAACTAATACGTATTAGTTTATTCAATACTATATATATATATATATAGATATATATATATATATATATATATAGTAGATCTGTACAAAGACCTTAAAATTTTAAGCTACTGTAAAAATAATTAACAATTTCTAAAAGTTACCTTACTGGATATTGTAAAGTTTGTTGGATACATTATTTTAGATTTCTAAAAAGTAATTGAAAAAACTCCTTTATACAACAATAAATTGATATGTTTATATAATTTTAATTGAAAACTGATTAATTCTGATTACAAACCAAATAATATAATTTTAAAGACCGGACAGATATTTAAATTTTTGCATATAGCCCAAGGATTGATATTAACATATTGTAAAAACTGATAAAAAAACAAACATGTACTTTTTTCAATCAAAAAATATTCATTAAAAATATACTTTTGTTAAAATTTTTAATTACATTTAAGTTTTACATATTATGTTTTACACTTTGGATTGTTGAAGAAAAACAATGATTATAATATTATTTATAAATTCAAGTTTATAATATAAAATGTATTATAAACATGAATTTGAATACATAAATCTTTGAACTGAAAAATGATGTTAATTATATATCTATTATTAGGTTCGTGTGTAATCTTTTTATAGGTTATTTAATTGTTAATAACTTTAGTTACTTATTAACATTTGTGGGTTAACAATTAATGAAAACCAAACCAAATACCTCTTGTCTTAGATTCCGTTATTTTTCTTTATATTTAAAATGCCCATTCGACGTTTGCTACCATTAACGGTGGCAGAAAGATAGACCCACACTTCGCGCTTTTAATAAAACTGAATGAAAAATTAATTTAATTCAGTTCATAACAAAATATAAAAATTTTCATTAAGAAAAATGCCTCAAAACTATAAAATTACTTTTTAAATCAATATAATTAGAAATACAATAATCCACTATTCACTTGAATATTCTGTGAAGGTCAATGTTACTTAATATAAAACGTATCAGTTACACTCATCTGAATCGAAGCGTTCTATTGACATGATTATAGAAAAAAACAAGATTTTATTGTTAATGTATTTTTAAAAGATATAAGAATACTTTTAATAATAATTTATTTCATTTCAAATAGTCATATAAACAATTTATTTTATAGATGTCTTCTTTTAAGGGTAGTAAAATTATCCCTGTCCTAGAAGACTCCATTCTTCCATAACAACATGGATTTAAAATAATATGGATGTGATACTTTATTCTTTAGAAATGCCTTATCAGATTAAGTCTCTAAAATTAAAAAGAATTAAAGTATAGTATATTTAATATATAATATAAAGTATTAGTTTAGTATAAAATTAAGAAAATAATCTTGAATATCAATATTAAAATCCTGTTGTATTTTTTATTGTATCACGTAACGAGTGGCTGGGACTGACGTCAATACAAAAAAACATTTTTTGATGATTCGAAATATTTCCTAAAGCAATAAAAAATAATAAGCTATGGATTTAAGAGTATCAAAGTCGAGATGAGTTCAAGTTCATTATAAATTTATATTGTATTTTCCTTATATTTGTTTTGTTTTGAAAACAACATCAAAAATATAAATGTAATTTGGTGAAGTCCTCATTATTTTGATGACCGAAGTTATGGCGCCATGGTTGCGCCTCTCGTCTATAAGCTGGCAGTCGCTGGTTCGCAGTGTGGGGACACTAGAAAAGATTTATATTAAACGTGTTTTTGTCAGGCAGTGGGTTTTTAAAATTTATGTATGTTTACCAGTTATCCAGCTAGATAGCATACATAAAAAATTAAAACTGTATTTTAGTGACGACATTAAAACTGATAAGAATAAACTTTAATACTCTGTTATTTGTTATCCTATTTGTTACAGTTGTTTTACTGTGAATTAGCTTAATTAATAAAAAAACTGGTACATATCGATATTGACAATAATATTCATATTTTGCAATACTTAGCAAACATTCGAAATTTAATTTAGGAATAATACTGAAGTTAATAAATATTGCTTGACTGTTTGTGACCGGACTTTGGTCAATGTGGGCTACAGGCTAAATAAAATATCCCAGATTGTTGCAAGTAAATTAAATCGTTGAAATACGTATCAATAATTAGTAAATCAATTTAAAAATCTTAAAATGTATTAAAATTTACTTTTAAGATATTATTTTTGAGAAGTTACCAAATTAAAAAATTAAACTTTTTATAAAGATGATTCATTCTGTCTCAACTGTAATATTAAGGTTATTATGGCAAATAGAAAATCTTCTGAACTATAGCTTATTTATGTGTTTAAAAATACTTAAAGTTGCTCGTTTAAAATTGAATAGCACTCAAAATATTAAGAAAATATCAACTTATAATATTTTTAAGTAAGTTTTTTTAATGATTAAATAGTGAAAATATTATGTTCCTAAGTGCCTCTAGTATTAAATGTTGTCTAACATTAGTCTCGGGCCTAAACTCTTTAATTCATGATTTAACGTAATTTCTTTGTGTCATGGTTGTACCACAGTTAGAACCAGGTTAATTATGCATGTAAACCCATTGTAATGAAAAATTATTAACTAAAGTTAATTTCAAAAGAAATATTAATCTACTTTTTGTTAAAATACCGATGATGTTTTTATAATATATTCGTAACGTCAAGAAGTCACTTTATATGTAATATTGTCTCCACGGACAAATGAACAGATATCTATATTTAACAAACAAAACCCAAGCAAGTAAAGACACATTACATCGTAATGTTATCTTTGATTCCATGTAATTTTTATAATGTTTATCTATGGTTAAATGAATTACCTTAAACGCTGTAATATAATGTTTCATATAAACAGATTGTAAAACTTTTTTATGGCCTTTGTTCAATGGATATCGTTGTTTGGAGTTTTTTCCATTATATCTATGCTAATGTAAGCCGGGAACGGCAATTTAAAAATTTCGTCAACGGCTATTTCGGATCACTTGAAACAAAAGAATCAGGGCGTGATATGACTGAATAAACATGTCCCTTAAGCAGACCTTTCAGCTCGTTCTTCCATCCATTATCTAAAATTGACACAATATGTAAAGTCATATATTATAACAATGTTCATAGTCTATCATGAAAAACTTGGTTTTGTTTCAAATATTAACTAGCTTTTGTCAATATATTCGCCCGAAGTACTGTATTAAGATAAAAGTTTTTTTTATGTACATCTTAAATATTTATATTCTATTATTTATCAATTACGGTCAAGCAGTTTTTAAATTGTTGAAGAACATACAGAGCGACTAATATTATTTAAAAAATCTTAATAAAAATGCAATAAAGGTCAATATAGAAATTATAATAAAAAAGAAAGAAATAAATATACAGACAGTCTAAAATTATTTATACTAAAATAGATTATATTATATTCGATGGCTGTAATAAACAATATGTCATCTACACATACCTAACATAATAGCTTTTTCGATCTGTCTTGATTTAAATAACATTCTCATATCAAATGCAGCAATAGAAGAATATTACATAAAGAGGAGGCCATGTACTGCGAAGGTTACATAATATATACGTACCAATAATACTTTCTATCCAGAAGTTTGTTCTTTTATTTATATCCAATCTGTTACGGATATATTAGTTTAGGAAGTTAATTTTGCAGTTAGGAAAGTTCCAGTTCCATCCATTCAGGATATATAAATAAAAGATAAATACAAAGTTTTCTTTGTTATGCATAAAGTTTATAATAGTTTATAATATCAAGATAAACAATATTATTTTAATGGTGCATATATTGAATTTAAGTTTAAGAAATGCTAATATGTTTTTTTATTTACAGGAAGTAGCACTATTCGGTGAATTTTCCATAAGAGAAACTATGATCTACTTTGGCTGGATTGCTGGAATGACAACAAAAGAGGTGGATGAAAGGGTTGACTTTTTAGTAGATTTGCTTCAGTTACCGAATCCTACAAGGTAAGAATTATTTTCCTAAAATGAGACAACAGGTGGCCTTTTAAAATAATGAGATTTATATAAATTTATTGCATTCATGTTATTATGACTTGATGTTATTATGCAACAATTAAAAACATTAATATTGCATACAGACAGGTTAAGAACCTTTCGGGAGGCCAGCAGCGCCGAGTTTCTCTTTCCGCTGCGTTACTTCATGACCCCGAGCTTTTGATCCTTGATGAACCAACTGTTGGAGTGGATCCTGTGCTGCGACAAAGGTAAACATTATGTTATTAAAGCTACATATATAATTCCACCTAACCCCTTTTATGGTGTATCGTTTATTTTATAGTAATCGTCAAAATATTATTCAGCGTGTTTGTTAAAAGATCATCTGAGAGAATTTAAAAACGATTGTCCACAGCCTTTACCTACCATAAGTATTAAAATATTTGTAGGAACACACAACTATGTAAATCCTATCGTACAAGCAAAGCATGCTATGGAAAGATAATATCATCATCTCTTTATTGCTATTGAAATTTGGATGTAGACGAATTTTGTAATAGTAAATCTTTTAGTGTTTTAGTAATTTTCATTAAAGAAGTCTCTTTTTGTGTTCAAGCGTAAACTATGTACAGAAATATATATTTTGTAGAGATATTGAAGATACAATATCTCATAGAAACAATGAGTGTTAGTATCGTGAATAGAGAACAAAAAAAGAAGAATGTAAATCTTGACGATAAATTGATTTTTAGTCTGTATTTTTCATTGAAAAAGTGGTTACTAATCTGAATAAGAATTTATTTAATGGAATTTTACCAACATGAAGTATAATTAACTTTTGCTTGCAATAAAATTAATTACATGTTTACCGGATAAAAC
This sequence comes from Melinaea menophilus ssp. n. AW-2005, assembly GCA_918358695.1. Taxonomy (NCBI): domain Eukaryota; kingdom Metazoa; phylum Arthropoda; class Insecta; order Lepidoptera; family Nymphalidae; genus Melinaea; species Melinaea menophilus. The sequence continues at coordinate 9,301,294 of OU911053.1, forward strand.
AAGATCCTTAATAACGTCAGAGATGTTTTATCAAGAAACTAAAAATGTTTGTGGCAATTTTCACATATTAGGGTCACAAAGAAAATATTTGGGTTTACATAAATTTATTTTTGAGGGCATATTCTCAGTACTTAATCTGTATTAAAAGACTCATTTTATATTCCAGTATCTGGGATCACTTGGTCAAAATAACTAAGGGAGGAAGAACAACGGTTATCATCACAACGCATTACATCGATGAGACAAAACAAGCTAATATTGTAAGTTTCAATAAAAATATTATTCTTATTTTTAAATTAACGTTGTAAGAAGATGCTTGTGTATAAATATTAACTTTACTTAATCCTCAGATATTTTTTAAATCATGTTATCATAATTTATATTATAAATGTTTGTCAATATAAAAATAAACTTTCATTTTAGATAGGTCTGATGCGTGGTGGTCGGTTTTTAGCCGAGGAGTCCCCCATGGAACTAATACGGCGATATGCTGGCGAAAGCTTGGAGGACGTGTTTCTCAAGCTGTCTGTGCTACAGAATCTTGGCAAGCGTCGCCGCTCCAGCATCCTTGCAGACGTCGTGGATCGAGTCGAGCTGCCGGCTATACCGGTAAGTTTAGAATGATACTATCTGTTTCCAGAGGCCCTCAATTTGTTCTTCTATTAAGCAATGAGTATATAAAAATATTATTCTTATTTTTAAATTAACGTTGTAAGAAGATGCTTGTGTATAAATATTAACTTTACTTAATCCTCAGATATTTTTTAAATCATGTTATCATTATTTATATTCTAAATGAGATTATGTAAAATATACTCTTTGTTTTTATTATAAAATAGCATAAATTAAATTAATTACTGACATTTTATATAAAATAATGCATGATATATTATGAAAATGCGATAAGTGTTGTTATTATATTAAATTACGTAGACTGTTTATAATTCGTGCAAAGTTTAACTTACGCTAACAATTTTATTATTAATATTAAATTTAATAAGATAACTTTGAACTCGTTTTAAATATTTTTCATTGACGTTGTGAATAAAGATAGTTTTGATTAATTAATGTATATTATGTTTTGTTCTTACATTAATCATCAGTCAATTATGTTCTAAAGGATCAATAAAAATAATCTATAGTTATCTTTCACTATGATGATATTACATTAGAACAGAGTATTTTCTAGTACTGAACTATCTCACATTAAAGTTATGCATCTCCAGGATCCTTCAGCAGACATAGAAGAAGCGGAAATTGGCGAAATTTCAGGGGAATTTGGGGATAATGTGTCAATGAGTAGTAAAGGACGATCGGTAGTTACTGAACCAAATGCAGCTATTGCAGAGGCTTTGCCACCAGAAGAGAAGCAATGTAGGAGCCTCTTAGAAAGGATAAAACCAATGAAATTACATCACATGGAAGCGCTTATATGGAAAAACTTTTGGAGTCTTTTTAGAAATTATGGGTAAATTTCACAATTTATATTTCTATCTTATTTTGTTTATACGTTTAACATATGCTGTTAATTTAGAATAAAAATAAATTTAATGTGAAGAAACACTAATTCATTATTATTTATGAGGAAAAGCTTTGAAATTACTTTTTTTTTACTTAAACTTAATGGTATTTCATGGACGCTTTACATAAAAAATTATAACATCAATTATGTCTAATTCCAGGTTGATAGCGTTCATCATAGGGCTACCACTATCACAAATGATTCTCTTCTGCCTTGCTATTGGCCACTACCCGGTTGGGCTTCCAATTGCAGTGGTGAATAATGAAGTGGTGACCAACAGTTCTGATGCTCTGTGCGACTATGATAGGAATACGTGTCCCCAAGATCATGAGACTTGGGAGTGGAATTTAAAGAGGTTCAGCTGCACTTATCTAAACTATTTATCGATGCGACAAAATAATTTGGTGAGTGTTTCAAAATTATGCATTTTATTATATATATTAGTCTTGCTTTTCAAGTTACTAGTTAACATAAAATTTGGATTGCAAAAATGTTTTTTTTTGACACAAAAATAAAATTGTTGAAAATGAAAATGTAATATCAAATATAAGGGAAGGAAGTTTAAAAGAATTGGGACAATAAATGGTATTCTAAAATTTCACAGCCCTATTTTATAATTTAGAAAATTCCAAATGTACAAAGCTGTCATAGCCGTAATTTACTAGGAAAATTGTCGTTAGCAATTCATGAATGTGAATTAATTGCCAACAGTCCCCACAATTTAATATTATATTGTGTTATATTATATTTCAGCTCCTTTTATGATTTCAGTTTTGATTTAAGCTTCTATATGTTTTAATTTTTACGTAGATTAAAAAACTAGTACTATTCTTTATATATTATTATATTAAAATCACTGATATACAAATGCATTTGGGATTTATTACAAAATGTTTAAAATAATTTCATAATAAGTATGTTATAAATACGGTTCTACGCTTTTCTCAAAATTATCTTATATTTTCAGATATCCTTCCCCAATAAAGAAATCGCAATGGAGGAGGCCATTCGCGGCAAAGCGCGGGTTGTTATAATCTTTCCTGCCAACTTCTCTCAAAGTTTACAAGAAAGGGTGAGAGACCCGAGACATACAGACATTTACACTTTGAAAAGCTCAGCGGTCGAGGTTCATATGGACGATACTGGTGAGAAATAAGTAGTACTTTGTATAAATGACTTTTATGTTCCCAAATGTAGGGTAATGCGAACATTTGTTTTAGGGCAAGTCAAAAATATTAGGAAGTGACCGTAATGAAGTACCTCTTAATTTGGATACAAATAAGATGATAATGAAAAAACACTTGATAGGAATTCTGTATACTTTATCACAACGGAATAGAGTGTACTTTATTTTTACTTTTTTGTTGTTGTTGAAATGGAATTTTTTAAAAGGCTTTATTTTTTTACCTTTTAATGGATCTATAGAGATTATTGTATGCCTGTGTTTTATATTAATCTACGTATCTCTGATATTTGTTTTCAAATAAATCTTTGAAGTAATTATTAATGTAATGTTTTAATATCTTGATCGGAATTTTTATAAAATAATAATAATTAATTAATTATTTACTTCTTTGTACATGCTTAAATAGCAAATATAATGTGAAAATCGATTAGGAAGTTAAAAAACAGAAATTCTTATATCATACAACGTACACAAAGTACTTTAATCGACATCAAGGATTTTGATGATAAAACGCTCAGCCTTTAACGCTCTTAAATTGCCTTTCCGTAATATCCCTTAAAATCTCCTTTGAAGGTTTGCTCTTAAATTGATATTTTCCCTCTTCTACCAGAATAATTATTGTAATATAGATATTATTGTCTTTTCATATGCTACTCTTTCGTATAATGTTTTTTTGTTAAGTTAGAAATTTCTTTAAAAATTTTAACTCAATCAGAGTTAGAATTTTCAGTCACCAATAATTAATAATTTTAAATATAAAGTAATAGGTAATTCTTAAAGTCATTAATAATAAACATAAAGGAGATAAAAATTATCGTCTTCGATCAGAAAAGGTCTACTAAATACAGACTCCTTTTTATGATGGGATTAACATGTTGTTTCCATTTATATATTTTAGATAAGCAAGTGGAATGGATGCTAAATCGCGACATTCAGCTCGCGTTCATGGATGCAACAGAGCATCTGACAGAAATATGTAATCTGCCTAAACGTATGATGTCCGTACCTATACATGTAAGTATTAAAATTTTAAAAGTGACGAATTTTTATAGTCAGATAAGATTTGAGCAGAAAATATATTAAACAGAGACAAATTGAGTAGTATGATATAGATATAAAGTTATTCTGAAGTTAAGAGTGATTCAAGAATAAAACAATATGGTAAATAGAATAATTAGAAATGTTTATTTTTATCCTTTAATTAGTTAAATAAAAAGTATGAGCTTAAAAGATTTTTTTTCTTTCCAAATACAATTATTCTATAAGAAATAGGAAAAAATATATTATGTTAACATTTTAGTTTAATGAACCAATATACGGACTGGAAGTACCAAATTTAACTGACTTTGCAGGGCCTGGAGTTATTTTAACGTAAGTAAATTTTTTTCATAAACTTAAAAATAATAATGCAATGGAATAAATATTAATATAATTGAGAAATAAGGTGTTAGTAATATGAAGAAAATAAAACAATTCTTTCAGTAAAACTTAAAATTTATTAAGTTATTAAATGAGTTTGAATTAATTAAATTTATTTTAAAATTTTGAATATTGTGAGTATTTTCCAATGTTATATTGAATTTCCTAACTTTTAATTACTCCTTCAATAGTTGGTGAGTTGCAAATTTAGTTCAGGGCAATATTATCTGTCAATTTGCATAATATTAGAGATTATAAAGGATTTAGATATTTATTAATTTATAAATTATTATGTATGTTGATGTTCATTATTTAATACAGGGATAATTGATATAAGAATTCTATTACAGAATCGTATTCTTTTTGGCTGTGGCGTTAACATCTGGTTCTATGTTACAAGAACGCAATGAAGGAATCCTAGAAAGATCTCTCGTATCCGGTATTACAGGTAATATTTTACTGACATCTTTTACACTAATCATAAAATTTGACGATTATAAATTCGTAATGACTGTAATTTAGAAAATTCTCTACCAATAGCTTTTGTTTAAGCATGAATTAAACATGATTTTTTTGGGGATAATAAATAAGTAACCTATTTATTTCTCATAAAATACAGCGTGTGCTTAATTTACAAAAAGGATATTATTATGTGTATTTAGTCAACTCCTAATTAATTTATATTTGCCATAAGATAATTAGCATGTCACTCGCATAACCTTAAATCATTACTTCGTTACCAGGTACCGAGATTCTGTTCGCTCACGTATTAGTCCAGATGCTGGTGATGGCTGTACAAACCATCACAGTGCTTTTGATTAGCTTCCTGGTGTTCAAACTCTCCCATAATGGATCCATGGTCTGGGTGACCATACTTACACTTATTAATGGACTTTGTGGAATGACGTTTGGTAAGTGTTGTTACTAAGACTTGTGTAAATAAGAAGTAAACCATGAGAAACTGTATTTTAAAATATTTTAGTTTTTTGTTAAATATAAAAAATGAAACTGATTTTGTCGTAAAATTCTTGAAATTACAATGTCGGATCTACAATTTTACAATTGTTCCTTATGGGCACAGATGTTACACAGGATACAGGGTTAAATAGGGAATAAAAGTTTTGGGGATAAAGTGTATCAGAGTTCTGAAACTTTTGGAATAAGAAACGTATTATTTTTATATCTAAAATTATTGTAATAAATTTATAAAAAAAAATCATCATTACTGTCAGAATTCTTGTGTTGAATATTAATCTTTGTTTAAAAATAGGAATACAATTTAATAAATATTTGCTACATAAATTTGTACAAATCTATAAAAATGGGTAATACTTTATATTACAAAAAAAATGTTTTCAAAATATTATATGTAGCATTTGCAGAAAAAAATATGCATGCATTTGTATTACTCACTCCATAATATTCATATTCGAGATATCTTTTTAAATGATTTGATAAATATAAATGTAGATTTATACTGTTTCAGTAATATTATTTTATTAAATGTATCTTTCAAATATATCTTAAAATTTTATGTAGAAATTCCATTAAATACTTTACACTTATTATCAAAACATGCATCATTAATAATTTTAATTTCATTTGTGACATTCGTAATAGAAACAATAGTTTAACAAACAATAACAACAGTATTAAATTATTCCAACTTAAGACATTTAATTATCTATTAAACATAATATATACTACATGCTATAATTAGGTGCAATAATAAATATATATTATTTTAGGTTTCGTTGTATCCTGTATATGTGACACGGAGCGCACAGCGACTTACCTGGCGCTGGGATCATTTTTACCTATGATTATGCTTTGTGGGATTATATGGCCAGTTGAAGGTAAAATAGATATAATATACCTTTATGCATCTTTTATTTACAGCACATAACAAATATTTTTATTTGTTCAGGAATGCACAGAGTACTCCAATGGATAAGCTACGTCCTCCCGCTCACAAAGTCAACGGAGTCACTGAGGTCGATGCTCCAGCGCGGCTGGTCTATCGACGTGCCAACAGTGTACTCCGGCTTTATATCCACCGCAGTTTGGATTGTTGTGTATCTCACTTTCAGTATATTGCTAATAAAATTCAAGAAAGGTTGATGACATCTTTGTAGTGTTATTAAATGTATGTCTGGGAGGTGAACGCTAATTGCAGTAAAAAGATATTATATTTCTTAGTTTTACTTTGTGCTCTATCCTCCTTATTGATTGTTACTGTTAATAAAAGTGTAATTTCATGTCATTATTAGGTTTAATTTTCAAATTTAATTCAGGAAGGGACAATGAAAGTAATGTATATTTGAATTTCTTTCGAATATATATTTTTATAACAAAATCGCGAGGTATTAGTTTAGATTATATATTCATATGTGATATCATTTTTGGTGAGGTAATGTGATATTTAATCATAGTTAAATTTGATAAAGGGGCTTATATCAGTTATAATAGTAGATATAAAATACAACATACTGTATTTTTTGTCAATTAAAAATCTTTGGGCTGATAAAGGAGGTTGTTTTTCATTAATTAAAAAAATCTTTTTTTTGATATCAAAATTATTTATTTACTAAATGTATAATTGTGAACAAAGTGTGTTATTTGCTTTATTAATATATATTTCACTGTAAATATCATAACTTTATAGAATATTAGTATTTATGGGGTAGTTAATAATGTGGCATTAGTCGTGGTTTGCTCAATATAGGACATGCTATTTGACAGTAATGTAAGAAATAAATTTAATTGAAATTAAATTTTGTGTTTTTATCTCTCAATCTCTGTGTATTGCTCAAAAATAATTAAGGACTTAACAAAAACAAATTATTTATTAAAGATTTTTTATTTCTAGAATTTTATTTTTATATTACGATTTTGACTAAATAATTTTTGATCACTTTTTATATCTACATTAAATTCTTACAATATTTCGTCATAAATTCCAATTACACAATATACTCGTATATCGAAAATGTCTAACAAAATGAGGATTGATTTAGTTTTGAATTCAGTTAAAATCCATTAAACATCCATTGCTACGAGTAAAATACAATAAAATAACAGAAATCAGAATTTTACAACTTCAATTCTCTTTTAACAACTTTTTCGTCTCACATATTTGTACATATTATTTGAAAATAATATGAATGTTTTTTATTATTTTTCCAATAGTTTAAATCAATTTTTTTCGTCGTTTTATTGTAAAAACTTTTGAGATGAGTCTCAACGAAATCAGACAAGATAAAAAAATATATTTGAATAAATATGTAAAAAAAAAAGAATAAATCATAAAACATAATAAGTGAAGTTTCTTAATATATTAAAAAAAAATTCCTTGAAATCTAACATTTTTGGATTAATAAAAAAAAACATCTATAGATATTTCTTTTTCTATTTTAAATACACTCTGTTACAAATATAAAATATATTAGAAAAACTAAACTTATTTTATTAAATCACGGCCTCTGGAGGTTGCATGAATGTACAATAGCGTAAGTATCCGTTAGGCGTAGGACACACGAGGCGGCGTTATTGTGAAAACTTTGTTCAGCGACCCGCGCGTGAGGGTTCACCGCAACCTGTTAATGAAAACTAATATTTAATTTAATGCCCTAGTTTGTGGTGTGGTTTTGTGTTTGTGTTAATATTAATATTTAAACATTTAATTTGAATAGTTTAATGATTTGTTATATTGAATATTAAACAACACCATAAAATCATTCATCTAAATATTTTATAACAAAGACCTTACATACATATATATTTATATTAAATAAAAATCTCATGATTCTTTTATAATTTACCGAGAATAGATCAATAACTGAATGTTACTCAGTCTTCACTTATTTATTAAGTAATAATTTTCATTGTATTTTCCAAAAGAATATGAAATTTAAATATAAGTTTGATTTGTAATATTAAATATATTTATTAACATTTATTAAATTTGAAACAAACACGATTAGCGTTTTTAGTCAATATATATTAAAAATGTATGTAGTCTATTATATATGTTTCATAGTATATGATGTTAAGATGATATCTTACTTTAAAGGTATAGTCTCCAGGTTCAACATCGGTCACATCAACCCACTGGCAATCGATGCTGTAGAGGTAAATATCTGAACAGTTAACAGATACCCCTAAAAAATATAAATAAAACAATTAGAAGTGAAACCAGAAGTAATGGCTAATAGTTTTTGTTTTTAATTAAAACATTATAGATTTAGAATAGGAAAATATTAAACTAGAGTATCATTCCTTTTTTTTCCTACAGGAACCCAAATACTAAAAACAATTAATAAAATATTATTTTATTGATTACATAATACTTCTAAGAAACGAATAGAAACGTAATCAATAAAATTTATTTAAATTTTAGGTTTTGATATTTAAAGTTTTAAATTCTTTTTTATATTGTCTACATTATATCTATATTTAATTAAGTTGGACTTATTCATCTAAGTTATACAATTGTTTGCATTATTTTTAATTAATCTATATCCTGATAATTATTGTGTATAAAAAAAAAATTTCTATTTTATCTCGGTTAAAAGAAATACCTTGGTCACCGTAATTCTTGCAAGAGTACTTTTTCTCGATGCCTGGTAAACATGTGTTATCTTCTAAGCAGAAAGAGGCTTTGTGTCCCTCAGCTACACGCCGCCCTGTCGCATCCAGAATATCGAACGTAGCGAAAACTTCCATACTGTGATAGTGCCTTATAAAAATAAATTGATTTTTAGTTTTAATATTTATATACACTTTATATACGGTATATAATAATGACTTATCCATTGTTTATTTAGCTAGGTAAATGTTTTACTATTAATCTCAACATATGAATGGTCATGTTGTGATTTAACGTATAATTATATTATATATTGATAACCAGAAGTTATTACTTTTAATAGTAATCTTTAATTTAACTGTAATTGTTAATATAAGTTATAATTTATATTAAAAAGTTTAAAAATTGTAAAGCACATGGTACATCTTTAGCTCAAATTAAAAAGGAGCTATGTGCCTATTTAGACCTAATGTTTAAGTTGTGGAAATAAGTTTTTATTTTTTTGTCAATATTAAATAAAAGAATAATAGATCTAGACAGAAAGACATTTTTTGTTTGCTGATCTTCACGGACTGTAGCTTTCTTTCTAACCAAGTAACTGAAAGCCAGTCACGGACAGTTTGTGGATAGATGGTTAAAATAGAAATGATTTGAATGTCAAGAGTTATAATCTGATCTAAACACGCCATTTTATAATATTAAAGCTAGTACTTAATTTGAATGTAAATAAGTTAAATATTTTTTTTATTTTATTATTCACGCATTCCAGAGATCAAGTGTAATTCATTAATGTTGAAAATCGACATCATTGCCTTTTACCCCACTATAAAAATCTTTAAACTATATGTTAGTATTAACAATTTATTTATGCCTCATTATGTATTACTCAACAATACAATTCTATACTTACATGTGACACAAATGCCACTGCCACAGATGTTTGGGTAGGTAAGGTCTGAACTCCGCATTGCCTATGTTGAGAGAGGACGCTGTGAAGCGCAACAGACGACGGGTCTCAAATTGCCAATTGGGGTTTGTATTTTGAATCTGGAATTATTTTTTATTATCATTTGAGATTCAAATATATTGAGATCTAACTTGACCATTGGTTGGCAGTTATTCTAAGCTTAGTCCGGGATTAGAACTACTTTATGAGGTGAACTCCGATATTTACCCTCCGTATTTAATATTAACAATAATTGATATTTTCTCATTGATATACATTTAATCCAAACTTTGTGACAGAACCAATTTTTTAACATTTACATGATACATTATATATACATATATTTTATATTATTTATTTAGATTGAAAAACTTCATACACGAGTATATAGTAAGTTAAGCGATGCCTCAACTCAAAGGTCCTTAAAACAATTTGGAATTATTGATGGAATTTCGATGTCGTTTATTACAATATAGATAATTTTTGTAGTCTTAAAAATAATATCTAATAAAAAAATACAATATCATAGTTATACACCAATTAAATCCAACTGAATAATGCAATTCACCCAAAATGAAATCATAAGTTCATAATATTAAAAACAGTATTTCCTCGCGGTTATTTAGGTATCACACGATAATAAATCTTACGTCTAACAATATCTGGCGTAGAGGGTTATAAACCCCAAATGATTGATTATTTTCGTAAACCGTTTAACTTATCTCTTGAGTATCGTAATATTGGGTTTTCTAGAAAATTATTACTTGAAACATTATATATAAATCTTATAAACGTAGAGGAAATTCATTGCACGTCATGAAAATATATACACCTACTAGCTCACCGTCAGCGGCTCCGCTGGAGCTGTTATAAGATACTTATATAGACTGAAAATATATACTGAAGACGGCTTGACTTATTTTGTTTATAAATAATCTTACAAAAAGTGTAAACAAAATATCATCTCGTCTCACTTCCACTTCCATTCGATAGGATTTAGTAAAAATGAGTATATAGTTCCTAAAAATATCATTAACATAATTTTTAGATTAATCATAAGTTTGTGTAATTTTGTAACCAGTCTAATTGAAACGTAAAAATAACATAATTTAAATGATGAAAAGTTTATAATTTACTCCATATTAATAAATTCCAAAGCATCTCACATTTTGTGTACGTCTGCCCATTAGTCACCAAATATATATTACAAGTTTATGTAAAACAATAAACCAAGAGCCAATAAATTGTAACTAATTTACATGTGGAACAAGTAGATGTGTATCTACATTCTATACATATAAATAAAATTAAATGTGTCTGTTTGTAATTTCAAATTAATATCATTTCACTAAATATATATGAGAGTAGAAAAAGTAATTACATTAAAATAAAATCTTTGACCGTTTCTTCCGGGTAATCTCTGAGATGGATGGACCGATTTTAATAGAATTTTCACTGTTGGATATTTGATAATTGATTGTGAGGAGTTACTTGGGCTCCCTCGAAGCGAACGAAGTCGTGGGCACAGCTAGTATTTGGTGCTATCTATGTTAATTGTTCAGTATTTGTACTCAACTTTACGTGATAAAAGCAAGATTAATAATTTGAGTGTCTTGACTTTACACAATTTAATTTTAGGAATTGTTTAAAGTATCTTGTAATTCTTGATAATTTTTGAAAAATAAATTTTATAGTACGCGGATATTTTTATATGATTACGTGTTAACTGGTTTAATTTTAAAAATTGATTGGTTCTTGTATGTATTTATTAAATACATTTTAATGTTTATTTTAATAACTAAGGTTCGTTTTGCGTTTAAACAAATATTTATAAGACTTTTCTTCTTGAATATCGTACTTATATCGTATTAATATATTTTATATTAATTCTGTCCCAAAAAAAAAAATCAATAAGCACATATCTCTTAAATGTAATATTACCTCATAAGCCGATTTACTTAAACAATTTTCTTCCATAGCACATTGAAGTTGGTACATCGGTACGTCATGAAGATGAGCACTCCTTTCGATAGCTGACGAATCCAGATGAAGATCGGCTAAGCTATGTGTGCATACTACAGCTGCTACATGACCTTGTGACGAGATTATTTATGTAAAATGTGTATCAATATCTATTTAATAATATTTAAAATTATAAATATAACTTATCTAACATGTTTATAGATAATTTATTATTTTATAATCAATAAACATTCAATATTATGTAGATTTCTGAAATCATCAACAAAATAGGTTTTTATAAAAGATGGACTTCACTATTATTTCAATTATATTTCTTCTCATTAATATAACAAATCTATAGATAGAAGTTAATATAAAAAGCAATATATCAAAAAAAATGTCGAGGCTAAAAATTATATACCGAATATGCGTTACGAAGTAATAAAAGTGTTAATGAAGGCATATCGGGTTGGTAGTTGCTAGTTGATGGCTGATTTATGCGTTCCATGTTTAAAGCTTTATGTATTATAATAGTGGTTTCATTTGCATCTTAATTACGTCACTGATTTATTTATGGTTAAAAAAGAAATGATGAAAAATTCTCTCCTGTCCCTTTTGCGGCTTCGCCCTCAAGGGCAAGTAATTATTAATAACCCGACCTTATTACTTATCGGGTCCAGTCTTTTGTGTTTTTTTTTGGCACTATACTTATATTAGGTCTATAGGTATGAAAAATTTATTAATAACTTGAAAACAATCTATTTGACTTTACCTTGTAATAATTGGTTGACAAGATTTGAAAGACGAAAAAAATTATATACTACTATACCCAAGAAAAAATACTGATACAGATTTTCTCTGAATAAAATTAAATAGTTAAAATCTTACCAACATCACCAGGACAATAGACTTGACCAAATTCTCGATGATTGCACATAAAAAGATTAGTCTCGTTCCCTTCACAATTTACTCCACTTAGAATAATCTGGGAACTCCCAAAGTAGTCGGTTTGAAGAGCCTGTTCAGCGAATCCAAGAGCAAGATGACGACAGACAGCTGATGCTTCATAGAGAGTCCAGCCATCAGGACATATGCTGCCCCAGATTCCATTGTAGTAAATCTAAAGTAACATATTGACATATGTTATTTAAATATATTACAAATTAAGTAAATAATTATACTAACTTAACCACATGATATATTAAATATAGCGGTTTTTATTACATTTACCTTTATTTAAAATATAAGAGCATCAAATGTTAAAATCGATTAAAAATACAAAAACACCCATTTAAAATTAATTTGTAAAAAATACTAGTATTCTACTTATCCATACTATTAATCTCTTATACAGTCCAACATTTTCGCCCTCACTTTTTCTTAGCATATACAAATTTTTATCAACAGCACTCAAACGGTTTTTGGAGTTATAGAAAGACGCGAAAAGACAGTCAAAAATGAAAAGTAGTACAATTCAAATCATCATAATACATGTTGAAAAAAAAAATTACTAATGGAACCACTACATCTTCTACAGTATAGATGCAGTAAATATTTCTATCCTATCATTTGATACTAAGAATAATGCTTACATTCTTATTACCAAATATTATTGCTGCTAATTAGTTTATACCTTACGAACTTTACCGCCATTCATTATTAGACAGATAAACCTATTTCGAAATTGTACTAACAAAAATCGATGAATGTAAATGAACTATCTGTAATGGTGTTAGTAGGGTGTGTAAGTACCCATTCAAAAATAAGTCTTTTTTTTCTTACGTAAAGATCCTTATTTATACATATGAATAAGATAGAAGTTTTTATAATTAACTGCTTTTCACTAATTGTGTATGATTGATACTTATATAAAAAATATCTATAATCAAAATGTTTCTCTGTCTGTCTGTTTGTTTCGGCTAATCTCTGAAATGGCTGGACTGATTTTAACAGAACTTTCACTTGGGGGTAGCTGATTTTAAGGGGTGACTTAGGCTACATTTATTACAAAAATATTCCGAGCGAACGAATTCGTGGGTACAACTAGTTACACATAAAATACTAATTGTAATACAATTCTTTTCAAAACCTTTATAAAATTATCTTTACCCAAAACAGGAACATATAGTCGAGTTTTTTTAATTGTCATATTTTTGAAAATCTTATCTAAATTAAGTACATCAAATATTACTTACCTCAATTCTTCCTTCATTGCTATTTCTGCCTCCTATAAGTCTTAAACTCATACTTCTTATATCAATAACCTCATATATTCTTCTTTTTACGTTCTTTTTTATATTAACTGGAATTATATTTTCTATATCATCATTGCAAATAACACCAGCAATTTCGCTATTTTCACAATCTGACGATCCCCAGCCAGTAAATATGCATTGGGTTATTGAGTTTTCATCTCCTTCACATACTACGTCGTCCATCCAATACTTTTCTAAAATAAAAATCGTCTGAACTAAGTAGTTTAGAATCTGGTTATTTTTATTGTTCTTCGCCAGACACATATATGTAAAAAGATATAGAAATATTAGGAAAATAAATACATATCAAATTAAGTTCTCATAACTCGGGAACATGAGAAATTACAACTTTGAACTAATACGTGTTTTTTATAATAAAAAACAACGCTGATTGGTTAAATCAAACTTTCATCTTTTCTTTTTATTATTTTTAAAAATTTAAGTTATAATTTTTGGAGATCTTAATATTAATGTCAGAATTTAGTTTATCTATGTTTAGTATTTAGTGTTTTATGTACAAACAAGACACTATGTTTTTAATTATATACAATGATATAATCCTATTTAACAATAGTCTTCCATTTACGGTCGCAAGGATAAATAACAAAACGCTTGAAGAATGATAAATGAAAAACATATGTATTCAATAAACATTAAAAATATTCGTTATCGTGAATACATATATGATAATTAAATAATGGATAACAAGTTCATATCATTATTAATATGACGGTCAATATGTTCATTTATGCTGTATCTGGAATTGTAAACCAATTAATATCAGTTACCCGATAATCGAAATTAAGTACGATTTATCGGCAATTGTTATTTGATCCAAATTCTGAATTTAATGTTACGTGGTCGGTATTAATATATTATTTAAACTATTTTAAAAATATTTCTAAGTAAATAGACGTTTGTTTTTATTTAATATACCAATTTTAAGTATATTTCTTTTCAGATGCCGGCATTAAAATAGTTATTATATTAATAAGTAAAAATAAACCACAAAACTTTTAATAGTGAAGATTCTGTTATAAACATGGTATTTTTTAACAAAACTATTATTAATTTCATTAATTTAAAATTATGCATGAGTAATTAAATCCCAAACCCCGAAGATTAATGAATTTTAAATACATACGAATATGTGTCAAAAGATTCTTCTTAATCTTAATCTATTTATATTAATTTTATAAAAATAATTTCCAAAAAAAGAACTTATTTTTTTTTACTTTTTCTATACAATCTCTTATTACACATAAGTCAAAAATTCCGTAAATTTAGGTAGAAAATATATTTTGATTAACTTTTCAATTAAGTAACTTTTTCTTGAGAAACACGTTAAAACCGATTAAAAATCTGTAATTTCACCCTAAGAAAAAATCCGATATGGACTTTTCGGTATCAAAAAATGTATCTCAACGGCGCTTATCTCACTAGATAGGTATTTATTTAGAAAAATTTAATACACAAAAATTCCGAAATTGAATCCATTTTTTTTATTCCATAATATTTTTTATTAAAGGTGTGTCAAAACTTTAAGTAAATTAAGCCTAAAACTACTAATGCCCGATAGTGAATAACAGAATAAACACCTAAGTTAGTAGTGTAGGTTACTTTTACTTCATAATTTATATTCAGTAGAAGCTGTATGCAAAACAATGTATACGACAACAATTTGCAATGTACATTTTTATATATAAATAAAAATTTAGAAAGTTATACTGAATATTTATCATTTTTGAAGATGATTTGAATCACTTTATATTAATTAATAGTTACTGGTTAAAACTTGATTTTAATAGGAGCTACTCGAGTAGTGACATTTTATTTCGGAATTACCTGTAGCTTCACCAAACTGTCCTCCATGTGTTGGTACTCCTGTTTTGTTAAACGTTCCACATACAACTTTTGCGGCTTGTGAATCCCACGAGTCGTCACAAACAGCGCCCCATCGACCAGCGTGGTAAATATATACATTTCCTTTGAAATCAAAAGGATTTGATAAAATCTTTATAGGTTATGAATTAATACGAAAAATGAGTTAAGAAGGAACATTATATGAATTAAATATGAAAATGAACTTGAAGTGAAGTTTGACAGCCTATTTATATAAATGATTATCGAATTAAATTTCAAGAAAAGTTTGGAGTAATTTTTATTAATACATAACAGTATTAAATTAGATATTGCCAGCATGACAAAATACCCTGACATGACAAAAAACCCTGCTTCTTTAATACTTTTTAACATAAAGATATAAATATTAAATTATTATATATATATATTTTTCTATTAATAGATTGTAATATTTAAGTTATTTTGTTTTTAAAAAGTTGACCGATAAAAAGAAAATAGAGAAAATATGCTTTCCTTATTAATATTAAATAATATAACAAAAATATATACCTTCATACTCCTTAGAACCTCCCACAAGTTTAATTTTTCCTTCTAAATATTTATTCTTATTCAAAAGTCTCTGTATAAAGGCAGCTCTTGTAGCCCTTTCGTTCTCACTAACATCTTTACACAATATTACTACTAAATTTATTAATAAAAATATAATTTTTACTTTCATAATCTTGAACTATTTTAAACAATGAGTTATAAAACAAATATTAATTTGCTTTATTTTAACATTTATTAATGTTAAATGTTTTTAAAGACAATAGCAAAACACACACCAGTAATGATTGTGCACCTAAAGTGTTTGAACGATACTGTGCATGACAGAATGATCCGTTTCTAGTTCAATGTCATTGTGGCGTAATAAACTAATTTAAATGCTGATACAAACATATCAATAAAAGAGGAAATAAAACACTTACTCTTATAACACCATTGTTACATTACTTTGTTAATATTTTTATTGACAATATCTTTACAGTGCTTTTTATTACACAAATTTAAAATAACAGTAATAATAGGAATACTAAAAATGTTTAAAATATGTAAATGATGTAATAAAGAACAAAAAATAAATAAATATGTCGTAAACTCATTGAGGAATTTGACCTAAATTTACAACGGCCGTCTGTAAATTGAATCGCGTCATACAATAAGGACTAGTTTTTGTAGTCAATTACTGACCAAATTATATTGACATTACTATTTTTCTAACATTGTATTTAAACACGAACATTATTTTATAAGCGATTACATCTTATAGCTAAATTATGCAGTTATACAGTTTGCAATATTTTTTCCTTCATCGCTAACTTGTTACAAGTAAACCAGGTTTTTAGAATGTTTTAAATTATTTCCATATATCAGAATTAATTTATGTCAAACTTTACATAATTCTGGATGTCTTCGATTTTCAATTTAGTTTTTGAAAAAAAAATGTAGAGATATACAGACACGAGATTGATTAGATTGAAAGCTTAAAAATGAGGAGACAAAAAGTATGTAGTTAAAATATGTAGTTCTCGTATCCCAATACGCCAAAATAAAAACGAAAAATATTTCTAGCTACAATACCTTTTAAATAAACATCTAGTTTAACATTGGTTTACGGCACCTGGTTCATATCTGGTATAAAATTATTCTAAGCATGATTACTTATAACCCGTCACTGATCTGTGAATGATGATCTGTGGAATCCTTGATCTTGAGAACAATTGTATGGTATAGTCAAATACCCTGCAGTGAAGCAGGTAAGGGTTCAAATTATTTCCACAAATAAAATGTGGAATACTCTATGCCATTCGGTAGATCATTTATAAACTACTGCCTTGATATGTAATTAGGTCCTACTAAATATTGTACATTGGTATTCGTAATGTAACTTCTTATAAAAGCTACTAGCCACCTCCTCAATATAGTGCAAAAAACAGTCCTGTATTGCCCATCTAAAAGCTATTACCTTATCTCTCAGGTACATTAAGTTTTGGGGATGAAAAGTCTGTTTTTGTACTCCAACAACGTGAGTGCAAAGTTAAATGATAATAGTCTGAGTAGTAAAAGTAACAAATATACAAAGTAACTCACATTCGCATTAATTACATTAGTTGTAATATATAAGTTAGTGTATCCTTATCCTTTTATTTTCCTGAACCAATTTCGTGTGGTTGAAATTGTTATCAATAAATCAAATAAGACAGAGAATGCTTATAAATCAACGCTTTCAATACATTGATCCTTTATCGGAAATATTTGTAAGTATGGGTTATTCCTTTCTTCATTTTATGACCCAAGTATAGCTTTCAGATAACTTTCTAACAACAATTTATTGCTGTGATGAAAATTAAAAGCAATAAAATGTTTGCTTTATTTTGTTATGCTTAAATGTTTGCACCCATTGGTTTAACAATAATAAGTAAATGTTTAAAATAAATTGTGTAATTCACTTTTGTAGTAAAAATAGGTCTTAAATATAATTAATATCTTAAACCTGACCGTGTAAGCTATTTGAATTTAATATTAAAATGTTGTTTTTTAATGTAATTAAGAAGAAAGAATACATGAATAAAATATCCTAATATTTTAATAAATGTATACAATACAATAAATAGAAGTACTAATATCGTGTTTCAAAGTTTTAACTAGATAATATACCAATTTAAGTCGGTTTTGTTCGGTGTAAGCTAGTTTGGATTTATATTGAAATGCAAAGCAGAATTACAACCCAATATAATTACTGACCCAGGTGTATTGTAAACATGATTGAATTAAGCTTGGTTAACATGATTCTATTAAACAATTATTTACTTATACTTGCAATTTCGATCCTTTGATAAGCAATATTGTGTAAAAAGTAATAGTTATAAAAAATTGCCTATATTTTTGAAATAGTCACGTTGAAAGAAAATATAAAATTCAAATACTTAATATATTATTTATTTTATTAGTGAAGTTTTAACAGAGCCAGCATACGTTTTGCAGCGGTGAGCGGAATTTTACAAGGAGACATATGAATGTGAGGACGCCTCGGCCTTGCGGACCAGCGAAATGCTGAGTCCGGATGTAGCCGATGGTGAAATCAGTTTGGAAGAAGTGGAGAGCGCGATTCGAAGTCGATTTGGAAAAGGCGTTTGACAGGGTTGTGAGAAAGAAGTTATGGGAGATACTGCCCCGATACAATGTGAGCGGACCCTTGCTACAGGCTGTAAAGTCTCTTTACAGAGATCACTCAGCCTGTGTGCGAGTAGGAGTTGACATGTCGCCCAGGTTTGACATCCAATTGGGTGTTAAGCAAGGTTGCGCTATGACAGCTTGGTTGTTCAATTTGTATTTGGATAGTTGTCTCCAAGGCGTGAAAGACAGTGACATGGGAGTGAAAGTAGGTGACCTTAAGGTCAATTGCTTGCTTTATGCGGATGATTCAGTGCTCATTGCATCATCAGAATGCGATTTGCAGGCATTGGTCACCACTCTGAAATATGGGTGTGAAAATAATGGTCTAAACCTGAATGCAGATAAGATGAAGGTTCTGATATTTGAAAGAAATGAAGAAAGAACAGAATGTAAGATCAACGTGAATGGTAAGATAATAGATCAAGTGAATGAAGCGGTATATTTGGGAAGTATGTTTAGCAGAGACGGAAGATACGAAACGGATGTGGAAAGACGTATTGCTGCCGGTAACAGAGTTAACGATGCTTTGGCTGCATTGTTGAGTCAGCATAGCTGCACGTTTGGCTGAACAGAATGCAGTTTTGCTACCGACGCTGTTATACGGCAGCCAAACGTGGGTAACACAGAAGAAGAATGTAAGAAAGATGAACGCTGTGGAGATGCGATCTCTTCGCAGAATATGCGGAGTCAGCCTAGCTGACCGAATCCGCAATGAAGAGATCCACAGAATGGCAGGTACTAGTGAAGATGTTACAGTGAGAATGAAGAAGAACGTGCTCAGGTGGTTTGGGCACGTCGAACGAATGAGTGATGAAAGAATGGTAAAAAAGATTTATACAGGAAAAGTGAGTGGTAAGAGAGAAAGGGGGAGGCATCGAGTGACCTTCGAAAACACAGTATCTATGATACTGGAGGAAGGTCACGTAAAAAGCATGAGGACCCCCCGGAGGGCATGTATGAAGAGGTTGATGTCTGTGGCCGAGGTGAAAGAGGTATGCAGGGACCGTAGCGTTTGGCGCTCCGTCGTCTCTGGCTACCCCGCAACGGATATGGCGTGAAAGTAAGTAAGTAAGTATTTTATTAAGTAAAATAATTGTATATACAATAATTTAATTAATTTATCTAAAATTACATGAAATGTTATAAACAGTAAAAATAAAATTAAGATTATGATTAAGATACTATTGTAAAGATGGAGTAAATGTGTTGTTTATTCTTTATAGAAATATTGTTTTTTCCAAAAGTTAATTATTATTAAATGGTTTTTAGTAATATTATAAATTATAATAATTAAATTATTATTATTATTATATTATCAAGGGATATAGCGTGAAGCTAAGTAAGCAAGTAGGTATAATTATATTAGAATATGTATTTATGAATGTATTTACTAAATTCCTCTTCTGTGTATCTTTTATCTGTAAACGATTCTATACGTAAACGTTTCAGCTAATGGATGTGGTATTCAGAAAGATAGCGCCATCACACGTATTGGCGCTTTATACTGACGGTTCACGAACCGACAGTATATTTCTTGATACCGATACTGGTAAATAACGTTTATAGATTGGTTAAATTTTATATTTAAATAATGTTATATTAGCATTTTCTAAGATATCAAAAAAATAATTTTTAAATAAAGAAGATATTAAAACTTAATAAAAATTTAAAAAGGTGTGTAAGTATTGATGTACGGTTGCAAAATCATAAGAGATCGACTTTCTGGATTTTTAATATAATATTGGCTTATTAAATACTCTTAAATAATAGTGAATTAATAAATTTCCATGCATTAATACCTTTTTTATGTTAGAGGGGGTAAAAGAGAGTGCGAGTCAAATGATACGTGATCACCGCCGCACGTAAACAGCTCGGAGGTGGAAGTACAGCTAAAAGATAATATTTTAACTACAACTTTAGTTAAACACAACATAGTCGATCTGTATATCTGTCTGTTTGTTGCGGCTAATCTCTGAAATGAATTGACTGATTTAACTTTCAGTGGCGTATAACTAATATTATAAGGAGTAACGTAGGATATTTTGATAAAAAACAAAAAAAATCAGCGCAAACAAAGTCGTCGGCACAGCTAATGGTAAAC
Source organism: Melinaea menophilus ssp. n. AW-2005 (assembly GCA_918358695.1). Taxonomy (NCBI): domain Eukaryota; kingdom Metazoa; phylum Arthropoda; class Insecta; order Lepidoptera; family Nymphalidae; genus Melinaea; species Melinaea menophilus. The sequence continues at coordinate 9,322,352 of OU911053.1, forward strand.
AAACTTCAAACTTTACTGACAAATAGACCTACGATCTATAACTAACTAATTTAATACATGTAAATATAAATATAATCTATAGTAAGGTTACAAGGAAAAAACTTGGGTTTATTTGTATGTTTTCTTGTATACATGTATGTCTGTATGTATGTATGTATGTATGTATGTATGTATGTATGTATGTATGTATGTATGTATGTATGTATAAGCACCATAACGAAACGATTTAAGCAAACCTTAACTTTTCGTAACATAGTGTACTATTATCTCAAGATACACTCAAAATCACAGGATTGGTTGAAAAATACAAAAATTATGCATTATGCAGAAAAAAATTAAAATAAGGTAAATTAAATAAATTATAAATAATTTATATATTCGGTTATCATGTAAAATTTGATGATAAATGCGTTATTACTTGAAGCATGTTGAAGAAAACAAATGAAAAAGCTAAAAAACATGATATTAAATAAATTGTTGATTGAATACAAAAATATATGTAAAACGCTCACATGCTCTCTCAATTGCTTTTACGTGGTGTTTATTTAAAATTATGTAAAAAATATTTTTTTAGAAACAAATTATTTTCAACAGAGAATAATAAAGTAGCCATGATTGACACCTACACAATGGGGATGAACAAAAGGTTTTATTATGGCGTAATAAGGGTAGAAGCAATTTTAAAGCTTTTCACAGAAAATAACACCGGGATGTCAAAATAAACATTATTCTTTTGTATTTTGAGACTCATTTAATACAATACCCAATTTTTTTTATTTTGAATATTCCATTATTTTTTCATTTTGGTGTCGAATGCTAAGTATAGTTTAGTAGAGGTTTTAACTGAAGATTATGTTTAAAGAACGTAAGTACACATTTTTTACTAAAGACAGAATTCTCTCACACGGTCTGCTAACATGTACTTAAATTCCGATAAGAGAAGTGCTTTTTATTAGACAAAGCTTTTTTGAAAGCTCTTCGTTGATATGTAGTCTAAGATACCAACATATTTAATAATAATTTATAAAAGCTCCACCAAAAAAGATACACATGACATGTCAAATTGAAAATAACAGAAATTATTTAATCATAGAGTATTATTTTAATAATGTTATCAAATATATATTTTATATAATCTTATTATTATACTTTTTCTTAAGATATTCGTATAAGAAACTTGAACTCCTACACTATACTACTGTATCTTTTACACAATCCGATATCTAATATCAATTCCCCTCAAAGCTTCCGTAACGTGTGCAAAGGATTTTTATTGTGAACCTTTTTGTGTTAAGTCTGAACCAAGCTTTATATAAGCGTTTTAATAATACTGTATACCTAATGTAAGAATCTATTTAAATCATACACTTCTGATTTTTTTGCTGTATAATAACATATTTAATAATAGTTTCAAAAAATAATTACCGAATTAGTCGACAAATTATTAACACCAATTTAAAATATCATAATATATATCTATATTTTGCACTTAACCTTATCTCAAGAAAAAAGTATTATGTATATATATATATATATATATATATATATATATATATATATATATATATATATATATATATATATATATATATATTATATTAAACAATTATATATAAACGATATAGTTCTAAAAGTAATATATGACCTTTTAAAACTCCAGAAAGAATTACAAAAATCCTAAATAGGGTGAAAATATGGTTCTGCCTATTTTATTGGCAGTACAGTTTCAGAACACGCGAGCACGCCATCCAGTTTCTGAGAATATTTAAATATTCTCTTTTAATACAACACACAAGAAGGTTCTTAGAATGAAATTCGTAGTAATGAAAATTGGCAAGATCACATACTTTAATATATATTTTACATTATTAATATATGTTCTATTTAAACGTAATAAGTAGATATGGCAAACGTCTTTAAAAAGATATTTGATATAAGATTTTCATAAATATATTGCTAATAAAAGTGTTTGAGCTATATTTTTAATGAGTTTTTCAGCATATATGAAATTCAATGATAACTCCACAACAACATAATAACTCGTTAAATATATAATATCTCTTTAACGTCAAAGGTGGAAAAGACTGCATTTAATTATACCATAATAATAAAATTATAGATACGCTTTAATTTTAAACGTCAAAATCCATTTCATTTTCTTACATTCATTGCATTTTTGATAAATCTAAATATAGTTGTTATTATGTATCAAATAATGATCTTGTTATTTGTGAATAAAATATCTTGTAACTTATTTATACATTATAAGAGTTTTTATTTTAATCGACTTAACAAATTACTGGTAAGTGAATTAATACACTTGACACTTTGTATTTTGTTTTTCTTTTTAAATTAACACAATAAGTTTTTTACATAAAATACACATGCATATACAAACATTATCTGTTACTATTACTAGACATCAAATAATTATTCGAATAATAACCCGAACAATTCTTGTCTAAGTAAGTCAGAAATTAATATTGTCTATAAACAAATATTGAATAAAAAATATATCCACATGGTGGATTCGAAACCACGACCTCTGGTATACCATGTGCTGTACCTACAAGCTGTGTCATTACCTATTTTTTAGACTGCCCTCTACAAAATGAAACTTGCTCATATTGCTTTTGTAAAAAGTAATGGAATTTTTTCGCACTTACAGTGAAGCCCCGGCAACCGTGTCATTACCCAACTAGACTAATCATATTATATATGACTGTCTTTGTCGGGATGGAAGTGACATTTATTGGATTTATTTCGATATTAATCATTGTAATGGCCTATAAGCATGTTAGCTGTCAAAAGCTTATTTAATCTTTAATATAATAATAATAATAATAATAATAATTTTATTTATTTTCAGGACCAGCCCATTTAGTGTTAGTAACAATATTTCTTATTAACTAGTGTTAGTACAATCAAAAGTTACAAATTATAATATCATTTTCTTGTGTATAACATCGTACCACGGTTTGGTCCGTTGTGCAACCGAATCCACCGATGCATCAGGGGCGAATCCCACCGATCAACAAAAACACTCAGCATTCTGGTGGAGGCACTGCGGAGTCGGGTTAACATGGAGACACACCGTTTTCTCATAATAGCATAAAAGTCATCCATGTGCGCCTCCGCAAACATGCCTGAGGCACTGCACTGCCGCGGCAACCCCATCAGAACCCTGAATGCGTCGTTATACTGGACACGAAGGTCGCTGTATGCCCGCCGCGTATAATTAGCCCAAAGACTGCAGGTATAAAATGTTTGACAATAAGCTTTAAAGAGCGTTATTTTAACTGGCTTCGTGCACCTTGCAAATCTTCGTGCTAACATGTTGCACCGAACAGACAGCGACCTACGCGCCCCCTCGATCTCACAATCGTCTTTTAAGGTCTCAGTGACCCAGTGACCCAGGTATTTAAATTTTGCTACCCGACACAGCGGTGTGCCACAGAGCGAGACTACCGGTATATCTAAATAGGTCTTAGATCCGGATCTAAAAACCAAAAGCTCACTTTTTATAGCATTATACCTGAGCCCGTGAGCCACTGCATATGATTCACATATTGCCAACAGTTTACGAAGAGCTCCAATGGATGGACTCAGCAGCACCATGTCATCCGCATAGCTGATGTTGTTCATACAAACTCCGTCAACATGACATCCGATATTGGTGCTACTGAGCTCACCAATCAGCCGGTCCATGTAGAGATTGAAGAGCCGGGGCGAGCTCAAACCCCCCTGTCGCACTCCGCACTTCAACCTGTACTTGTCCGAGAATGCTCCACCCCACCTCACAGAATTTGTTTGGTTTTGATACCAGTATGAAAAAATCGAAATTATGTCAGGGGGCAACGTAGTATCATTAAACAATTTGGTCCATAGCATATCATAAGATACGAGGTCAAATGCCTTAGACAGGTCCAAAAAACATGCAAAAACCGGCGTTTTTCTGCTCGTGTAGTACTCTACAGTTTGCTTGAGACACAGTATGGCGCTCTCCGTTGACATTCCGGGCCTGAACCCAAACTGAGCGTCATGAGGTTCAAAGTGCTCAGCCAGCTGTTTGTCAAGCAAACTGTCCAGCACCTTAGCCACAATAGTAGCCAAAGATATGGGCCTGTAATTGGACATGTCAGAGGCATCCCCAGTCTTATTTTTAACAATAGGTATAATAACAGTATGCATTAAATCCTGCGGCAGGTATCTATGACCCACACATAAATTAAAAAATAAAGCGAGGACCCTCGGCAAATGAGGGCCAGCGTACTTAAGGTGCTCGACGCTGAGCCCATCGTGCCCCGGAGATTTTCCTCTTACCATATTTCTAATAACGGTGGCCACATTCTCAACAGTGAATATGTTAGGGACTCTCGCAGCACTGATATCAGAGTCGAGCACCCGCTGCACACTTGGTAATGGTGACTCAACTTTAAAATGCCGCTGGAATAGGTGGGCAATGTCTTTAGGCTCATTGAAACCCCCAACACTCACAGGTAAGCTCGACTTCACATTGAGTCTATTAGTAGATTTCCAGAATTTACCGAAATGTTTCTCAGTATGACTTTGTGCTAGTATATCCATCTTTATTTGTTGTTCATTGTTTAAACAATATTTTAGTTTAGCCTTAAATATTTTCCTAGATTCACACATTCTATTATATACATGTCCGTTTGTAGGTTTGCCGTATAGAAGCCATTCGTGATAACACAATCGAGCCTCCCTGTGAGCTGTCTGCACATACCTGTTCCAGCCTACCACACGCTTATGTTTTCCTACTTTTTCCCTACCTACATATGTACAATATGCACCCTTACTCAGAATCCACACTATATTGTTATACATATCATCCAACAGTTTATGATGACTAGGATTTTCACACACTTTACAAGAACATTCTATACATTCAGAGGGAAAGTCGATATTTTTTAATTTTGAATTACAAAATTCTAGGTAATCATTTTTCTGAAAGTTGTCTCTTTCACCCCATTTCACCTTATTACAAAGGACATCACAGGAAAATAATTTCGGACTAGCAATATTGACGTCACATTCAAAAATTACAGGGTAGTGATCTGATGCGTAAACTCCGTACGAAACATATGCTTTTAAAAACAGATTTTTCGCCGAACTCGTTACTATACAGTGATCTAACCACCGCTGAGAACCACTAGCTTGACAAACGAATGTGTGTGTATCACAAGGTAAAAGTTCAGAGTCCATACAATACCATGATTGCTCATCACAAGTACTCAGCAGCTCCTTCGAAAACCTTTCACCAGGATGCGCGTTGAAGTCACCAACTAATATAGCCGATTCCACGTTCTCACTGTCAATTATTGTGGAAATTTCACTCAGACATTTACTAAATTCTATTAAATTATCACTTTTTCCATTATCAAAAGGCATATACACGGAAAATAACAGTAAAGTACGGCTATCATGCACTATTTTTATTGCTACTAAGCGATCACTATTACACGGCACCAAGGATACAGATTGGAAAGCTCCTTTTTTCCACAGCAAGGCTACTCCACCATAAGGTCTTCCCTTGACGACTCCCGAGGTCGTGTCCATGGATGACTTGCCTGTGTATGTAAAATTGTCATCCAGGGTTCCCAAATATGGTAATTCATGAGGCCAGAGCCATGTTTCCTGTAAGGCAATGATGTCAGAGGTTTTGCATAGTCTCCGTACACACTCTGTAGATCTAATAATCGATTTACAGTTAAAAGTCGATAGAATAACTTTCTTTTTATCCAACTTATCCATTATGTTTGTATAATATCATTCATAATCAAAGAATTAGCTCTTTCCAACCGTTTTTTAAAAAAGATAAATCGACGGAACGTAATTCCTTCTGGCCATAAATTGTCATTCAGATAGATATGTAACTTGTTTTTAGAGACAAATAACTTAAAAGCATTGTAAGGCTTTTCTTTTTTCATAACAAATTTTTCTAAGTGTACAATTTCCTGTGTTTTACTTTTAATATAATCACAGATGTCATGTTCAGTGGTTTGTTTATTCACATTTGATATTAACAACGGAATTTTCGTCTCTGCCGCTTTGAACTTCCCCGAGGGAGACGCCACTGCCTTTCCAGTTTTGCCAGTAAACCGATTCTGCGGCTTACGTCGCTGAACCAACGTCCAACTATTAATATGCTTGTTCTCAACACACAAATCCTTCCTCAACATCGCATCCCCTACAATAATCTGCGGTTTATTTTTATTTTTATCAATCAACTTATTACCGTTATCCGAGACGGTGCATTCAATCCCTAGCAAAGTTTTATTCACAGGTGCAGTTGATGCAACAATATTGTTCGTATCTTTATTTACCGGCGAGTGAAAGAGAGAACGATACTCTGACTGGTGCATCGCTTCATTGTTATGAACGTCATCGTGAGCACTCGTAACTGCGGCCGGGTCGATGTGCTCAGCCGGCGCCATGACACTCATATCAGCTGTTAACTTTGTCGCAGCAAGCGGTAATCCTATCGGACCACTGTCCTCGAAATACCCTCCTCTTCGAGTATTAATATTATCGTCGTTATAATACGTTAACGGCGACCTGGATGTTTGAAAATTCCGTTTTACTTCGTCCAGTACATCCGTAGTAACATAACTACTCTTAATCCGCTCAACCTCAGTCCGCAATATCAGCAAATCCTTTAAAATTTTTGTAACATCTACATGATCAAAGCAAATGGGCGGTAATTTGTGTAGATCATATGCTACAAACACTGGCATCTGTTCAGGATCGACTGTTTTAAGTACAGTAATAATATCGTCAAGATCCTTAAGCTTCTTTTGTTTACGTCTTGAAACACATTTTTGTTTTGTCTTAACGGACGTAAATAACAGTTTTTTCGCTTTATCAATCTCCTCTTCGGAAAAAGCAGACTCACAGATCCGTATTAGACTCTCATTATCCATAACATCGTGTTTATTGCGCATAAACGCCAACACCTCCGATATAACCACATTACAGTTCACACATTTAATTGTACTCACAGACATTTTGACTGACGCGAAACAACATCGACCGACTCGCTGCGCTCGCACGCGTCGACTGACCTCCTTTACTACCTTTGCAAAGCTGACATTAAGTCAAAAAATCTTTTATATTACTTTTCAAATTACATGATTATTCTAAGATTACTGTAGCTTTAAATTTCTAGCTAGAGTAAGCTTAAGCTTTCAAAAAATCTTTATTTAACAGTCTGTTCAAAAAGCAATTCAGTTCACTTTCCGATAAAATCCAATTCTTTGACACTGACAACCTTTTCTAAACGGAATGCGTCCGTTTTACTGTTTTTACACCTTTTGAAAAGAGACATAAATTAACACTACTAGGATAGTGGAAGTTTAAACACATTATTAACTTTTAGGGCTAGATATAATATTCTAAGAATAATTTTAATTAAGAAGTGAAAACACGATGACATTGCAGTGTAAAATAATAATGGTACAAGTATATGATTTGTATAAATATTCTATTATAAAAAGACTTTAGATATAAAATAACTGATGTTAGAAAACCAGTTTCTAATTTTTTATTTACCTATTACAATATTGCGTAATGTTGTGGATACAATATTTACATTTATAGAAAATGGTCATGTATATAACAGCCCATAAATTACAACAGCTGTTCAAAATATTCCTTACCAATTATGAAACGGGTACAGGTCTTTACCTACAACATTGTTCTTGCTGTGGGTCTGCGGTTACATGCTATAGATTTACATGTAAAATCCGATATTCCTGTTCAGGGTCTGAATATTAAGGGGAGCGTCAGTAATACTACAACAAACAGAGCATTTATTTGGGAATTACATAAGTTATAAAATGATTAAAATATCTAAAATATCCTCTTCCTCCTCCTTTGCTTCAATTTATACCTTCCTTCCTCTTTTGCTTCAATCTATACGTTATAATTGTCAATAAAAATTTATATTTATCTATTTGCCACTTTTAATTATTAGGATTATTTTAATACATGAAATAGTTTTAGTGGCAATGCATTTGTGATTTGCAAATATAAGTTGCTTTGCAGTATTAGTAATGTTTTAAAATATATTAAGTATCATAAAATGAGTAGTATTTTTATAATTATTTAAATTATATTCGATGGATTTAGGTGTTCCACCATAACCAACTTTTAAAAACCTTTAAACAATGCGTACTAGATTTTATTCACGTCTGTAATATTAGTCCGTGAAAATACAAACAGACAAATAAGTTCAAATATTAATATTCGTAGCCTTCAGCGTATTAAACATTTAACAGATTTTAACAAGACTTTCATAAAAGTAGATAATAATAATACAATTATTATTATTTTTAATCTCATATAATACGAAATCTTTAGCATAAAACCCCCACTTTTCCTATAAATTGTGTTGTTTATTTTTGAATAACCAAATGAGACATCTGAATTCTTTCAAGTTCTTCGTAGCTGAATTCTTTGAAGTTATTCGTCAAACAGCTGATAGGTGCAATAATTTATATATATAGTAATAGTAAATGCATTTTTAATCATTATATTACATGAGGTGTTTTATTACATTTATAAACCAATTTTAAATATAAAAATATTTGCAAATTAAAAAGCAAAGTGAAATATTTATCACACTTCATTAAATTAATATAATATACATGGCTAAAGTGTTTGTTGTTATACATAACTCCAAATTCAATTAAATTAAAATAATGCAAGTATTTTATTTTTTTTGGTTTACATTAATAACTCTGAACGTATTCCGAATATTTATCAGTGGCCAAAGATAACAGCTTGTATAAAAATAAATAAAATTTCATAATTTGCGTGGAATAGCTAGTAGTAAATAAATAGCAAATAGCAGGATATGATAAACAGATCCTGATAAGGCCTAGATATATTCAATTGAATGGTGCTCATGTTCCTGATTGACTGGTATATTTCAACGGTCTGAAAGAAGATTGTATAAAGTATGTATTTTAAGTGAATTTATAAAATGTTATATAAAGTCAGATGACGTTTCATTCTACCACCTTTTCTGCCTCCTTAATCCCTCTCTGTTCCCTCAGAGTGATAAATATAATTTCCAATATTACTTCGTGGCTGTCAATTATTAAAAATCTTAACTAAACAGATAAGAGAGATTACATGGGGGTGATAGACAGAGAGCATGATATAATTAAGTCACAAACTTTTAAATATATTATGCGATGCTTACATATTTATTATAGTAATTATATTATCCTTACCTTTAAAAATAATTTCATACAATTTCTCTTACCTCAAGTCGTTATCAATAAATCAACTAAGACCCAATGGCTATAAATCAGCTCTACTATACATTTTTATCCTTTATTGGAAATCTTTGTAAACGATACTCTTTTTTTCTTATTTTTTGTATATTGAGAATACTTTTTTAACGTCTTCGAAACTCGCGTTTAGTATTCCAGGTAAAAGTGATTTTTTCAAAAACGATGAAATGTTTATATACTATATTTTATATCATATACTTATAAAATTTATTATTTAACAACCAATAAACTTTTCCATTATCGTTTTTAAAAATAAAAACTATTTTTTTATTCATGATAATCAATATATTATTTATTTATTTACATATATCTTTTATCAGCTCTATAACATGAAGATGTTAGATATTTTGTAGCGTTACGACTAATTTTGCAAACCATCAAATATCATAGGAGCGTATAGTGGACTAATTACTATGAATTTACAGTGTATGTGTTTATTAACTCAGTACAAACTTAATTAAACAACACGTATAAACAAACAGCCTAACATTAGCACGCATCCCAAAATGTGGGGACTGGAAACTTGAAATAATAAATATTACTCAACATTCATACCGTTGAAATGTTTAACGTAAGTACTTTTGAACTTTGAACTCCACTCTCAAGCGACTTTACAGGAAAAATAATGTTATTAATAAAATAAGTATTCTTAATAAATTGTGAAATAGAGAAAGCATTAAGTATCGAAAACTTCTATAATATACCTAGTCAAACCACGGTTTTTAGGATGGTTGTAACTAATATTGCTAATATTGTTAGTCAGTCATTTACTAGTGATAATAAGAATATAAAAAAAATCCGTGCCCGCAGGGGGACACGCGTGGGTAGACCTCGTGTGTAACTCGTTTAAAATATAACTTACTACCTAAGAATAACACATGATGCCGTTGTTTACATCAAAAGTTTTCAAGCAAAAAACGGTTTTTATTTTTTTTCTCGGAAAAAGTATCTTTTTTGGAAATACTTTTGGTACTTAAATTTAGAATAAAAAATAACCTTTCTTGTAAAAATATTTGCGAGGCGGGAATGTTTACCAGAAAAAAGTTGCCGTGGTTTTACCTACCTTAAATTTTCAAGCTTAAAGTGGTTTTTATTTTTTTTCTCGGAAACGGTACATTTTACGGAAAAACTTTTGGTACCTAAATTTAGAGTAAAAAATAACCTTTCTATTAAAAATACTTGTGATGTAAGAATGTTTACCAGAAAAAAGTTATGAATTTTTTTCTAAAAAATTTCGGTTTTTTTACCCCCATCCCTAGGTTATTGAAGTTAGGTTTTTGGTTTATCTACATTAGTTATAGGTATTCATCAAAGACATCATATGATGTGAACGCGATTGATCTTCTTTGTATAGGGAAAAAGTTATGGTCGAAAAACTGAAATCAGAAAAAGTGAGGCCCTAGCGCCCCCTGTGGCCGGACTTCTCTGGTTAACGAACTTGACCTTCATTTTTAGATGTTTGATTTTTGTGCAAAGTTTGAAAGCGATCCAAGCGAAACTGTGGCCGCTATCGTGCTGACAAAAGTCGAATCTGGACGCACGCACGCATATATATATATATATATATATATATATAAACTTTTTGACCAATGGTCATTTCGGACTCAGGGGGTCATAAGAAGACCTCCTGTGAAGAAATTTTTTCAAAATTCGAAAGTCGGGTACAAATGAATGGGCAGACCGAATTCTTCGAGGTCTACCCAATAGATACAGAAGTAAAAGCTACCATAATACATTAGGGAAAAGACATTAACCTTGTTAAGCCCTTTCCTCTCAAGTAACAAGTGCTAAGAGGTAATTTATAGCATTCATCACGCAACGTTCAGGGTAATTTACAACCTATGGTACATGATGTTTAAACTTTTGAATAAAAAATAATACTTATTTATAAATAGAAATGGAACTTCGGTTTGAATAATTTTTGAAATGAATTAAAATCTTATTTTTAATTCTGGAACTTTTAATATATATGTATGAATTTGTCTAAATAATTTTAAGTTAATATATACAACGAAAAATAAAAATGATGATCTTCGTAAACTTAAAGGATTGGAAAAGCAAAACAAATTATTTATTGTTTTAAAGTACTTATGGATGCTGTCCGACTAAGGAAGAGGAGGACGGTTATGTGGGAGCGGAGTCGGTGGCGGTACCCAACGGTCAACGGTCACCCTCATCTCTATAGTGAGATATCAATGAATCGCTCACCCATCCGTGAAGACTGCGTTTTAAGTAGGCACTCTTATCTACAGTTAGAAGATATAAATCTCGCATAGAGAGAAATTGTATAAGGTGGGCGATGCAATAATCAAAATAAATATTATTCGTGTAATGCGTTATGTAAAAATAATAGCATTTTTTTAAGGTGGAGGGTGTTTTTATTTTTTTTAATGAAGTTTTTAACTTAAAAAAAAAAATAACATGTTAATATATGAGAAAATATTTCAAGTTAACAACACTTTATAATACCAAATATATTATTATATATATAGAAACATATTTATTATATATATAGAAATTTAATTTTATCATTGTAATATTCAATTTCGAATATATTAAGACAGTTCACTTTTAAATATATAAACAAATGATTAAATATTTAAAATCACAACATATGAATAAAACGAATACTTTATAAGCTAATATCTCGCTCTCTGAACCTTAAAACTTATTTTTCCTATTACCGGAATGTTAAGTTTAAAAGCTTTCATGAAAGTCTAAGTTTGTAACTTTGGATTAGTTGTTTCAATTGTATGTTGTAATGTTTTATTTCAATGTGAAGTCTGACACGATGTGAGTTTTACAATGAAGTTGTTGTAAAATATATTAAAAAATAAAAAAAGTATTTTAAAAAGATTTTCTTTTAAAATATTTTATTATTTTTTATACAAGGCATTATAAGTGATCATTTAAAAGTGTTTCACTAATAATTATATATATTTATAAGACTCGGATATATATACATATATATTTGTGGATACTTATATCTATATAACTATGTTTGTAATTTGAAAACTAAAATGTTATTGTAGATCCTACTATGGATAAGTAATTTAATTTACTACATAGTTCATAGTTTATGTTTTAAAGAGGGGTATAATTTAAATTATTTTGGTAGATACAGTCTGCTGATTTGATACTTTCTTCAGATAAAAAACATATATATTTTTAATCTAAAATCAGAAAATTAATATAACTATTATTTATAAGAATTATAATAATAGTAGTGTTTGTTAAGTATTATTGATTATACTAGCTATATATTATTTACGATCATATATTTTTGTTTATTTTGTTGTAAGTTTTATGTTGGTTTCAATACATGATATGATTTTAACGTAAACAATAATTTCCTAAACCTATAATTATAAAAAACTCAATACCAAAATACAAAAGAATAACATTTACTTTTTTAAATTCTGGTGTCATTTAATCTCAAAAGCTTTAAAATTCCCTCAACCCACATTATGACGTAATAAAATCTTTTGTTCCCCCGCATTGAGCAGGCATCAATCGCGGTCACTTTGTTATACTTTTGACTTTGTAATGAAAACTCTGGGATACTTATCTGTTATGAAGTATGACTTTTCAAATCTTAATTAGTTGACTTATTAATTATTTCTATATCAACAGTTTTAAAACGTTCAAAAGTTTCGGTCTAAGTTACCATGGTAGTGCTCGGCTTTATGAATAACGTATTCTATCTATGCTTTTTAAGTAGTATTAATTTATTGTATCATATATCGTATAAACTTTCAAACTGCTAATTATTATTTCTACATTTTAAATGCAACTAGATCCTAACATATCAGTTTTCCTAAAAGAAATGAAAACTAAGTTTAAATGTTGATTTTGACTATGAAATAAGACATTAGAAGTAAAACACCGTAAGTAACAATAAGAACTTTGTATACGAGTACAAGTTATTACAGAATGTCGTTAAACAAAGAGACAAAAGCAAAACTTATAATAAATGTTCTTGAATTTAAAAATACACATGTAATTTGGGTATCAAACAATGAAAGTAAAAGACGCATAAAAAGAGATACATTTTAAGTAACTTTGTAAAAAGTTACATTAACACTTACGGCTTAATCCTGTTTTATTATTATATTAAAACATGTGTAAAGTTACCGCATCGTATCGCGTCGTATTGTAAAGTACCGAGCCGTGTCGTATCGTATCCTATCGTATCTATAGTATCGTGACGTATCGTGTAGAGTCTCTACAAACAACATTTTACTTTGATAACACAGCTTGATTTTTTTTGTTGGAAACAACTAACAATTGACTTATAAATAAAGTTTACAAACTTTGACAATATCCAATAAAAACTGCATCACCCTTAACCCCATTGCTGTTAATATATTTTTTATTTTACATTGTTATTGATTTTAAGTATACTCTATTAATATATTATTATGTAAATGATATAACAAATTACATTAATTGATGCAGTTTTATCTTGAAAATAGTTTAAATTATATTAAAGAATAATTTACTTATCAGGTTCTTGTTATCGCAATCGAAAAATGCACTTCATATTTCAATGTAGGTGTAACGAAGCGAAGCGTTTTTACCTAATATAATGTGGATTAATTTGGCAACATTATTATTATAGCTTTTTTAAAAAACTACATATTAACATTGAATACTTATTACTTAAATACTTATTATTCTGCTTTCCAATAGTTTTATAAAATATTCATATATATTTGTAAATAGCGTATATTGTTATTTGATATGAATACATAAAATAATAATTATTTTTCCAAATGTTAAGATACATAAATAATTAAATATTAAAATTTTTATAATACGTAAACAAACCAAATACCAAATTTACCCTAATGGATAAAATTTATTACATTCAAGGAACGTAAAATAATAAGTTTTAGTTTTAATTATATAATGTTATATATTATTTATATTATAATGGATAAGTATGTACTTTGTACTCCAATAAGATGTTATACTTTTGTATCTTAACAATACTAAAATAACTACATAAATTTCATTCGTACGTTTGTAATAAAAAAGGTAATACTCGTATAATTAAAAACATAACAGAAGCTTGAGAATGGTGTAAGGGAAGAATAATTTAAAATTAAAAATATAAATATCCTAAAATTAGATTTTTATATACAGGCGAAGATTATTCCCATAATTATTTTATCTAAGGAGAACCACAATACAATGTGACCTGCATAATTATATAACTTATAAATGTACTGGCCATATATTCACTTACAATTAAAAATAAAAAAAATATTACTTTTAAATTAGGAATCTGCCATTTTTTTAAAGATTTTTCATTGTGTTTTCTTCTTTTCACGCCAATATATTGTAAAATATTTTGTGCTATTAAAATAGAGTGGGATGTTAAAGACAACCAAATCACAGTGATTGCATTACATAAAGTATTGTAGCCAAAGAAAGTATTTTAAATCCATTCGCATGATAATAGCAAAATATATGTATACCGGACTATTGATAGGGAAAGATTTCGAAGCCAGTCGGAAAGTAAAAGATTTTATATCGGGAGATGAAGATAGCACCTAGAACCATGTTAAAAGATGACTTAGGACTTGTAGCCTATAAGAGACGCACTTTTGAAAAATTTATAAATATATATTTTACTGATTACATTTTTTTTACTGATGAGTAATATAAAATATAGCAAAATAACCGTATTTATGTTGAAAGCTCTAAACAGGCTTTCCCTTTAGTCAATAGAGTACAACGTGGGAACTATCCTACTTCAGTGATGGTTTGGTGAGTTGTTAGCTATGAAGGGAGTGTCTCAGCCATAAATTTGTGAAAAAGGTATGAAATCATAAGTGCAAATGTATCAAGATACCAAATTTGTATTCTTGTAAATGTAGTTAAGTTCCTTAACAACACTGATTGGATAACCAGGAAAGGTCCTTTTAGCAAGACATGGCACTGGGTCATAAAGTTCGATCCACGCATTTTTGGTTAGAAACGAACGTTCAGAATTTTATCGGAGCTGAAGACTGACCTGTTTGATATTTAGCCCTAATCTTAATCCATTGGATTATGATTTATGGTCAGTTTTAGAGATTAAGGTTTGCTTTAAGAGCCATGATAATTTGGAGTTCCTAAAACAATATATACCATTGTCAGTGAAGAAATTTCCCATATACAGAGTGCGCGCTATTGATAACTGGTACAATATTTAAGGGACTGTATTGTAGCCAATGGAGACATATTATTTCAAATAAGCTTTATATATTTTTAATGGTTTTATATTAATTTATTATACTAACACACTGTAATAGTAATAAATAATACGTACAATACATTAAGGTTGTTTTTCTTTATAACAGTATTTATAGGAAGAATGTAATTACATATTTTCAAGTTATATTTAAAAATCTTTAAAAATTCTTTACATAATTTTTGATTTTTTATAATATAGTCCATTTGTGAAAGATAAACTTTAATTAATTTACTTTAATTAATACATAAAAAAATTGCTGCCGCTTATGGAAAACAACAAAAGGTTTTTTTGTATTAACTAATAACATTTTACATTATCAAAAAAATTTTTATTACGAAAATACATGCACATTTTTTTTCAAAGGATTTTGTATCAAAAGTGAAACGATATTTTGTCAACATGATATAGCCTATCACAGAACTGTAATTATCGGAAAACTGAACAGAATATTAAAACGATGCAACAAAAATATTTCGTAGAATGGCATTATAAGTAGTTATGAAAAGTTAATTACAAATTAAAGACATCACAGAACGGTTACATATACCTAATATATGTACATACAGTGTTCAATATAAAGAGCTCAGATGATCTCAGTTGCTTAAGAAGACATCTTTTTGACTTCCTCATTAATAAATTATACAATAAACCATCAATGGTTTCAATTTCAATACATTAATAAACTATAAATTACATAATAAACTAGATTGTATTACTTATATTGGTTATTATGAAATTGCAATAATTTATTTAAGTATAGTTATTAATCCTAAGGTCCTTTCCTTCCTGATTCGCTAGGATGTGGTCCACATTGTTGCAAATATAAATTATTATTATTATTTTTTTTTTTTTTTTTTTTTTTTTTTTTTTTTTATGGAATAGGAGGGCAAACGAGCTGGCGGGTCACAGATGATTTGTGATCACCGCCGCCCATGGACTCTTGCAACATCCGAGGATTTACAGGAGCGTTGCCGGCCTTGAAGGTGGGAGTAAACGCCTTTTTTGAAGGTACCCAAGTCGTACCGATCTGGAAATACCGCCGAAGGGAGTTCGTTCCACATTCGAGTGGTACGAGGAAAAAATGTACTTGAGAACCGCACAGTGGTGGATCGCCACGCATCCAGGTGGTAGGGATGGTATTGGAGGCGATGGCGCGCTGTGCGGTGATGGAATTCGGCGGTAGGCATCAGATCGAATAGCTCTTCGGAACACTCCCCGTGGTAAATGCGGTAGAAGACGCACAGAGATGCAACGTCTCTACGCAATGCCAAAGAGTCCAGCCGTTCACAGAGCACCGGGTCCCCGACAATCCGAACGGCTCTCCGTTGTACGCGGTCAAATGGTAGAAGCTGATATTGGGGTGATCCGGACCAGAGATGAGAACAGTACTCCATGTGTGGCCGGACTTGCGCTTTGTAGAGCGCAAGTCTTTGGCCAGGATTGAAGTACTGCCTCGCTCTATTGATCACGCCCAATTTCATCGAGGCCAACTTGGCCTTGCTCTCCAGATGACCACGAAACCGACAGTCACTCGAAATGTCGAGACCCAGTATTCTGATACTTGGCGAGGCAATAAGGGGAGTGCTCTCGAAGAGCGGTGATACGACAAATGGGGTTTTCTTAGTGGTAAACGCGCAAACCTGTGTCTTCTGGGGATTGAACTGAACGTGGTTCAGTTCACCCCACTCAGAAACTATCCCTAAGGAAGTCTCTATAGAAGACACAAGTTTCTTTCGGCACTCGTCGACGTTTTCCCGAGAGAGACCTGCACGGCCGGAATATACCGCATCCCCAGTACTGTCATCCGCATAACAATGTATGTTGGAGATATCCAACATATCATTGATGTGCAGGAGGAACAGAGTTGGGGATAGCACGCAGCCTTGGGGTACACCAGCGTTCACGGGCTTGGGGTCCGAGCAAAAACCGTCGAGAACGACCTGTATGCTCCGCCCAGTGAGGAAGCTGGTGATCCACTTGCATAAACTCTCGGGAAGCCCATAGGAAGGTAGCTTCGAAAGAAGCCCCTTGTGCCATACACGATCGAAGGCTTTCGCCATATCCAGACTAACTGCCAGACCCTCTCCCTTGCTTTCAATAACAGCTGCCCAACGGTGCGTAAGATATAACAGAAGATCACCAGCCGATCGACCATGGCGAAAGCCATATTGCCGGTCATTGACCAACTGGTGATCCTCGAGGAAGGTTAGGAGCTGCTTATTGATGATACTCTCCATTACTTTGGAGAGAAGAGAGGTAATGGCGATAGGTCTGTAGTTAGCTGGGTCCGAGCTATCACCTTTTTTAGGGATCGGATGGACAAGGGCACGCTTCCATGAGACCGGGACTACGCCTTTAAGGTAGGAGTACCGAAATAGACGCGTTAGCACTGGTGTCAATTCAGGGGCACATGTTCGTAGCACAACTGAAGAGATACCATCTGGACCACTCGACTTATGAACTTCCAAGGAAAGGAGGGCTTTTCGGATGAGTTTTTGCCGAAAAACTATTTCCGGCATTAAGCTCGGACACCGCGGGATGATAGGCGGTGTCTTCCCCTGGTCGTCCAAAGTCGAGTTTGAGGCAAAAAGAGTGCCCAAGAGATCGGCTTTCTCTTTTGCCGTGTAGGCCAGAGAGTCGTTCCCAGTGTGCAATGGCGGTAGGGATGGCTGACAAAAGTTTCCCAGCGTGGCTTTAGACAGCGCCCAGAACTTGCGCGTGCCAGGCGGGTACTTTGCCAGCTGATCCCCTATTTTGACGACATGCTTGAACTTTGCTCTAGCAATTTTCCGTTTGAAGAATCTGGAGGCACGATTATATTTCCTCTTCAGAACTCTAGAGTTCGGATCCTTAGTGACTAACGCATTAGCCCAAGCTTGATACGCCTGCCGTTTGCCAGCTGCTGCAGCCCTGACAGACGCATCAAACCAAGGCCGCGATCTGCCACCAAGTGGTACCACAGAGCTTGGTACAAATAGTTCCATGCCCTGAAGTATCACATCAGCTACAGCCGCAGCGCAGTCACTAGGATCATTGGAAGAGAAACAAATCGGCCCCCATGGGTAGGATGCAAAAAAGGACCGCATTCCATCCCAATCCGCTGACTTGTAGTGCCAAACGCGTCGAGTCGCAGGTCTTGTGCGAGCTGGGCGTTCAATGGGCACTACACTCCGTACCAGGCAATGATCAGAGGACCCTAAGGGAGCCTCGACAGTGACCTGGTACTTTCCGGGATGTGTAGTCAGCAGAAGATCCAACAAAGAGGGCATATGGCTGTCCACGTCCGGTAGACGAGTGTGCGTCTTTACCAGCTGGGACAGACCATTTGCCAGAGCAAAGTCAAACACAGATCTCCCCGCGTAGTCGGTGGCACGTGACCCTAGCCAATCGGCATGGTGCGCATTAAAGTCCCCGAGGACTACGACTTCGGCGGAGGGAATCTGTGAAAGCAGATCGTCAATCTTCGCCTGAACATGGCCCAAGAGTTGAACCGTTTCTGCATTACCACTATGGGACCTGTAGAGGCACGCGTAGACTCTGACATGGTCGTCCATGTCCACGCGCAGCCAGAGTACGGACAGGTCCCGACCTTCAAAAACCTGAAGGCGACGGTAGCAGATATCCTCCCTTACGAACACAGATACCCCGGCGTGTGGTATAAAATGGTGTTCTAGTTTATACCCGGGGTATGACAGGTACGCTGTGTCGCTAGGTTGAGATATCTGCGTCTCCGTCAGAAACAACAAGGCGGGCTGCGCCGTCTCTAGGTGATAGTGGACGGCGTTCAAGTTGGAATGAAGTCCCCGGATGTTGCAAAAGTCCACATTTAGAGTGGGTCGGGGTGCCGCTGCGTTGACTCGTCGTTTGCCCTCAAAAAACACAAAAGGCGATACTTTGCCCGCCCCAGATACGACGGGCAGCCCGAGCAAAATCCGAGAATCATTTCCCCGATTTTGCTCGGGGAGGGGGTCCCCGGCTTCATCAAAGCCGGTACCCTCCTGGGGTATTTTTCTTTTCGGCATCGCTTTCATGTTTGGCGGGGGGGGGGGGGTTGGGCTTCCGGATTCTCTCACTCACCGACGGAACATAACCAAATGAGTTTGATTACTACACGTCGGTCTTCTGTGAGAGGGTGGTCCTTCCCCGGTCGAGCCAGCCCAATACGAGCTGCAGTCAGTTAACTGCAGCTTGGCTCTACCACCAGAAGATTTTTAAATGGGCATTACTTTTGTCATTATAATAGATATTCATTAAAAACGACATAAACTTTGCGTTATAATGAGGAATATCTTAAAGCATTTTGTTAAGCCTCAAGATAATTTCCCGAGTATAAGACTGAGTTTGCAATATCTCTGTTGTCAGTGTAAAATTCCGTGCGATTGATTTAAATGACGGACAATCTGATTTAGAACTCTCTCATTATTTGTGTCTATTCGGTTGAATTATTGAATTGGAGAAGCAAATTTCAATAGGATTTTTTAAGTTTCTTTCAGAGACTTACTTTCACTTTATAAGCTTATTAATATTTTAATTTTGCAAAAGTTTGTCCCTATTTAGTAACTGGAAGGTAGATACGTTTGTCACTTACATAGTATTTGTTTCCCCAACTTTCGATTTATTGTTATCTCCTTTATCCGGTCGCCCACATGATCAAGTGTTGGGATCGCCATTTTAGGAACAGGTAGTAATCAACTCAAATACGTACCAGTATTGACTTGTCTGGACTTCTGTTTACGGTCAACAAAAAAAAGCTGGTGTTAACCAGAAGACATTTGTTTAATGTCGACTATAGTATTATTTTTTTCTTGCATAACTTCATACTAGTTATTATTAATGTTTCTAACTCGTGTCAAAAATATTATTATATAAGGTAAAGTGCGTAAGTAACGTAAAGTGGTAAGTTGCGTGTGGAAAGGCCATAAATTATATGTTTTAGCTAAACATTTGTTTATTTTATTGGACTGGATTTTAAAAGTTTAAATTTTTTTTTCTAATTTATTATGTAAAAGTTTTTTTATACTTTATATTTCAAGTTATAATGATTTTCAATTACAACGTGGCAAATATCTTGATATAAATTAAATACTTAATATATTTTCTGTAATATGAATAATAAAAAGTAATTATTATCCTTTATTCGGCAAGATGAAAATGATAATTACTGGTTGTAATTATCATTTTCATCATAAAAATTCATCATAAAAATGATAAATACCGATGAGCATAGAATTGCAAAATGAATAGGTGACCATAGGAGATTTTTGTATTCCACTAGCTTTAAGATGGCGCACCCTGCTTCATGATAGGACCCCAGCATTATTAAAATTTTATCTTAATGCATTCCAAATGTCTCTCCCAGATCAAAGTAACTTAGTAAGATGGGGCAAAGCCACCGAAAAATCTTGCAACATCTGCGGGGAGGCAGTAGGAACCGCGAAACACTTGCTAGTAGGGTGTAGGGTACTATTAAATAGAGGTAAATACTCGCGTCGCCACGATAAAGTATTAGAAATCATACAAGAAGCGGTTAGTTTTTCTGTAGCAAGAGCGCAGAAGGGTATAACAACCACCAAAATACCAGTACAGATCGTAAAGGCAGGTTCGTCCAAAAAATCTAAATTAAAACCTTATTCCATTTTGGACTCGTCTCCTGATTGGACTCTCATGATGGACACGCATGAAAGGCAATACAAAATCCCCGGAGATGCTTGTGTTTCATCATCTAGGCCGGACTTATTCCTGTACTCAAAACAACTAATCCGCGTTATACTTGTGGAGCTTACTGTACCCTTGGAAACAAACATACCCAAAGATCATACATTTAAGATTAACAAGTATTATGAACTAAGTAACGAACTGATCAGAAATAAATTTATAGTTAATTTGTACGCTGTAGAAGTAGGAGCGAGAGGTATAAAAGCAAAATCTCTCTACAACTTATTTAAGGATCTCGGCCTTTCTAGAACGATCATCAGTTCATTTCTGGAACGTATTTCAAAGACGGCTTTAGTAGGTTCTTAAGATATTTGGTTAGGTAGGAAGAGGAGCCTGAACAATGAAGGTGAACGTGTATGCGCATAGTAAAGGGACCCCTTAAACCTACACCTGGGTCGCAAGTCCCAGGCATTGTTTGCGCTCCTCTTCTTGCAACGCGATACGCCCGGCACCAGCACGGTGAATCCATGGAATGCTAAGAAGCATCTCTCTCTCTCTCATTTTAAGTTTTATTAATGTTACAGATTCCTTAAAATTGTCTTGTGAAATTTTTATTTACTAATATTTAGTTCAATCTCATTAGAAATACCTTGATATCTTGAAAATATGTCAATCAAATATAAATTATACATTATTTATATATGAGCACGTTATTCATATAGAAGAAAATCTTGTTAGTTCTCCCAACTATACCATCCAGTTGACCTTCGTAGCAGCAAGATAGTAAAATTTCTGTTGAATTTTATATATTAGACATTTTAGTAGAACTTCACATAATTAAGATATGACAAAATATTTTTATTTATTTATTTATTAAAAAGAACTATTTAGATTCAATACGATCAAAATATTGCATAAAATAACAAAGTCTATAACAAATGTACGAATCTGTCATAAAGTTTATATTCAGTAAAAACAATTTTTTGGAACTAATTCTGTAAAGACAATCAATATAACCTAAAACGTAATAAAAATCATTTTTTTTTTTCATTTATAAAATTTTTAATCTGACACGGAATAGACAAAAACATAACTTACATTTCAAAACATATATTTTAATAGTGAAACTCTATAATTAAACGCCACCTAAGCCTAGTTAACCTTTATAGAAAATTTGACCTTCAGGTAGATAACATTTACATGAAAGCGGCTATCTTGTTAACGTAATTACTTAAAATCGTCAAATTATTTAAAGTTAAATACCAACCCCTCAAGGTTCTATTGCGGAGCATAGGAGTACTTTATGTTAACGTTTTCATCTCGAATACGATGTATAGTATTATAATTTAATAAAACTACTTTATTATATACATATTTATCTGTTAATAGCACCCGAAAATATTATCTGAAATAAATACTAGAAATCATTCAGATTATCCAAGAGCGACTATTGCCTTTCATTAGAGACTTATTACAAAAATTAAAAAATAAAAAGTAAACCCTTAAAAGTTTGCTTCTATAATTGTTGTTCAAGTTAGAGTTCATATTAGATTTCGGCATAATATTTGATGTTAAAATAATAATTAAGAATAGGCAGTACTGTTATTGTAATATAGTTATACACGCCTACCCGGCTGTAATTTGTTTATAACTGAAATAAAAGAATTGTATAAATTATAATGACTATCGATACATATAAATAAAATTGCATATAATTGCGCTATATGCATGTAAGGTATTTATATAAAAAATGTTTTTCTGTGTATCTGTTTATTTTGTTTATTAGCTGAAACAGCTGGACCGATTTTAAGAAGACTTTCACAGGCGGGTAGCTGATGTTATAAGGAGTAAATTATGTGTTTATTAAAAAAGCCACTTTAATTTTTAAAAACATTATTCTGCGCGAGCTAAATCCTGTTCACAGCTAGTATAGATATAAAATAGGTTTATTTATAAATCATATAAGAATCGTAAAATGAAGAAGAAAATTATCTGACTGCTAAACTGACTGACTAAAACCACTACAGCTACACTACATGCGGTATGTAGGTTACGTTATACAGAATAGAAACTCAAAATATTACGAATATATTTAGGTAACAGAAGTTAAATTTGAAGTTTTGTTTGCGACATTATTACCTGAATGTTAATATTAAAAAAATAATTAAAGAATAATTTTAGTCTTGAACTGTTTTAATAATAATAATAGTCAAATTATAATATTTAAAAGCTTTTATAATAGTCCCAATTTTATTTAACAACCTTTACCCATATCATATTTATTACCAGTGTAAATGACGCATTACTTTATGTAATACGGGCTTAGAATATATTAGAAAGAGATAACAAATAAAAATCTAAGGGTAAAGCGAGATGAAAAAGAATTATTTATAGTAACCATAACTTTTTATTACGATTCCTCATACTTCAAATATCGAGTTTTATATTAAGTTTATCAGTTTTTTATTAAGGACCGAATTGTTTAACTTAAAATGAATAGAATAAAACTTTATATAAAATTCATTTATTCTATTTAAATGATATGCTTATCTTACACTGACACGATATATTGAATATTTGCAATAATTTATCAGACGATTTATTTTCCATCTACCTTCTATTCTTTTTCTTTTTTTCCTAGATTTATCCGAAGGAAGGATCTAAATATATATGCCTTTAGAGCATCGAAGTCCTGTGATTGGCTATTAATTACACTGACAGCCAATCAGAAAAGTTAAAATGTGATTTGACAATAAATAGATACTTTTTTACTAATAAGCAAAGAACAAACCAAGTATCTTATTATGTCCGATTATCGGAAATGTGAAGTAGTTAAAAAATATAAATGATATATCTTAACCATAGTATTTTAAATAAATTGGAATAAAAATATTTTAAATAAAAATTATGAAACAAATGGATTTTATGTAAATATTAAGAAATGACGGGAGAAAGATAAACACAAATAAAACGTCTTAAAGCTAATGAAAACTGAAATTATAAGAATTGAAATATCAAAAATGATTCTTAAACCTCAAACTGACATTAATATGTTACTAAAAAAATATACTTATAAATATTTTTATATAGAATGTGTACATAAAAAATAATTAACATATATTTAAAAAGTTTAAGAAGATCTGAATAATTGGCTATACTGCAATACCTAACTCAGTATTCAGTTGTAATTTTCATTCGGTCGGAGGTAGACGTATGTATTGAGTTCGCTGTGACGCACGAAATAATATGAACGAACTATTAATCATATATATATCCTGAATAATATAAATAAATATATGTGAAAAATATATAAAATAAAAGGTCAAAATAATATTTTTTTGTGCGTTTATAATAAGTTTGTGTGATATAAAAGTTTTTTAGATATTAAAGTGTGTAGTGATATTTAGTTATTCTCATGTAAGTATATTATATAATTAAGTATGAAATAATTAAAAGTTTTAAATTATGTTATCAAGTTAAAAATGTTTAGGAACTTACTTTCATATAATTGATATTTGTAGCTCTAACGAATGAATTGTATTTACTTAAATATTTATTATTAATCTCTACTTAATTTTATTCAATATATAAGAAATCAGATCAGTAACAAAAAAATAGTTATATAATGTATCATAAAATAAAAAAGAAACATATATACAGCTAGTTTAAAAGTATGAAAATGGATTATTCTCAGTTTTAATTAATTAATTAGTACTTGTAAAATTAATATTTTTGTCTAAAACATGTTCTCAAAAAATAATAATAGCGAATAATTTGATGACATCTCAGCGATATCAAGAAACAACTGCATCAATAAACGATACATTTTAAAAGAAAACTATTCTGAAACGTGTTTGCTGATAAAATAGTCGTTTATAATTTACCAAGTTTTTATACTGACTAAAAAACGAACGTTGAGATACAACAGCTTATGAAAAGATTTGAAATAATGCGATGTAAAGAAGCTTACCAAGTCATTTTCAATAAAATAGAGAAGGATAGGTCCAACGAAAAGTTATTGAAAAATTATAAGTTTAAATTTCTTTTAAACCGACGTCAAATATTGTTATGGTTTTATGTATTAGTAAATGTAGAACCTCAATTTTAATATTGAAAAATACATAAAATGTGACTCGTTTAATTTTAATATTACATTAATTATTAGTATCAATGTATCTATAATAGAATCTTATTAAGCTAACTATCGAACTAAGCAAAATTAAAAAATAATTGTTATAAAAAATCTATTATCTAAAAGAATATCAAGTCAATATAATGGAAAAACGTGAGTTGACTATTTTAATTCCTATTCATACAATTACTTTCCATCCCTTTTTTTGGAGGTGTTTTACCTGAATTGCAACTAACAGTATTCAGGGATAATTTAAACATTTGGAAGAGTTAAATGCTAATAGAATAACTGTTTGACCCACAATATGTCCCTGTATGAGTCGAGCTTATCAAGAGATACTAATTATTTTTGCCTTTTTCGAGAATATTGTGCCGTGACTTTCAGATTGTGATTCTCCTAGTTTGGTAATAAAACAGCATCAGAGGAGTTCATATATAAAAATTTCTATTAAAATTTTTGGTTACCTAACTGCCTTAGGTATTCATTGATATTATCTTTTTTATATAAGAAACCCGGAGACAGAAATTGTGTCTCGTATTCTTAGTAGCTTCAATTCTCCTTCGGGATAAATAAGATATATTCGTTTTGCATGTTTAAAATAAAACCATATAATGATTAGTAGCAGATACACTGCATTATACATATTTTGATTACAGATTCAAAAGTTGATGTTCGTATCACAAATGATTGAAGCGGCGTTTCCATTTATACTTTCTTTTATAAATATTGTGAATGTTTCTGTTAAACTACCGAGAACTAGGTAATAATCCTATATACTTTTATATATAATTATTAGCTTTCCAAAGTTTATTTTCTTCTATAAATAATAGAATAAAATCATTATATAGTATATTAAAATACGTAAACCCCAAAACTTTATTTTTTACGACATCGGTAAACTGGAAAATTTGTGATCTATTATATAATATTATCTTCCTATTTTCATAGTTAAATATTTTGTCAAACAATATTAATTTAAAAGTTTATTATTGTTCTTTGTATTTGTTGTCTGTGTTAAATTAGGGGTTCGAACTTTATTCAAACTTAAATGAAAATTAATTATTATACATTTAATTACAATTTGAATGTCTGTTTGTAATTAAAAATTAACAGCTTTTCACTCAATGCATATAAGTGTATACGGTACTTATATAAATTAATCTATTTTTAAATGTGTTTGTATGTCTACATATTTTGACTGAAACGGCTGGACCGAATTTAAAAAGACTTTCACTGGCTGATAGGTGATGTTATGAGGAGTAACTTAGACTACTATTATTAAAAAAAATACATGCGAAAGAAGTCGTGGGTACAGCTCGTATGAAGTAAAATTCCTATAAAATTCAAGTTTTTTCCTATTGCTGCGTCATTATTAATATTCTTAATCATATTCATGTTCTGATTAATGAATCTAAATACAAAACTGCCTGTAATATTAATTAAAATAACTATAAGAAACTATTATATTAACGAAATAGTTTTATTTTATTACATAAACTTATTAACGTAAATTAGACACCTGTACTCATGACTCATCATTTTGATCATCAATTCGTCATTCTGACAGCTGAAACGGTTTAAAATTTATAAATGTGCACAGCAATTTATCAATGAAAAATAAAAAACATATATTTTCCGCTGCAGTTTTTATATTTGGTAAAAAAGAAACAGATAATTTAGGTCAGTCTACTATTACTCAACAATGGCTATTTGATCCTCAACAAAACATCGATCACATGGAGCACTTCGTTCGAATAAAAACACAGAGAGAGCTCTTGATGAGATTTTTAAAGAAAAAGATAAATGTTCATACAGTTTCACACATAGAGTTTTTAAATTGCAACACTTTTTTCTTAGCTATGTAACTATTTTTAATATCGTTTTGGATATAAAAAGATTTTTTCATTATTTAAAATAAATTTATCCTGGACTATTATAATATTTGTTAAGTAAATTCATTTCAGAAACTAGAACTTCAATGTCCATAAATTAACTGAATAATTAAAGTAATCGCTCAATAAATTTTACAAATTCAAACAAAATTGCGGGCTGTTCAGACTTCTTAGTAATACAATTAGGAACTGATTAATGAATATTAATTGTTCTATTTACAAGTCTAATTTTAAAAGGCGGTCTATTCTTTAGATGTCGTGTAAAATCCGTTTTATTGAACAGCTTTTATATAACGATATGCGTATATTGTTTTTATTTTATATTTCTCGCATTTTAATCATCACATTGCATCGCATTTGTGTATTTTGTAGTAATATAGCTAACTATTTAAGAACTATGTAATGTAGAAAATGTCGTTGAAGACAGTTTGCATTTCTATTTTATGTCAGACACTTTGCAAAATGGTCACTCTTAGGTTACGCAAAGCAATTTATTCAAATTTATCTATTAATTCCCTTGTATCTGGTGCAAAAGGATTGCAATTTAAGATTTAAAACAAAAATATATATATTTTTAATTTCAATATAATCGACCAGAAAATTTTATTGAAGTCAGAATAGGTTTTATAATGAGAGTCGGTATCTCTTTGAAATGTTTTATATCCTGAAATTACTTGTGGTCTATAACCTTTATTCACCGACACATCTTTGTAATGTTCCAGTTACTAACTGTCGTCAACTTTTGATACTTTCTCAATTTAATTTTATATTAATCCTCACTCCACTCTAGTTTTAGAGTTTATAGCACTTATATTTATCAATCAAATAAGCAAGAAGCGGTCGGCCGTACTTATCTTTTAGAACATATATCCGTGGATTGTCTTGTTTCTTTGTATTGCTTCCAAGTTCTTTTTACTATCAGAAGACTAGCATTAATCCTCTCCAAAATAAAATATTTTCAACCATTCTTTTCAGACAGCTAAAGAAAAGAACATAATATTTTCAACCATTACTTTCAGACAGCTAAAGAAAAAATATGAGACGTAAAATTATAAGAACACTTAAAATCAAATAATTATTAAATAAACTTAATGAATCTTTAAAAACGTTCACGTTGAATGCCATTTCATTGATTTATTTTTATTTGGAACCATATTTTTTATAAGGCAAAACAGTTCACTGAGAAAAGTATTCGAATGAATATAAACTTTTCCATTGTAACTATTTTAGACCGGAGAAAAACAAGGCTTTTTTTGCAAGAGCGTTCTCTTTGATGTGACTAAAATAATAATAAAGTTTCATTTTAATCCTCAGTAACATATGTGTTTATTTCAGTTTTGCTGTGTACGAAATAATACGGTGCTGATGCCATATATTGAAATAGTATTCCCTGCGGCAATAAATACACAGTTATAACGGCTTAGCTGTAATGAACTTCTTAGGGCTTACCCGTAACGATAAATGGATAAAATATTGCTATATTCTTGTCTCCCTCCATTAAGCTAGGTACCATGTAATGACTATAAATTTTGTGTTAATTGTCTGTTCTTACGTATGTATTTGAAATTCGATTATATATGTTTTTTATTGGCCTTGTTTCTAATGCAGTGGCAAATAAGCATTATAATATTGTTTGTTTAAGTAATTTATAGATTTAATTATATAAAATGGAATATTTTAATATTTAAAATGACATTCAAGTGAACGTGTTTTTAATAAGTCAGAATGTTGTATTGAATTTTGATAAACTTTAAGTTCATACATTGAGCTTGTAATTATAATCAGGTACTGATGATAATTACAAGCTACGAGTATATATAAGAAAAATTATAGGTTATTTTGTGAGGATAACACAAAATAAACTACAATTTGGTTAAACCATAA
This sequence comes from Melinaea menophilus ssp. n. AW-2005, assembly GCA_918358695.1. Lineage (NCBI taxonomy): Eukaryota > Metazoa > Arthropoda > Insecta > Lepidoptera > Nymphalidae > Melinaea > Melinaea menophilus. The sequence continues at coordinate 9,351,482 of OU911053.1, forward strand.
TTACAATTACTTTCATAATTAATTAATTTAGGCTTGTAATTATAAAATGATAAGATAAAAAAAAGAATATATATAACCATGTAGAAAGGAATGAAAATAAATAAATAAATATTGCTTCTAGTTATATTAAGCCAGATTCGAATTTGATGGGTGAACCACAATTTCATTTTCTGACTTTATTAAATATTTATATGCTGAAGTCTAAATTCATATTTGAAATATATATGTTAATTTTGACTTTTTTATACAGCATAACATGCCGAGAAGCCTATTTTAGAATAAGCTGATATATCTATTTTTTACAATATAGAAAATAGATTGGTTAGGTTAGGTTAGTTACTTCTTAATTTATATTTTGGAAAGGTCTGTTTATCAACCTATTATATTTTTAAGATTCTCAAAAGACCAGACCTACCACATATAAAATATAATTCGTTTGTACAGAAACTACTTCATGATTAAAAGATTTCTTTCTGAGTAAATATTACGTTATACGCTTAATTCAATAACTATTTAAAAGTATAATGAACGTATGAACGTTTTTATTACTGTAATGATGTTCCAACGAACTTTAATTAAACTTTTGATTACCGATACCAATTTAATACAAAAGTATTTAAATTTATTCGAAATGTAATTATGCGTTAAAATGAATACAAATTCATATTGATTTTCGTATTCAAATATGTATAATATATTTTTGTATAGCAACATTTTAAGCCATTATTGGCACTCAGATCTAGCCGTCGCGTCGCTTCCTGTTTGAGAAACGTCTACCCTAAGGTTTTTATCCTCAGATCAACACCCTTTGAGGTTGATGCTCTCATATTTATTTACATGTCGGTTGATATGCCAGATATATTAACGGTTCGGATAACTTAATACAAGGGGTAGGTATTTTAACAAGGAAAAATCGAATATATTCGATATGCGTTTAAACAAAAGTTTTCTTTTGTATAGTGCCTTTTTCAAGACAATATTTCTCTTTTAAGAGTAATGTAAATATTAAAACATATATATATTATCTCACATAGTGTTTTTCTTTTAATATAAATTGTAATTTATTATATTTCTCGAAATAGAAAAATATATTATAAATATTATATAAAGCATTTAATGAGTAAAGCAATGACAGTTCAATTAAAACAATTTGAATATAATAAAAAAAAATATTTGCTCTTCATTAACTATGTACTTTAAATGAAACGAAAATATATCTTGCATTCAGACTAGAGAGAATTTTAATAATATTTTATTATTAATATTATTTAAATTGATGTTCATATTTCTACAAGTTAGAAGCTGTTTATTATTCAAGTTATGAATAATTGTTTTTCTATTTTTATTTATTCTTAGTTTTAATATTATTTCGAGCTAGCTTTACTTATCTTTTTATAGAACCTTAATGGTATAATTTTTGTTTCCTTTATGTTTTTTTATATTTTCTTTTTATAGAACCTTAATGTTATAATTTTTATAACTTTTCTTTGTATTTAGGGTTTGATAATAAGCATCATCAGCTTGTTAATTTATTGTCACTTATAATTTAAATATTTTTTTTAGATTTAATTGACTTGTTTGTATGTTTAGTTAACATCAAACAATTTTTTTTTATTTTCGGACATTTTATATTATATATATATATATATATATATATATATATATATATATATATATATATATATATATATATATATATATAATATTATACCATTAAGGTTCTATAAAAAGATAAGTAAAGCTAGCTCGAAATAATATTAAAACTAAGAATAAATAAAAATAGAAAAACAATTATTCATAACTTGAATAATAAACAGCTTCTAACTTGTAGAAATATGAACATCAATTTAAATAATATTAATAATAAAATATTATTAAAATTCTCTCTAGTCTGAATGCAAGATATATTTTCGTTTCATTTAAAGTACATAGTTAATGAAGAGCAAATATTTTTTTTTATTATATTCAAATTGTTTTAATTGAACTGTCATTGCTTTACTCATTAAATGCTTTATATAATATTTATAATATATTTTTCTATTTCGAGAAATATAATAAATTACAATTTATATTAAAAGAAAAACACTATGTGAGATAATATATATATGTTTTAATATTTACATTACTCTTAAAAGAGAAATATTGTCTTGAAAAAGGCACTATACAAAAGAAAACTTTTGTTTAAACGCATATCGAATATATTCGATTTTTCCTTGTTAAAATACCTACCCCTTGTATTAAGTTATCCGAACCGTTAATATATCTGGCATATCAACCGACATGTAAATAAATATGAGAGCATCAACCTCAAAGGGTGTTGATCTGAGGATAAAAACCTTAGGGTAGACGTTTCTCAAACAGGAAGCGACGCGACGGCTAGATCTGAGTGCCAATAATGGCTTAAAATGTTGCTATACAAAAATATATTATACATATTTGAATACGAAAATCAATATGAATTTGTATTCATTTTAACGCATAATTACATTTCGAATAAATTTAAATACTTTTGTATTAAATTGGTATCGGTAATCAAAAGTTTAATTAAAGTTCGTTGGAACATCATTACAGTAATAAAAACGTTCATACGTTCATTATACTTTTAAATAGTTATTGAATTAAGCGTATAACGTAATATTTACTCAGAAAGAAATCTTTTAATCATGAAGTAGTTTCTGTACAAACGAATTATATTTTATATGTGGTAGGTCTGGTCTTTTGAGAATCTTAAAAATATAATAGGTTGATAAACAGACCTTTCCAAAATATAAATTAAGAAGTAACTAACCTAACCTAACCAATCTATTTTCTATATTGTAAAAAATAGATATATCAGCTTATTCTAAAATAGGCTTCTCGGCATGTTATGCTGTATAAAAAAGTCAAAATTAACATATATATTTCAAATATGAATTTAGACTTCAGCATATAAATATTTAATAAAGTCAGAAAATGAAATTGTGGTTCACCCATCAAATTCGAATCTGGCTTAATATAACTAGAAGCAATATTTATTTATTTATTTTCATTCCTTTCTACATGGTTATATATATTCTTTTTTTTATCTTATCATTTTATAATTACAAGCCTAAATTAATTAATTATGAAAGTAATTGTAATTATGGTTTAACCAAATTGTAGTTTATTTTGTGTTATCCTCACAAAATAACCTATAATTTTTCTTATATATACTCGTAGCTTGTAATTATCATCAGTACCTGATTATAATTACAAGCTCAATGTATGAACTTAAAGTTTATCAAAATTCAATACAACATTCTGACTTATTAAAAACACGTTCACTTGAACATCAAACAATTTTTTTTTATTTTCGGACATTTTATATTATATATATATATATATATATATATATATATATATATATATATATATATATATATATATATATATATATATATATATATATATATATATATATATTATTTTATATATATATATAGACATATTAAGAAATATCACTGAATTAACATAAATATCATGCAATGTATTACCATATTAATGGCGCATGGTGGTAATATTTTGAAGTAAATTATTTATATTTATTATGGCAGTTTGTAACTCATGTATAGCTCATCTCAGAAACTATATTTCACTTCAAACATGTCATAAATAATATAAGATGGCGGATGATACTGAAACGTCAAAGCAGTGGATGAAAAATTCGAAAGACTTAGATTTCAAAGTTTTATGAAACATATTCCATATTTATATTGTAAGGAAACATCTTTGATACAGTGTATAGAATACATTGAAACCATAAATAAGATATTTTGGTTTTTATATGCTTTTATACTTCCGTGTGAAATTATATAGAATAATAAAAGAATTATAATACTAAAATATGTATTTTAAATATGAATAAACTATTATGAAGAACATCTACAAAAATTATTGTCGTTTCTTCTATAAGGTATCCTATATGACCTTTGATAATTGCAAGTAAGCGTAAATAAAGAGTTTGATTTTGAATGTAGTTGAATGTAGAATTTGTTATTAGAAAATGTAATGTATATAAGGAATAATATTTATTTAGGCCAAATGAAATATATCATCATTAAACGAAAACCAACCTTGGTTATTATTAGTGCAGCCTTAGAACTCCTACAATTAAGTTTACTCAGATATAGCGATTCCAGAGAAACGTTGAATCTCAAAGCAAATGCCGTTTTCTTAGTTGGAACTCAATTTGTTATTAGAATTCGTAACTTAGTGTTATAAAAATAAGGACTGAATTCTTTCGACATATTAGGTGTTGAATTTGTTTACAATGACGTATAGTGCTATTTTACAATTAAGTATTGTAATCCAGATAATCTGTTTTATCGTGTAAAGTTATAATACAATGATTTTTTTGCTATTGTTTGCGTTAAGTTGACAACATCGTCTCTAATACGCAAAAAGGTATGGAACTAGAGAAGACGATCCATTAGAGGTCAAATGGTTACAATTAATGGACAACTGCAAAACATAGGTAGTATAGAAACATTTGAGGCACAAGGATGAATGAAGCAGAGGCTATTTAATTATCTGTTTCTATTGTAGTAACATACACATATTGTAGACACACACCTACATTGTTATATGTAAGTTCAGTTTCTTTGTATTATTTTATTAATTTATTTAAGGGTTGCAATTATTTATAAATCTCAACAATTAATGTCAAGTGACCAAGCGCTGTGTATTGTGAAACGCCTAATTACATTCCACCGTCAATTAATTACTTATTTAATCAACTTTTTGCGACCTGGATTTAAGTTACGTTATGTAAAATGGCATAAATATAATGGATTTAACAAGTAAATATATTCTATTTGTGATTGAAGAGGAAATATTTAACATTTATAATAAACATAATTACATGATTTCGATACTAATTATAACATCTTTGCTGTAAACTAGCGATTACAGTGAATAACTCAGAACGAGTTATTGCACTAAATACTATTAATATTAAGAAATCTTGAAATTATTCTCTATTAAAAGCATCTACGTGGATACCTACTGTATCTATATTGTACTTGAATTAATTAAAACAGATATAATAAAGCTGAAAATAATTAATATATATATAATAAATACAAATACTTACGCTTCTAATAACTTTATTGAAAAAGAAATATGAAAATGTTCAAAAAAACAGTTGAATTATTTTTTTGTTAAATTAAAGAATTTGTCTTTATAAATCCGAATCGAAAAAGTGTTCATGATAAAACTTAATAATTGAACTTTTAAGAGAAGGGACGATTGCACATACTAAATTGGTTCTTGTAATATAAAAAGAATTTCGAAACTTAAAATTAACAAATATTTTTAATAGAATTAAACATATATAATAATTTAAGAATTACACTTAATAAAATTCTACCTGTGAATAATATTTTCACAAGGATAACTGTTCAACTTTGTTCAGTTAATGTAATAACATTCTATAGTCATGAGTTTTATAATATAAGTAATTAAACAAACCAAAAATCAATTTACAATTTATTCTTACCTTCTAACCATCACGCTATATCCCTTGCGGGGTAGCCAGAGACGACGGAGCGCCAAACGCTACGGTCCCTGCATACCTCTTTCGCCTCGGCACCAGACATCAACCTCTTCATACATGCCCTCCGGGGGGTCCTCATGCTCTTTACGTGACCTTCCTCCAGTATCATACATACAGTGTTTTCGAAGGTCACTCGAGGCCTCCCCCTTTCTCTCTTACCACTCACTTTTCCTGTATAAATCTTTTTTACCATTCTTTCATCACTCATTCGTTCGACGTGCCCAAACCACCTGAGCACGTTCTTCTTCATTCTCACTGTAACATATTCACTAGTACCTAATTCAAATATCAGAACCTTCGTCTTATCTGCATTCAGGTTTAGACCATTATTTTCACACCCATCTTTCAGAGTGGTGACCAATGCCTGCAGATCGCATTCTGATGATGCAATGAGTACTGCATCATCTACGTATAGCAAGCAATTGACTTTAAGGTCACCTACTTTCACTCCCATGTCACTGTCGTTTACGCCTTGGAGACAACTATCCAAATAAAAATTGAACAACCAAGCTGACATAGCGCAACCTTGCTTAACACCCGATTGGATGTCAAACCAGGGCGACATGTCAGCTCCTACTCGCACACAGGCTGAATGATCTCTGTAAAGAGACTTTCCAGCCTGTAGCAAGGGTCCGTTCACGTTGTATCGGGACAGTATCTCCCATAACTTCTTTCTCACAACCCTGTCAAACGTCTTTTCCAAATCCACAAAAACACAGAAAACCTTTTGGTTTAGCCAAAAACTTTTCCGTGATCATGCGGAGGGAAAAGATCTGATCTATACACCCTCTTCCAGGTCTAAAACCTCCTTGGGCCTCCTTATTCTGTTAATGTTAAATAATTATTTTAAACCATCAATTGCCATTTAACACTATAAAGAGTTCGGATACGCCTATCATCTATCCCTTTAATCAGTTTAAAAAATAATCTATAGTAATTATGATTACTTCATTCTAACATTAATTCAATTTTAAAATAATATAATTGAATTCTTGAAATTTAAATTTAATTGAAATTTTAGGTCCTTTTCTTTGTACTACACTACTTTGTCATCTGCAGCAGGGTAGTTTTAAACTAAGGCAATGTAAATTTTAGTGATTGAAAAGTGCTACATAACCAACCATCTTTTCTCTACCCTAATCCGGAACCCATAAAAGATTTGAACATTTCAGGTATATATGATAAAATATACCTTCCCATAGTCCTAATGGTCCATTGCTTAAATTCTGTCGTAATTAAAGTTGTTTGGAAAAATATAATGCAAGCCTATATTTAGACTGCATATATAATTTATTCTACGACGTCAAGAAAACATATACTATTTACGATCATTTCAAATAAGTTTATTATAATTTGTTTGTTACTGACAAAGTGATTTGTAATATGTACATATATTAATTAATGTTTTTTGAATGTTATTGTGTTAATGTTAGTTATAGGTTCAACTTTAATTATTCTTTATTTATAACAATTTATTGTATATTGATACATATAAAAAAGAAAGCAGTAAATTTATTGTAACATTTGAGTGGTACAAAGACGTCTTTATCACTAAGAGCGATTTATATACTATAACCAGGTATATAGGTATTATAATATTAAAAAATACTGAAGGGATAAAAACTGGTTCTAAGACTGCTTTTAAATATTTATAATGACTGAGAGCATTTACTCGCACACGGAAGACCATTCCATAATTTCCCTGTTTTAATATTTAAAAAATCACTATAGCACTGCCCGTCACATAAAAGGTTCATAGAACTGAACTGAAGAACTGGCGCCAAGATAAGTAAAATGTTATTTAAGATAAAGAGGAGTATTAAGATGGAAAATAATTTTGTAGATAAGAACGAAAGTTGCAACGATGTTGAATAGTTAAGCCATTCAAGCTGAAGGCGGTGTGTTGTGATGTGGCCTAAACTTATTTAAGCCAAATAAATAATACAGGCGTTTTGGAAACAATTGAGCTTATTTAGGAGTAACTGTATTAAATCAAAATAGCACGTAACTGCATAGTCAAGAATCGTAGGTTAGACGGCTACTTAACGTGATACCTGAATTTCACAGAAGCTCTAAGCTCTAAGCACGGCAGTTCCATCAAATAGTACCGAGAGAAAAAGAGAGTAATTTAATTTAACTAGTAGAAGACGTTAGCCAAAGACTTGACAAAGACAAAGCTTTGATGTTTGCTAAAGAGATTTATCGTAAGATCTTATGATTTAGTAATGTCATTGACAATCGCTGAAATTAAAATGATTATAGAATGGTGTTGGAAGAAGGAAATAGTGTATATTATTACGTCTGACAGTGTCATTAATTTAATTAATAAATTTATCTTGATTGTCGCAAAATGTGAGTTGAGTAAATTAACATTTATGCTGGACCTTAAACAAAATGTTTTCCTCTGACCTATACTCATGGCTACAAGAAATTTCCAGTCCTTGTCTGGACTGTTGGTTTCTACAACTTTGTTGCATCGGTTCCAAAGTATATATTTCCAAAGTTTATAGTTTTTAAATTTTTGTAAGATGGGTGAGATTTGTATTTTGATTTAGCAGTGTTACGTTTAGCCATCAATGTTTAAATTTACTCCGATGAAGGCGTTTCAGTTTTAGATGTCGTATACGAGAAGAAATGTCAAAGAATTAAATATATTAATTTTATCATTGGTATTCGGAGCATTAAAAATATCTTCCAAGTAAATGTCTTTAAGATTGCGTAAGAATTTATCTTTTTTAAAATTTTTGAAACTTTTACGCATCACCAATCTCGGCTTAACTTTGTGCGCTTGGATTTTATACAATACATAAATTAGGTTATGATACAAAAAGCTTCTGCATTCAATTGTTCATGTGCCAAAACACGGTCAGTAGAAAACACGACTTTAAACGATTTGCACCCAAGTTATTTTTCATGATCACGTAGTAAAATCCCCCATTATTATTAACTACCAAATTTCACAAGTTTCCAGCGTACAACGTGCTTCAAAATGTACATAAAGTTTTCTCTTCCAGTATTAATATATAGATTGGTTAGGGTTCAAGCTAAAATTTTCATTTTAATTTACATGAATTAACTCCCAGCTTTATCCCCGTCATTGTTAAGTAATTATAGAGCATAGGAAAGAAATATTATGTTTTGTCTTTAAAGTTATTCCGTAGTTAATAGTTATCAGACGATAAAAAATATGTTCGGTTTAAATATTCATGTTAATTGCCTTATCCTTTATTGCGAAGTTGATTAATTACTCTAATATTAAATTATTCGTAGTATCAGCTAACACGAATCTCAGATAATATAAAGAAAAGGAAAGGTTTAAAATAATGTTTATTTTAAATTCCTAAACCACACCGAGATTTAAAATTTCTAACAATAGTTAGTTATACGTACGTTCGTCCATTAAATTTGATATTCAGTGTTTTTTATTTTTTAAAACATTAACTTAAATATTGATTTATATATAAAAAGTGAAAATTTTTGTGAAAACATTTGTTTCTTCTTAAATTAACTAAAGCATAACTTATAACTCTAATTAGAATTTAAAATAACTGGATAAACGACCATTTTAGTCAGAAAGAAAATTATAAAAATAAATTATACTAATTACCTATTTCTATTTTTACACATTCTTTGGAACTGAAGGTTATTCGTTTCCTGTTTACTAAAGGTCCTTGAATGAGGTTTGTAACCTTTAGATCAAAACCCTTTGAGGTTGCTGCCCTCATTTATATTAAAAAGTCTCGTGCTTGGTACGAAATGTGAGGGATTTCGGAATTTTCGGAATTACTTTCTCAATTGCTCGTTTTAAATGAAGTCTATTGCTTTTGATTGTGATTTCTTTGTGATTTTTATATATTTATTAGTGTATATTAATTATTTCCGCTCGTAAAATAACTAATAATCATTTTATTTGTTACATTTACTAATTTTTTTTAATAAAAATAAACTAGAATATTATTAATTTCAATAATATTTACAAAAATTTAAGTTTACGAATTGAACTGAAATTTTGATATTAAGATTATTTTAAACCAATTTATTTTTTTAAATTCATTATTAACAACATGTAAATGTTTTAATTGCTGATACAATTACTTGAACGTAACGATAATGGAAATGGAATTGCAGTAATTATTCGTAATCTTAATTAAATTTGTTAATATATTTAAAACATGAATTTAAACATTTTTTAAATATTATAACTCTAAAACACTTTTCCACCAGCATCCTCTTGACCTTTGCAAAAACCCTCATTCACGAGAACAAGTACTCCATCAATAATATGTTAATAGTTTGTAGTATAGAATAGTAGTAATAGATACTGTTTCATAAATTCTAAATATAGTTAACTTAAAAAGTTTTGTTACCTATTGAAAAAATACATATTTTTGTAAATATTTGCATAGAAAATAAAATTGGAAAAAAATATGATATCTTATAAACTATTAGTAACAAATTATGTGATGGTTACTCAAATAGAATTTCTAAGTTATATCAACAAATAATAAAAAACTATAAGCCGTTTATTTTAGCTCTATTTCTCTCGCACAACCCATGTCAATTTATTCTGTAATAGCGATTCAAGACAAACGCTCGATCCTAAACCAAATGCGGTTTACACGCGGGTTATCTAGTTCATTTTACTGATTCATATCCCTTATTTTCTTTAAGATAAGAGTCATATTCCTATGATGCTTTATGGAAATAAGGAAAAGGATATTTTGCACTTTATAATCAGGAACGCAAAGTACTATTTGCAAGAGAAACATTTGTAATCATGAAATGATACCTATCATTGTTAGGTTCTGTGTAACATCACAATACAATTGTGTGATAATATATTGTTTCTGTTTCTAATGAAATGGAAAGTGAAACAAAGCATCCGATTAAATATATCATCATAAAATAAACAATAGTAGCGTAGCAGTAAGAGAAAATGTTTGAGCAAGAAATTATTCTTAAAATTATAATATCTTTATACAAAATCGTTAATTAAACTTTGATGGCTTTGGAATCATAAAATGACTTTGAATAAGTAAAAGTTAAAATATTAGCCATATGTTATATTATTTTAATCGAAATTAAAATTTGTGAAGCACTCATTTATTTTAACCAAAAAACCAAACATATAATTGATTGAATATTTTTAATACATTAAATATTAAATATTATCTTTAAATATTAAATTTGATAATGACTTCCCAAAAATGTTCATAGATATATTTGGGTGTGTGTTAAGAGTACTTGAGTACTTATAGGTATTAATAATCTATTCTGAGAAAATGTAGATGCAATGCAAATGAATCAGGCTTCCCGTATCGCCGGAAACCCAGTACTCTGAAAGTGACTAAATTCTCTTTTCTCTTTTAAGTATTATATTATCTGTTTGTCTTGTGTTCACGTTATAAATTTGGTTTTGATTATTTTTAATCTTTATTGTGAGAATGTTTAAAGCACGGATAAACATTTCATTTAAATCTAATGAGAGAAGTTGAACCATTAGCAAAAAACTATGACCATTAGTGCATATCTGCGGCAAATTAAATTCAGTCGAGTTTCCGGTTGCCAAAGTGTAAAGGTCTAGTATTACTGCTCTGCTGCAAAAAATAAAAGCAATACTGATGAAAATGAATAACTGAAAACATACAAAAGTGTTATTGCTTCAGTTTGAAGACAACGTGCATGACAGACAACATCAGAAACTTAGTAAATAGAACATTAAAATTTTAAATTTAACCTTTTGACATACGAGTACTTAATATTTTAGATGTGATATCATGGTTCGTTTTCTATTTTCCTAAGCAATCTTATCTTGTTCATCAATTTAACACAATCTTCGTTTCTTAAGTGTTCATGTATAGGTACGTCTTCAATGTGGGTGTTGTCTTTCCTTGTAATATCATAAATAATTATTAATTAATAATTAATAATAATTAATTAATCTTGACAAAAATCAAAAGTTGAAATGACCAAATTTTTAAGTTACTGTATAAAATAAATCAACAAGCTACTTCCATAAAAAGATACTTTGATATAAAATTTTCTTTCAATTGGAATAACTGTAACTGTTTACCGATAACGTATATAGTCTAAGCAAACAATAAAAATGTTTAATAGCAAAAATAATAATGCAACAAGTGTAAAAGAACAATAATGTTGAAAATAAACAGAATTTTCTAATAGAAAAATATTTCTAACATAAATCCGATTAACTTAAACTTTTACATACTTAATTCTTTTGTGACGTAGACATCCACTAAGAACGGATTTTACGGGAATCTCTATCCCAACGGATTTCAACAAATTTCAATTCAATGGCTTATAGCTACAGAGGTTTCACAATGAGTGTGTACATAGGTGGAAGTAAGAGTTACTATAGGAAAGGTTAAAATTTTAATAGCTACATATTAGATCAAGAAAGAAATACACTAAACAGTACAAACTAAAAGTTAATACTACGCAACTCGGATGCATGTTTCAGAACTCGGATTTTATATAAAGTATTTAATCAGCTGAACCAAACTTCATTAAATCGAAATTAGCCTATTATTCGTTGTTTAATCGTATGTGGACTAACTGGTAGGTTCACGACAAAGTTCAATATAATATATATATTACGACCTGGACAATATATGCAATCTCTAATTAAAAATACATATTCAATTTGTTCTGCGTCGTGAAAAATGTGATTCGAGGTTTTTGACGTGGCTTGATAAGTCCCCATTCCGGTAACGCAACGATCCAAGCAAGCTTCATTTATTCAATTCTGAATGAATTTTGTTATCAATGTGGAAGAGTTTAATTCTTTCTTTTTTTCTATGATAATAGTGTATGCTGACTGTCCTGATAATAAATAAAATAATTGAATTTAATATAAAAATACTCATCAACAACTAAAAAGTAAAAATAACGATAACGCGCTATATTTCAAATATTTAAACATTTTAATATGACTTAGAAAACTACATTAAAAATACATTGACCGTAATGCTTTCAGTTACAAGAATCTGTCTCTTTACAGTTTATGTTATGTGCTCAATTTTGTTTATATTCTGTAATAGAAATAGTTGTTTGTTAATTTTCTAACTTTTATTTTGTTTAGTTGTTAATTCCAATCAGTTCAGTACTTTTTACATGACGTGCAAACAAAGAAAGAGAAAGACAAGATTAATAAAAAACATATTTTGTATGTAAAGCGTTGTTTTAAATAGTATGTATATGTATAAAATCATCGGACAAATAAGCAGACGTTTCTATAGATAATAAGTGTTTACTGTCTCCCATGAGAAGAAGGGACGAATGGCATCCGACTATCTTACTAATTACCGGTTTTAATTACTGGTCGAATTCGAGAATGCTTTCTGCTTGGTCTCTAGATACTCCTTGGTGTTATTTATGGATAATAGGAATAGCTATTAATAAATTACAGTTTGAACAGTCCTTTGTTATCAGAAAAGTTATCAGAATAAAAGTCGTATGTAGTATAATAAATTTTTCTTACCTTACAATAAACGACAATAGAACACAAATAAACCAAATCCAGCAAGAAAATTTATAATCCACGCGCGTCGAAATAGGCAATCAACCGATGTGAGATCGCGAAACTTCTTCAGGCCTAATTTCGCAACAATGAAACTTATAAGTTATGTTCATGTTAATAACCTACCTTCACGAATATTGCTGATATCAGCCACTGAAACATTAAATTAGTAGCAAATTATGCTATTCTGACATTACATTGGTTTTACGCATGTTTTTTGTGTTTATTACATTTGTCAATCGATATATGTATACATATATACGTATATACATACATATATATAATTATATCTCTATTATCGTGCTGGGAAGGGTTCCCAGCACATAAAAATAATTAACAAGGAAAATAAAAATATAATCGACTTAAAAGTGTATACACATATTGAAATAGAAATACCGCAAAATATCAAGAATTATAAATAACAGCAAGTTTGAATATAAAAATTTAATCCAATAGCAATAACAGTTAAATATATATTGGATTTACGTATAATTTGTAGCCGTAACCAGTAAAATCGTACGTAAGTACGTAAAAATTTTATTTCACGATTTAAAATACTGTTCGTGTTTTATGATTAACTTATTTTTTTTATTTATAGCTTTATAGCTTTCTTCTTCCAAAAATTTACTAATAAATACATAATATTCAATATCAATTCTCTTAAATAGTTTTTAGATATTTTATGGAGTAATTTTCTGCATTTTATTTTATTTTATTTTATTTTATTGCAAATACATGTCAAATTATTAACGAACACATTTGTGGAACATGTACGAATATTTAATTTAAGATTACCATTTTGTGTACAATTTATCTAGTACAGTAACAAAGTACGTAGAGAGGAAAGTTGAATGGCACCCAGCTTGGGCTCAGATGAACTGCGGTAATTCTTTCATTTTATGTAAAGTTATTAAAAAAACACATTTTATCGTCAAATTTTAATATCATATAAAACTCTGATAATGTACAAGTCATATTTTATTACAATGTAATTAAAATAAAATAGTAAAATTCTTATTAAATATTCTTTTTTTTTTAAAAAAAAGGAAAAAAATGATAAACAAAATTTGACCCTATTAATCTTTTTTTAATGTTTGGTTATGATTAAAATTGACAACACATCATAAAAACTAATAAAATATTAAAAAACGTAATATACTATATATTTCTATATATTATGTTAGAGGAGGGCAAACGAGCTTGCGGGTCACCGTTGGTATGTGATCACCGCCGCCCATGAACTCTTGCAACGTCCGAGGATTCACAAGAGCGTTGCCAGCCTTGGAGAAAGGAATATATGCCTTTTTTGAAGGTACCCATGTCGTATCGATCTGGAAATACCGCCGAAGGAAGTTTGTTCCACATTTGAGTGGTACGTGGGAAAAAAGTCCTTGAAAACCGCACAGTTGAAGATCGCCACTCGTCCAGGTGGTATGGATGATAAAGGAGGCGATGGTGAGCTGTGCGGTAGTGAAATTCGGCGGTAGGCATCAGATCGAATAGTTCTTCGGAACACTCCCCGTTGTAAATGCGGTAGAAGACAGTAGAAGACAAAGAAGCCACGTCTCTACGCAATGCCAAAGAGTCCAGCCGTATATTAATGTAATTTTATTATTCCCTCACAATTCAATAAAATGTAGGTATGCAGACAATTTCGTTCTTTACAACAACACAAGCCCTATTAGATTTAAGAATCCTAAAACATAACTTGCGGTAGTTAACAATATTTAAGTTAATAATCGTGAGTGTGAAGCTTTGTATCTATGGATATATACAAAGCTTCACACTTTCGTTTATCTTATTACTAAGACTTCACATCTATAGCAAACTAGCTGATTCCTGTTTCGCTGGGCACACATTAATTTGGATGTGAACTTAGACTTCTTGTATTGAAAAAATGTTTAATTTCTATTTTATATTTAGTGTATTTTTTTTATATTTTAAATAGAGAAATAAAATACCAGTCAGTGACTACATAGATTTTCACATCACCTATGAGATACTGTGTATTGGGATGCGTTCCCCTTATGTAATGTGGTGGGATTCTTAGTAGGCCTACTACTAACTAACCACGAAAAAATTGGTCGCACATAACCAAGGACAAATTTTGAAAACTCTTTTTTTTTCATATGTATATATTTTATTTTTCAAGTGTATAACTCCTACAGGTTTAAAACTTAGCGAAATGCAAAATGTGAAATCCGTTGGGATACGAATTCCGTAAAATCCGTTCTTAGTGGACGTCTACGTCACAAAAGAGTATGTAAAATTTTAAGGTAATCGGACAGACAGTTTCAGAGATTTCGTGATGAGTCAGTGAGTGGTAAATCGCTTATATATATATATATATAGGTTTTCTTATTTCTTTTGTCTATAATTTAATTTAGATTACGTTTTCTTGTTCTTAACTGATATGAATAGAAAGTTGAGATTTAGTTTCTTGTTATCATTACCTATTTTGAATAGTAATAGATAGATAGAGCCGGTAAATACTTCAGTGTATAATAATGTTTTTCTTTATTATGTTCATTTGTAAACATATAACCTCCTTAGAAATATTCAAGTATATAAAAAAATTTTAGACAATATAGATAACATTTTAAATTAATAAAGATTTAATAGTTATACTCAAACAAAATACAAAATGTGTTTCTTTACCAGATTTACTCTTAATAAATAAATATTTTTTGTTCTCTTGGAGATACTTTTCTAAAGCAGATACTTGTTAGTGTTATCAACTATATCAGTACGTAAAAAGCGCCTCACACAGTGATTTAACAATGTCACATGATTATAGCTTTTAATTAGTTTGTTTAACAAGACTTGCTAATTGTGAAGGCGTTTTCTCGTATATGGAACATTTGTCTTCAGTCTTTATTAACGAGTAAATTAACGTGTTTATTCGAATACTAAGCTAAATTAATAGCCTACATAAAAGAATCACATTATATTTTATGATAAAACATTTGTTTCAATACTGTTCTGTAAGCTATGTATGCTTTAAAATTAAAATTATATTCTTTATTTTTATACAGTATACATTTTCTTATTTATTCTCATGGTGGAAGAGTTTGACTGTGTGCTGGGACCGAAGAATAGATTTTCTCAAGCGCATTGATGCTTGGTATAGTATTTAGGTGAACTAGGTGAATTAATTCTAGAAAATAAAAATTTACAAGACATGTAAAGATAAATATTAATTTAAAAATAATCTTTAGTAAGAAAATATAAAGAAAATAAATATAACTAGAGTTTAGAGGAATGATTACCCTCAGCGAATCTTTGGTCAAGTTTTTCCTTTTTTAGTAAAGTACATGATAATATGAAAGTGTACGGGTAATGTAGACGATGCTGAATCAAAATTAAATACAAATTTACATTTTAAATTATGTACATTATAAACATTTTATTCTCATGTAATTATACTTATAGTTTTCTAAAGAGTCGTTGACTACGATAACAGGTTGCCGAATACATCTCAAGTAATCCCTATTTCAGTTTTTCTCAAGTTAATAAATCTAGTTACATTTCGCAAATTCAATTCTCTTTCGATATCCGAAACAAGGCGAATGTCTACTACCGAATTTATGCTTAAACGTAATCTTATAAAATTAAATTAAATGAGACGTGTCCCAATAAAAAATACGAACTTTAACCTTAAAATGCTATGAGCTAAGTTTTATAAAATGATTTAATAGCAATATTCATAAGTTTCATAAGCTTACATTGCATTATAAAGTTACGGGTTTAGTTACATAAGCATAGAGCAACTTAATGTTTGTCATGTTATCGAGGAATCAAAAAAATAAATAAAAGAATACTTCTATCAAAAGTATAAACTTTTTAAATGATTTAAATATTTTCTTTGTTTCAGAAAATGAAATTACTTCGAAATCGACGGCAAGCGTAATCTCATGATCTCAGATACAGACTTGGAACTTATTGAGAATATTCTAAAATGGAACTCAAGTCAAATAGAAACCGATCTTGTTATAGAAAACATAAAAGAAAAAGAAGCAAATTTATCACAAAACATTTATTACATAGTAGAACCAACAGATGAAAAAGTATTTCAAATATTTTGTAATAACACCAAAGATAATGTAACTGGTACTTGTGACGTAATAAAAGATTATGATATTTTTGAAGCGACCGTTGTTACAATACTATTTCTTCTAATAGTGGTTACGGTTATAGGCAATACTTTAATTATATCTGCTGTAGTGACCACAAAAAGATTAAGGACCGTCACTAATTGTTTTGTAACGAGTTTGGCGGCTGCTGATTTATTGGTTGGCATATTTGTGATGCCGCCAGCTATAGCAGTGCATATCAGTGGTAGGTATATACATATTAAAAACATTTGCTAGTACAATACAAAAAAATTTATATTAACATATATACACATACCCATATATATATCATATTCACATATATATACCTATGATCACATATGATCATAAAATTGTAATAGTTGTTACTTACTTGCATTCTATTGTTGTGAAATTTGGTTTTCTTAATAATTATAACGTTAATGTTAATAATAATCTACAAAATTCCCTTATTTCTACCTGATTACTTCTTTTACCTGATTTACCTTTCACAATTTCTGGTACACACCCGTAGTACCAATCACTCAAAACATAACGGACTGAGGTAATATTAGATGACAATTGACTGTTCTTTCTTGTTATCTTATGTTTCTAGCCATGGAGCCTGTGTGGAATTAGTAGTAGTAGATAGCAATGCAGTAGAGAAAAAAGTCACTTATGAAATAAAAAGAAAGATCCTGGATATTAGAAACAAAATAAACAAAATATTATTTATAGGACCAATAAGCTTTGATAATACAGGCAAAGGATTAGTTGCTTCTCATACTCATAAATACCTTTTAAGCCCGAACGTGTTTAAAAATGAAAACTCTTGTTCTGACTACATTATTCAATATATTATATTTGTTTTTGAATGTTTTATAAAACAATAATGCATCGTGCTTCATTATCATATACAATATGGTCCATTAACTTTTTTTGATATACAATAAAATATATGGAATGATTACTATGTATATAAATATTATTTATTCTATATTTTCTTTAGTTTTTTACATTTTTTCAATGTAATTATTTCGTAAATTAGTAAAAATGTATTTAGTTTTGAAAATGTCTGAAATATCAATAACATTCTAATTAAAAATTCTTTTACTTTCGTAAAGAAACATTTCATCAAAGTATTTATTTGCACATTCAAAAAACCTAAAATAAATTAATAATATAAAATAAAACCAGTAATCAAGTACTTGTATGTACTCACCATAAATTTCAGTAGTATTAATAAAAATGTTCTTATTATTCTACCGAGACTTGAATAATTTGACGGATTTTATAATTAACTGGTACTTATTACGTACTTAAGATTAAAATACCAGCGGATCCGCAATATATACAATATTTTTGCAATATAAAAGAAGTATATCGATAAAACATTAGTACAGAGAACACTTAAAATATTTGTCTTATCAAGATTTTTTGTTTGTACAAAAAAAAAACTTAAAAATATACCTATCGAATATTTTATTA
The DNA here is from genome assembly GCA_918358695.1 of Melinaea menophilus ssp. n. AW-2005. Classification (NCBI taxonomy): domain Eukaryota; kingdom Metazoa; phylum Arthropoda; class Insecta; order Lepidoptera; family Nymphalidae; genus Melinaea; species Melinaea menophilus. The sequence goes on from OU911053.1 coordinate 9,370,173, forward strand.
TTATTTTCCACAGGTAAATGGGAACTAGGCTGGATTCTTTGCGATATCTGGATAAGTCTCGACATTCTTCTTTGTACAGCTTCTATCCTTTCGCTTTGTGCTATAAGTGTGGATAGATATCTGGCAGTTACCAGACCCTTGACATATTCTCGAAGAAGAAGATCTAAAAAATTGGCGCTTACTATGATCTTTTTTGTATGGATAGCCGCTGGAACCATAACGTGCCCACCTATGTTTGGATGGTAATTGAATAATTCAAATAAATTTAACTGATTTTCAATTATAGTTATAATGTTAAAAATAATATATAAATAAATTTGTGATTTTTTAAAAAGAAATCATATAACCGTTACACATTTTTTTAGGTACGAACCAGATCACAACCAAGGTGGAGTGTGCAGATACAATCAGAACCCTGGATATGTAGTATTCTCTGCCATGGGATCATTTTTTCTTCCCATGATTGTCATGGTATATGTTTATGCAAGAATATCTTGTGTTGTAGCTCGAAGGCATCAGCAATTGGCTAGCACTACAACAAAATGTGGCAAGGTATAAAATTGTTCAAGTACTAATGTTCTGTTATTAAAAATTGTTACTTTCATTAAAATTGTTCCACCAATATTGCAATATTACGTACATAAAAGGGAAATAAACTAAAAATAACATTATAACATGAGTGGAATTTGTTTATAATTACATTACATTGTTTTAGAAAAGTAATCTATCCTGTATCAGAACCGAATCTGACTCTGGGTCCGACAAGCTCTCACTGCGTCAGAGTGCATCCAAACAGCCATCAAAAAATTCAACGCAACAAAGTGAATGCTCTATTCAAAGTGACCATAAATGCCCGTGCTGTTTTCGTTCTGAAAAACGGCGTCAATCAAAACATCGCAATGAGAAAGAATCTAGGTTTTACAACGAAGTCACTTTCAAAGCCACTGTCAAGTATAAGAGTAACCGAAACAGAAATTACTCTGTGAAAGAACACATGGAGAATAGAGTGTCTTCATTGAGACGGGAGACCAAAACTGCGCAAACTCTTAGCCTTGTGGTCGGTGGCTTTGTGGCATGTTGGCTTCCTTTTTTCCTATACTACCTTTTAACGCCTTTCATTCCTAGTAATTATGTGAATTCTGTATTAATGTATATATTGACTTGGTTAGGTTGGTTCAACTCCGCAATCAATCCTTTTATATATGCGTTCTATTCGCCCGACTTTAGGATGGCCTTTTGGAGACTCACCATTAAGAAATGTAAGCGAAGTCGACGTTAGATATAAGAAAAAAAAAACAAGAACGTTCTTTGAATTTACATTCAAAAGTAACAGATAAAAAAACACGTTACTCTTTATTACATCAGCTATCCGTCAGTGAAAATCTTGTTAAAATCGGTCGAGAACAAATCTAACAACTTGGTATTACAAACAGATATTTCTATTTTATGTGCATGAATAGATTCTGACAAGAACAAAGTAAAAACTTATATGATAACCTTTTACAAATAATTCAGATACTTACAATTTTATAGTTTCTACGGTTTTAAGTTAGGTGATTGGCGGTGAATAATCCACTACAATAGGAGCGACCATCGTAAGTACGATAGAATGTAGATAATATAACTTTTACTTAAGCTGGTTGGATATCGCCGTTGGAACTGTGTTTAATAAAGTATTATAAACTGACTTAAGACTGTAGCCATTTGTATAGAATTATCATCTTTATTATGAAAATATTTTGTATGAAAGAAAAATACATTTTAAGTTTGTCGTAGATCGTCGAGTCATAGATTTAATGATAATAATTACAATAACATATTAAAAAAAATAACTAAGAGGAAGTATTAATAATAAAAAAAAATATACCTGTCAAATTTTATATATTTATTATTTTGAAAAATTTTAAGAGAATCTGATCCTAATACTGTTATTTTTTCAATTGTTGATTTACTTGTAAGGAATGCAGAAAAATACCCAGAGAGAGAAGCAAGTCCACTGACTTTGTATAAGTATCATAAAAGATACACAAAGATACGTAGAAATTGAATGAAAGTTCTGTATGATTTATAAATATTAATACATTTAATACTGATATTACTTAAAGTCTAGTCATAATTAAGTTTCTAGTGATTTAAAGACAAAGATTAATGTGATTTCATTGTAAGTAAAAATTTGTTTAGCAGATACATCTATATATATATAATGCTGTCAAACAGAAAAAGCCATATTTAATATTAAGAATATAACATAAATTATTAATGTAATTACTGAATAATGTTTAAAATCTGTAATAATATTTGAGTTATTACAATACATGTAATATTATTTTAGTAATGTTGTAATACATGTTAAATATATTTAAAAATGTGTAAAAAAAGCATTACAGTAGTTTTTGGATGTAAAAATAATGTAAATAGTATTTTAATGAATTAGGACTTCAGAATTTGTGATAAATTAAATCAGAAATAAAGCAATTCTATGGCAACCGTTTTTTTTATTTCATCTGGAAACGTAGTTAATTCAGAATTCATTTTTAGAAATCTATTAGGCAAAATATATTTACAAATATTAAAAAATTTGTGATTTCCATTAATAAATTACAACTAATAAATATTCATACCTTTGTTTTCAGTTCATCGAATGGTTGTCAGACTGTATTCTTTAAATAATTGATTTATTGTTCCGCGTATAAATTTTAAGAAAAAATCAAAATTCTGAATATCTTTCTTCAAGTAGGCACTTAAGAATCGTCAATTATTACATTAAAAAGGGTCAGTGTAGTCAGTCCGTTAGTAAGTTACCACTGGCTCAAAATGCTGTTCTGTTAAAATAAACCGGTCAGAAATTCACAAGATGCTCTATTTAAATGAAATTTAACAATGTTAGATGTATACATTATAATAACATTATAAATGAGTCTACAACCTAAGTTCCACAAATTGAAAGGAACTAAAGATTCTTGAATGTAAATAAGATTTACTTAATAATATCCTTTTTATTTTAGGTTTAAAAGTATATAAAGGAAGGTCTAAAATATCTTGTGAAACTTTACTATAAATGCTTACACACAAATCCATGAAGGATTTATTAACTTTTTGATGACGAAACTTAGACGTTATTAGTTTATTTTTATTTGTTTGTTCTATTATTGTGATTGTACCGTGATTTCAGGGAATCACAAGTTTTTAAGCCATACATAGCCTGCACAAAAAAAAAAAATTGAAATAATTCCGGTGCCCCATGATAAAAGACCATAAGAAAAAATACTGTGGGTATTAAGAGATGGGAGTTCCACTGGAGATTTTTACCTAAAGCTATACCTGAGAAAATAGTTGAGTCAGTAGGTTTAAGTATTGCATTGTTGAGCTACAATGTTGACTTTTTACATTATGAAGTGTAAACTCTATGCATTAAGTTTTCTTAGCATTTAAGACCAAATTAGTACTTTTGAACCAATAAAATAACAAGTGCCTGACACTGACTATTTATATTTATTACTCGACAATTCATATGGTTTACATTAACCCATTAGCGACCATGGTTGTCAAATGACGACTTTACGGTTTATATTTTTTATTTATTGCAATATATTTTTAGTAATGAAATTTCCTAGCACAATCATTGCATTGGTATGTCTTGCATACACAATTTTTTTTTAATATAGTCGAGCTTTATGCAAGGTGATATACCAATATAACTCAAAGCATGTCTTCATTTTTAAGTTTTTTATTTTTGTTTCAGTTTAGATATCCTGTGCAGTGAACATCACTTTGTTCAAAATTTTTGTCTATAACATATTATAATACTCTTTCTGTTACCTAATGTATAATATTTGATGCACTATTTACATTATTGTTAGATTTATAAAGAAAAACATAGTGGTAGTCAATTGACGACCTGAGGAGGATATAACTATATTTGTTAAGTTCAAATATTTTATAAATTAAAGTTATTTTTCATAACTATACGTTTGTAATTAATGTTTTAGATACCGAAAATGGCATCTAAAAGGTTTTTGAGCTTGAAAGAAATAGAGGTTATAATGATAAAAGAGAAATAAATGATCATAAAAGTATGCAAGAAAATTTTAAAGATAAATCGCCTGTTCAAGTTTTTGAAGAGCTTGTAAGTATTATAATAGATATTTTGGAATTTGTGCTCTTCACTCACTGCATATTGTTTTCATATGAATTTGTATGAAAGTAAAAATGACGAATTTTTTTTTTGACAGTTTAGGATCTTTCGTCGTTTTATCTTTGGCGTCTCACTTACTACACCCTATAGAGCATTCATTATATTTTGATAATTTTTTCACAAGTTTCAATTTGATGTGCAAATTAAATGAAACTGGTATAAAAGGCACCGGAAATGTAAGAATAAATAGAATAAATAACTGCCCTATAAGAAACGATACTGTTATGAAAAAAAAGCGAGGATCGTACGATTACGTTTTAGAAAGAATAAATTTAGATTCTTTTTATATTTTCATAAAAAGATTATTTGTAAAATATAGTAGAACAAATAAACTTTTTTTTACAATGTCAATAACATTAATTTGTTTTAACCTTTACCAGCCACGGTCGTCATTTGACTACCACTGACATTATTAAATTTATCTCCACAAGTAGGTAAACTAAATTTTTTTTGGCAATTTTTACTTCATTTTAATAATCAAGCAAAGTTATTTCAGCAAAAAATTTTGAAAAAAAAAAATCTGGTCCTTAATGGCTTAATACTGAACTTTGAGCTCCAATGGCTTATGTATTAATTACGTGTTCATGTATATGTCATCCAAGTCGGTACTGTATTTGTTTGTAATTTCATAATTTAAATTAATCTTGACAAAAATCTAAACTTTTAAACTTAAAAATATTTTTTTTTAATTTGTGTATAAAATAAACCAACAAGCTACTTCGATATAAAAGATATTTCGATATGCATTTTCTTTCAATTGGAATAACTGTTTACCGATAACGTATATAGTCCAAACAAACAATAAAAATATTTTAATAGCAAAAATAAAAATGCGAAAGTTTCAAATAACAATTATGAATTTGTAATAGAAAAATATTTCTTACATAAATCATTTTGCATATTATATTATATTAAATGGCGATGAAAGGTACTTTAGGCTTATTATAAAGAGATTATATTTTACAGACTGTTTTTTATTTTTATTTACCTTCAGGCCATAACCCTTGCGGGGTAGCCAGAGACGACGGAGCACCAATCGCTACGGTCCCTGCATACCTCTTTTACCTCGACCACAGACATCAACCTCTTCATACATGCCCTCCGGGGGTCCTCATGCTTTTTACGTGACCTTCCTCCAGTATCATAGCTACTGTGTTTTCGAAGGTCACTAAAGGCCTCCCCCTGTCTCTCTTACAGCTCACTTTTCCTTTATAAATCTTTTTTACCATTCTTTCTTCACTCATTCGTTCGACGTGCCTAAACCACCTGAGCATGTTCTTCTTCATTCTCAATGCGACATTTTTGCTAGTACCTGCCATTCTGTGGATCTCTTCATTGCGGATTCGGTCAGCTAAACTGACTCCGCAAATTCGGCGAAGAGATCGCATCTCCACAGCATTCATGTTTCTTACATTCTCCTTCTGCATTACCCACGTTTGGCTGCCGTATACCAGCGTCGGTAGCAAAACTGCATTGTATACAGCCAAACTGTTTTTTTTACTTTACTAATATTATTGAGAGAAAATATTTGATTTTATGTTTATGTTCGGAATAGCTATTATGTAAATCGTACAGTTGCTAATAGCAATCGTCAGGCACTCAATATATTTTAAACTTGCGAATTAAATTGACATATTTTTAATTAATAATAAAGCGAGGGTATTTTTTACGTTTTGGTGGTGTAACAAAAGCACGCGTAGCGGTCGAAACAATTTTCGGTGAACCTTGGTGCTTAACGATTTTGCGGAGTAATCATTATCGGTTGTAGTACTTTCCAAAAGAGTAAATTAGTGTCGAGAATATATATATATATATATATATATATTATGTTAATAATTAAATAGTAATTATAATTTTGTATTTTTGTATTTTGACGTATTATTGTATGTAAAAATAAAAAAATAATATATAACATGAACGAATGCGGCGTTGGAGAGCGCCAACCAACACGCCATGTTACGAACGGCGCGAGGTGGAGGACGGAGCTACAAATAGCTACGTAGAATGTAAGAGGAGGAATGGAACAGAAAATGAATGAATTATTAGATGTGATGGATGATAAAGATCTGGATGTCATTTGTCCGTCTGAGACCAAGCGAAAAGGCAATGATACGACCGATTTGACTGGCAACCGGGTCGCTTTCTAGGCTGGCTGGGCTAGGCTGGGCTAGGCTGGGGTAATTCCAGAGGGTAAGCGAGGTTGCCAAGGTGTAGGTAGGCGTGTTGTTGTCCTCTCGAATGGTTAATGCAATGGTAGAATACAAGACGATCAACCCGAGGCTTCTTTGGGTTCGCTTTAAGCTGGGGATAACAAGAGTAATCTTGTTAGCCGTTTACGTGCCAGTATTCTCAGCTCCAGTGAACGAACTCGAGGAGTTTTGGGAGAGTGTCAGTGATGTTCTAAGTAGTGTCAGAAGTAATGAAAAGTTGATAGTATGTGGGGATGTTAATGGATGGGTTGGAACCGCACAAAGTGGTTACGAAAGCTTATTTTGGAATTTTGTAAGGACAGAAATTTGTTTGTGGCAAACACGATGTTTGATCATATACAAATTCACATGTACACATGGGAGCGAGAGGAAGAAAGAAGTATGACTGATTTATTCCTAGTAGATCAGCGTATTCGAAGACAAGTTATGGACACGTGAGTGTTTAGGAGTGCTGATTTGGGAACGGACCATTATCTTGTCGTTGCTAGAATAAGAGGACCTTTTGCAGGTTGGCGCAGCCGCAAGACGAGTCCAAACTCGGAGTTGAATTATCACATAAGAAGCTGGAAGCTTCAAGATCAACCGATCACAGAGAAATATCAAGAAAGGGTTTCCAAGAAGCTTGAAAGCTGTAATTCTGAAAATTCTGAGAGAGAAAGGGATGAAAGGTTGACGAACAACTTCCGGGAAATCACGAAGCTTTACTGGCGACAAGTTAGAGTTTCCCAGGGTTGTTCGTTAACCTGTAGAATGAAAGGGGTGCTTTTGAAGAGCGGCGAAATTTTAACAGAGCAAGCACACGTTTTGCAGCGGTGGGCGGAATTCTACAAGAAGACGTATGAATGTTAGGACGCCTCGGCGACGTACCAGCGAAACGCTGAGTCCGGATGTAGCCGATGGTGAAATCAGTTTGGAAGAAGTGGAGAGTGAAATTCTTAGCCTGAAATGTGGTAAGGCTGCGGGAGCAGATGAAGTTACTTACTGCCGAGATGATCAAATACGGTGGGTGGTGGCAGTCTTAGACTAGTTTTTGTGCAATTTATGCTGGAAATCAGGGGAGGTCCCAGACGATTGACGAGGTGCAGTCATCGTACCTTTTGTATAAAGGCAAAGGTTCGCACATAGACTATGCAAGCTATAGGGCTATCAGTTTGATCAGCTTGGGCGGTAAAGTTTATGCTAAAATATTAGCGAGAGGAATGCAAGAGAGATCTGAAAGGCTGTTGTGGGAGGTCCAAGGAGGTTTTAGATCTAGAAGAGGTTGTATAGATCAGATCTTTTCTCTTCGCATGATGACGGAAAAGTTTTTGGCCCTAAACCAAAAGGTTTTCTGTGCTTTCGTGGATTTGGAAAAGGCGTTTGACAAGGTTGTGAGAAAGAAATTGTGGGAGGTACTGCCCCGATACAATGTAAGCGGACCCTTGCTGTTGTAAAGTCACTTTACAGAGATCATTCAGCCTGTGGCGAGTAGGAGCTGACATGATGCCCGGGTTTGACACCCAATCGGGTGTTAAGCAAGGTTGCGCTGTGTCAGCTTGGTTGTTCAATTTGTATTTGGATAGTTGTCTCCAAGGCGTGAAAGACAGACAGACATGGGAGTAAAAGTAGGTGACCTTAAGGTCAATTGTTTGCTATATGCAGATGTTGCAGTGCTCATTGCATCATCAGAATGCGATTTGAAAATAATGGTAACCTGAATGCAGATAAGACGAAGGTTCTAATATTTCAAAAAAATGAAGAAAGAATAGAATGTAAGATCAACGTGAATGGTACAGTCTAGCGAAGATGTCACTGTGAGAATGAAGAAGAACGTGCTCAGGCTCAGGATATGGCGTGAAGCTAAGTATATTAAAAATACCTTGGGTTGGATTGGATTATTACGGATGGGATTGGGAATTAAAATCACTTACAACTGCAATAGAACAATTTATTTAAGATTATTGAAATAAGAATTACACACACTTATATACAACATACGAGGGGAGGTCCAAAAGTTCGTGGAATGAAAGGGATCTAAATAAAATAAAACAACAAAACTATTTTTCCTTTTCAATATAATCACCCTTAAGCTCAAAACATTTATTAGACCTATGAATTAATTTTTCTAAACCACTATAAAAATGTTTTATCTTTTCCGTCAAAATGAGCTGAAATTGCCTCTCTTACCTCATTGTCGTCGGAAAATTTCCTTCCCCTTAAGTCTTTTTTTAAATTGGGGAGTAAAAAAAAGTCACTCGGGGCCAGGTCTGGACTGTAGGGTGGGTGAACTAGGAATTCGAACCCATGCGTGTGCAGAGCAGCCATTGCAATTCTGCTCTCGTGAACCGGTGCGTTGTCTTGCAAGAGCAACACACCCTTTTTCAATTTTCCTCGTTGCTTTTCCTTGATGGCATCCTTTAATTTTTCTAATATCGTTGCGTAGTATTCTCCGGTTATAATCCTTCCTTTTTCTTTGTAATCAATCAAGATTATCCCCTCACAATCCCAAAAAACAGTAGCCATCATCTTTCCAGCCGACTCCGTCACCTTGAATTTCTTCGACGGTTGTGTCCCCTTTTTATGACATTGCATGGACTCTTGTTTGGACTCAGGCTCAAAGTGATGAATCCATGTTTCATCTCCCGTAACAATTTGGTCCAAAATCTGTGCAGGTTTATCTTTACACAACTCCAAAAAATGCTTTGACGCATCGACGCGCTGTTCTTTCTGAAACGGCGTGAGCATTCTCGGTACCCATCTTGCACTGACTTTTGTCATACCCAGGTGATCATGTAGGATTCGCAAAATGGTGGTATCTGATACTCCAAATAATGCAGATAATTGTTTTTTCTTCAAAGGGGCATCCTCTAATACAATTTTTTCGACGATGTCCGATGTGGTGGCCTCAACTGGCCTTCCTGAGCGGGGGTCGTCTTCAATTGACTCTCGACCATGTTTATAAAGACCATGCCATTTGTAGAGCATTGATTTACTAGGGCACTGTTCCCTATAAACGACTCCCATTTCATTCAAAATGGTTTGAGCGTTCTTTCATGCTTGGTAAGGAATTTTATCACAGCGCTGTGTTCAATTTTCTCCATAGTTTCAGTTTTCTTCCGGATTGACTTGTTCAGCAGGCGACTGTTCGTAAGCGATGAACGCAATCGGGTTGAAACTCGGTATTTATACTAATGAAGAGTCTCCGATTCGTATGATATCAAGCGAGTGCCCCTACCCCCGTTCCATCCTCTCCATTCCACGAACTTTTGGACCCCCCCTCGTATATATATATATATATATATATATATATATATATATATATATATATATATATATATATATATATATATATATATGTAATTATAATTAAAATTGTAACTACAGTAAAATAATATTTATACATATATAGATAGATTTCTATAGTTCTGAAAGTTTTTTTTCTGTTATGAAACAAAATTTTCATTTATATCCAATAAAATATGAACTAACTAGAATAATGCGGTTCATTCAATTTAATAATTTCTACATCCATATAACTAAACGGAGAATGGTTTTGAGAATTATTTTAACCAGAACTAAGTGGAAATATTTAAATAAAAGGTCATATTACCTAAAAGTTATTTAACAATCATTTTCAAGGCCAAGAATTTAAAGTGGATTAATATGATAAATGAAGTATAAATGAAAGTCGTGAATTCTGACAAAATAACTCAACAAATATTTTGAGTCAAAATATATTTTTCTTAATCTTATTTTACTGTAGATAAAATTTTTAGTACTTACATATTAGATCAAGAAAGAAAGACACATAAAGACTAAAACCTAATACTAGACAACTCGGATGTATGCTTCAGAACTCGGATTTTATTAAAAAAGTAACAGTGAGTTGCAGTCATTATAATATAATAATATTATAATCTGACTTTGACGTGGCGTGATAAGTTCCCATTCGGGTAACGCAACGATCCAACCTTGTCATTTGTTCAATTCTGTATTAATTTTGTTATCAATTTGGAGGAGTTTAATTCTTTCTTTTTTTTCTATGATAATAGCGTATGTTGACTATCATAAACAACCTTTTGTAACAGACTTTACTCGTGCAATTGTTTAAAAAACACAAAATATTACAATAAATGAAATAATTGAATTTAATATAAAAATACTTATTAACAACTAAAAGGTAAAAATAAGTGCAATAATGATATATTCCAAATGTTAAAACATTCTGTAACAAGTTAGAAAACTACATTAAAAATACATTCGCCTAAACAGAACATTGTTTTCGTTGTACTTTTAGTTACAAGAATCTGTCTCTTTACAGTTTATGTTGTTCTCAATTCCGTTTATGCTCTGTAATAGAAATAGTTATTTGTTAATGTTTTAACTTTAATTTTGTTTATTTTTTTGGTAATTCCAATCAGTTTAGTAACTTCTACATGACGAGAAAGAAGGGCAAGGTTAATATAAATATTTTGTACGTACTTTGTTTCAAATTGAAATTATTTGATAACAATAATCTTTTTTGTATAAAATCATTGGACAAATAAGCAGACGTTCCACTTACTAGTGGTTACTGTCTCCCATGAGAAAAAGGGACGAATGGCACCCGACTATTTTATTAATGAGAATGCTTTTTGTTTCGTCTCTTGATACTCCTTAGTGGTATTTATGGATAATAGGAGTATTATTATATTTATATTACATATTTATGGATAATAGGAGTTATTAAATAATTACCAACAGTTTGAACAATTTGTTTTAGTTATTTATTTATTTTATTTATTTATTTAATTATGAACTACAAAAAATTACAAAAAGAAGACAATTATAAAAAATATACACATAGGATTAACTTATCTCTACAAAGAGATGTCTTCCAGCTACCCTTAGAGTGTTGAACAGGTGGTTTAAGACGGTAGAGAATGGTACATAGATATTTTATAATATTATACAGATATATAATAATAATACTATTTAAAATATGATACATAAATATACATTTATGCCTACATAAATTAAGAAGAACATACATTTAATAATTACAAATAGAAAGACATGTATATAATGTACATTATAATTAAATCCTGTGAGAGATAATAGTGCTTTAATTTTTGTTTAAATGCCATGACACAATATCTGGATGTTATACTGGTTAGTAAGGAATTCCGTAACCGCGCTGCTAGTATAGTAAAAGATTTGGAATAAAAGTTCGATTTATAAGAGGAAATGTCAAAGGTTTTTACTTAAAAGAAGGAACGTTTAGGACGACTACTAGGAATTGCGAGATGGAACCGTTGATGTAGATAGGAGGGAGCTGAGTTCGAGTAGAGGTTATACAGCGCAGTTAGGACGTGTATATTCGGGTGAAGGCGGATTGGGAGCCACTTAAGTTGATTTCGGAAGACTCAATATGGTGAAACTCATATGGTGAAACTTGCTTAGTCTAAAAATAAAGCGGATACATAAGTTTTGAAGGCGATCTAATTTATTAACCAGCTCGTCAGAGACATCCAGATAGCAAACAACAGTATAGTCGAAAAGGGGTAATAAGAGAGATTGCAGTAGGAGAATTTTACTACGCATTGGTAGAAAATTCTGCAAACGTTTAAGGGAGTGAATAGATATGTGAATGCACTTGGTGGTATGGTATGGTGGTAAAACTGTCACAGATAGGTGGAGTGATATTATTTAATTTAGTAAGAACTGAAGTTTTTTTCACATTATCTATGATAAGTGGCGGTGTCCAAAAATAAATATTAAGAGAATTTAAATTAATTCAGTAAGTATTTGAAGAAGGCTGAGATTTAACCACACCTAGTCACTGAAAAAATCTCCACAGTTGTGGAGGAGTAGACTTGTTAGCACAAGAGAAAATATAACGGCATTTGGCGTCTCTACACAACCTATTGCAACGATTGCGTAGCCTTTTATAAGTAGCAAAGTTATCATAACTTCTTGTAACATGACTTGGCTTTATTGTGTTTATTCATCTTGCTCTTTGTGACGGCGGTAAGTCACGGTGCAAGATAGTGTTTAACTTTGATCTGTTTGATGGGGGCATGGGAATCATATAAGCACGTGATAAAAAAGTTAAATAATTCTACTTTTAAGTCTATTCTAGGAGCATTAAATACACTGGACCAATTAATGTTTCTAGCATCAGAAAGTAATTTAGTCCAATTTAGTGATTTGAAATTACGCCTTAGAATAACCTTACTTTTGCGTTTGGGAGTAGAAAGATTATAACGGAGAAATAAAAGATTATGGTATGAGAAAGGAGCATTTAGTTGCAATAGCACGCTGTTGGGTGTAAAGACCATAATTAAGTTGACAAGAGATAGTTCAGAGTGCGGTGAAAAATGGGTTTTCATAAAGAGGAAGAATAGAAATATTGTAGTAGTCAAGTAAAGATTTGAGTTTATTAGATCTATAATTATTTTTAACAAGACATGTTTTTAGGTCACCCATGATAACACCATGCTTATAAGAAGGTAAGAAATTATGCAATAGTAATTCAAGGTCATTAAAGTAGTCAATAGTAGAAGAGAGGCTGTACATAACGCCAAGAAGTAATCTTGAGCGATGAAGTTCTACTTCAATGAGAAGGTATTCTAATTGTGTGGAATTTGAAGTAGGTGATGAGCTAATAGTTCCAAAGGAAATGTGATTTTTCAAGTATAAGCACACGCCACCATCACGTTTTCTAGGCGATCATTGCGTACCAATGTGAAATTAGATAAACTGTAAAGAGAGGAAGAAAGGGAGGGTTTTAGCCATGATTCGAAGACAAGAATACAATCGACTTTTACGTTACTAAATGTTGCAAGTAAATCAGAGTAATGAACCGGTATGCTTTGAGCATTAATATGAACAATATTAAAACTAGGTCCGTCAGAGAATATAGAATGAAGTCTGGCATCTAATGGAATGAATTCATCGTCAGATGAAGGGTTAGTGGAAGCATTGTAAATTCATCAGAGGAAGATGAAGACAAACAAATATTATTAAAATTAAAAATCGCGTCTGTCATAGTACAATATATACAATAAAAAATAATAATAATAAATTATATATATATATAATTAAAATAATATAATTAATAGATTCAATTTATTAATATAACGTAATGTAGTAATGTAATGCCGCACTCGCTGGCATAGTAATAAAATATTTTTACAAAAAGTAATCAAAATTATAAACAAAAAAAAATACTTAAAACCAAAAATAAATAAACATAATAATAATAAATCGTAACACTGGACCGGTTTTTAAACATCTCAGATAACATAACTGTCAAGTCTAAATATAGTATTGTCAAATTGACATTAAAGTATATTTACAAACATGGGCTAAAAATTTCAAGTGCATTTAGTAAAATATTACCCAACTGAAAATTAAAAAGTGAACTTGATAATTTAAAATTAATACTAGGTAAAATAAAAGTTAAATAAATTAACTGCATACCGGCCAACACCATGAAATATTTAAAATCATTAAGAAAAGTAATGGAAATGTATACAAAACTATGTAAAAAAAAAACAAACAAAATAAAACTACTTAGCTAAGTTTTTGGGCACACGTCGGGATCTCGTCTTATGCTCCTGAGTGGTATGAAGTGAAGAAAAAGTAGCCATTAAAGTTTGCAGCTCCTTCATATTTTGTATTCTCTTGCGGCTCTTGTCTGGCAAGGAAACAATGATGATACCGTCAGCAGTCCAACTGATACCGAAGTGCCGTCTTGCCTCCTCAAAGACCTCCTGTCTGGGTTTTGTTAAAAACTCAGAAATTGTAACTCCAGAACCTTTTAGAGAAGTTTTTGATTTCCAGACTTCAGATCTCTGCTTTAAGGTAGTGAACCGTACAAGTATTGGCCTGGGCTTTTCTTTTTCACACCCAAATGATGACAAATATCAATGTGGGAGATTTTAAAGCAACTCAATTTTTTTTTGACATCATTTACGGCCATTACAGCATTCTCATTAGTGGTTTCAGTGATACCATGAAATAGGAGAACCTTTCGGCGATAGAATACCTCATGCTTATCAAAACGGGCAGATAGCAGCTGTAACTGGTTCTGTAACATGGATGGTTCGCCTTCCAAACCAGGTCTTTAAAGATGGTATAATCATGAGCCAGTGTAGAAATATCATTAAAAATGTTGTTCTGAGGTTGCTGTTTATTAGTGACAAGTGATTGTGTGAGTGCTCTATCAAAGTTATTCATTCTGGACTCATTTTAACAATGTCATCCATGTTCTTTATCACTTGACTGTATAGATCCATTCGAGTTTTATATTATAAGGAAGATTACTAAAGTTGTGTTTTATTGCCAGGTAGTGTAGAATTAGTGTAATATTTAATAATAATATATATAATATAAAGGATTAACAGCCCAATCCTAAATAAACGAATTTTTAATAATTAAGTAAAGATAGCTAAAAATTAAATTATGTAAGAGGAGGAATGGAACAGAAGATGAATGAATTATTAGATGTGATAGATGACAAAGATCTGGATGTTATTTGTGTGTCTGAGACCAAGTGAAAAGGCAATGATACGACCGATTTGCCTGGCAACCGGGTCGCTTTCTGGGCTGGGGTTCCAGAGCAAATACGATGATACGAGAGTAAGTGAGGCTGGAAAGCTTATATTGGAATTTTGTAAAAAGAGAAATTTGTTTGTGGCAAATACGATGTTTGATCATAAACAAATTCACATGTACACATGGGAGCGAGCGGAAGAAAGAAGTATGATTGATTTATTCCTAGTGAATCAGCGTATTCGAAGTCAAGTTATGGACACGTGAGTGTTCAGGGGTGCTGATCTGTGAACGGACCATTATTTAGTCGTTGCTAGAATAAGACAGTGAAATGGGAGTGAAAGTAGGTGACCTTGAGGTCAATTGCTTGCTATATGCAGATGATGCAGATGATGCAGTGCTCATTGCATCATCAGAATGCAATTTGCAGGCATTGGTCCCTACTCTGAAAGATGGGTGTGAAATTAATGGTCTAAACCTGAATGTAGATAAGACGAAGGTTCTGATATTTGAAAGAAAAGAAGAAAGAACAGAATGTAAGATCAACTTGAATGATAAGATAATAAAACAAGTGAATGAAGTGGTATATTTGGGAAGTAAGTTAAGCAGAGACGGAAGATACGAAATGCTGCCGGTAACAGAGTCAATGGTGCTTTGGCTGCATTGTTGAGACGGCAAAACGTCAGCATAGCTGCACGTTTGGCTGTACACAATGCAGTTTTGCTACCGACGTTGTTATACGGCAGCCAAACGTGGGTAACACAGAAGAAGAATGTAAGAAAGATGAATGCTGTAGAGATGCGATCTCTTTGCAGAATATGCGGAGTCAGTTTAGCTGATCGAATTCGCAATGAAGAGATCCATAGAATGGCAGGTACAAGCAAAGATATCACGGTGCGAATGAAGAAGAACGTGCTCATGTGGTTTGGGCACGTTGAACGAATGAGTGCTGAAAAAATGGTAAAAAAGATTTATATAGGAAAAGTGAGCGGTAAGAGAGACAGGGGGAGGCCTCGAGTGACCTTCGAAAACACAGTATCTATGATACTCGAGGAAGGTCACGTAAAAAGAGGACGCCCCGGAGGGCATGTATGAAGAGGTTGACGTCTGTGGCCGAGGCAAAAGAGGTATGCATGGACCGTAAAGTTTGGCGCTCCGTCGACTCTGGCTACCCCGCAAGGGATATGGGGTGAAGTTAAATATTAAATAAATAAATAATAATAATAAAAATTTTGATGTTCTTGTATTCACATCTACCCGCAAAAAAAAAGAAAAAAAAACTTACAATAAACGACAATACAACACAAATAAACCAAAACAAGCAAGAAAATGTATACTCCACGCGCGTCGAAATAGGCAATTAACCGATGTAAGGTCGCGAAACTTCTTCTTCAGGCCTAATTTCGCAACAATAAAACTTATAAGTTATGTTCATGTTTATTACCTACCTTCAAGAATATTGTTGATATCAGCCACTGAAACATTAATTTAGTAACAAATTATGCTTTTCTGACATAAAATTGGATTCACGCATGTTTTTTGTGTTAGGATCTAGGTATAACTCTTGTAAATGGTGTTCTTGCAAATTAATTAAAGCTTAAACTTAACATTTTAAAAAGGTTGATTTTTTTTATATTTATAGTGATCTAATATAACGGGTCATTGCAATTACAAAATTAACTTGAGTGAACGAATTTGAATTGAAATTTTTTTATCTACTAGTAACAATTACTTTTGAGGGATGTCAATTAGGATACTTAATAATGTATTTGATTTTTTATTTTATGTATCCGATTATAATGCTGCGTACATTATAGTTGGTATATAGTTAGTTTTACGCTGCTCGGATAAGAGAGGTATGTTTTATTATCTGACTTTATATAGTTAATATTAATTTTCTCCTTAATACGGAATCCAAATTGTTACGTAATTAAACACGTTATTTTAAATGTACAAGTATTTGTGTATAATGTAAATATATTCGTTAGACACAGAACGAGATAATGATTCCAATCATGTTAAATGTTAAAAAAGTCATCTGAAATTTAAGGAAATATTTTATTATTTTGGTAAGTTTCCAAATTTACTACAATGTCTATAAACAATTTGCCACTCACTGACCCATTAGAGAATATTCGAAACTATCCGTCCGAATAATTTAAAATTTTACATAGTAACTATGTAAAATTTTAAGTTCTTTTGTGACGTCCACTAAGAACGGATTTCAACTTTTTGCATTTCGCCAAGTTTGAAAACTGTGATGCTACAAGAGGAAAATAAGAGTTACTATAACGACGGTTACCATACCAATATATACCATAGCCACATTTACCATGAAAACGTAAAAAAATTATTCATTACGAAATTAAATTTCATATATTTGAGAAATAAGTAAATATTAAAGAAAAAAATCTAAATTTGTCCTTAGTTTATATGCTGCAATTTTTTCGTGGTGTAGTCCTACTGGGGATCCCGTCATATTACGTAACTGGAACGCATCTCAATACACAGTACCTCATAGGTGATGTGGAAATCTGTGTATTCACTGACTGGCATTATATTTCTCTATTTAAAATTTAAAAAATACTAATATAAAATAGAAATTAAACATTTTGTCAATACAAGAACTCTAAATTCACATCCAAATTAAAAGTGTGCCCAGAGAAGCGGGAGGGAATCAGCTAGTTTCCAATAATATCAATTTCTTTTATTTTTAATTTCCTTATACTTGAAATAATATTTATATTGACACAGTTTTCAATGAACTATCGTCCCAGTTATCTGTGTTATAAATGCATCTATTTGTTATTTGTTTTACTCCATTCTTTTAGTAATAACTTTTTTTTTTACATATTTCTCTATTTTATTTAATTTATTTTCCTTATTGTTTGTTTTTTATATACCATGTTGATTATAAACCCTTAAAACACAATATAATAATAATAATAACAAAAACAAATGAGTGAAATCTGAACATGGAATGTATTTTAAAAATTAGTACTCATTGGTAAGTACGTCTTTAATACACGACACAGAACTCAAATAATAATTTTGTCCATTAATTTTTTTTTTATTCAAAAAATTCGATGACAGTTTTTAGTGCATTTTGTTAACAGACAAAGCTCTCATTTTAAGGAAAAAACACAAAAACTGGTTTTAGCTTTAATTACAATAAAGCTAAGTTTTAGTATCTTTGTCGGTAATAAGTAATTTATATAAAAAAATAGTTTTCATACTTACTTTAGAGTAACAAACCTCTGAAATATTCTTAAATTTGATACATTTTTTATATAAATGCATTTGATAGACATTTTATAAAAAAAAATGTTCTCTGGCAAGACGGGTGAAAATCAAATGTACTTTATGTGGTTGAAATAATTTATTGAATAAGATTCATATTCCTTACAATTATAATAGGATGGGATAACGTTTTATTCTCTATTTCAGTAAGAATCTACTCATCGAAACATAACTTACGCCTACGATAAGAAATATGGAACTTTATTATAACATAATTTATAGTATTTTTAGTTTTTAATATTTTTTCAAATTAATTGCGGCAGTGGAAGCACGAAATTACCCTATTTTACCTTATTTTATATATTTAATAATTATTCCAAATCGATTTGGGTAAGATCTTCAAATCCCCGGATGTTGCAATAGTTCCTGGGCGGTGGTGATCCTCCTCTCTCTCCTCTCAAGTTAATAATATTAAAAACATTGCACACGATACCAAAAAAATAATAAACTTTGTAGTATTATTATAAAGTATATAAAATCCTTAAATTAATAAGAGACTTTAATATTACATTGATTTCTGAAAGTCAAAGATTTAATATAATCTTATTACATTGGACTGAATATTTAAAAATAGATATCGACAGTTTGTTTGTCTCACAAAACTGTTCTCATTGCCTAAGCTCGCTAGGTTATTTGTCACAGATCTAAAGAGTGATAGCGATATATACTCAACAGAATGTTGAATTATATTATATTACTCGCTTATTCCTTTCCGCTTCGGTGGGCACACTATTAATTTGGATATGAACTTAGGTTGCTATGGTAACCTTCGTCATATTATCCGTTGTCATCGTAACCGGTGCTATGCTAACCGTTGCTATAGTAAGTAACTCTTACCTGACTTGGCGAAATGAAAAAAATATGAAATCCGTTGGCATAGGAATTCCGTGAAATTCCTTGTTAGTGGATGTCTACGTCACAAAAAAGTAACTATGTAAAATTTTAAGTAAATTGGACAGATAGTTTCGGTGAATTCATGATGAGTTAGTAAGTGGTAAATCGCTTATATGTATATACTAACTGATTCTCGCTTGCTTCGCTGGGCACACTATTAATTTGGATGTGAACTTAAACTTCCTGTATTGACAAAATGTTTAATATCTATTTTATATTTAGTGTAATTTTTTACAATTTTAAATAGATAAATATAATGCCAGTGAGTGTATACATAGATTTCTAAATCACCATGAGGTACTATGTATTGTGATGCTTTCTCGTTATGTAATGTGACGGAATTCTCCATAGGCCTACGCCACAAAAAAATTGCCAACATACAACTAAGGAAAAATTTAGATTTTTTTTTTAATAATATTTATTTATTTTTCAAATATATCAAATTCAATTTCGTAATCAATTATATTTTTATGTCCTGGATTTTAAATTTATGACAATAGCAACGGTTACCATACCAATGTTTACCATAGCCACAGTTACCATGATAACGGTTGCCTTGTATTAATTACAATAATGTGCCCAGCGAAGGGGGCGGGAATCAGCTAGTATATTTACGAGTATAAATAGTAAAAATAACACATTATGTTAATTTATATTATGTCTTCCTAGATTTTGACAATAAATTATTCTTTTATATCTTTTACACCTTACCTTTAAACTAGGCATCAATATCGTTATATCTATAGATTAAAAAATAACAAAAAGATATAGTGTAAATTCACCTGTACCACATATTAGAAGAGTATTTTATTCCATACAGATGCAGGTTGGAAATTAATCATAAGTTAGTTATATCGTTGCGGAAATAGAGGAAAAGAGTATTACAAGTGCGGTTCTGGTAAATGGGTCGGTTTATTTTAACCACAACATTTAATTTAGTAGGATGTAAGAATTTTAGTGAAATTTTATACCAAAACTTTATTTTATAACATTTTGAATACTGATTTGGGAATAAAATTTTACGTGTAATTCTGAGCGCTTTCAAAGGTCACTCTGGGCAATTTTAGCCAGCCGTCCCTAACGCCGTTGCACATGGGGAATGACTCTCTGGCCCACATAACAAAAGAGAAAGCCGATCTCTTGGGCACTCTTTTCGCCTCCAACTCGACTTTGGACGACCAAGGGAATACACCGCCTATCATCTCACGCTGTTCAAGCTTAATGCAGTTTAATAGTTTTTTGGCAATAAACTATTAGCCAGTCTCTATTTTCCTTGAACTTTCATAAGTCGAGTGGGCCGAATGGCATTTCTCCATTGGTGTTACGAACGTGTGCCTCTGAGATGACTCCAGTGCGAACGCATCTATTTCGGAACTCCTACCTTAAAGGCGTAGTCCCGGTCTCGTGGAGGTGTGCCCTTTTCCATCCGATCCCTAAAAAAGGTGATAGCTCGGACCCAGCTAACTATAGACCTATCGCCATTACCTCTCTTTGAAAGCAAGAAAGAGGGTCTGGCAGTTAGTCTGGCAATAATAATAATATGGCAAAAGGCTTCGATCGTGTATGGTACAAGGGGCTGCTTTCGAAGCTACCTTCCTATGGGCGTCCTGAAAGTTAATGCAAGTGAATCTCAGTTTTCTCACTGGGCGGAGCATACAGGTCGTTCTCGACGGTTTTTGCTCGGACCCCAAGCCCGTGAACGTGGGCGTACTCCAAGGCTGCGTGCTATCTCCAACTCCGTTCTTCCTGCATATCAATGATATGTTGGATATTCCCAACATACATTGTTATGCGGGTGACAGCACTGGGGATGCGGCATATTCCGGTCGTGCAGGTCTCTCTCGGTAAAACGTCGATGAGTGTGGTCAACAGAGCAAGGCAGTATTTCAAATCTGGCCAGAGACTTGCGCTATATAAGGCGCAGGGCCGGCCACACATGGAGTACTGTTCTCATCACTCCAATATTAGCTTCTACCATTTGACTGCATACAACGGAGAGCCGGTCGGATTGTCAGGGACCCAGTGCTCTGCGAACGGCTGGACTCTTTGGCATTGCGTAGAAACGTTGCTTCTCTGTGCGTCTCCGCATTTACAATGGGGAGTGTTCCGAAGAACTATTCGATCTGATGCCTACCGCCAAATTTCACCACCGCACAGCTCGCCAACGCCTCCTTTATTATCTATACTAACTGGATGCGTGGCGATCCTCCACTTTGCGGTTTTCAAGGACTTTTTTCCCACGTACCACTCGAATGTAGAACGAACTTCCTTCGACGGTATTTCCAGAACAATACAAAATGGGTACATTAAAAAAAGGCATATATTCCTATTTCCAAGGCCGGCAATGCTCTTGTGAATCCTCGGATGTTGCAAGAGTTCATGAGCGGTGGTCATCACATACCAACGATGACCCGCAAGCTCCTTGCCCTCCTCTAACATAAAGAAAAAAATAAATAAAAACGTGTATTTTCTTTTTATATTGTTTATGTTAAAAAAGATTTATATAGGAAAAGTGAGCGGTAAGAGAGACAGGGGGAGGCCTCGAGTGACCTTCGAAAACACAGTATCTATGATACTAGAGGAAGGTCACGTAAAAAGCATGAGGACCCCCCGGAGGGCATGTATCTATGAAGAGGTTGATATTCGTAGTCGAGGCAAAAGAGTTATGCATGGACCATAGCGTTTGGCGCTCCGTCGACTCTGGCAACCCCGCAAGGGATATGGCGTGAAGATAAATAAAACAATAATACATATTTAAAATTTTGTTTATTTTCATTTATAAATTACAAAATTTTCAGTTAATCGAATGGTTGTCAGGTTATATTCTTTAAAAAAAAAACATTTATTGTTTCGCGTTTTAAAATATTAAGTATTATATAATGTGTTCAAATTGTGTTCACATTGTAAGTCTGGTTTTGATTATTTTAAATTTTTATTGTGGGAATGTTTAAAACACCGATAAACATTTCATTTAAATCTAACGAGAGAAGTTGAGGCATTAGCAAAAAACTATGACCATTAGTGCATATCGGCGGTAAATTAAATTTGTTCGGGTTTCTGGTTGCCGAAGTGTAAAGGTCTAGCAATATTAATGAAAATGAAAAAGTGGAAATATACAAAAGTGTTATTGTTCCAGTATTAAGACGATGTCCATGACAGACAACATCAGAAACTTAGTAAATAGAACATTGAAATTTGTAAATTTATCATTTGACATACTTAATATTTTGGATGTGATATCATGATTCGCTTTCTATTTTCTTAAGTAATCTTATCTAGTTCATCAATTTAACATAGTCTTCGTTTTTTATGTGTTCATGTATACGTCTTCAATGAGGATGTTGTCTTTCCTTGTAATTATCAAGTATAAGTTTCTGTATAAAACAAACCAAGAAGCTACTTCCATACTTTGATATTAAATTTTCTTTCAATTGGAATAACTTGTAACTGTTGTACCGATAACGTGTATATTCTAAGCAAACAATAAAAATGTTTTAATAGCAAAAATAATAAAGCGAACAAGTTTTAAATAACAATAATGTTTTTCGTAATTGAATGTTATTGAATTAAAATAAATTAATAAATGGGTTAGTTTGGGTTGGATTAAATTGATTCATTGAATGACTTGATTGGGTTGGGGATTAAAATCACTTACGACTTTAAAAATACAAATTGTTTAAGATTATAAAATTTTTTAACTACAGTGAAATAAAATATATAAATATATAATAAAGATTTTTATTATGTTGTTATAAAACATATCATTTTCATTTATATTCAATAAAATACTAACTAACTAAAATACTGCGGTTCATTTAATTTAATAATTTCTACAACCACATAACTTCTAAACGGAGAATAGTTTTGAGAATTATTTTAGCCCAAACTAAGTTGAAATACTTATATTAAAGGCCACATCACGTAAAAGTTATTTAACAATCATTTTCAAGGCCATGTAATAATATAATGACAATATCAAATCCCATATTTAAAATACATATTGAATTTATTCAGCGCCGTTAAAAATGTGAAAATGTGATTGGAGGACTTTGGCGTGGCGTGACAACTTCCCATGCGGGTAACGCAACGATTCGAGCTTGTTATTTGTTCAATTCTGAATGAATTTTGTAATTAATGTGGAGGAGTTTATTTTTTCTTTTTTTCTATGATAATAAAGTATGTTGACTATCCTAATCAACTTTTTGTAATAGACTTTACTAGTGCCGTTTAATGTTATTTAAAATACACAAAATATGACAATAAATGAAATAATTGATCTAAATATAAAAATACTCATTAACAACTTAAAAGTTAAAATAAGTGCAATAACGATATTTTCCAAATGTTAAAACATTTTAACATAAGTTAGATAACTACATTAAAAATACATTTGCCTAAACAGAATTTTGCTTTCAGTTACAAGAATCTGTCTCTTTATAGTTTATGTTACGTTCTCAATTTCGTTTATATTCTGTAGTAGAATTATTTGGCCCGTATCTTGGGCCATATTTATACCATAAAATTAATAAACTAATTAACATAGCAAAGAAAACAACATATACATGCAAGAAAAAAATTGAGAACTATTTATTGTCACTACATTACGCTAATGCTTATTAAACAAATTTCTTGATTCTCCAGAAAACCTACAAACCTTAAAACTAAAGATACTATAAACCTCTAAAATACGTGTACCCTTTTGCCAACGACTCTTGCGGTGGTTCCAAAGGGAAATCAAACTGACTATACTTAGACTTGACTATACTTAGACTAGACTATACTAGACTTTGACTAGACTAGACTATACTTCTGTTTTGCAACTTACCTACCATCATTTATGTTCGACAATCCTTCATTTTTGTACCTTAGTTTATGACCTTGTGCCTATGATTGTGGTTTTTAATATTTATGCTTTTTACCTAAGTATAGTCCTTAAGTAATTTTTATTGTAATAAGGTAAGTCTCTAAAATCTTTTCTGAATAAACCTTATTATTATGATTAAGGTTCTTGCGAATTTAATATTTTTAACCCGAGATAAAATAGAATAGCTCTGACAATAAAGTCATTTATTTGTTAATTTTCTAAATTTTATTTTGTTTAATTAATTGTAAATTCCAGTCAGTTAAGTAGTTTTTACATAACTTGCAAAAAAAAGAGAAAAATAGGGTTATTAAAATTATTTTTTTGTATGTAAAGCTATGGTATAAATAGAGATTATTTGATAAATGAAATCTTTTTTATATAAAATCATTGCACAAATAAGCAGAAGCACCAATAGATAGTAAGTGGTTACTCTCTCCCATGAGAAAAAGGGACGGATGGCATCCGACTATCTTACTAATTACTCATTGTAATTCTTGTTTCTAATTATTGGTCGAGTTCGAGAATTCTTTCTGCTTGGTCTCTTGATACTCCTTGGTGGTATTTATGGATAATAGGAGTAGCTATTAATAAATAACCAACAGTTTGAACAGTTTGTTTCAGTTATCAGAACATAAATTATAAAAGTCGTATTATAATTGACGTTCTGATAACTGATAATATGAAACATTAAATTAATAGCAAATTATGCTTTTCTTACATTAAATTGAATTTACGCACGTTTTTTGTGTTATTATATTTGTCAATAGACTTAAACTACATATATCCATATATTAGAAGACTATAATTGCAGAGAAGCAAGACTGCTCTGATAATTGGGAGAAGGGGGATGGGATGTAACGTAGAAAAAAGTAAATGTAATTAACATAATTTTGCTTTAAAAAAATATATTGAAGATTAAATAATAGTTTTCACTCTGTTAATTTAATTTTTTTACCCCAGGGGCAAAACATTTGCTATACACTTTTCAAAGTTTCTATTTTAGGCTAAAAGGTTTGGAAGGATATGTATTCTTTAAAGAATTCTAACCGTATATTGAAATTTTAATATTATGTAAGTTTGCTCTCTCTTGTCAATGTCACAGGCTATAAAGATTTTTTTTCGCCAATCTGTTAAAAGCATTTTACGATTCGATGTAAAAATTTAAACCGTACAAAAATATTGTTTGAATTTCGATTCCGTTATGTTGTTTGATTATTTTTTTTTAAAAAGTTTTCGTTATTAACTGATGGCCCCAAATAAATATTACAAGAGATCGCGTTACATTATATAAGATTAGCATACTACATTTATAAAAGTTATACCTAAACTTTAATAAATGTTGTATGAAAAACATCATATGACATATATTTATGCTTCAAATTTGCCCGAATTGTAATTTAAACCAGCAAATTAATTAAAGCTTAAACTTCACATTTTAAAAATGTTGATTTTATTGAAATCTATAGTGACCTCATTGCAATTTGCATTGCGACCTCATTGCCACAACGGGTTTTTGCAATTAAATTAACTGGAGTGAACGAATTTTAATAGAAATTTTGTTGTCTACTAATAACAATTACTTTTGAGCGATGTCAGTTAGGAT
The DNA here is from genome assembly GCA_918358695.1 of Melinaea menophilus ssp. n. AW-2005. Taxonomy (NCBI): domain Eukaryota; kingdom Metazoa; phylum Arthropoda; class Insecta; order Lepidoptera; family Nymphalidae; genus Melinaea; species Melinaea menophilus. The sequence goes on from OU911053.1 coordinate 9,395,756, forward strand.
ACTTAATAATGTTTGTTTATTTTATATCTGATCATAATGGTGCGTGTATTTTAAATAGTTGGTTTTACGCTGCTCGGATAAGGAAGGTATGTTTTATTATCTGACTTTATATAATTAATATTAATTATCTCCTTAATATGCAACCGAAATTGTTACGTAATTAAACTCGTTAGTTTAAATGTACAAGTATCTGTGTATAATTTAAACCGATTCGTTGGAAACCGGATGAGGTAATGATTGACAAATTCATGTTAAATGTTTGTTTATCCGCTAAGATCTTATAGAATTTTGAGCCCAGGTAAATTACCATTACTTAATATTTTGAATATAAAAATGTGACATTAAAATTTAATCTGAAATTAAGGAAAATATTTGGTTATTTTTGTAATTTTCCAGTTTTACTGCAGTATAATGATGTATAATGATCAATAATAACAAACTTTGTAGTTAACTAACTAATATGATTCCAGTAATATAATTCCGAATACAATCAAAATATTAAAATTGTGACTTCAATTTAAATAAAAATGCATGGTTTTCATATATTATTTTTTAAATTTGGAATAATAGTCCTTAAAACATATTTCTTATTACATAATGAATCTATTTTCTAGATTTTTTTTTAATTTTCTTATACATCAAAAAATACTAACATTAACACAATTTTCAATTAATATTAACGTTCCAGATATCTGTATTATGAATGCATCTATTACATATCTAAAGAAATACATAGCTTTCTTTACACTCCAACGATGTTCCCACATCGTACTGTCGTGTAACTGTCAATGTCAGATCGCATCACTGACAGGCTATACTAACTACGGAGTATTCTGTCGTCAATCGAACTGTAAGGACTCCCCGAAATAAAGGCTTTTTAAAAAAGAGGAAGATTAATTAAAACACTTTTAATGTCCTTTTTGAAATATTCAGATAGGTATATAATTAATTAATTAAACACAGTGAGAGAATTCGGTAAAAGTAGTATCGCGTAAGAGAACTGGGACTGAACTGAATATCTAGGTGGTCGGATTGTGTGAGAAAAAAAAGGAGCAGGTTGAGCATGAATGTTAAGAAAGCATGAGAAGCTGAGACAGGAGTTAGGAGAAGTTTCAGGAAGAAAGTTATTAATATATATTGCGAAGCCACTGTAACAATACCTATTTCTTTTAAAACATCTTTCAGAGAATCTCTAGCTTTTAAGTTGTAAATAGCCCGAACAGCTCTTTTTTGTAAATGAAATAGAGAGTTAATTTCGGCAGCACTGCCCCATAATAAAATACCGTAAGATAAAATACTGTGAAAATAACTAAAATAAATAAGTCGAGCCGTATTAATGTCCGTTAAAACCCTTAAAAAATTCTTCTAGCTAGTATTTGTAACCAATTCAACTTGTCTTTAAGAGATATTAATTTATATCATGACATCGTAGATGTTTACGAGCAGATCACAATGATCAGTTTTTTCCATTTGTATAAAAAATATTCTAATATAATTTACTACCAATAGTAAAAACAAAAATATTTACATTAATAAAATTTACTTAAATATTAATAATAATAATAATAATAATCATTTGATTCAGGACCAGCCCATATAGTGTTAGTAACAATATATTTCTTAAAAACTAGTTTTAGTACAATTACTAATTATTATTATAAATTCAATAACGAAATTATCACATATGTTTAACATTTAATTTCAATCATTATTTTCAATTAAATATCAATTATATATTTCAGTATCAAACATTGTAAATGTATTGTTCGCATGGATAAAATAAAAAAAACAATTGCTATAGAATGGCTTTCTTTCTGATTTAATTTATCACAAATTCTGAAGTCCCAATTCATTAAAATACTATTTACCTTATTTTTACATCCAAAAACTACTGTAATGTTTTTTTTACCCATTTATATATATTTTTAACATAAAATTACAACTTTACAAAAATAATATTACATGTATTGTAATAACTTAAATATTATTACAGATTTTAAACATTATTCTGTAATTACATTAATAACTTATGTTTTATTTTGAATATATGGCTATATATATATACATATATATATCTATAAAAATATTCTACTTATAATGAAATCACATTAATCTTTGTCTTTAAGTCTCTAGAAACTTAATTATGACTAGACTTTAAATAATATCAGTATTATAAAAATGTATTAGTACTTATAATACAGAAATTTAATTCCATTTTTATGTTTGTTTGTGAATCTTTTATGATACTTATATAAACGCAGTGGACTTACTTCTTCGCCCTAATTACGTTAGCTACAGACGTAGAGTCGAAAAAACCCAAAACTGATTTAAAACTAATTTTAATTATAATAAAGAACTTATTAACTTATAAAAAGTATGACCTATTCGATGTAAGTACAAAAAATGAATTAATTATTACATTAATTAAACTTATATTCTAATAAAAATGCAATTATGCATTCCGTCGCTATGACGCAAAACACATTCTGTTCACATGAAAGTAAATTTCAGTCAGCGATACTCCTGGAGTATGTGTACGTAACTCCTTCCAAAATATTAAAAGAAGAACAACAAATAAATAATGACCATAATAATTAAGTAATAGTACTTTCAGTTGCAAAAACTAAAGTTGGTAACTTACGCACTGTAACCTATTTTCTTAAAATTTACACAAAGTTTAGACAGCGACAGATCATTGTTGTTATTATAGTTGCATGATATAATATATCCATAAAGGAAACATAAGTAGTCCCTTTTCATTTCTGTCTGTTGGAACGAGATAAGCAATACATTTACTACGTCTGGTTTTGTTATTTCTTTTATCAGTCAATTGTTTTGTTAGTATGGGTATTCTTCTATTATCTTTATGAGTAAATCGACTAATGAAAAAAAAATTACAGTATTCAAATCAAACTATCTTGAAATTTTTCAGAATAATAAATATATCAAATTTTACAGGTATATATAAATATATTTTTTTTAATACTACCTGTTACTTATTTTTTTATATTTTTTTTTGTAATTATTATCATTAATTCTACGACTCGACGATTTACTACAAACTTAAAATTTACTATAACAGTTTTTTTAATAATAAAATATTTTCATAATAAAGATGAAAATTCTATACAAATGGCTACAGTTTTAAGTAAGTTTATAATACTTTTTTAAACACAGTTCTAACGGCGAAGCTGAAGTAAAAGTAATATCATCTAAATTCTATTTTATTTTGCGATAGTCGCTCCACTTGTAGCCAATTTTTCACCGCCAATTGGCCAGCTTATAATCAAGAAAACTATACAATTTTAAGTATTTGAATTATTTGTAAAAGGATATCCTAAAAGTTTTTACTTTATTCTTGGCATAATCTATACATATACATAAAAGAGAGTATTTGTTTGTAATACCAAATAAATAGCTTTCACTTATTGTATAAGAAAGGAAATATTTTTCTCTATGAGTCTGACCATCTATTTGTTTTGACTAATCTCTGAAATAGCTGGACCGATTTTAAAAAGATTTTCACTGACGTCTTATCGTGTCGTGACGTTTATTTAACGTCGACTACGCTTACATTTCTTAATGGTGAATCTCCATAAGAACATCCTGAAGCCGGGCGAATAAAAAGCATATATTAAAGGATTGATTGCTGAGTTGAACCAACCTAATCAAGTCAATATATACATGAATACAGAATTCACATAATTACTAGGAATGAAAGACTTTAAAAGATAGTATAGAAAAAAGGGAGCCAACATGCCATAAAGCCACCGACCACTAGGCTAAGAGTTTGTGCAGTTTTGGTCTTTTGTCTTAATGAAGACATTCTGTTCTCCGTGTGGTCTTTCACAGAGTAATTTATGTTTCGGTTAGTCTTATACTTGACAGTGGCTTTAAAAGTGACTTTGTTGTAAAACTTAGATTCTTTCTCATTGCAATATTTTGGTTGACGTCGTTTTTCAGAACGAAAACAGCACGGGTATTTATGGTCACTTTGAATGGAACATTCACTTTGTTGCGTTGAATTTTTTGAGGGCTGTTTGCATGCACTCTGACACAGTCAGAGCTTATCGGACCCAGAGTCGGATTCGGTTCCGATACAGGGTAGGTTACTTTTCTGAAACAAAGTTATATTATTATAAACAAATTCCACTCATGTTACAATGTTATTTTTATTTCATTTCCCTTTTACAAATTAGGTACGTGATATTGCAATATTGGTGGAAGAATTTTAATGAAAGTAACAATTTTTAATAATAGAATCTAATACATTAATACTTTAACAATTTTATACCTTGCCACATTTTGTTGTAGTGCTAGCCAATCGCTGATGCCTTCGAGCTACGAAACAAGATATCCTTGCATAAACATATACCATGACAATCGTGGGAAGAAAAAATGATCCCATGGCAGAGAATACTACATATCCAGGGTTCTGATTGTATCTGCACACTTCACCTAGATTGTGATCTGGTTCATACCTAAAAGAGATGTGTGACGGTTATATGTTTTTTTTTAAATAATCGCAAATTTATTTATATTTTATTTTTAATATTATAAGAATAATTGAAAAATTTGTTAAATTTATTTGAATTATTCAATTACCATCCAAACATAGGTGGATACGTTATCGTTCCAGCGGCTATCCACACAAAAATATCATTGTAAGCGCCAATTTTTTAGATCTTCTTCGTCTGGAATATGTCAAGGGTCTGGTAACTGCCAAATATCTATCCACACTTATAGCACAAAGCGAAAGGACAGAAGCTGTACAAAGAAGAATGTCATGACTTATCCAGATATCGCGAAGAATCCGGCCTAGTTCCCATTTACCTTTGAAAAAAAATATTCGATAGGTATATATATTTTTTTTTTTGTAAAAACAAATTTTTGATCAGCAAATATTTTAAGTGTTCTCTGTACTAAAGTTCTATTTATATACTTCTTTTATATTGCAAAAACATTGAGGGTCCGCTGGTATTTGAGATTACTTATTTTATTTTATATTAATAACTTATTTTCTTTTTTTTAAATGGGCTAATAAGTACTTCAATGCAAAGTTTATTTTCTTTACGAAAGCGAAGGAGTTTTTAATTAGAGTATTATTGAATTTTAAGCAATTTTAATCTTTTTGTGGTCACTACAGCAGATATAATTAAAGTGTTGCCTATAACCGTAAATACTATTAGAAGAAACAATATTTTAACGTGACTGTCGTTACAAAAGTATCTTACTACATTAGTATAGTTATAGTTATAGTACTTATAGTTATTAGTAGTATAGTTACATTATCTTTTGTGTTATTACAAAATAATTGGAATACTTTTTCATCTGTGGGTTCTACTATGTAATAAACGTTTTGCAATAAATTTGCTTTTTTTTCTTTTATGTTTTCTATAACAATATCGGTTTCTATGTGACTTGAGTTCCATTTTAGAATATTCTAAATAAGTTCAAAGTCTGTATCTGAGATCATGAGATTACGCTTGCCGTCGATTTCGAAGTAATTTCATTTTCTGAAACAAAGAAAATATTTTAATCATTTAAATAGTTTTTACTCTGGATAGAAGTATTGTCTTATATATTTTTTTGATTTTTTGATATCTTGACAAAACATTAAGATCTAGCTTGCTTACTCTTTGCTTTAAATCATTCAAAAATTATACAGTAACAAGAAAGCAGAACAACAATATTTTAAGAATAAAATCCTTATTTTGTATTGGAACACGTGTCATTTAATTTAATTTTATAAGATAACGTTTAAGCATAAATTCGTTAGTAGATATTCGCCTTATTTCGGATATCGAAATAAAATTTAATTTGCAAAATGTAACTAGATTTATTAACTTGAGAAAAACTGAAATATTACTTGAATTGTATTCAGCAACCTTTTATCGTAGTTGTGACAATATAGTAGAATTTCGAATATGATATTATAGTTTTTAAAAATTGATAAAAACATGTCTTTTGTAAGTAAAGTATTGACAAGGCAAGTTTTGTGAATTACATTAAATTTTTTTTATTGTTTTTTTTTTACTACTTTATGTAGCAGTGCAAAAACTATTGGATGAATTCAGATAAGAGTATATTTAGTAGAAAAATATGTCGTATTTAAAATGTTACGCAATGACATGCAACATAATTATAGTCAATATTAAAAATTAAATTCAGTATTACTCTCCTGCAAAGTTAAAAACAATTGTATTTAAGAAAAAACCTGATAGATGAAGGTGTTGTCTCAATAAAGACGATTATACTGGAAAAATATCTAGGAAGAAGTATCAAAATTGCTCAATTAGCACATAGGCGGGGTATGTATATAGTTTATTCTTTATTCTTTTATTGTGTTTATCATGTTAGTAAAACTCAGCGTAAGCTCTTAGTACTTTCTAAATATTCCGAATATATTTGATTAAAAGAAAGTATAATGTATAAATTGTTTCTACATTTTGCGTTGATAAATGAGTTTTTCTATATTTTTAGGATTTCTATGTGGTTCGACGGAATGGAATTTGAATATGCTAATTTTGTTACTTAAAATAATTAACCATCGTTAATCTAAACGGAAGCAAATGAAAGCATAAGAACTCTGACCTGGGTCAAAGGTCACAATTTACATTTGTCTTCATTGTAATAATTATTTGTCCAAGTTACAGATTAAGTGTTTTGTTTCTACGACAAAACTACCAATTATGCGTTTAGTTTTCGTAGTACTTTGTCTATTTAGCACTTTTTTTTTCTATTGTATTTTTTCTTTCTTTTGCTAATTTTATTGGCATAAGTATACCACTTGAGACATTTACTACTGCATAAATATCGTTTCTAAATAACTTATTATATACGTTCAACTGATGTAAATACTTAATAACCGTATTACAATAATGTAATTACAATATGATGGTGTTATTACTCGCATGATTTTTAATGATATGTAAATTTATCTATAAATTTTAAAAAGATCTAAAATTATCTGGAACATTGTCATGGCTTATTAAGATTTTTTCAGTTTCTGCTTTATAAGTACTGAAGAAATCTTAACTTAATTATAAAATTATTATATGAGAATAAAAATATTTAAAACATACATAATTTAAAAATGTATGTAATTTTTATTCAGCTTCGTCTACATTATCCGTTCATTTTCTTATTATCGTTTACTTTACTAAGTAAAGGAAAAAGTTGAACAAACGTTCTTTATCTATTTTACTAAGGCTTTTATTTTACATTTGTATTTATCTTGACATATAATATGTATATATGCAAATGACCTGTGTATAGTGGAGTAAAATAAAGTGTATTTTAATTAAATAGAAAACTTTACCTAGATACTATACCGAGCATCAATACGATTGAAAAAATCTATTCTTCGGTCCCAGTATACAGTCGATCTCTTCCACACTGAGATTTAATAAAAAAAGTATATTTTATAAGAATAATGAATATAATTTCAATTTTAAAGCATACATTGCTTACTAAACTTTACTATGTATTGATATAAATGTTTTATCATAAAATTTAATGTGATTCTCTTATGAACGCTATTAATTCAGCTTAGTATTTGAATAACCACGTTAATTTATTCATTAATAAAGACTGCAGACAAATGTTCCATACCCGAGAAAACGCCTTCACAGTCAGCAAGTCTTGTTAAACAAACTAATTAAAAGCTGTAATCATGTGACATTGTTAAATCACTGTATGATACGCGTTCGACGTACTAATATAGTAGATAACACTACACTAACTAGTATCTGCTCTATAATCTTACATGTTTTACGTTATGATTTTTCTTTATAATTCTCTCGAAGAGAACGAATATTATTTATTTTATTTATTTTCTTCGTGTGTAGCTACAACACCTTTATTAATTTAAAATTATATCTATTGTCTGACATTATTTTATATACGTGAATATTTTAAAAGATATTATATGTTTACAAATGGACATCATAAGTAAAACCTTTATGTTACGCTGAAATATTTCATGGTCCCTGAAAGAGCTATAAAAACAATTAACATATTCAAAGAACAGAACAATGAAAACTAATCTAGCTAACTAATCGTAAGCATAAGATATTATAAATATTTTATAACTTTTTAGCATATTACAAGTAAGTGTCTTTATTAGGTTATATGCACTCCAGATATATAAAACCATACTACCATAAGATATGCTACACTATCTATTAGTATTCCAAAAGCAATGCTACGATAACAAGAAACTAGATCTTAATTCTCTATTCATGTCAGTTAAGAACAAGAAAACTTATCCTATATTAAATTTTAGACAAAAGAAAGGAGAAAATTTTATATATATGTGAAGTCTTAATAATAAGATTAAGGGAAGTGTGAAGCTTTGTATAAATTCTCGATTAATAACTTATATATTTACCGACATATTATATTTTCGTAGTTGGTAAATTTAATAAGGCTTGTGTAGTGGTAAAGTTAGAAATTTCCTACCTACCATTTTATTAAATTGTGACGGAATAATAAAAATACAATCAGTATTTAGTATCTTATGTTCTTTAATATTTTATTAACTCTTATAAGATATTGCCCATTTTAATCATAACCAAAAAAAAAAAAAAAAATTATAGGTCAAACTCGTTTCTGCATTTTTTTTTTACTTGCAATAAAATAAGATAAAATTATAATTTTTTTACATAAAATGCAGATATTTTGTCCATAAAATATCAAAAAAATGTTTAAACGAATGGATTTTGAACATACTCATATATAAAAGAACGAAGTTAATTAGTCAGTTTTTGGAAGAAATAACTTACAAACATAAATAAAAACACACTAATCATAAAAACGAACAGTATTTTAAAACGTAAAACAAACTTTTTACTGGTTATGGCTACAAATTATACGCAAATCCAATATAAATTTTTGGCTGTAATTGCCATTGGATAATTTTTTTAGATTCAAACGTGCTGTTATTCATTATTCTTGATATTTTGCGGTATTTCTATTTCAATTTGTGTACAGACTTTTAAGTCGATCACGTTTTTTTTTTCATTGTTAATTACTTTTATAAGGACTGGGAAGGGGATAATCGAGTAGAAGATAAGTGCCTATGGACATCTGAAGAAAAAGAGTAGGATAGGAAGAAGTTGTTATTGTGCTTCCTATTCTTACTTAAACTACTTACTTAAAGAAAACAAATTCTATAATGGTGAAGACCTTTTCTTTTTTGAAGCAGTAAATTTAGATTTAAGAGTAATGTGAATACGGTATAAGGAGAAAAATATTAATAAACCGAAACATGAAATAAGGACAGGATTTAAATTTATATCCGAGGATATAAATTTATGAACTAGCAGCAAAGACACTATATTAATCATAAATGTTTTCCAAAATAACTAAATTCCAGAAACTTAATAAATATAAAATATCAATATATTATTTAGAACTTGCAATGTGGTTATTCAAACCATTAAGTACCAATCAAAATAATTGAGTTCATTCAATTCTATAATTGCCTTTACCACCAAATTTTACAAATCAGTACATTATAATACATTATATTGAAAAAGGTGTTAGAGATATTATTGATGACCGTTACTTTCTTTAAAAATATATTCTATTATATTCCAAAGTTAAAAGAAAATATACGCAGACTTAAGAAAAGAAAGATCCACATTACAAAAGCTCGACTGCTGGATAAAGAGTCATCTTTGCAATAATTAAAAATACTGAAAAGATTTTTATTTAATAAATTATTTAATTAAGACCTTAAGTAAATCTTATTAATGAAAATATTTATTTTTACTATTGGTACTAAATTGTATTAGAATATTCGCCTGCCCCTGCTCGTAGACTTCTATGACGTCATAATATAGTATCTCCTTAAGGCCACTGGAATTGGTTTCAAATACTAGTAAGAAGATATTGCTAAGGGATTTAACTAAATCAAATATCAGGAAATGTCTCATTAGGTAATTTTAAACCATGTCTCATGTGGCATTTGCAATAAGATATTAATATCATTTGAGATCTTAGTTTGTTTAAAGTTGTTTGCTTCTATAAATATTTAATGAAATTATTTGTTTTAGCATTATTAAATTTCAAAAAGAACCTTCGTATATTAAGTTACTAAAAGAACCGTTTGCCACAGTCCTTTCCTTTTCTTTTTCCCTTTTCTCATTGTACCTCTTGTAAATTTACCTCTGTATTCCTCCTCATCCATAAATGATTCCAGCTCATTTAATTTCTATGTCCAAAAATATCCGTGATAAAAGGACTATTAACAAACAGGTCTCTATGATTACAATTGAGCCCCATATACTTCTTTTTTTATAAATCTTTTTTTTATTCAACACAAAAAGAAAATACAAGTGAAAATTTATTCCCAAAACAGTATTCAAAATATTATAAATATAAAGTTTTAGTATAAAATTGCTCTAAAATTCCTACATCCTACTAAATTAAATGTTGTGGTTAAAATAAACCGACCCATTTACCAGAACTGCACTGGTAATACTCCTTTTCCTCTATTTCCGCAACAATATTACTAACTTATGAGTAATTTTCAACCTGCACCTCTATGGAATAAAATACACTTGTTATATGTGGTAATTGCTATTACAACACATACGGTTTTAGACTGTATCTTTTTGATATTTTTTAGTCTATAGATATCACGGTATTGACGCCTACTTTAAAGGTAAGATTTAAAAGATATAAAAGAATAATTTATTGCCTAATTCTAAAATAAAAATTAACATAATGTCTTATAATATATTATAATTCAACATTTTCTTCAGGGTATATCGCAATCTCTCTTTAGATCTGTATATGAACAAATAATCTACCTAGCTTAGGCACTGAGAACAGTTTTGTAAATAACTGACTTTCAATAAAGAATTTCATTTTGGTCTCATCAAATAATGATACAAACCGTCAATAATTATTTTTAAACATTGAGTCGGAAATAATATTATGCTAAATCTTTGACTTCCAGAAATCAATGTAATATTAAAGTCTCTTGTACTTTATTAATTCAAGGATTTTATATACTTTATAATAATACCTCAAAGTTTATATTTTCTTTTGGTATCGTGTGCAATTTTTTGAATATTATAATTTTGAGAGGAGGACAAACGAGCATGCACTGATAATAATTGATCATCACCGCTCATGCACTTTTGCAACATCCGGGAATAGTGGGAACGTTACCGGTCTTGGAGATGGAAATGAGTATACGCCCTGGAGATGGGAATGAGAATAATTATTAAATATCCGTAATTATTTATTTAATATAAAAAAAAATATGGTAACTTCGTGCTTCCTACACCGTATTCAATTTTTAAAAAAATACTACTATAGAATGGTGTAACAGTACTACATTTCTTATCATAGCCATAAGTTATGTTTCTAAGATTTTTACTGAAATAGAGAACAAAACGTTCTCTCATTTTATTGTAAATATTATGTTCCTTAGAACGTGAATCTTTTTCAAAGACAATAGGGATTATTAAAAGTCTAACAAAGTTATTTCAACCCCAGAAACCATATTTGCTTTAGAAACTGACATTGAACGATTCTTGAATCGCTATTACAACCAAATTTACCTGGTATATTCGACTGCACCTTTTCACACGCTATGCCAGAAAACTATTTTTTTCCCAAACTGTCCATCAAATGCATGTTCCGATTTCACTCAATAGTTTTTTATTATTATTATATTGTATTTTTAAGGGTTTATAATCATCGTGGTATATAAATAACAATCAATAAGTAATTAAATAAAATACAGAAATATGTAAAAAAATAATAATTTTATTACTAAAAGAAAGGAATAAATGTAACTCCATCTTTAAAGTCAAATATAAAACAAATATGTAATATATGCATTCATACTCGTAACACACAGATGGCTGGGACGATAATATTAATTGTAAATTGTGTTAATGTAAATGTTCTTTGTCGTATGAGGAAATGAAAATATTAATTAAATATTAAATGAAACCAATGCGTTTTTTATTAATATTGAAGTAAGAAGCAATTTCACTATTTTGAGTATTTAAGTATTCGGAATGATATTAGTGTAATCATATTAGTTAGTTATCTACAGAGTTTGTTATTATCGATTATTACATTATAGTAAATCTAGAAACTTACCAAAATAACCAAATATTGCCTTAAATTTCAAATTTCAACAAACATTTAACATGAATTTGTCAATCATTATCTCATTCGGTTTGTAACGAAGTGGTTTACATTAATACTTGTACATTTAAACTAATGTGTTTAATTACGTTACAATTGCGATTGCGTATTAAGGAGATAATTATTATTATTTATATAAAGTCACATAATAAAACTTACCTTCCTTTCCCAGCTGCTGATAACCTACGGTTGTAATAAACGCAGCATTATAATCGGATAATACATAAAATACAAAGTAAAATACAGTATTAAGTATCCTAATTGACATCCCTCAAAAGTAATTGTTACCAGTAGATAACAAAATTTCCATTAAAATTCGTTCATTCAAATAAATTTGTAATTGCATTGACCCGTTATATTAGATCACTATAGATGTCAATAAATTCTTAAAATAAAAGTTTAAACTTTAATTAATTCGCTAGGTTGAATAGCAATCCGTGCATATAAGTAGCATATATAAATCTCATATAATGTTTTTCATACAACATTTACAAAAGTTATACCTAGATCCTAATCTTATATAATGTAAAACATTACTTATTTTACGCGATCTATTCTCTTGTAATATTTATCTGACACGATCGATCAAACATAACATAACGGAGTTATAATTCTAACAATATTTTTGTACGCTTAAATTTTTTTACATCGAATCGTAAAATGCTTTTAACAGATTGGTGGAAAAAAATCTTTATAGCCTGTGACATTGACGAGAGAGAGCGAACTTACATAATATTAAAATTTCAATATACGGTTAGAATTCTTTAAAAAAATGCGTCTCCTTCCAAACCTGTTAGCCTAAAATAGAAACTTTAAAAAGTGTATAGTAAATGTATTGGCCTCGTGTTAAAAAACTATAATTAACAGAATGAAAACTATTATTTATAAAGAATCTTAATCTTCAATATATGTTTTAAACGCAAAATTATGTAAATTACATTTACTTTTTTTTACATTACATCCCATACATCTGTCCTTCTTCCAATTATCAGAGATTATTGTTATCAAATAATTTATATTTGAAACAAAGCTTTACGTACAAAAAAATATTTTAATTAATCTTGTCCTTGTCTTTATTTGTTTGCACGTCATGTAGAAACTACTGAACTGAATGGAATTAACAAAAAACGAAACAAAATTAATGTTAGAACATTAACAAATAATTATTTATATTACAGAACATAAACGGAATTGAGAACATAACATAAACTGTAAAGAGACAGATTCTTGTAACTGAACACATTATGAAAACAAAATGCTCTTCAGGCGAATGTATTTTTAATGTAGTTTTCTAACTTATGTTAAAATGTTTTAACATTTGGAATAGATCGCACTATCGCTATATGTAAGTATTAAAAATTTAATCTACAGTAAAATAAGATTAAGAAAATTATATTTTGACTCAAAATATTTGTTGAGTTATTTTGTTAGAATACCCGACTTTCATTTATATTTTATTTATCATATTAACCCATTTTAAATTCTTGGCCTTGAAAATGATTGTTAAATAACTTTTACGTGATGTGACCTTGTATTTAAATATTTCAACTTAGTTCTGGCTAAAATAATTCTCAAAACTTTTTTCCGTTTAGAAGTTATGTGGTTGTAGAAATTATTATATTGAATGAACCGCATTATTTTAGTTAGTATTTTATTGAATATAAAGAGTATTTTATTTTATGTTTAATAACAACAAAAAAATCTTTCAGAAGAATAAAAATCTATATTATATATATATATATATATATATATATTGTATCTATTTTATTTAACTGAAGTTAATAATTTTTAATAATTTATTTAATTCTTCATTGCACAATATACAAAATAATGCACAAAAGGCGGGCTTAATGCCACACATTCTCTGCCAGCCAACCTTAGAATGTACATGAAAGAACATTGGTAGGCGTGCAAAAAAACATACAAAAAAAACTAAAATTATAAATAAATCCTAATAATCTTAAACAATTTGTATTATTGAAGTCGTAAGTGATTTTAATCCCCAATCTAATCAAATCATTCAATCAATCATTTTTTTTTAACGTCTGGAACCTATCATGGGTGCCACCGCATTCCAGGGGAGGAAGACGGTGGTTATGTGAGACTCCTACTCACTAAACCAGACGGTTGCCATCGCCGTCATGATGGGACACCGCAGGAACGCTTGCGCATACAACGGCGGCGAAACGACGGACAACACGTAGAGGGCGCCCCGCAACAACAGGCCCCCTCCATAATCGGCAGGCTTGATAGATCGCGGTTGGGTCGCCTCCCCCCACCCAAGCCCACCTTAAGAAAAAGGCCAAAGTCCTCTTCTAGCCAGGCTCGGTCCGGAACCCAAACGCCCGGGGGAGTCTAGGCTCAACCCCAAAACGCCTGAGGACCTCGTCCAGACCCAACGCCCTCGGAGGTGATCTTCCCGAAGGAATACCACCATTCAATTTAATCTAAACCAAGCAACCCAAACCAACCCAACGTAATTTATTTTAATTCAATAACATTCACCTACAAGAAACATAATTGTTACTTAAAAGCTTTTCGCATTTTTATTTAGGCTATTAAAACATTTTAATTGTTTGTTTGGACTAAATACGTTATCGGTAAACAGTTACAGTTATTCCAATTGAAAGAAAATGCGTTTTACATCGAAATATCTTGTGTTACTTTAAAGAGAAACTTAAAAAAACCTGTTCAAAATTTTTATTTTTGTCAAGATTAATTTAAATTATTTATAAAATCAGAAGGAAAGACAACACCGACATTGATGACATACATAACCACTTAAGAAACAAAGATTGTGTTAAATTGATGAACAAGATAAGATTACTTAAGAAAATAGAAAGCGATCATGACATCACGTCCAAAATACTAAGTCTTTAGAATGATAAAATTACAAATTTCAATGTTCTATTTACTAACTTTCTGATGTTGTCTGTTATGGACATCGTCTTAATACTGGAGCAATAACGCTTTTGTATGTTTCGTTGTATTGTTTCCACTTACTAATTTTTATCAGTATTGCTTTTATTTTTAGCAGCAGAGTTAGATCTTTACACTTCGGCAACCGGAAACGACTGAATTTAATTTTCCGCAGATATGCACTGATGGTTATAGTTTTTGGCTAATGGCTCAACTTCTCTCGTTAGATTTAAATGAAATGTTTATCGGTGTTTTAAACATTCCAACAATGTAAATTAAAAATAATAAACACCAGATTTATAATGTGAACACAATTCGAACACATAATGTAATACTTAATATATTAATACGCGAAACAATAAATTGTTTTTTTTTTAAGAATTCAATCTAACAACAATTCGATGAACTGAAAATAAATGTATAAATATTATAATATTTTAACTGTTTCATAGTTTTGCTTTCTGTTTTTATTTTTTTTCAATTATTTGTTTTAATTTTCAGTAAAAACATAATTGTTATTATAATTGTATGTTTCCCAAACACAAATAAAATAAAATTAAAAAAAAAGTTTCATTGTTGTGGTCTTTGAATGTCTTAATTGTTTTTACAGCTCTTTCAAGGACCATGAAATATTTCAGCGTAACATTAAGGTTTTAATTTTTCATGTCCATTTGTAAACATATAACATCCTTTAAAATATTCAAGTAAATAAAAAAATATCAGACAATAGATATCATTTTAAATTAATAAAGGTGTTATAGCTACACTCAAAGAAAATACAAAATGTGTTTCTTTACTACACTGATTGTTAATATTATATAAATAATAAAATACTTTCGTACACTTGGAGAGAGTTAGACATAAAAATAGTAACGTAAAACATGTAAGACTTAAGGCAGATACTAGTTAGTGTTATCAACTATATTAGTACGCAGAACGCGCCTCATTTAAATCACTGTTTAACAATGTCACATGATTACAGCTTTTAATTAGTTTGTTTAATAAGACTTGCTAACTGCGAAGGCGTTTTCTCGTATATAGAACATTTGTCTTCAGTCTTTATTAATGAGTAAATTATCGCGGTTATTCGAATACTAAGCTTAATTAATAGCGTTCATAAGAGAATCACATAATATTTTACGTTGAAACATTTTTATGAATACATAGTAAAATTTTGTAAGTTATGTATGCTTTTAAATTAAAATTATATTCATTTTTCATATACAGTATATATTTTTTTTATTACATCTCATGATGGAAGAGCCCGACTGTATACTGGGACCGAAGAAAAGATTTTCTCAAGCGTATTGCTGCTCGGTATATTATCTAGGTGAACTTTTCTAGTTAATTAAAATTCACTTTATTTAACTCCACTATTCACAAAACATTTACATATATTCAAGTATCACTGCATAACAACTAGTTCCACTGAATACAATATAATATTTTTTCTCAACATGTTCCCTTTTCTGGATTCAAGTTAATTTTATGGTCTTAATGCAATGTTTTCAATAGGATTTTAGTTATCATTACATAATGTATATTATAATAAATTTAGATAAATTACAATCGTTGTAGCAGAGAAAAATGTTATAGTATTTCGATATGTGTATAATTTTAAAGACATAGAAGAAAAATGTTGGTATTAAGAATGATTCAAATGAAAATATCTTTATATTTGTATAATGACAATAAATTGCTATAAAATCAATGAGTTTAAATTGTTATAGAAAAGAACTCAATAATGACTTATCTATACATATAAATAAATTTTCAAGTCAATCGGCCTTATAGCCATTGGATATATACCCACTCATCATGAAATGATCTATGTAGATAGAAGTAAGATTTACTATAGCAACGGTTACAATAGCAGCAGTTACCATATCTACGGTTACTATACCAGTGTTTACCATATCCACAGTTACCCTGATTGATTACGAAATTGAATTTGAAAAATAAATAAATAAATATAAATAAATATTATTAAAAAAAAAACAAAAGTTTGTCCTGTGTTATATGCTGGCAATTTTTTCATGGTGTAGACCTATTGGGGATTTCGTCACATACACAACATAACATATCGTCACAACATAACGGTTAAGTCTAAGTTCACATCAAAATTAACAGTGTGTCCAGCGAAGCGGGTGGGAATTAACTAGTATAACTATATACGGTACCCACAAAAAAAAATATTTTTTTTGAAATTTTATCAAACTGAAACGGCTGCACTTATTTTAATTAGACTTTCACAATAGCTGATGATATAAGAAGTAACTTAAGCTACCTATATTTTAAAAAATATTTTCCACTTGAATCAAATCGTGGTTCTAGCTAGTTTTTATTAAAATGATTCTATGATTTGACATTAAATACTTACAATGTATGATCGAAACAAAATAACATAATTAATTTGTAATTAGTTCAGTACTGTAATATTGTATGCTTCACTTTAGCACCACAAATCAATTTGATCCGTAGTTTATAGGCTTTTAGATCCATCACTGCGATGATGAATTCATAAAGTTACTATGATAATAAACAATAATGTTACCTATTTTATGCTAATGGAGTTATACAAGTAGAACTAACTAGTGATAAAACTCACTACATAACTAACTAACTAGTCAAATAATCCTAGATAATAAAAAAAAATCCGTGCCCGCAGGGGGACACGCGTGGGTAGACCTCGTGTGTAAGTCGTCTAAAATGTAACTCACTACCTAAGAATAACACATGATGCCGTTGTTTACATCAAAAATTTTCAAGCTTAAAGTGGTTTTTATTTTTTTTCTCGGAAAAGGTATCTTTTTTGGAAATACTTTTGATACTTAAATTTAGAGTAAAAAATAACCTTTCTATTAAAAATACTTGTGATGTGAGAATGTTTACCAGAAAAAAGTTATGAATTTTTTTCCAAAAAATTTCGGTTTTTTTACCCCCACCCCTAAGTTATTGAAGTTAGGTTTTCAGTTTATCTACATTAGTAACAGGTATTCATCAAAGACATCATATGATATGAACCCGATTGATCTTCTTGGTACAGGGAAAAAGTTATGGGCGAAAAAGTGAAATCAGAAAAAGTGAAGCCCTAGCGCCCCCTGTGGCCGGATTTCTCTGGTTAACGAACTTGACCTTCATTTTTGGATGTTTGATTTTTGTGCAAAGTTCGAAAGCGAACTGAGCGAAACTGCGGCCGCTATCGTGCTGACAAAAGTCGAATCTGGACGCAGGCACGCACATATATATATATATATATACATATATATATACATCTAAACTTTTTGACCAATGGTCATTTCGGACTCAGGGGGTCATAAAAAGATCTCCTGTGAAGAAATTTTTCCAAAATTCGAAAGTCGGGTACAAATGAATGGGCAGACCGAATTCTTCGAGGTCTGCCTAAAATCCAAGAGGTCTGAATGTAAAGATAAATAGAAATGTAAAAAATAACCCTTAGTAAAAAAATATAAAGAAAATAAATATAACTAGAGTTAAGAGGGATGATTACCCTCAGCGACTCTTTGTTCAAGTTTTTCCTGTATTTAATAAAGTAAACGATAATATGAAAGTTGAAAATTACATACATATTTACATTATAAACATTTTTATTCTCATATAATAATATTTATAATAATATTTATAGTATATACATATATATATAATATGATAATATAGGATAATATAGGTTTTTAAAATTTACAGGGAAATTTACGGATCATGAAATTCATCCGAGTGACACCATCATATCAATGGATTACAATATATATTTTTTAATTTATATTATATGTTATTATTTTTATATGGTAATTAAATATTTACAACAGCTGAACGTATATAATAAGTTATTTAGAAACGATCATTATGCAGTATGAAATGTCTGAAATGGTATACTTACGTTAATTAAATTAGCAAAAGAAAAAGAAAAATATAATTTTAAAAAACATATAAAGTGCTTCACAAAGTACCACGAAAACTTAACGCATAATTTGTAGTTTTGTCATAGAAACAGAACACTTTACCTGTAACACGGACAAATTATTTTTATTACAATGAAGCCAAATGTAAATTGTAACCTTAGGTCAGATTTCTTATGCTTTCAGTTGTGTTCATTTAGATTAACAATGGTTCATTATTTGAAGTAACAAAATTAACATAATTCAAATTTCAATCCGTCGGAAAGTGCATCCTAAAAATTTAGAAAAATAAGTTAGTCAACGCAAAATGCAGAAATAATTTGTAAACAAGGCATCTCAAACGAAAGTTCACATATGTTGTAACATCCAGTCTATTTGAGACGATCCGAATCCTTGAATTTGAAAGTGTGTGTGGTCTTAAACGTGCACAGATCGTCATTAAAGATTTAAGCCTATATCCCTACAAAATTCAGTTGGTGCAAGAGTTAAAGCCTCAGGATGCTGACTTTATAAACCAAATGATTGAAAGTTTTCCGACGTTTACCAACATCTTGTTTTCAGATGAACCTCATTTTCATCTTAATGGACACGTTAACATGCAAAATTTCTGCTACTGAAGTACAACCAATCCAAAACGAAAACATCAGAAACTCCTATGTTCACCTAAACTGACCGTATGGGTCGCAATGTCGGCGCGAGGAATTGTCGGCCCTAACTTTTTTGAAGATGAAAGGGGACGCACAGTTACGGTGAATTCAAAGCATTATGTGTAGATGTAAGAAAAGTTCTTTGAGCCTGAGTTGCAACACTTTCTTGGTTATAAACAAATAACATGGTTCCAGCAGAACGGTGTAACTTCACACACGTCTAACAGGTCTTTGCCAAAAGTTCGTTAAATTTTTCTTAGCGAATTGATCTTTAGGAGAGGTGACAAATTGGCTTCCACGTAGTCCCGATTTGACACCTATGGACTTTTTCCTGTGGGGTTATGTTAAATCCAAAGCTTACGCGAGCAAATTGACTTCCCTGGCACAATTAACAGAAAATATCCATCACGAAATGGCAAACATCAGGAAGAATATCGTAATCCCTATTTAAATTTTTCTCATGTTGATAAATCTAGTTACATTTCGTAAATTCAATTCACTTTCGATATCCGAAACAAGGCGAATGTCTACTAACGAATTTATGAAAATATCTTATAAAATTAAATAAAATGAGAGGTGTCCCAATATAAAATACGAACTTACTCTTAAAATGCTATGAAGTAACTTTTATAAAATGCATCGTTGTGCTTTCTTACCTACATTCACAAGTTTCATAAGCATACATTGCATTATTAAATCACTGGTTTAGTTACAAAAGCATAGAGTAAACCAGCTAGAACTTAATGTTTGTCATGTTATCGAGAAATGAAAAAAATACATAAAACCATACTTCTGTCAAAACTTTTTAAATGGTTAAATTTTTCTTTGTTTCAGAAATTGGAATTACTTCGAAATCGACGGCAAGCGTAATCTCATGAACTCAGATACAGACTTGGAACTTTTTGAGAATAATCTAAAATGGAACTTAAGTCAAATAGAAACCGATCTTGTTATAGCAAAACATAAAAGAAAAAGAAGCAAATTTATCACAAAACATTTATTACATAGTAGATCCAACAGATAAAAAAGTATTCCAAATATTTTGTAATAACACAAAAGATAATGTAACTTGTACAAATGTACTTGTGACGTAATAAAAGATTATGATATTTTTGAAGCGACTGTCGTTACAATACTGTTTCTTCTAATAGTAGTTACGGTTATAGGCAATACTTTAATTATATCTGCTGTAGTGACTACAAAAAGATTAAGGACGGTGACTAATTGTTTAGTAACGAGTTTGGCGGCTGCTGATTTATTGGTTGGCATATTTGTGATGCCGCCAGCTATAGTAGTTGTTTTTGCTTGCATACTGATATAATAAAATTTGCGTTTCTTGATAATTATAACCGTAATGTTAATAATAATCTACAAAATCCTCTTATTTGACTTCTCTTTCCCTGATGTAACTTTCATTAATTTCTCGTACACACCCGTAATAACCCGTGCACTCAAAACATAACGGACCGACGTAATATTAAATGACAATTGATTGTTGTTTCTTGTTATCTTATGTTTCTAGCTATGGAGCCTGTGCGGAATTACTAGTAGTAGATAGCAATGCAGTAGATGAAATACATTATAACACTTAAATAAGAAAAAGACCCTGAATATTAGAAACAAAGTAAAAAAAAAAATATTTATAGGACCAATAAGGTGTCATAATACTGGCAACGGATAAGTGGCTACTTATACACAACATTAAGTTTTAAACCCGAAAGTGTTGAAAAAGGAAAATTCTTGTTGTGACTACATTATTGAATATATTTGTTTTTGAATGTTTTGTAAAATTACAACACATCGTGCTTCATTATCATATACAATATGGTTGATTCAATTTTATTGATTTATAATAAAATATATCGAATTATTATTTATAAATATTTACTTTTATATTGTTCCGAAAATGTCTGAAAATTCAATAATACTCTAATTTAAAACTCCTTTACTTCGTAAAGAAAAATTGCATGGAAGTATTTATTAGCACATTAAATAAAAACTAAAATAAGTTATTAATATAATATAAAACAATTAATCTCAAATATCAGCGGCCCCTTAATATTTTTGCAATATAAAAGTATATAAATAAAACTTTAGTACAGAGAACACTTAAAAGAAATGGAAAGGGGCTACTTATACTG
Organism: Melinaea menophilus ssp. n. AW-2005; assembly: GCA_918358695.1. Taxonomy (NCBI): domain Eukaryota; kingdom Metazoa; phylum Arthropoda; class Insecta; order Lepidoptera; family Nymphalidae; genus Melinaea; species Melinaea menophilus. Next base: position 9,417,557 of record OU911053.1, read on the forward strand.
ATATTATTTAAAGTCTAGTAACAATTAAGCTTCTAGTGATATAAAGACAAAGATTAATGTGATTTCATTACAAGTAATAATTTGTTTAACAGATACATATGTAAACAGAAATAATCATATTTAATATTGAAAATATAACATACGCTGTTAATGTAATTACTGAATAATGTTTAAATAATATCTGTTATAACATTTGAGTTATTATAACATGTAATAATATTATAGGAAAGCTGTAATTTCATGTTAAATATATTTAAAAACTTGTAAAAATGCATTGTAATAGTTTTTAAGTGTAAAAATAATGTAAATAGTATTTTAATGAATTAGGACCTTAGAATTTGTGACAAAAATTAATCAGAAATAAAGCAGTTCTATAGCAACCGTTTTTCTTATTTCATCGTGAAACGTAGTAACATTCGGAAAAAATATATATTCACAGGAAGATTCGGGATTCATTTTTAGATTTCTATTAGGCAATATATAGTTACAAATATTTAAAATTTTGTGATTTTCATTCATTTATTTTCAGTTTACCGAAAGGTTGTCAGACAATAAAATAATTAATTGTTCCGCGTATTAAAATTAAGAAAAAATTTAAAAATACTAAATATTTTTCTTCAAGTAGGCACTTTTGAATCGTCAATTATTACATAGAAAAAGGTTAGTGTAGTCAGTCCATAAGTAAGCTACCACCTTCTTAAAATGCTGTTCCTCTGAGTGAAACTGGTCAGAAACTCAACAGACGCTCTTTTTAATAAAAATTTAACAATTTTTGATGTATACATTACAATAACGTTGCAAATAAGGTAACAACCTAAGTTTCACACATTTAAAGGAAATAAAGAATCTTAAAAATACCATAAGACAAAATACTGGGAGTGTTGAGAGATGGGGCTTCCACTGGAGTTTGTTACCTAAAGTTATACCTAAGATAATTGTTGAGTCAGTCGGTTTAAATTTTCCATTGTTAAGTTACAATGTCAACTTTTTACATTAGGAATTGAAAACTCTATGCATTAAGTTTTCTTAGCATTTTAAACCAAATTATTTAACTCAACTTTAAAAATAAGCGAGGTATTATCAGTAAATAGTACAAATTTACTTAGACCTCTTACGAAAGAGGGCAAGTCATTAATATAAAGTAAAAATAAAAAGGGGCCAACAATAGATCCTGGTGGAACACCCATCTTTAGGTGAGAATCAGCTGATTTAGAACTATTTACATCGATTGTCTAAACTGTGTGAAGAAAACTGTGTGTGAGTGAAGAATCGTGATACCCGCATCAGTTGTTGATTTACCTTTGGCATCCGCACCTGCATCAATGGTTAAGTAACATTACAAAATATTATAAAAGTGAATACAGCTGTTGAGAAGGCGATCCAATTGATTGAGCGAAGCGAACGAAGTGAGCGGAGCGTTTTACTGGAGACTTTTTACATTCTTTGTCACGAATTGGCTCGAAAACTACTTGACGGAAAATTATCAAACTTTACAATCAAAAAGTAAAAAATTAGGTGATGGTTCTTATATAAAAAAAAAGAAAAATGTCTTAAAAAAAAAATTGTTTTTTTAAATGTTAAAAAACTTATGTTCCATTGAAGTCAATGGGAAACGATGAGTCAATACACTGGGCTCGCTTCGCTCAATATGCAAACGGCACCCGAGATTTCGCGAGTGCAGCTAGTCGAAATTGAGGGTTTGTTGGCGCCCCTAGTTAATTTGCATTTAGAGATTAGAGCAGCACATAGGATACAGCGTATATTATTACATACGAGTAATATGAATGAATATGAATGATCTACTTTTTTGGATAAGAAGTTTAAATTGTAAAAGGTTTCAAATTACGGTGTCAGGCTTTGTATGGGTATTGATTTATAAATCGACTGCAAGCAGATGGTAAAATGAAATTTAATGGTAAGAATAATTTTGTGGTAATGAAGTTGATAAATAAATAAAACGAGAGTGGAGAAAAACGCCTTGTGATATATCACCACTCTGGAGTGATCCTTTCTGGTATTATCTATATATACCGCTTGCTTACGACTATGAATGAAATGAGAATTTTGTTGTTTGGAATAAATATTAAAATGGGAGAGGAGAGGAATAAGAATTTCATTATTAACTATTAAAATCGTTGGAAAAATCAATGAAGTCGAACATGGTCAACTGACCCCCATATTGCGTTTCGTATATCTGCCACAATCCTTACTCTGTATAAGCAGGATAAACTACTTTTTCGATTATTTTTTTACAATACCTAATAATAAAGTACTAAATCTACTGAGTTAGTAGTTTATTTTTATTTAGTTCTTTATCTTGATTACTGTCAAGATGAGCTAATAAGAACTTATCATATAAACAATAAGCTATTAGTTTAACCTCTAGAGTGATCCTTGGATTCCTCTTTTTGAAGTTTTTAAGTATAGGCTTTTTACCAATATATATTAACAATATAATAATACATTATGAAGTTATATAATTAAGGGAAGGCGGCTGTCTTGTTTTATATCAAACTAGCTGATTCCCGCCCGTTTTGCTGGGCAAATAATAACAAAGAATCGCAAACTATATGTGGGTTAATTGAAAATAATCACAAACAATCACAAACTGTATGTGAGTTACGGAACCCTAATCCTACGAATAAACATAGTGAGAGGCCAAATAATTTTAATTTCTACTGCAATGGAATAAGAGAAGGGAGGGAGCGGGGGGTAAACTTTGCAGTTTTTCAGCTGTAACTTTGGAACGGTTTGGACCTTTGCAAAATTCTTTCTTATTGCACCTATTCAATATGTCAGGAGTCTTGTGTCTAAATTTCAGGTTTCTAGGTATAACGGTTTGGGCTGTAGAACGATGAATGAGTCAGTGAGTGAGCGTCTTTGTGCTTTATATATTAAGATAATCAGATTTGAATGAGTTATTTTTAGTAAGAATGAATTTGGAACGTTGAAAGTAGGATTTTAAATGTCATTTAGAATTTGCTTGCGTTGTAGAAACGTGATGTGCGTTCTCCAAAAACAGAAAAATTTATGATACCTTTTCGGATACAATTAGCAGTTCTAGTACTTTACAAAATCAAATCATTAATAATAGTCAATTATAAGACTGTATACTAAAATAAATACAATTGTTGAAATTGTTCAATTTTATTTGTTATGTCTTCATTTTATGATGCACTGATTCGAATTTTATTTTTTGCTGCCTGTCCGTCTGATCTAAGAGGAAAAAATCGTTTGACCGATTTTGATTAAAATTTGTATATTCAGGAAATCTGTAGGTGGATAAACCATATAGCATTTTATAAAAAAATATTTTAAACCTTCTATTTCTATAATGTGGGTGTGGCAATTGGGAACATTGCAGAAGAGGCTAGAAAAAAGGTAAATATTCCGATAAAATCGCGTGTAGTGGTGACAATCACCACTGTAGCATTAAGAAAGAGCAAAGTCGTGGATCAACTCTATTTGATAATAAAAGACTATTAGAAAAGGGTTGAATTTTTGATATTGTTAATGAGTTATTAAGATATAATTCAGATAGCATTATACTTTTATTTTTATTACCATGATATTTTTTCCATATCATAAAAACGGATATTGGTCTTAAAGTAAATCTCTATTAAACATTCGATGTAAAATAATCCTGTATTTTATGAACCATAAACAACTTTTATCACCGATGTACAAAACACAACTTTATATATATAATTGTATATATATATATATATATATATATATATATATTTATATATATAATATATATATACAACGTTATATTATATACGAAAATTTTTGGAAAAAAATTCATAACTTTTTTCTGGTAAATATTCTTACATCACAAGTATTTTTAATAGAAAGGTTATTTTTTACTCTAAATTTAGGTACCAAAAGTTTTTCCGTAAAAGCTACGGTACCTTTTCCGAGAAAAAAATAAAAACCGCTTTTAGCTTGAAAATTTAAGGTACCTAAAACCACGGCAACTTTTAAACCTTCCCTCCTCGCAAATATTTTTAATAGAAAGGTTCTTTTTTACTCTAAATTTAAGGCAACGAACTAGGTACTCCTTTGACTAAGCCAAAATAAAATTATCATGAGTTATATTTTAAACGAGTTACACACGAGATCTACCCACGCGTGTCCCCCTGCGGGCACGGATTTTCTTGAATACTGGTTGAAATACTCATCGAGAGAGAGTATAACATTCTTCATGCTTTTTAATAGCTTCCTTTATAAGTATGAAAAGATAAATAGAGATCAACTTATCTACACAATGTATATATATATATATATATATATATATATAATATATATATATATATATATATATATATATATATAAACTTTTTGACCAATGGTCATTTCGGACTCAGGGGGTCATAAGAAGACCTCCTGTGAAGAAATTTTTCCAAAATTCGAAAGTCGGGTACACCTGAATGGGCAGACCGAATTCTTCGAGGTCTACCCAATGCTTTATTATTTATTTACAAAGGAGTAAAAGTACTATTTGAATAAGTTATATACTAGAAGTTTTTTTAACTAAATTATTTTCATAATCGAGGAATTTAGTAAACAATTGATGCATTGATTTCGGTGTCTATTTTTCTTTTTTCAAGCCTCATAGTTTTATAACCATTAACTTTTTGTGATGTCTTCTGTTTATTTTTTTATACATACTGAAATGAAACACAAGGAATCAATTGTCTATTAAATTCAAGGAATCAATTGAAATTGTGAAACCTGCTTACAGAGTAAGATTCAAGTAAAATCGTTAGTTTTCAAGTGATTATTAGGTTTTTTTGGGTAGCTTATAATAATGAGATTTAGTTTGAAATAGATATTGTCTAGATTATTAATAATTCTGTGTATATAGATTAATTGTTAGGGGATAAATAAATACAATTTTTTACTTAGCTAGTTACAATATTTTAATTTATAAAGGTTTATATAGATAGTTTTTTTTGTTTTAATATTATTGTGGAAGTTCTTTATTATATAAAAGTCATATGAACTCGTAAAGTTTAATATTTATTGATTTATTTGTTTGTTCTTTCGGTAGTTCATATATTATTTTATTTATCACGCCACAGGAGATTCTAGCGAGATATGGAGGTTGAAAAAACTGTGTTAAAACCACTTCTTTTGATTAAGTATCAAATAAAACTAAAAATCCGATAAGTAATTTCAAATTATTCTATATCTGATTTACTATTGGAAATCATATGCCTTATTTTATTCCGTATTCAATGGATGTCTCATGAATTGTATATTAACAACACAATCACAGTCTATAATTAAATAAATTTACTAAATTTATTATTATTTTAACAGTTTCGCTATCAAAGAGAGTGTGCGCAAAACAGAATAATATTTTGAATATTTGCTGAAAAATTTAAAACATCAAATAAAACAATATTATCTTGAACAAATGCTTTTATAATTATATATAATTAGAGTATTTGATTTCAGTTAGGACACCTGGTTTAAGCTAGCACAAGATAAATGAGGACCGCCCATTTAAGAACAAAGCTTGACATATAGATTTGTGAATATTGCGCTCTGACATGCAGACTTATGAATGGAGTCTTACTTTATATATATAGATATACATTTGAGAGTAAAACCTCAAAGGTATTGGTCATGAGGATAAAAACCTTAAAACCTTACATTTTACCTTTTGGTAATAAGGACAGTTACCAAGGAAAAACACTTAACTTACAAATAATAACATTACGATATATAATAACGTATTAAGATACGTAAGATGTAGAAATGTTATTATTTTATAAATATTAATCCAAACTAAGTTCATAGATATATTTTCAAGTCAATTGTTATTAGTTCAGAATAATAGTCCTAAATTTAATTAATACTAGTTGTGCCTATGACTCCGTACGCGCGCAATTTAATTTGTGGGGGACAGACTTTCAACCATCCTAATTTCAGAGATATAGTTTGCTAAAATGTCAGGTTTCAAGACAATTTCTTAATAGTATTTATGTCAAACAAAACATAGTACATTCCTTTTTTTGTATAAGTCATACAAATTTCTATATTTTGTGATCGATTCGATCGATTCCATATACTTATGTCGCTAAAATTAAATATACAAAAATGAAATTACAATATTACTTAAGTCATAAATTCTATTTATATTTGAAAAATGTATACTTTAGTAAGTCTTCAATTTAATATAGATAAAGAATAAGAATAATATAATAGAATTTATAAACAACAACTGTAGTTCTCTTAATATTGATTAAATGTTCAATAACAACATAACTAACTGTTAAGCCTCAAAAGCTATTACGGACTACAGAACTAAACTAATCTCTTTTGTAATAAAAAATAGACAAACAGCTGAACAAGTAACACTGACCTACCATTATCTGAACTTGTGTAATTTGGTAAAGTATGTTAAACAATATAAATAAAAGATAACTATTACCTTTTTTCCAACTTTCAAAAAAGTTATTTATTTTACAAAAAATATATCTTTCAAATTTTTAAGAGGAAAGGTTTGTTAAGCCATTTCAATTTTATTTACCAATATTGACCACCTAACTGTACTGTACTGTAAATCTCTATTGTCCAAAAAATAGATTGCCAGTTTTATACCTTATTATATATATCCAACAATTTCACGTAAAAAAATATTTCCAATAAATAAAGATAAATATAGATATAAGATTATACATTAAAACAATCAATGTAATATTTAAATAAATTATATTGATTTCTCGTAACAAGTCAAGTATTGATTTCATTTTAACAAAATTTTGTTAAAATGAAAACAGCTTTGTTCTATTGTAATGATAGTTTAAACCAGTTTTATGTAAATGAGAAAATATTCTGCACGAAAAATCTTACATCACCTGGAATTTAGCTATCGAAAAACCGTTATAAAGTCTATATTATATATATGATATCTATCATACACTATCATTACTATCGCTTCGAAGCTTCACGAAAATAGGATAAAGATCTACTTTTATCAGAAGAACTAGTATGGAATGAAACAAAAACATCTTCTCTTGAAATAAGTTATATATAAAGGCTGTTGTCTGAAACTATTTTTTTTTTCAATAACAATTTCTTTACTAGAACTATAAATATAATAATAATGTTGTAACCAAAAGAAGTATTTTCCAAAAATATACATGAATCCATAACTTAATTGGTGGAGAGCACTAAATAGCATTCCTGTTGTAAAGTTGGCAAATTGTTTCAGAAGCTATAAATATTAAATAGAATCGGCTTAAAATTTTGACTATCAGTTAAATAATTTGTAGATATCCAACTCAAACGATTTCAAGTTACCTTGATGAATGTTAATCTCTCCGTACTAAGTACTGGACATTGAGTTCGTTCATCATAATAGAAAATTGTATAAAGGTAATATATAATTAATTCATTAAGATTAATACCCTCTATATAATGTTATTTTAAAGATTTCATTTCTAAATCTAAAGGCGAAGCATATAATAAATCACAAATAATAGTTGTTTTAAGAATAGCCCTTAAGTGGCTCTATTTAACTATTTTATGAGCCAAAACTCTATTTTATCGTCGATATATTAAATAACATTCCAACGTTTTATGCCACTCCAGAAATATTTAACAAACATATTATGAAACTTTTTAACTAAAATATTACATTAAACTACATACAAAAAAAAAGTATCAATATTTGAAAGATATTAAAATAATACGTATAACTATGTGTTCCTTCACCCTTTGTTCAAAATTGAGGCCTTATATTATTACTATTATTTTGTATGTTTAAAGTTAAAATTCTTTAATCGGTTATAAATGTGGTGTCATCAAAGAATTGGTAGTGGCATGGTTGGTTGTTGTATTATTTTGCCGGTACCACATTTCAATTATCACTGTGAATACACAGCCAGGTATAAAATTGTAAATTAATAATTAATTAAAAGAATTTCTTATAGGTTCTCCTTCATACACTTCATTTTTAAAGACGTTCATAAATGACTGAATAACTGACGTTTCGTAAGTGCAATATGTACCTTTTTGAAATAATAAGCTTTAATGTTGACTTTTGAACCTGATTAACTTTAATATACAACTGAACATCATATGTAACAGTTTTCTAGTTAAGTAATATATATTAAATAAAGTCGGCCCTATAACCACATATAACTCTCGAACGGTTGGAACATTTTTTATGGTTTTAGAGTTCTGTAGTCTCCTAGGAACCCTTATAGTTTCGTCTTGTCCGTCGGTGCAACTGTCCGCAGTCTAGCTGAGAGATTTTTATTACTAGAAAGCTGTAATTCGGCATGAATATACATTTAGATATTTCTAAATAATACACTATAACATTGTGTATCTTCTATCTTCTAACAGATCTACAAAAAGTTTGCAAGTATATGTTTATCTATCTATCCACTATGAGCAACTACGGAACCTTGCTTGTTTATTTGTGTAAGTATTATTTTTTAGATCTACAATAACCTCAAATATTGCTAACAAGAACAAATGATTGACATATTTATTGATTATCAAATATTTATGGGGAAATTTGTTTAAATTTTGTGAAGTTGACATAGGTTAGTGAAATTTTGGTGATATAATTACAATTCCATTTTCTATTTAGCTGGGTCATTCCAATAATATTGTTTAGGGTTGTGTCGATTAAATTGTTGTTTAACCTGTTAACTGTGTATGACGAAATATTTCGTCATACATAAAAGCCTACTGTTATGGGAATGACGACATTTTTCAACATGGAAATTAATCGTAATATATTAAACGCACTACGTTCTACTTTGTTCTTATCTATCAAATCTTAGACTGCCATCATATTGACATAATATAATAAATATTACATATTTGTATATCATAAGTTAAAAACAATATTCTTTTGTTATTTGTGGTGTGATGATATTATATAATATGATAACTATGAAAAAATCCCCACTGTGAAACGAGTTGAACAAAACTTTATTCCCCGGTTAACAGGTTAAGTAATTATTGATAAATAAAAAAAAAATTAAATGCTTTACAAATTACATATTATTCACCTGAACATGAACCTGAACCTAAACCTAATGATAAGAGTTATCGAAGCTGTAAACTTGTAGATGATAATAAGACATAAGAATCTAACTTTAAAAAAACTTTCAAAGAACTACAAACGATATAATCCCTTATCTAAATCGTACTTGGTTCACGATAGGACTCATTCCCTATCATCAGAATTTTTTCATTCAAGTCAGATCTCTCATACTTACCCTTCTATTATTTGCGTATATAATTTTGATGATAAAAGATCTCTTTACGTGAGGTTTCTGATAAGGATTAGGAAAAATTAAGCAGTTGTAACTACAATTATAACAGATAGTTTTAATCATATTTTTACAATAATAAAATAATATCAGTACTAAATTATGGAGTTAAAAATAAATTTAGAGTTCAGATCAGCTAAAGCTGTTAATAATTTTTTGCGTTGGAAAAATCCGTAACGGATACCCAGCCAGGAAGGTGATGGCCGGAGGGTTATGTGGGACTACCCGGCAGCATTGAAGACGCCGCCATTTTTAAGGCTACCCACTAAAAAACCAACAGTTGCCCTCAACGCCTTAATGGGACGACACGGGATCACGTTAGCACTCGCCGTGCCGCCCCGGCGGTTACCCCCCGTGCGAGGGTGCCCCGAGCAACTTAGGGCACTTTCACGGCGTAGGCCTATGGCAGGTGAGAGGGGTCACCCCCCCTCTCACCAAGGCCTACGGCTGGGAGAGGAAGCGGCGGGCGTACTCCCGCCTCCTTCTCCCAAGCCTCCCCCGGTGGAGTGGATCAGAGGGAGAGGCTTGCTCCCTGACCCGCTCCGCGGCCTCCTTTGCGGCGAGCACTTGCTCGCAGAAGGAGGCCATAGCGATCCAACACCTCTCGCTGCCGACCATCGCGCCAACAAGGCGTGGCAGCGAGAGATCCCTGCCAACCACGGCCACCAGCTCAGCGCGCTGATAACCCCAGGCTCCGCACTCCTCCACGGTGTGACGAGCCGTGTCGACGGACTCGTCACAGTGGTGGCAAGACGGGGCCGCCTCCCTTCTTGCAATCTTGTGCAGGTACTTACCGAAGCATCCGTGCCCCGTGAGCACCTGCACAAGACGGAACGTCAGAGTCCCGTGTCACCGGTTGATCCAACGATCCAAGTGGGGGCGAACTGCCCCCACCGTCGTCAGACCGGCGGCAGGGACTCTAAGTCCCTCGTCCACCGTCGAATCAGGGCTCGGTGAGCTGAAGCCCTGATTCGAGCTACCTCGGACCTTACCCCCATGGTCCTGGCTTCCGCCCGGTGCTAATACACCTCGGCGAGCAGCTCCGAAGGCGGATCGCTCGCCAGGAGTGTGGCCGCAGTGTACGACCCTGTACGATACCCCCTGATCATCCTCACCGCTAAAACCCTCTGCGTCCTTCGCAAGAGGGTCTTGGAATCGACGGTGAGGGACTCCGACCATATGGGGGCACCGTACAGCGCCATACTTCTCACGATACCGACATAAAGTCGCCGGTACGGAGCCTGCGGCCCACCGACGTTGGGCAGAAGCCTTCCCAAGGCAGCCGCTATGGACAGTAACTTCGGGGCCAGAAGGGAGAAATGAGCCCCGAAGTTCCATCTTCCGTCCAGGGTGAGACCCAGATATTTTATCTGGGCCTTCACCACCACCTCCTCACCCTGGACGGAGATGGACGCCCAGCGAGGGGGATCCTGGCGAGGGCCGTGGAAAAGGATGGCCTCCGTTGTGGATACGGAGATCTCCAATCCCAACAGCCCTATGCGATCCGCAACAAGCGTAGCGCCGACTGTTGCCAGACGGGCCGCCTCCGTATATGTCCCTCCCCTGCATGTGACGAGGGTGTCATCCGCGTAACACAACACCCTCATCCGCGGCAGGAGAGGACAGCGGACCAGCCAGTCGTACCCGAGGTTCCACAAGACCGGTCCCAAGACGGACCCCTGTGGAACCCCGCGGCATACGCTACGCCGGTGTATCCGCTGGTCGCCTCCAACTCACAGGACCTCTCTGTCCTGTAGGTAGGCCTCCAACAGTCTCCGAAGATAGGGAGGCACTCCATGGAACCGGAGTGCCTCGACCAAAGTCTCAAAGGGAAGACTGTTGAAGGCATTGGCGACATCCAGCGACACTGCCAGGACCACGTCCCCCTCGCGAGTTGCCTCTTGGGTCAGGTCTCTCAGAGCCCTCCGGGCGTCGATCGTCGATCAACCCGCCCTGAGGCCGAACTGGGCATCCGAAAGACCCGGCTCCACCTCCTCGAGGTGTTGGACGAGACGGGCAGAGAGAATTCTCTCGAAGAGTTTAATCGTCTCGTCCAGCAGCACGATTGGCCTGTATGCGGACGGAGAGTCGGCAGAACGAACGTCCTTCCGCAACAGACACAACCTGCCCTCTTTCCAGGTTTTCGGGAACTGTCCAGTGCGCAAACAAAGGTTGAACAGCTCCCGAAGCCTGCCCCCAAGTATTCCAGGGCGAGGAATACAACCCGCCCTGGAATACCGTCTGGCCCCGCCGCAGTGTTGCGGGCTCGAAGGTGAATCAGCGCCACCTTCAGCTTGGCTTCCGTGATGTCTGGGACAGAACCCACCCCCCCATTAGAAGAAGGGGGAGCGATCACAGGAGGCGAGTGGCCGGTGGTTTCCGGGAATAGGTCCCCCACCAGCCACTCGAGGAAATCCGGCTGAAGGGACTCCATGACCGGGGCGCAAGCGGCGCGGAGTTTGTTCCGCGCCACCCGATACGGGCGCCCCCATGGGTCCCTATCGAGACCTGCTAGGATCTCTTCCCGAGCCAGGTCCTTCGCTCTCCGAATCGCCAGTCGCAGAGTCGACTTCGCTTCACGATAACGACTCCGCAACTGTACTCCGGAACTCCAGGTCCGGGTCTAAGCCGTGACGACATCGGACGAAGGCGCTCCGAGCCCTGCAACAGACCGTCCGAAGCCGTCCGGCTATTTCAGACGACCACCAGTACACTGCTCTGCGCCGGGGCCGAGACCCCACCCTCGGCATGGCCGCATCGCAGACCCGTGACAGGGCCTCACGCATGCGGCCAGCTAACACCTCCACGTCGGTTTCCTCGTTGGGCGGATCGGGAAAGCCCCGGCCCTGTACAATGGCTGCCTCCGTGGCCATTTCCCGATCCTAACATTTGATTGCTCAACGAGGAAAGCGACTCTTTCCCCGCGGTGGCCCGGCCTGGTCTGGCTGGGAGGTGGAGAGCTCAAATCGGACGTAAAGATGGTCCGATAGTCTCCACCTCCGTCTCGACTCTCCAGTCGACTACCGTGCGAGCGACAGCTGTGGTGGTGAACGAAACATCCACCACGGAACTCCCTTACGGTCGCACGCAGGTCGCATTGGTCCTTCTATTGAGGAGGAACAGACCGGAGAGGAGCGACCAGGCCTGGACGGCCCTACCCCTAGCGTCCGTGGCGTGGTTCCCCCAGGCCGCGGATTTGGCGTTCATGTCCCCGAGGAAGATGACCTTCCCCGACGTCTGTCTGCCAATCGTCGCTCTGACGGAGTCGAGGAAAGTCTCGAACTCCGCCAGTCGACGATTAGGGGAGAAGTACGCGCCGATAACGACGTACTCCCCCCACCACGCCACTAAAAAAACCCAGGCCAGTGTCCAGGGTGGAGAAAGGGGGACCGGGACTAGAACCCACTACCACGGCCACGGAACCGCTACTGTCCCCCGCCCAATTGGTATTAGGGGGGACATAATAGGGCTTACAGGCCACCGCTACACTGATGTCCCACTCCGCCATTGCCTGGATGAACAAATCCTGGGCCCTGGCGGAGTGGTTCAAGTTCGCCTGCAGTAAGCCATGTCGTCGTCTATTCATGACAACATGGCTTCAACTGGCGCCTGTAGGCGCCCTCCGCTTGGGGCAGCTGGGGAGGGACCAGATGCCTTGCCAACCCACCAGGAGTCTCCCCACGTCGAGAAGCGACTTTGCCCCGTCAACGGGGCAACGGGCGAATGTAACGCCCATAGCCCCGTTGCCCCAGCGAATCTCTCCAACACGGAGGGATTCGCTAGGACAATTGGTGACGCGGCAAATCGCAGCCACAACTTTCTCTTTAGTAGCAGAGTCGTCCAGAGCCCTCACCTTTACCATGACCCTCTTCACGGGTCGGACGACCTCTGCCACTCCGTCTAAAACCGAAGAGAAGAACCGAAGATGAGACCTATTTTATCTCCTGCAAAATACAATATCTTAATTTTTATTTTTAATACTTCATATATTAGAGATTTCGGAGAAGTTCCTGCTTAGGTGAGTTCTTATACCTGGTTGCAGTGCAGTGATAAAAGCCACAAAATTAAATGAAAACAATTCGATGTGACTTAGTTCTTTGTTATAGTTTGAAAATCAATATCGATCTAAGCCGAAGTAAGTGTACCCTATCCCTTACCTGTAACGTATATGTACCCGTACCTATGATTTATATGATGATAGAAATTATTGTGCTAAATATAAATCATGCCCAGGCAACCACTTAGCAATAGACAAAGTTTGCTCAGATCTTTCACGTCAGAGCTGCGTTAAACTAGAAATATCAAAAGAAAATATTATTTCTTGCCTTAGCTTCTGCCCGATATCCTCCTTTCTACTGTCATATACAGATATTGTAAAAACTCTAATACCTCCTCCACTATATACCCCTATTGTCTTTAATCATACTCATTCAAATTTATTACCATGTCTCGTTACGTAAACGTTGCTTTAGTTTCTCAACTCCTATTCCCTTCATATATATGAATGATCAGATTTTAGAGGTTGTCATCTCCACGTCTTGTTATATGCCCAGAGTACGACGATAATAGGTTATAGAAAGATGCTTTTCTATCTTTACCTGTCGAAATAAGATATATACATATGTGTTAATAACTTAATATTGACTCCTTATATTGACACCTTAGTATACTCAATCTTAATTAAAACTAATTGATCTAATGGCACGGTACATGAATTAATGATACATGGCTGAAATTTGATCGTAATTAGAGTTGGTTGGAAAATATAAACCTTAAGCTAAACCTATTTGTACACTGCACATATTTTGTTTATATTGTATTGCATGACGTCAATGTTTGTTACTGACAAAGTTATTTGTATTGTATCATTTGATGTATTTGTTATACATTCAACTTTCTTTACTCCTACTCGGAAACTTTGACTATGCCAAATTTCGCAAGCCCCCGTGAGCGAAATGTGCTTCTAAATCGAAACAAAGTTTTCTCTTCAAGTATTAATATATAGATTGGTTCGAGTTCAAGCTTATATTTTCTTTTCTCACTGTTTTTAATAATTCATTTTACAATTAATGCCCGACTTTATTCCCATTAATGTTAAGTAATTAAATTATAAAGCATAGGACAGAAAAATAATATTTTGTCTGTTGTAAAGTTATTCGTTAATTAATAGTTATAAGAGGATAAAAAATTACCTCGGTTTAAATATCCATATTAATTGTTTCATCGTTTATCGCGATGTTGATTATGGCACCTTATTACTCTAATATTATATTATTCATAGCCGTTGTTAATTCGAAGCACAATTAATATTAAAAAGGAATGAAAAGTTTTAAATAATGTTTATTTTAAATTACTGTACCAAAACCAGATTAAAAATTCTATAATAGTTATATGTAAATTTGTGCATTATATTTGGACATTCAATGTTTTTTCTTATTCTTTAAATAAAATAGTTAAATATTTTTCTAATCGACTTACATTTTATTAAAAAAATATATTTTTGTTTTTTTCTTAAGTAACGAAAACATTTTTTTTTATTTTAAATTAACTGAAGTTATAACTACAAATTATTAAATACTATAGAATTTCAAATAACATTTTGCTCAGAAAAAAAATTTACAAAAATAACTTATGCTAATTACCTATTTTTATTTTTATATAGGTATTCTTTTAAGCTGAAAGTTAGACGTTTCCTGTTTACCAAAGGTCCCTGAATAAGGTTTGTAACCTTCAGATCAACACCCTTTGAGGTTGCTGCTCTCATTTATATTAAAAAAGTCTCATGAGTGGTACGAAATGTGTGAGATTTTTGAAATCACATTCCCACTTGCTCGTTTAACATGAAATCTTTTGCTTTTGATTGTGATTTCTTTGTATTTTATATATATTTATTAATGTATCTTACAAAACAAGCTTAATTTGCTTAGGTTAACTTTGATTGTATAAAAACTCATGGCCATATTATTCGGTACAATTAAAAAAATTCTGTTTGAGTAAAAATAAACTGTTTAGAATATTATTAATTTGAATAATCTTTACAGGAAATGAAGTTCATGATTAGGTTTCAAATAATTTGAGTCTTACTAAAACTGTCGAAAAAATTTAACACGTAATATAAAGAATCATGTCAAGATCTAAAATATTTTAATTTCTGATACGTTTGCGACTGTTGAATGTAATGATAATGGAAATGCTATTGTAATAATTATTTGTAATCCTAATGAAAATGTAATGTATTTAAAACATGAATTTAACCATTTTTAAATTTTTATAAAACACTTTTCCATCTGCATCCTCTTGACCCATGCAAAAACCCTCCACAGTGATCCCTCAGTCACAAGAACAAGTACTCGACCAATTGTATGGTAATAGGTTGGTGAAATAGTAGTATTACATACTGCTTTATAAATTCTAAATATCATTAACCAAAAAAATTCCGTTAACTCTTAGTTTTATTTTAAAAATAAATACTTTTGTTAATGTTCGTATACAAAATAAAATAAGAAAAAATATAACATCTAATAAATTGTTAGAAAAAAATAATATGATGGTTATTCAAATAGACTGTCCTAATTATAACAACAAATAATAAAAATGTAAACAGTTTATATTGTAAATTGTTACTCTTTTAGTATTTATGTCAATTTATTCCGTAATAGCAAATTTAGACAAACGTTCGATCCCAAAGCAAATATGGTTTTTATGCTGGTTATCTACTTCATTTTACTGACTAATATATCTCTTATTCCCTTTCAAAATAAGTGACTTCTATCCTTTGATTCAGTATCACTTTATAATCAGAAACGCAAAGTTCTATTTGCTGGAAAACCATTTGTTATCATGAAATGACACGTTTCATTGTTATATGCTGTGTAACATTACAATGCAATTATGAGATAAACTATTTTGTTTATTTGTAACGAAACTTAAACAACTCGAACAAATATATCATCATAATATAAACACAAGTAGCGTAGCATTTAGAGAAAACCTTTGAGCAAAAATTAAGCTTTGAATTAAAATAAGTTTATTTAAAATACTCGTAGTGAATGAATCTTTGGTGCTTTTGGAATCTTAAAAAAAGTACCAATTCGAATATAAGCCCGAACTTAAGTAGACGACGTTTTTAATATATGGCAATACAATAAATAACATTCCAATATAGTTGTAGCTGAAATAATTCTCAAAATATTCCGTTTAGAAGTTATGTGGGTTCATCACTTATTGAATTAAATGAACCGAATTATTTTGATTGGTG
This sequence comes from Melinaea menophilus ssp. n. AW-2005, assembly GCA_918358695.1. NCBI lineage: Eukaryota > Metazoa > Arthropoda > Insecta > Lepidoptera > Nymphalidae > Melinaea > Melinaea menophilus. The sequence continues at coordinate 9,434,123 of OU911053.1, forward strand.
CTAAATATTTATATTTCAATTTAGTTTAAAGTAAATGATATATTAATATTTTATATAGAATAGTATTTGTAGCTTCAAGGCACTTATTACTCTTCTTTATTTAAATAAATCTTAAACAATTGCTTATGAATATAATACTTTTTTGGATATAATTAAATTAAAAAAAATTAAACTTTCAGAAGAATATATATATATATATATATAAACTTTTCTAATCCATGGTTCTTAAATAAATCGAAATAAGCCTAATCATGAATCATGGCATCGTAGAGTCCGATGTGGCATGGCTCGTAAGATCACGACATAGTTCAATATAAATAATGATATATTATAATTCTGACAATATATGTAATATATATTTACAAATACATATTCAATTTAATCTTCGCCGTGAGAAATGTCATTCATGTTTTTTGGCGGTTTGTCACAAGTTTTCATTCAGGTAACATAACGATCCGAGCTTGTCATTTTTTTCAATTTTGAATAAATTTTGTTATAAATATGGAAGAGTTTAATTCTTTCTCTTTTTGCATGACAATAGAGTCTCAAATTATCTTTTGGTAATGACTTTACTTACGCTGTTTAGTGTCGTTTAAAATACACACAAATTTACATATTTCAATAAAATACTTCGTCCTTAATAACGAAGTAATACTCAAAAAAAAACTAATAAACTTAAAAAAATATGGAATTATGACATGCGTGATATATTCCAAATATTTTAACATAACTCAGTAAATTACATAAAAGGTACATTCGCATAAACAGCCTTGTAAATATGAGAACCAAATTCCAATCATTCAATAGTTTTTACATGATCCACATACACAAAGGCAATATTATTTAAAACTTTGTTTTGTATTTGAAACTTAATTTTAAGTAGATAATTTTTTATTTATAAAATCAGGGGACAAATAAGCTGGCGATCCAATATGTAATAAGTGGTTACCTCTCCATTGAGAAAAAGGGAGGGGTGGCGCCCGACTATCTTACTTATTAATGCTGAGTTCAAGAACGTAGTCTGCTTGGTCTCTAGATATTTCTTAGTGGTGTTTATAGATAATAGGAGTAGCTAAACTTCCTACAGCTTGAAATCAGTTACCAAAATATCAATTGTAGAAGTGGTATGTAGTATAATAAATATTTTCTGTACCTTACAATAAAAGGCAATAAAAAACTAATATACCAAATCAAGCAAGAAAATGTATACTCTACGCGCGTTGAAATAGGCAATCAACCTATGTAAGGTCGCGAAACTTCTTCTTTAGGCTTATTTTCGTAACAATAAAACTTGTAAGTAATGTTCATGTTTAACCTTCCTTCAAGGATATTGTTGACATCGAGTCTCTAAATCTTTATTTTAATAGCAAATTAAGGACAATTGGATTTAAGATGTTTTTTTATGTTTATTGATGTTGTCAATTGACTAATCTGTATAAATATATATATTATTATAAATAACCGATTCACCACTCATTAACTCATCACGAAATCTCCGTAACCATTCGTCTAATTAACTTAAGATTTTACATAGTTCGCCAAGTTTTAAACCTGTAGGAGCTATACACTTAACGCGGGGGTAAGAGTTACTATAGCAAAGGTTATGATGTCAACGGATAATATGACAAGTGCTCCCAGCGAAGAGGGAGGGTATATGCTAGAATATATATATATATATATATATATATATGGATGGAGTGCGAGAAAACTATATTCCAAAGAAGCAAGACTTTATTGATTTGTTAGAAGAACAGAGATGAAATTGACTTATCATGGCCCCAAATTAATAAATATATACAATGATAATTTCTCTTACTTAAAAATCCATTTCTAAAAGTAAAATAACTGAAATTTGTACACTGAATATTTTATTTTGTATTTATAACATACATTGAAGTACAAAATTCTTTTAAAGTAATGGTTTTCATTCTGCTATTTTTATTTATTTTACACCAGAGTAAATATGACATTTGCTACAACATTTGCTATACTCGTAGTTAACTTTGAATTTTAGAATCGAGGCTATACGGTTAGAGAGTTATGTATTTTTATAAGGAGTTATAACTGTATATTGATATTTTAATTTTATATAAAATCGCTTTTTCGCTTGTTAAATGTTACAGGTTATACAATCTTTTTAGCTAAATCTGGTTAAAGTATATTACGATTTGATGTCAAATTTTTTACACAAACATTGTTAGGATTATGAGTCCGTTTTGTTATATTTTATTAAAATATTTATAAAATTATGTTATTTATCCGATCACGTGATATAAATATTACAAGACAGAAAATATTGCGTGAGATAAGTAATGTTTTAGATCATATAATTTTCGGATTTTGGACATATGTTTTTTTCTTTTAATAAAGACCTCGTAAGCGAAAAAAACAAGTATGTTAAAAAATTTACGCGGGATACGTTTAAAACTAGCAAAATTAATTAAATCTTAAACTTTAACTTCCTCAAAAGATTGATTATATTGCTGTCTGTAGATGTGATTATTTAATTAAACTGAAAGACTTAACTTAAATTTAAATTGAATAAATGAATAATAATTAAAATTTTGATATCTATTAGTAACACTAACAATAGAGCGATGTCAATACCTGGTTACAATGTCTTGTGTTAGATAATAGGTTTAACACTATTCGGGTAAAGGAGGTATTTCATTCTCCCACTTTATTTAAATAATAATAATTATCTCCTTAATTCGTAACCGAAATTGTTACGTAATTAAACACATTAGTTTAAATGTACAAGTAAGTATTTGTGTATAATGTAATATATTCGTTAGCAGAACGAGATAATGATTGCGAAATTTCATATTACTTGTTTGTTTCTCATCCAAGGTTAAATGGAATTTAGAGATAAATTGAACTACCATTATTTAAGGTTCTGTAAGTAGAAATATTATATTTAATATTAATTTCTCAAAGAAATATGTGGTTAATTTGATAAAGTACAACGATTTTATACAAAAAAGTTTTAATCGATTTATAAATAACGAACTTTAAGTAACAAATTCATAAATATAATAATATATCTATATTATTACTATTATTAACTACATAATTGTTCTGTTCTGTTTCCTTTTCTGAAAAGTCTTTTATACTTAAAACTAATTTTTATTTATTTATTTATTTAACTTCACGCCATATCCCTTGCGGGGTAGCCAGAGACGACGGAGCGCCGAACGCTACGGTCACTAATGCGGCGTTGGGGACCGCCAACCAACACGCCATGTTCCGAACGGCGGGAGGTGGAGGACGGAGCTACAAATAAAACTAATTTGGTTCCGACCAAAATCAAAATGTTGTTATTACTTCCATTTACATAAAAAGCATGGTTTTCATTTACTACTTTTAAAATTGAACTTCGGTCTTAAAAGCACTGGTACTTCAAATATAATCAATTTCTTGAATTAAATGAGATTTTCTCTACAAAAACATTTTTCACTTCCTTATACTTTAAAGAACATTTATATTGAAGTAATTTTCAATCAGTATTAGCGTACTAATTTGTGTATTATTAATGCATCTATCACATTATTTATTTCATAGTCATTTAATGTACTACTTGCTTTTATATTTGCCAGAATACTTAAAAGTTGAGTTATATTAATTATTTTTTAATTAATTACCAGTTCTTGTAGTAAGTTTGTTATTTTTCACAAATTTCGGTGTTTCATTTTTATTTATTTACCATGCTTATTATAAGCCCTTAAAAAAATTTAATAGTAATATAATAAAAAACTATTAAAAGAAAACTATTAATTCCTTTTTAAAATAAGTTCTCATTTATTACACGACACAGAACTCAAGGAATATTTTTTCTTTTTATATGTTGGTTTTAGTGCACTATAATAACCGATAATGCTTTAATTTTTAGGGAAAAATACAAAAACTGATTTTAGTTTTCATTACAATAAAGCTAAGGTTTGGTATTTGATTCGGCAAAGAGTAATTTTTACAATATAGTTTAAATACCAGGTTGGAGTAACATAATTTTCTGATATAAATTCACGTGATAGATAAGTTGGGAAAAATAAATATCTCTCGGGCAAAAGCTGATTTATAGTTATTTAATCAATTAGTAAATTAATAGAACCTTCTTAAAAATAGAAAGTTATAGAAACAAATATTTACCATTTCCTATTTCTTGACTCGTTCAGATTTCTCCGAAATCAAATTAATCACGGAAACAACATGAAATATTGTAATATTATAAATTTTTTAAGAATAAAATCTAATAGGTCATATTATTTTCTCAATCGTTTACATTACTTACATAAATAATTTCATGCTATCTTAATTTTCATTAAGTCTCAGACTTTTGTTTACCTGAATCAAAGAACCACTTACATTACTCAAGTACAGTCGGACATAGCAGGTAAATTTGGTCTCTAATAGCGGTTAAAGACAAACGTTCTCTCAATTCCCAAGGCAAATATGGTTTCTGCGGTTGGAATCATTTTATCACTCTTGTAATAGTTCTTACACTCTTTTAATAACATTCATATTACTTGCATTTACCATCTGATATGAGATAAAGTTTAATGTCCTATTTCAGTAAGAATCTACTCATAGAAGTATAAAATATGGCCACGGTAAGAAATGTGGTACTGAATACCGTTAAAAGCAGTAATAAGAAAAACAAAAGAAGAGAAAAATCTAGATTAACCATTTTGTAATCATTTTATTCATTTCAATATTATATTCCAATTAATTGTGGTAGTGGAAACACTAAGTCCGCTTATTTTACCTTACATTTTATATTTAATAATTAATTCCGGATATTTAATAATTTTACTTAATTTCAAATAAGGCGTATAGCACCTCCAAGACCGGCAACGCTTGTGCGATTCCCCGATTGTCCACCTCTCACTCTCATTTCTCTCAAATAAAATAATAATAAAAATAATATTCCTCAAGATAGTAGAGATTAATATAAAATCCTGGAATTAACATAGCTCAAGAGACTTTAATATTACATTGATTTCCAAAAGTCAAAGTCATAAAATAATCTTATTATTTCCAACTCAAAACATAAAAATAGACATTTACTGTTAGTTTGTCTCATTAAAATGAAATTCTTTATCGAAAGTCAGTTATGTACAAAACATGTTGTCATTGCCAAAGCTCGCTAGGTTATTTGTTCCAGATCTAAAGAGAGATAGCGACATAAACTCAGCAAAATATTGAATTATATTAAATTATAATACATTATGTTAATTTATATTACGTTGTCTTCTGTACTAAAGGAACTATAATGAAAATAAATATTTAAAACCATTTAGCGTTATCAAGTTATTGCAATAATGTAGTCAGTTATGATATTTTTTTTGTGTAAGAGGAAGGCAAACAAGCATACGAGTCACCGAAGACAGGTGTTTATCGCTTATTACGAACTGTAGTAACATCCGGGGCATCGCGAGAGCGTTGCCGGGCTTGGAGGTGAGAGTATACGCCTTTCTTGAAGACATCAATGTCTTACATTAATATAATGAATTTAATGGATCTAGTTTAATATTTAAAATGATGTATTCCGCCATTAAACTTCTTTAGAGAGTTAATTTATAAAACACTATCCCTGTTGCTCAAGAACATTATTAAATATAATTTTGTTGAAAATTCCAAGGCCCATTTTGGACTATATATTTATATGTCAGCGAGTGAGTCAAAAAAAAATGTTTTTTTTTTATATTTTTCATAGTTTATCTTTAAAATATATTATCATTTTATTACAAGACTAAAGGTATAAAAAATAACTAATTGACTGACCGGTTGACAAATAAATTTAAAATTCATTAACATTCAATAATTTATAAAAACAATGGATTAATAAATACCGTTATATCTATAAATTTGAAAATAACAAACAGGTACGGAAAACTGTATATGTTGTTATGTCGTTTATAATAAATTATATATATTTTTTATTTTAGAGATGCAGGTTGAAAATTACTCATAAGTTAGTTACATCGTTACGGAAATTAAGGAAAAGAAATATTGCCAGTGCGGTTCTGGTAAGTCGGTTTAGTTTAGGTGCAAGATAATATTTAGTAGTATGTAGGAATTTTAGAGAAATATTATACTAAGATTTTAATTTTCCTATTTAATATTTTCCACATAATTAAAATATGTTGAAAAACAACAACATTTTCAATACTATGTTGTTAATAAAATTTCACATGTATTTTCTTTTTATATTGGTCAAATAAAAAGATTTATTAAATAAAAGTTGTTGTTAAAATTAAAAAATGTTGTTGTACAATAGACATTTGTGGACATGGAATGTAAGTAAGTTACAACTGTTCAGGGATTGGAGGAATGCAAAGGTGCATTTGGATATACAAAGGAAAAGATAGGCCAACGGATCTTAAAGTATATAAACGATACGATACCATACGATACGGTAAGATATAAAAACAAAATACTACATCTAGGCTCCATCACATACAGTGTCTCTTTGAAGCTAAAAACTCTAGTACGTGTTTACGTGTATTATCTAGTGTAACTTTCGTAATTCTAATATATCTAATGTGATTAAAATTTATAAAAGCTTTTGTTTTATAAAAAGTAAGATCTTAAATCCCCTAACAATTTCTCTCAACTAGCGTTTGAAACCAATTTTAACAATATTGAACAGATAATATTTTTATTATGTCAGAGGAGGGCAAACAAGCTTGCGGGTCACTGATGATACATGATCACCGCCGTCTATGGACTTTAGCAACATCCAAAGATTTACAAGAGCGCTGCGTAGAAGGGAGTTCATTCCACATTTGAGTCGAACGTGGAAGAAAATTTGTTGAAAACCGCTTAGTGGAAGATTGCTAAGCATCCAGGTGGTACGTATGGTATTGGAGGCAGTGAAGTTCTGTGCGGTGATGAAATTCAGCAGCAAACAACAAATCGAATAGTTCTTTGCAACACTCCCTTTTGTAAAGGCAATAGAAGGCAATAGACTCACAGAGAAGCCACGTCCAAAGTTCAGCAGTTCGCAGGGCACCGGGTCCCCGATAATCCGAACGATATAAGTGGTTCAACGGTAGAAGCTCATATTCTTGATATTATGATATTGATCCATGTGTGGCGGCACCTGTGCCTAATAGAGCTCAAGTCTTTGACATGGCCTGAAATACTGCCTCGATCTATTGATCAAATTTATCAAGACCAACATGTCCTTGCTCTCCAGGTGCCCATGATACTGACAATCGCTCGAAATGTTGAGGCCCAATATACTGATACTTGATAAGGCATTGAGAGGAGTGCTCTCAAGCAAGTGGGGTTTTCTTAATGATAAACGCTCAAACTTGTTTCTACCAATTTAATTATATTATGACATGTTAGATCTATACGCACATGACAGCGATTAATTATTATTTTCCAACGGTACCAATAATATTTTTATACAATTTAGTACTAATTGTAAAAATAATAATATTATTATACATATATTTATTTGAGGTTTAGATTTAATAAATTCTTAAATACATTCTTTTCAGTTCCATCATTCGACAGATAAATCTTTATCCCGCAGTGAAGCTTTTGTTTTGTAGATTTTTAATTTTCATGTCTTTCTTTGTTAAGTTTAGCGTATAATAAAATATTATATTTTTAAATACAATATCGATCCAATAATACCTCTTACACCTTTTTCGACACAACATACTAACTAGTTATAAAGTTTTGTGGTTCGAGCAATTATAGAATAGAATGAACTGAATTATTTTGATTGGTACGTATAACTTGGACTGGTCGTAACCACATTGCAAGCTATTAATTACTTGTATATATAATTTTTTTATATTTATCAAGTATCTAGAATTTAATTGTATTGGAATGCATTGGTGATTAATATAGTATTTTTGCTGCTTAAAATAGAATTTATATCATGCGATATATCTTTAAATTCTATCCACAGTTTCTTGTTTTATTAAAATAACATATCCGTCATATTTCCCTCGTAATCACACAACACGACATAATATTTATATTTCTCTATTTACTATGATTATTAATAATAGACCTCTGGAAGTTCTTCATTATTATATACTTTTTTCTTTTAATATCCGACTTTATTGCCATTTTAATTTTCGCTGCATTTTAGATTTCCAGCTTACACGAATCTGAATTTAAGCACGCTTTCCCTAAAATACTAGTAGGAGTAGGAAACTCAATACTAGGTAGGAGAAGTAGGTACTTCTTGTACTAATTTTCTTCAAATGTCCATAGGCACTTACCTTTTGCTTGATTATCCACTTGCCAGCTCTTATAAAAATAAATAACTATTAACATCATAAACGATCGACTATTTAATGTAGTCACAAATTTTAATAAAAAAAATTCTGAACATCAAGACTAATAAATAACAGCACATTGGTATCTAAAAATGTTATCTAATAGAAATTACAGCAAAAAAATATATATTGGATTTATGTCTAATTTGTATTCGTAACGAGTCAGTTCAAAAAGAATGTTATTTGTTTTTAAATGCTAATCGTTTTTTTGTGTTGTTATTTTAATTATGATAAGATAATTACACGTCAGAAGAAATGCACCTTAGACTTATGAATCTTAAATAATAGTTAAGACAATATGGTTCAGTCCTTAATTTTAAACTACCTAATAAAATAATGTAAATAAGGCATAGCATTACAAACTGTTACAAAATATTTTCTTTACTTAACAACACCACTATTCTTTAATTAGAAATAAACTGGATAATTATAAAACCTTTCCAGATCTTATTAATTCCAAAGGCCCACTCGGATCGCAGGTTTAAATAAAAAAGAAAAACATGAATAATAGATAAATTTATCAAGACCACAAAAGTTTTAATTTAGAGGAAGAGTTTTTTTAAATTTTATTTCAATATCTTTATTCTCATGGTACAAAATAAGTATGTATTTTGTATTATTGATATGTATGTATTTATTTACGTACATATTAAATAATAATAAAATATATATATATATATATATATATAAACACGGGTAGGCCCTTGCTACCTCTGAGGTCCTTTAATACTCGCTTTGTCTCGGTAGACCAAGAGAATAGCCCGGTGGCTATTCTTTTGGTCCTGTTTAAGCATTTTGTTCTTATTTAATTAAAATTTTACTATTCAAAATAAAATATTGTAACTTATTTGTTCATAAAATTAAATAATAAAATTATTTTATATGTATTCAGAATATATATATATATATATATATTAAATTAAAACACTAATCATTTCAATTTACTATAACATGTAAAATATGAATTTTTACTTAATTTATTGCAAACCGAGAAACAGGTGTTAAATTACTAATGATATAATTAGAGGGTTGTTGACTAACGAGCACATTTGTTAAACGTGTACGAATATTTAATTTAAGCTTACCGTTGTTCGTGCAATTTATCTCACAATTCTAGACTAGAGTTAATTTAAAACAAGATAGTACGGAAAGTGAAGTGTACCCAACCCGGGGCTCAGATTAAGTCAGGTGATCCTTCCATTTTATAGATTAGGTCTACAACTTTGCTCCCGCCCTTTTCCAAAAGATGGACCTAGTAGCCAGTAATAGTTCAAATAAATAAATCACAGTTGTTTTCCATCAGTTTTCACATCTATAAATATAACCTTACATCGATATTAGTTAATTTTTGTTTGCGTCATATAGTTACACTTAATTAAATATGTCAACTTATAAACCGAATTCACGTCATTTGCGGGAGATTTTACTTTTTCATTTCAACATGAAAAAATCGGCGGCTGAGGCTCATCGGGTTATTTCAAGTACTTATGGTGATGATACTATTAGTGAAAGAACGTGTTGCGAGTGGGTCCAGCGCTTTAAAAGCGGTGATTTTGTTGTTGAAGATCGGCATAGCGGTGGCAGAGAAAAAACTTTTGAAGATGATGAACTGGAGGCTTTACTTAATGAAGACTCTTGCCAAACTCAAGAACAGCTAGCAAAATCATTGGGAGTAACTCAGCAAGCAGTATCAAAACGCCTGGAACAGCTGGGGATGATCCAAAAACAAGGATACTGGGTACCGTATCAGTTGAAACCAAGAGATGTTGAGCGACGTTTATTTGCTTGTGAACAGCTGCTTGAAAGACAAAAACGAAAAGGATTTCTTTATCGTATTGTTACTGGGGAGGAAAAATGGGTGCACTACGACAACCCTAAGCGACGCACATCACGGGAATTGAACGGCCACACTCCTACGGCGACACCTCGACAGAATATTCACGGATCCAAGGTCAATTTGTGTATTTGGTGGGATCAGCTTGGCGTAATTTATTATGAGCTGCTAAAACCTTCTGAAAAAATTACTGGTGCACTTTATCGAACGCAATTAATGCGTTTGAGTCGGGCATTAAAAGCAAAACGGCCGCAATACGCTGATAGACACGAAAAAGTAATTTTGCAACACGACAATGCTCGACCTCACGTGGCGAAAGTAGTCAAGACGTACCTCGAAACACTGAAATGGGATATTCTACCTCACCCGCCATACTCTTCAGATGTTGCTCCATCTGATTACCATTTATTTAGGTCGATGGCACACGGCCTGGCGGGCCAGTGCTTCGATTCTTTTGAAAAAGTGAAAGAATTGATCGATTCTTGGATCTTATCAAAGGATGAAGAATTTTTCCGACGCGGGATTCGTTTGTTGCCTGAAAGATGAGCCAAAGTAGTGGAAAGTGACGGACAATACTTTGAAACATAAATAAGATACCATTTTTTTTACATATTCTTAAAATAAAAAAAAACGGCGGGAGCAAAGTTGTAGACCTAATATAAGGTTAATTAATAAAATATTAGAATATATCGTTAAATCTTAATATCATTTAAAATTTCAATAACGGACAAGTAGTATTTTATTGAGATACTTTTATTTAAAACGTAGTTTGTCAAATTTGTATTAATTAGTATTTTTATTGTATTTTGTTGTGTTCTTTTAATTCGTATTTTGGAGACAATGTTTCAATAACATTGTCTCCAAAATAAATAATAAATATTAAAGATCTCCGCTGTAATTATACGTTCTTATTCTTATTCTTATTCTCAATTTTATTCTTGGTTATGCGTTAATAAGAACATAAGTTAATATAATATTTAAATACTTAAGATATTAATATATACTATTTTTTATTATTCCGTCACTATTCGAAAATAGTTGGTATAAAGTTTTATTTCTTTACGACTCAACAAACTACCTAAAATTTACCAACTATAACATGCGGGTAGTTCACAATATTTAAATTAATAATCGACATCACATACAAAGCTTTACACGCTACAATTTACCTATCCTATTATTAAGAATTTCACACAGATCAAATTTTCTCATTTTTTTTGTGTAAAATTTAATATTTTTTTTTTTTTTTAATTCCTAACAACAAAGAGTTGATATTTAGTTTTTTGTTGTCGTAGCATTGCTATTAAGAAATCCCAACAGATAGACAGAGTCACATTTATATATCTGGAGTACATATTCTAATAAAAAAATTGTTAAATATTATATTTTAATCAAATATAAAATATTTCATATTTCATGTTTACCATTAAAGTTGATTCATATTTCACACGTCATGTTTGAAGAAAACAAATGTTACAATTAAAAATGATGAAACAGGCAGTGTCGAACGAGGAGCTTATAACTTTAGTACGTGTACAAAAATTGTTGCAATATTATATATTCACATATGAATGTTAAATAAACAAACAACATATTTGTTGTTTGCGCATTGGTGAATAAATAAAGTGATAAAATTATTTTGTATGTACATTATTTGATGACTTTTCTGCTGTATTTTTTTAACAATTAATGGGTACTTCCTTTTTAAAACTTTAAAGTTCCAAGTTATATTTATATTTATTTACGCAGTTTTGTTTTGGACGGTATGGGAACTTTTGCGTGGTACCTTAACGTGCAAATTGTAGTTATTTTTATAATACTTTCATGGACCGGTAAGTATTCCAGAATTAAATAAAGCTTTGCTCTACGAGGTGAATTCAACATATAATATGCTTTGAAATATTCGAGTTTATAAAAGAGTTTTATTACGAAAGAGGAAAATTTTAAGTATTTAGGATCACCAGCAGAAGTACGATTAGTGCAGTCCATAATTATCAGAAGTTTTACAAACACTCTTTCATAGTTCATTCAATTTGTGGAATGATTTTCTCATTCATATTCTAAAATCGAAATCTTTAATAGTATTTAAAAAATATGTTAAGATTAATTTGTTTCAAAGAATATCCCAGACGACGTATATATTTTAATTATATTGGTATATATTTATAGATATAGTTTAGTTTGAACCTTAATATATGTATTTGATTAATAATTTTATTCATGTTTTATATCTATGTATTCGGGTGTGGCTATTTTTAAGTCGGCTTATTTGTCACCGTACATTTAAGCCACCTACTATACTAGAAGCTTTATAGAATTTTAAATAAATCTTAACCATATCATTGATTGTGATTGCCTGGAAGAAATCGCCGTTAGGCCAAAAGACTGCTTTTTGTATCTCTATCATTCTCTGTTATTCTTTTTGTTTACTTCTTTTGAATGTATAAAATGTATAAAACTTTTTAATGTATAAAAAATATTTTTAAAAAAAATAATACACTTCCCTTATATACTTCCCTTATGTACTTGGCTTATATACTTCCCTTATGTACTTTATTTATATACTTTCATTATATACTTACCTTATGTAAAACTTCATCGCTTACTTTGTATTAATATTTTGAAACTTATTAAATTTTAGGTATTTATAACATGACTTATAGATAAAATGAACATGTGGATATAACAACAAATAATTTGTTAAAAAAGTTAACTATATTTATAATATTTAATTTAAGATGAAAAAATGACAACAAACTCTGAAAGATCCAGAATTAAAAATATAATATTTATTGAGAAAGCTAACATGTTAGTCTAATTCTAAATATTTATCACCTTGAGTATGGAAGTAATGGCCGAAACATGTGTCTACGGCAGAGAAGACAGACAATGATTTTTAAGGCTACCCACAAACATTTTATTATTCTCATTGCCATAAATGCAACATCATGGGGTTCTTTTTTAGGACTAGGAACGATGAACTGTGAAGGTTGTGTCTACCAAGAAGTTTTTATTTATTGTTATCTTTCGCTTTGCTAGTTTCTAGAATAAAAAAACTTTTTCACTGTAAACTATCTGCATAATACTAGCAATTTTAGAAGTAAATAAATATATATTGAAACCGACAGACCGAGTGTATTAATAATTTTCAAATATTATTTTTCCATTTCCTCATATACTTCATTACATATGTAGAAAAATTTAGATATGTATAAAATAGCTCAATTTGTCTGGGTTGACCATGTCATTCTATGAACAACATTATTGTTATCGTAACTGGCGCTTATGATAAACGATGTTATTATAAAATGTCTTTGTTTAAAGCTATAACTTTATAAAAAATGACAATAAACAGCAACTTACATTATAAATATCAAATTAATTATTAATCAATATTTTATAAAATGTAAACTAAGAATAGTTCCACGAATTCCACATAATAGGAATTACTGTTTTAATTGTTATATGCTATATTATTATTTAAATCAAAGTTTTGTATGTTCTTTCTATAATTGCAAACGTACTTGTGTAACTAAGATTCAATGGAACAGTTGTTTTGTAGCTGAAAAGACAATTGTTTCAATGAATAACTTTAACATTTTCAATTGATTAGATAAGCTTTCTTTGCTCTCTTTACCCAAATATTTTGATCCCTTTTTATATGTTTTTTACTCGTGTAAAGTAAACTGCTAAAACACAATGTTGTATTTTATATCTACGAGTGTATCTTACGATTAACAAAAATATTTAATTTTTAGATACACTGGAGTAAAAGTATTATTACCTACTATTTATATGGTAGGACGTTTTTTTTTTTATTTAATTTTCATAACCGAAAATGTAACAAATAGTTGATGCATCGCTTTTTAGTTTTTTTTCTTTTTTAAAACCCCATAATCTTTTATAACCTTTTTAATACTATCGCCTTTTTTGTAATATATTTTGTTTATTATTTCGAACTTATTCAAATTGAACTGCCCTTCAGTCCAATTGATCTATTGACATTGATATTGTTAAAACTGCTTACGGAATATAAATACGTAGCAAGATCAAGAACAATAGTTAGTTTTCAAGTGTTTGTAAGATTGTTAGGTTATTTTGGACAGCTTATAATAATGAAGTTTAGTTTGAAATAAATATTATCTAGTTCATTAATAATTCTGTCTACTAAACTAAACTATTATTGTATTTTTTTAGTCTGGAATCAACTAATTAAATTATTTCACTTTAGCACTGTGTCGCAGAATTTTGTAATAGATGGAGGATATTTAAAAACGAGGCAATATCCGAGACTATTTCAAGATTTATTAAAAAATGTAATGTGTGGTTTAAAAAATAATATAAGAACAATTCGTTGGGTTTTATCCCCAACTCTTTGGTCTGTCGAAAACATACGAGTTGCAAACATACATGGTAGCTTCGGCTAAAAAAAATATTTTTTATGAAATTAGTTTTTAATTTTGACTCAAACACATTGTAAGTTCCTACAAAAATTTGAGAAACCCTCGATATTTCTGCCTCCTGATCCTTTTAGCAGATACTATACGTTTGAAAATTAAGAAATATTAAAATACAGTACAGTTTCACTTCCACCATGTTTTCTTACTGGGTACATGCTTTCTTTTCTAAAGAGAAAAGAATTAAAACATTAAAAAAAAGAAATCTTATTTTAAATCAGTATTGTTAAATAAATGCCTTTTGTGTATTCACCTACAAATACTATATTCTATATATATTTAAGATAAAAAAAAACAATAAGAAATATTTAATATGTCAATAAATTTTCACCTTAAATACCTTAAGGTCACCTTCATTATGAATAATCTTTTTAATTCATGATTAATGGTCTTAGAGAGATTTCAAATCAATAACCATTGAGTATTCCCAATGTACATTTCTTTTATATCAGAGCATTTTTAAATCTTAAATGAATAACGCTAAGATTTGACCTATATATTTGTTATTCCAGTAATTTTGTTTTTTTTTAATGGTAACTTAAATCAGTTTTGATATTTTTATATGAAAAAAAAATCACTTTCAAAATCATCATTCATCATGATCATCATTTAGAAAAATGTAACCTATATGTTGAACATACATATAATTGACAAATAGAATCTTTAGTTTCAAATACTTGTAATATCAGATCTATCATGCTATCTTATTTCGTGTTAGTGTAATAACTTTTTATTTAATTACTTTGCTTCAACACTACTTTTTTACTACTTTTATACAACATTTCTTAATTTCTTTTGTAATAAACCGTTCAAATAAAATATTTAAATTATAAATTAGCTTTGAGTTGTTTTAATATTTCAATAGTTTAATCAAGTAATGAATCTTTAATTGATTGCCAATCTGAAATTAATGGAGGAAGCATAACTTTAAATTGGTGGCCAAAATTGAACTATTATGTTGTCATAGTATCGCTCGTAAAATATTCATTTTAATTAATTCATTCATTAAATGATTCATTCTATAAATATTATGAGTATATTTGTTATATATTATATAATTGTAAGGATCTAATTTTTTTTTTCGTTTTACTAAATAAACCCTTTAGTTTTGAAAAGAGTGTTTTTTCAAACTCATTAAAAATACATTTTAAAAATAATAGAAGAGACAACTTTAATTGGACGTTACATATGACGAGTATATTCAGCGATCAGTAAGGCAACCGGAATCTCAAACCCTTACTGCTTCATCGCTTTGTTTTACAATTTACATTTGTTTTAAATAACAACTTACTATATATTCAAATATAATTGTTACAGTTTTATTGTTATTTTCTTTCTTTTAGCTGTCGAATAATAAAATATATAACGTAAGCTCAAAAATCCTTCAAAAACCTTTTGGGGTATAAGTTATCATTTTATTTATTTCTTTTTCGTGGGTGATAATAAAAGGTAAATATGTGGTATCAGCATGAAAGAGCACATAAGAGAGGATAATTTATCGCTTATTGTAGAATAAGCGATAAATCATAAAAATAACCATCAAGTTCACGGAATGCTTCTGGTGTAAAGTGATGATGCTGCAAAAATATCGGAAAGGAATTATTAGAATTTTTAAAATCGAATCAGCATCAGAATCAGCTTCAGCGTTATTTAGAATCACCTAGATTACAATTTAATGAAGATACATTCTAAAATAAACAAATGTTAAGTATGTTTTATTTTCTATAGCATCACCCGCTGCAATCATACTCGTATGTTATTTGCTAATAGTATATTAATAACAAAATATTTATCCAATAACTTGACTAAACCAATATTTAAAACTGTCGGATTTAGTGTATGGAGCTTTTTAATTAATTATTACTTTGTGAGACAATTGGTTATAAAAATTGCATTTATTTTGCCAAAGCACATCCAAGTTGGTATCATTTAAAATTCAATTCCTTTTTACTGCTAATTCAACTACAAGTAGTAGCCTTTATATGCTAGCTAACAAACTATTAATGACTTAACGAGACTTTTACTTAAAACTTCAATTAATAACAGTGTAGTTGTAACTGAATGCACATTATATAAATATAAAGGTATCGTAATTTTTAAGTATTTCTGTCGTTTTAATTAAACATACTAAAATCAAATTACATAATTGTTATGTGTCACATACATTTGACACATTATGACTTGGTTACAAAATTCATAAATTGTGTAAATATTTGAACCATAGTCGAATTTTGAAGTTACATTTTTTAACTTACTCTATACTGTTTTTAATACAAAGTATATTTTTTTACATTTGAAGCATGTTTTATCAAAATGTTAATTTTTAAAGCTACTTTAATTAAATATAAACCTAGACTCGACTCTAAAATGTAGTTCACAGGAAAATTATATTGTAGCTTAGCTTGAAATTTATAATTTAATTTCAAAATCTTTGTCATTCCTTCATTTTAATATACATATTTTTCAGCATTTCCTTTTTTTTTTAAGGTAGAAACTTTAAAATAAATTCTAATTATATATTGAACAACACATACCCTCAACATTCAACATCAATGTTTTATGTTAATATAAATATGTAAAAAAACATTAAAAACTATTGATGAAACTTAAATAGTTATGCTAAAAGTTTTAAAGTTTCGAAAACAAATACGTTTAGTATTTTTTTTATCTTATCGACTTATCAGCATGTATATCGAATATGTAAAAGTATTGTCCCGATCAGAAGTCTCTTAAGTAATTTTATTTAAAATCTCTACTCAATTCATTTAGTTTTGACTCGAACTTTCAAAAATACATTCTGAATTATTTAATATAAACATAAATATTTACTTTTGAAATATGTGTCTTGAATTTCAATTAAACACAGTAGTAGAATATGGATGCCGTGTAGATTATCATCAGATATGTTAAACCTGACAACGTGCTCTGAATACTGTTAATAAGATTTGAGAAAAGAGCAAATTAACAAAAGACTTATATTTTATCAAATGGTGGGAAGGGAAGGAAATTTATCGTATCAAACATCTACAAACTATGATTAACTAAATTAAAAATGCCATTCTGTCATGTTGAGTCTAATAGTCGATTGGATTAATGATTATCTTTTAGCACTTCAGGAATATCTAATAAGATATTCAATTTTATCAAATAGTGGAAGATATTTCAGTTAAATAAGTAAGTTAAACCACTCTTGGAACTCCAATTTTATATTTAAAACGGAAACGTCAAGTAACATACGTGGGGAATGTCAGTGGCTTGGCAACGGACATCATGGATAGTCATCAAGTTCGTAAAAATATATTTGAGTAGATTCTTATTTTATACTTATTAACTTATTTTTTGGTCTTACCTAGTAGAGTCCAAATCTTCGCGTTACCACAGTTTTGTTATAATTAATTAATAGAGATTTTGTATAGTGATATAACTTTTACGCAATACAAACTGTTGCTTGCCCGACCAGCGTATTATTTTGAATACTACGCCATGTCGGACTATCCTAATGACGATACAGTCCTCGTTATATATAATGTGGCAAAGTTGTACATAAGATTGTTTATTCCTTCAAACTATGTTCAGAAATGAGGTATATGAAACTATTATTAGTTTTTATGTTTAAATTAGAATCCTTTAAATGCGATTTAAAAGTGATATCATCAAAGACCTGGTAGTGGAGTGGTAAATACCACTTTTCTTAAATACTAATTAGTTCTTACATTTTAATTATCACGTTGACTAAATTATAAAACTAAAAAAAAATTATAAATTAATAAATAATTAAAAGAATTTCTTATAGGACTTTCTTCATGCACCTCATTTCTAGAACTATGTAATTAATAACTCATGCTTAGTAAGAACAATAAGTGCCTATTTAAAATAATAGGGTTAAATTTTGAATATCTACCTTAGTAACTATAATCTACAAAGGAACATCATGTACTAAATTTTTCTGATAAGTCAATATATATAACAACAAAGGCGGTATTGTCTCAACACTTATCACTCTAGAACGACTGTACCGATTGTCATGGTTTTTGGGGTCCTGTAGTCCACTAAGGAATGCAGAAGTTTGTTTAGATTTTTTCATGTTAATATATGTTAGTGAAATTTTGGTGTTACAATTTCAATTCTTTTATCTGGCTGGGTCATTCTGGGTGTTAGTAAAATTGTTGTTTAAGTAAATAGTGGTGAATTAATTTTAACAAATACTGATCAAACTACTGGGTGATTATGGAAACAGATCATCCTGCTAAATCTATTAATACAGGAGATCAACTTAAAAATGATAAGAGTCCTTAATGTTGTAAATATGTGGATGATAATTTGACAACAAAATCTAACTGTAAAAGATATAGAGATAATGTGATCCCTATCCTAAAACATATTCTATCATCCGATTTTTTTTCCTTTAATTAAGATCTTTCATACTTAGCCTTCTATTATTTTGCATATATTTTGATGATAAAGGTCTTTCAGGCTTTCCCCGTGAGTGGCTTTCCCGTGAGTTTCCCAAATTTTTCGGAACTAAAATTAGGGCCAGTTATTTTGGTCAGCTTGTTCCTAATAATGAATAATGAAATACAGTACGAAATTATGGAGTTAAAATAATGGTAGAATAAAATTTTCTGCTATAGGTTTATAGTACAATGCCTTCATTCTACTTACTAAAATTTCCAGAATGAGAATTTTTAGAATACATTCTCTTTGTGTGTACAAATATTTGAAATGTTTTTACAGAAATGTATTGTTAAAATGTTATTTTATATATTGTTTTTACGTGGATTAAAATTTAAGAACGCCGTCGGATTTATTTTAATTAATTCAAGTAAAACCTTTTGCACGTAATTTACATTCATAATAAACCTGAAATGTCTTTATGTTTATTTTATTGTATGTATGTATGTTTGATCTCTGAAATAAATAGTCGAAATCAAAAATATTGACATTAAATAACCCAAGGCTCTTAAAATTACACCGCTTTTTTGTTAAAAATACAGAGAATTCTTACCCAGTTAAAATTTACAGTTCTGAAACATTTTCCCGAAGGTGTACCTTCCTTTCTGTACTAAGGGAAAAAATATTAGTAAGAATATCTACTGGGTATAAAAATAAAAGAGACCTTCCTCAATGAAGAGTTTTGGCTGAAGGGTGTAGTATATTAGCGATTCCGCGTAAGACTACGCGACGTGGTATGTAATATTTTTGTTTTTAAATATGTATATGTTGTTGATGCAGATTGTTACTCAAATCACTTTAAATATACACAGTACAGTTCCTAGGCCAATGTTGCTTTTGAATTGGACTGAACGGTAATGAACGTCGAATTCAGGGTGCACGCTCTTTTTTTTATTATTGTCTACTTTTTTTTCAGTCTAGGCTCTGTACACGTCACTTTGACGTTTGTGTGTCGATGATATTCCGTACCATAGACCCGGATGCGACATATATGTATGCTAGTCTATAGTATTTATGTTATGTTGTGGTTATCAACCGAAACAAAATGATTTATTACTACAAAAAGTTGTTAAAGACAAGTTTTAGTGTCAAATAGGCATACATTTTACTTTTGAAACATCAAATTCTAGTTGATCGATTCCAAAGGCTAGATCCATGGAAAAGAACCTAAAAGGAGGTTTACTAATATTCATTTACTTAGTTATGATTTTTTTATCTTTTTTTCATTATTAAAGCTATTTTTTTTGTCATTTGGATATAAATAAACATATTTTTTATTCAATTAAAATGTGTTATACTCGTGTGTAATGACTGGTCCTATCAACAATATACAAAAAGTAACCAATTATCTATATCAACTGTTAGAATATAAAATAAAATATATATGGTAAGACGGATATTAATAATGCATTTATTTATCAGAACACTGGCATACTTGTCAATAGAAAGAAAATATTTGTAACTTTACCTATCTTTACCGTTTTTGAGAAAACATTTCAAGATAGATCAAAATATAATAAGAATGAATACAAATTATTCATTACCCATGAAAACATTCAATATATGTAAATTTTACCAGAAGTATATCAATATAACTATAATTCGTGAGGGTTCTATAATCTAAGAGATTAGTTAAGCTTTGCCACATAATATATTAGTATTTTGATCCTAAAATAATACTGGGACGGATAAGGATTAAAGTAGTCCTGTAAACTTTAGGATTATGTAAGGATAAGTGTTATATAATGTTATAATATTTTTAGAAAGGTCTGTTTTGATTTAGTTGTAGAAGATAAATATTTGATAGTGTTTACCTTGTTGGAGACATTTTGTTATTGTTATTATTTTAACGAGAAGTGATCATGGGTTGACAGTTCACATTTAATTTAAATATGCATTATCATACTAATGTTATAAAGAGGAAACATTTGTGATTTTGTATATATATTTCTAATGTTTTCACACCAAACCTACTGAACCGATCTCAAAAATTCGTTAACTGATAGAAAACAGCATCTTAACTTAGTGACATAGGCTATATTACATTTTCAATAAAAAAATAGGGATCCCTAATAAAAATGCAATAATGTGACCTAAGGTGTGCAAAAATTGGTTATAAAAAATCTGTCATGGCGTGCGCTGCGGAAGGTATTGATGATAGAACAAAAAAATGTTCTACAATATTATAGAACGTATTAATATCTACAAGAAAGTCCGGAATACCATATATCCAACTACTCTAAATATGACACTATAACAACTTTTTTATATTTTAAAGTTATATTTTATTAAAGACCGCTTTAACACCTATAAAATACTTTTAAAATTATTAAAATTGGATATTCCATTCAAAAGTCCACTAGCACAGGATCGGTAACTACTCGTGTGAAACCGCAGGGTATTGCTAGTTTATCATATACCTAAAGATTACGAGTAGATTCGAATAATAAATGATAATAAAAGCAATTATTATTGAAGCTATTCCAGATATTAATATATGTCAACTATCAATTATTGTTCCATTATAATAAAAAATATATTGAACATGTGTCAATGTATAACATAATGAAATTGGTAATTAAGTTCCAATAATTAATTACTTATCAAATTATTCCCGGATTCAATAGCGTGAGGGATATGATATAGGTTCAATGACATCTTTGTAGTAAGCCGGAGACCAATGTGTTTACTTTGTGCCGGAATCAAACTCTAAACTTGTCATAGCTGTCAAACTAAGAATGTTTTATAATTACTGGACTACAATTTCTTATATTGACATTAGCAATCAGCTTTAAATAAATTGGCATATTTAAAATTATTTCAAAAAAAATATTTAATTAGATTGAATTGTAAATAATAATCACAGTTTTTTTTTAAATAATGGAAACGATATTTATAGGATTATTTTGGATTATTGCAATACTGCTTACAAGCAGCATTGCAATTTAAAGTACATTTTCTCGTTAAATATTATGACACAATCAATTTGAACAAATATTTAGAAATAAGTACATATTTATTTCATAAGCAACATGTTTGTTCAAAATATAAATTATATTGAAGTGTCTATTTTGTAATTCCATATTATCTGCTTTTCTCTAAATGCATATGAAAGTATATACGGTACCTCTTAACCTAAAAAAAAACATTTTTTTTTAATTTTTTGTGTTTTTCTTTCTTAACAAGTTTTTAATTGGCAGATAGCTGATATTATAAGAAGTAAGTTAGTCTACTTTTATTTTAAAAACATATTCCGCACGGCCGAAGTCGTGGGCACAACTAGTTAAAGAATGAATAAGGACATTCAAAGTTTCATTTCAATATTAAACAATTATCACCACGTCAATAGTGTCGATAGCATCTAAAGAGTTTTATAAAATTGGGACATATTAGGAAAAACGAAAGGAAGAGAAGAGGCAAAAAAGAAATATGAACAGTAATTTAAAAATAATAATATTGAAAATAGTGTTTAATCTCAGCACCTATTAAATTATTTCATTATATATTGATATTGTATAAAATGAACAACGAACGAGAACTAAAATAACAAAACTTAAACAAGGAAGTTTATGTGAAACATCTTCATAGTATTTTATTTAACGAATACTGATAATATTTGTATTTTTTTTTGTTTCGTTATTTATTTTAGATCAACGACTAGCAACTTACCATACAATAATAATGTTAAATTTTGAACCTGTTTAAAGTATTAAAATTTTATTATTTAAAGACACAAGGATGTGACAATTGGAAATAGAAATTAGGAAATAATTCTATAATATCGTAGAACCCCTTATAACAGCTTCATTTTCCTGGTTTTTGTTCTTAAGGTTTTTAAGAAAAATCTACTGATATGGTAGTTTTATTCCAGCCACTGTATCTCTACGAATATCACAATTTAGAGGACAAAAAACTCTAAACAAATAAAAATAGTCTATTATTTGTAGAACGGTTATTACGGTAACAACAGACTATAATATCGTTATATTCATAACATAATTTACCATTATTAAAATTAGTTAATTGATGATTATATATAAGTATATGAAATAGAAAAAGAATGATTACACAAAATAATCACTGACTGAATCATGTACTTAGCACCCACTGGTCAAATAAAAAATATAATAAAAAGCATAATAGTAATTAACTAGTTAATAGTTCTCAATAATTGATTATATACCAGAAAGTCAAAAGTATAAATTTTAATTTCTTTTTTACCTTTTTGTAATGCTTTCATTTGCTTACTTCAAAGATATATTTAAAAAAACCTGGCTTCTTTTGTATATTTTTTTTATATCTACGCACAATGTTCATTGAAAACATTATTTTTTAAACCTTTGACAATCGTCTGGAAGAAATAGGTCATCAACAAAATAAGCTTTAAGCAAAAATGTATCTTTACTTTGGTTTCTTTTATTCTTTTCTGTTTGATTTTTTTTAGTTGATTTATTGCGTTAATAATGCTTTTATAATCAACCAATCACAAAGGTTAACACAGGATTTAAAAAAATGTATATTTAAGGGCGGACTTTAAAAACGCACATATATATAAAGATACCAAGCGCTGAAATATTTTTTTTATGAAAGAGGAGGGCAATCAAGCATGCCGGTCACTGATGGTAAGTTATCATCGCCGACCATGAATTATTGGAATATCCAGGGAATCGTAAAGGCGTCTTTTTCGCTTTTGGAGGGGAATTTTCCATTACAATTTTTTAGGTGTTTTCCAATATCTTACTGTGAAATTATTTGGGAAAAGCATAATAATTAGACTAATAAAATAATTAGGAGACTGGGTGCCCGTTAAGCTAAAGGTCGTTTGTTTTATTTTCGCACAGTATCATAATTATTTATTATTCCAACGATGGAAGTTCTTTGTATCCGTTATTTTTAATTTTTTTATTTTATTTTATACAAAAATAATATTAATCAATAAAATAGGCATTGATATTTTATCATAATTATACACTGATGTCAAAAAAACTGTCATTCTTATGTGCCACATGTGCCGAAATTGTTTTCACAAGTTTTTCTGATAAGAAAAAGTTCACGGATGATCTATTATCTATTTCAGCTTTAATAATTCATATTTTATCGGGTACAAATATTATCCGCAATGTGAAATAAAAACATATTAATCTCTAAGTAAAAAAGATACAGCCTATCAGTACAATTTTTATTTTGTAGCTAAAGTATTTTCATAAAGTATAAAATGCTTATATAATTTGTTATACAATTAATATAACTTTTAGTTCTCATTTCTCGATCGCGGACATTTTAACATTCTATTAATTGTGCTTTATTATCTTAATTATCTTAAATGTTGTTTTAATTTTTTTAAAAGGGTCAGAATTTATACAGTTTTTATCTAGTATTTTAACTCTGTTTTACCTGCATGCTACGTACATGCTTAAGCTAAACAAATAGTGCCACAAAAATATATTTTTATTCTTAGGTATGAATCTTATTAATTAATCAATCTTCACAAAATCTGTATTAACATTTGCACACTAATATAAATTTTTATATAAAAACAATATTCATGCCGTTAAAAAGCTTTTGGCAGTCCTTATTTGTAATAATAGTTGATGAAATCCATTCAGTTAGGAAGAAGAAAATATTCCAGGAAGTTACGTTTTCCCTCTAATTCCTTAGTCAACTTTTACGACATCCACGGAATTCTATTAACTTTTTTAAATGTACAGATGGAAACAGTAAAGCTATAAGGACGTTGATTTCAAATGAAGAGGAAAGCCGAAAAAAGAGTGAATGGATTATGTCAAAAATGAAATATTTAGAAAAGGAGTCATTTATATATTTAAATTCTTTATTTACATATGTAAAAAGAAAGGGCTAAACGCTAATGTACGGGGGTCAAACTGAAAGTTCTTAGAAAATCAAATCAAATCGTTTCTCTCGAACTTTTCCAAGACAAGTGGCAAACAATTGTTAGTATACCACTCTGCATTAACCGTTTTCTGATCCTCTAAGACTACTGTCGCGTAATGACCTGTCTTTCCAAAGAACGAGGCCACCATCTTTTTTCCAACACTTCGACCTCTCTTCACTTTAGTTGGCAACTCTTCGGAAGGAAACACCCACTGAGCAGACTGTCTTTTGGTTTCCGGATCATAACAGTAAATCCAGCTTTCGTCACCCGTTAGTATGTCGAACACAGCATTTGAGTCACCTCCGTTAAATTTTTGGATCATTTCTCGGCACCAATCAACACGGCGGAGTTTTTGAGCCTCGGTCAAATTATGCGGTATCCAGCGGGCAAAAAGCTTCCTGACCGCTAAATGTTCATGGAGGATTTTGTGCACTTGACTCATACCTATGCCTAGACTTGTCCGAATCTGCTGATAGGTCACTCTTTTGTCAGTCTCTATCATACGCCGCACAACACTGATGTTATCTTCAGTCGTCGCTGTAGAAGGCCGTCCCTCACGCAAATCATCGGTGAGATTACTTCGACCACGTTTGAATTCATTAAACTAGTTGTAAACTGTTGCACGAGATGGGGCTTCATCGTGAAAAGCCAATCGAAGTCTATCATAATTTTCTTGTTGACTTAAATGACATCGAAAGTCATAAAAAAATCATTGCACGAAAATTTTCTCGGCTTAAATTCATTCTGACGTGCACAGACGATTTTCAATTTGCCGCCAAATCGTAAAACAAATAACAAATGAATGAAATGTACACTCAATAATATTGGTAAAGAGTTTTATTTTCATAATTTAAACTATTTTTTTTTAATATAATGCTTTTAATTGGCCAGTTCTTAAAACTTTCAGTTTGGCCCTCGTATTGTCTGAGAGTTAACCAAAAACGTGCAAGAAAAAAGGTTGCACAAAATAAAAATAGCAAATAATTATATTACTAGATGTCGATAATACATATATACACACATAAATGTACATATATGTACATAAAAAACTACTTAAAGATAAAAAATTAAAAATCAAGTTTGAAATAATTTTGTGAAGGTGCTTTTCAAACAGTTTTAGGTAGTTGATTGCAGAGTCAGTCGTAGTCAACATGAAACTAATGTGGCGTGTAGAGACAATCAGCAGTTAGTGGAAAATTATGGTTTGTCACGAGCAGCAGTACGAAGAAGGAATTTATTTAGGCGATGTTTTGGATAACAAGGATTATAAAGGATAAAGTATAGGGTGCAAAGAATTACGAATTTGCGAATGTAAATTCGCGAATCGGTTACCAATTTCTAACAATATCGGAAAATGTTGTCAAATTTACGGATATTAAAAAAACCTAATTAACCTAACCTAACTAAAATTTAACAAACGATCAAGCTTTTTAAGCCATTCCTCATATAATTTAAGATAACAAACACCACCGTAATCGATTATTGGAAATAGTAGAATAGTCGCTAACCTTATTTTAGATTTTATGGGAAGAAAATATTTAAGGCGCATTAGGGAATGTAAGCAGAAATAAAATATTCAATCAAGACAATGATCTATCATAAGACCAAGATTTTTAATATTGTTAGTAAAAGGTAAAGAAATATTATTATGTATTAATTTCTGTTGGATGCCAATAATAATGGCCTGATATTTGAAAGATTTACTGAAATAACATTAAAGACTATGTATATTTTTTTATATTTTATAATATTTATGATAAACGATTTGAATTGTTCACCATTTGTCATTAATGTTTTTTCATTATCTTTCAGAAACTGAAAATTGTTTTTAAAACCAACGATATCGTCTTTCCGCCCCGACCTACTAACGCAACTTTTTTTTTTTTTTAGTAAATGTTTGCTTTTATTGAGGACATAGTTCAAATCTTACAGTTCATTTACAACAATAAAATTGCATCTTGTAAAACAAAGTTTATATTTTGATTATAAGTCAACTTTATTTCATTTGCACTTATAAAAAATCAGACACTAAATACACGGTTCCAAAGTTATTTGTGCGTCTAAATAAAGAAATTTTCATAAACCCAATTTCATTATTTCATAATATCATAATATGTCCGATTTATCTATTTTAAATATTAACGATGATTACTTTTCATGTTCATCCTCCAAGAGTTTCCATAGCGCTGACAGCAATTTTTACACAGGCGTTGCCTTTTTTTCATTTATTTTGCTCTTGACTCAAAACTTCAATCTATTTTCCTTAGTAACAACCTTTCTTTAAATTTAGTTCATATTAACGCACAAAGCATTCCGGCTCATTATTTTGATCTCCTCGCATCATTTAGTAACGTCTTATTTGTTGGTATTATAGTGACAGAATCGTGGCCAAAACCTTCTCCGTCATCGGTACTCTGTTCTCTCCCCGGTTTTACTCTGATACGTAATGATCGCACTGGTAGAAGAGACGGTGGAGTCTGCATTTATCTCAGAGATAGCTTAACGTACAGAGTATTAAACCAATCTTATTATAATGCCTCTGAGTACCTAGAATATATGTTCCTCGAAAATTCTATCTCACACTAAAACTTATCTTTGGTGTTGTATATAGTCCTTCTCTTACTCTTAACTATTTTAGTGAACTTGAATCTCTTTTTTATAATTATTTATCTTTGTACGGTCATTTAACCCTCATGGGTGACCTTAATACTTGCCTTTTAAAAAATGACCACGAATCAAATAAGTTAAAATCTCTTATCTCCTCTTTCAATTTGTCTATATTTCCCCTTTCGGCAACCCACTTTGCCCCCGCTTGTCAATCGACGCTTTTAGATATTATAATTGTACTAAAATCTGCGAATGTGCAAGAACACGGTCAACACACAGCTCCCTTTTCCTATCATGACCTTCTCTTCCTTCGCTGTATCTGTCTGTTGTAAGGTTGATGTTTTAAATTCGGTCCTTATTAAATTATATGATTCACATGCCCCTCTTAAACCAATAAGGGTCAGACATCTTCCAGCGCCCTGGATTACTTCTTCAATAAAAAAAATGATGATTATTCGAAACAAAGCTAAAAACAAATCCAAAAACACCCAAGCGATGAAAATATATCTAATTATAAGAAGCTGTGTAACCTCTGTAATAGGATGTGTAGGGACGCTAAACGCCGCTATATTTTCTCTTCTCTCGAGTTCTTATCTCCTTCACAAAAATGAAGATTCTTGAAATCACTGGGTGTGGGTGAAACCTCTATAAATATTAATAAACAGGTAGATTTAAATTCTTTTAATGCTCATTTTTCTTCTCTATCATTTAAACTTAGTGACGTCCAAAAAGTCTTAACTCTTCAAAAATTGGCTTCTGCCACCCTACCTATCTGTGATTTATTCGCTTTTCAAAACATTACGAAAAATATTGGCTGATATTAAAAAGAGCGTCTTGTCCATTTCTACAAAGGCAGTGGGTCATGATAACATCAGTCGTGACATGCTTATTCCTATAATTGATATTATAATTCCCTTAATTACTCACATTCTAAATTTCTCCCTCCTAACCAACTACTTCCCCAGTGCTTGGAAGTCTGCGCATATCATACCACTGCCCAAAACTTCTAATCCAACTTCCGTTTCAAATTTTCGTCTCATCTCAATTTACCTATTCTTTCTAAAGTTTTAGAAGATGTTGTCTACAAGCAACTTATCTCCTTATTATCTGTTAATATAATAACTTACTTAACCAATCTGGTTTCTACAATCTGGTTTTTGTCCGTTACATAGTTCCACGACGGCCTTACTTAAAGTATAGGAATATATTCGGTATGCTATGGACAATAAAAAATTAACAATCCTTGTTTTATTGGACTTTAGTAATGCCCTTAATTCAGTTAATTTTGATATTATGCTAGGTATTCTTCTTTCTTTCTTTTAATGTCTCAGCTCCAGTAATCAATTGGTTTAACTCCTACCTTCATGGACGTCGGCAGAGAATTTGTGTGCATGAGGCCTACTCAGACTGGGCAGAAACCTTTGCTGGCGTACCACAAGGCGGCGTCACCTCCTCTTCTATTCTCTTTATTTATTAATGAGATCTCTAAAGTCATTTCTTGTCACTACCATCTCTATGCAGCCGTATCGACATACATCATTAGCCGACCTTAATGCTACTTTTGAATTACTTAACGATGACCTTTGGAAGATTAAGCAGTGGGCCGAAAAATACGGCCTCCATGTCAATCCGCTAAAATCACAAGCATTAATTATAGGCAGTCGGCAATTGCGTAATAAAATTGATAATACACTTTCACCCACTACTATCTACGATACTATATCCTTACCTTTAACAGAGCAAACAAAAAATCTTGGCATCATATTTGACTGTCATCTCTCTTGGGCACTGCAAATTGATGAAATTAGTAGAAAAGTTCCTTTTTCTCTTCGCTCTCTCAGAGGGTTGCAGAATTTTCTTCCTTTACAAACTAAAAAAATGCTAGCACAAACTCTTCTCTTTCGATCTCTCGACTATGCTGACGTTCGCTATCTAGATGCATCCGAGGAGCTACTTGACTTGACTTCAAAATTCTAAGACTTCAAAATTTGTGCATTCGTTTTATTTACGGATTGCGCAAATTTGACCATGTATCCGAATATCGATTACAATTAATGTGGCTCCCTATTCGCCTTCGCTGGAATGTGCACATTCTATAACTTCTTATTTCTTATCACTCTTTAAAATATAAAAAAATTAAAAAACGCTTCCCCCCTTTACTTGCATGAGCGTTTTCATGTGACGCCACCAAGGATGAGACTATCTCGTGAATACGTTACTTCAAAATCCCTAGTAGTGTCTTTTTACAAGTCTTTTTTTTTCAAAAAATCTTTCTCGGTTGTTATAGCTCGGCTATGGAATTTTCTTCCCCAGAGTATTCTGGTTGGTAACCCTTCCCTCAACTCTTTTAAGCTAAGGTTTAAGCAGCACTACCTATCTTCGGAAATATAACTAGTATTTCTTTTTATTTTTCTATTTTCTACAATTGTATATATTTATTTACTTATATATATATATATTATATATATATGTATTTGTGTGTATATATGTGTATATAAGTATGTATATGTCTAAGTATTTTATATGCTATATTTTACAGATAATTTGTTAAATAGCTCTTAAAAGATTTATCTTTTTTCAATATCAGTTCTTTGTTCTCTTTTATTTGTATTTAGTTTAAGTGTGCCGCACTGTCTTGAACACCCTATCTCACACCAAAGGGTAACTGGGAGAGATCTCTAAAAGAGATATATAATCCTTTGTATTTGTGATTTTTATAAGTACATAAAATAAATAAATAAATAAAGTAATTTTACCCATTTTACCCATTCGGTCTTTAACTTTCTTGAAGTTCCACGCTTGCTCCGTCGAGGAGAGACTGGTTTTCTAGGACTTTTTTTCTACGTTTTTCTAAGATGTGGAATAAACATCTTTCGGTAGTATTTTCGGATCCACACGACATAGGTACCTTCTAAAAAGACATATACTCCTACCTCCAAGGCTGGCAGAGCACTTGCGGTTCCTTGGATATTGTATGAATCTGTGGGCGGTGGTGATGACTTAACATCAGTAATCGCAAGCTCATTTTCCTTCCCTTGCATAAAAAACCTTTTAGATCTATAATTTAGTTAACTAAAATATCAAAGTTAAAAATATTTCTAACAAACAGTTTGAATAAAATGATAAAAAGAAAAATGGATTTACAGCTTAAGCAATTGAATAGTTTAAAGAACACAAAAATCGAATAGATTTATGAATTTAATTTTTAGTCATTGTAGTAGAAAGTCCACTATTTGAGCTTAAAAGTTGATTTCATTTTATCCATAAATTGCATCAGCTGCAATAACAGTTCCCTGTCTTTTATTAAACGCTAAAAATAGGAATGGATTTTGTTACGTCATTGAATAGTTGAGATGTAATATTCCCATCTATTTTAGTTAAATATGCTCTGAAAATAAAGATTACCTACCTTTTTTTATTGTACGTAACCTAAACATTAATTTAGTGTAGTTTATTTCACCCTATTTAACTTACTTTTCTTCTTAATCTTCGTAGCCATAAGTATATTATTATATTTATTAAAACAAAATTGATTAATCTAATGGTATAATTTCCTCATGAAAGAAATATTCCCACTTTTGCTTTGTTCTTAACGAGGTAGTGGCCTCTTTGTATTAATGGATTGAATAAAATATCATTTTTAGAATAATATTAAATAAATAAAAGGCTTCTAATATCATTTATTAATTATTACAATTAATATTTCTGAAAACTTATATCTTTGTTTATATTGGTTATAAAGTATTTTATCAAAATACATTTGTTTAATGTATTTACCATCACTATGATATTATAAAAAATAAAAGTAAAATATTTTTGACTTAATTAATATTACTCGTAGTATACATATATCTCGTATTTGCTATTTATTTAAAACCAATATGCGTACATTATAAATATAAATAAATACAATATAAACAGTGAATTTCTACCTTATTATTTTTTCGAATCATCATTATTATATAAGAAGACAATTAATAATATTGTAAATAACTTAGTCTTATAAAAGTTAAAATCATCGAATTATGCAAGCTTTGTAAGCTTTTTATAAAAAGAGATCAAAATATGTAAATCACCTTTCACCACTCCTGTCCTTAAGTGTCATATCAAATTCATGTCTCTGACCGTATTTATGGTAACATTTTTATACACACTTACGCTTGCATATATTAAAAATATTAACTTAAATTAGTCTGTTTCCGTATTTTAATTAATTTAATTTATAATATCTGTAATGTAATACTATAAAATATATTTTTAAAATCATACTCCTCTGTTCTCGTTTTTCTTTCTATTAATCGTAAGAAGAGAGCATTTATACATTTCTATTTATATTCAATACGGGAGATTCTTTATAGACAAAATCACCTAGATTCTAAACCTACGGTTTAAATCAATCTAACAATAATCTATTACTTAGATGAGAATTTCGGCGTTTGCTACAATTAAATCCCACATATTCTTAGTTATTTTATTAACCTAAGAATCTGTGTTATTTATAAAACCATCTATATGGTCAGAATATAAAATAACATATAAATTGTTATTCTTTTTTAAGATGAAAAGTTGAAATAATATTTTTCTTGATTAAAAAGAAATATAATATAACCGTACGAAATAAGATGAGAATTTTACAAAGATTGATGTATGTTTAAAATTAATATATGTTCATGCATATTATTTTATTTCAATTACAAAGTTCTTAGTAACAACAAAAAATTCACTACAGCTTCACTACAACATAAGAGTATAAAGATGAAGTTATAAAAGATGGTTTGAATAATTTAAAACAACATTGGAACAAAAATAAAGTAACCCTAGAATTCAATTCTTTTTGGCCGTTTCACTATATTAGGTAACTTAACATTAATTCCATATCCTAAATAATTGTAAATATTATTTAGGATATTGAATTAATGTTAAGTTAGTCTGCTTAAGGTAATCTAAAGAGGTTTGTTAATTAAAAATAATTATTAATATTTTGAATATTTTTAAAAGTCATTCGTCTTGTGTAAAACTGTACTATGTTATTAAAAATATTAATATTCACCATAATTCCAAATCAAAAAACCAAAATGGTAGTAATAAACACTAACCTTTAACTTCAAAAGATTACTGCGAAAGTCCTAATCATCTGAATAATTAAGGTCTTCTGCATATTTGCAACCTGTAAAACATGTTTTCTTGAGGCGTTATACGAGAACTGCTAAACAATTTCGATTGATTTTGATCATTGACATAATTAGTTTATCATTTGTATAATATAATTTTTTATCTTACAGGACGTAATATATAAAAAAAAGGTATTAATAAAAATAAAACTCTTTTTTTACTTTTATTGAAAATTCTTATTAAACATACATAAAAATACTATATAATTTTTTTTTCAGATTTTATATTTCCTTCCTATGTTTTAAAGATTGGATTTCATTAATAAGTAAATAAAGTTTGAAATTAAATTATAATTTAACATTTAAAATGACATTAAAAATTCACATCAATACATTTTTTATGGAGTACTTATTGTACGAACTAATTTTAACAAAATTCAACAAGCGAATATGAACATATAAATATGTATAAAAAGTAAGATAGTTTTGTAAGATAATAATGCTGCCTGTGGAAAATAAGTTTTTCTACTTACTTTAGCTTTCGAATTGAAAATCGACATTCAGATCTTTCTAGTCTAGACAATTTGTAAAGTTATCACTTTTTGATGTGTTTGATCTAACCTTTGCTTTTTCAGAGTTCTCTGTTTGTAGATATAAGTTTTCTACTTTCTTTTAACATTCGATATTTTGCAAATGTAAATTCTTTAGTTCTTAATAAGTAAAAATACCACTATAACTTTAAAAGTATTTTACGACTAAGTAATTAAGATTGATATACAATCGTTTTTTTATAATAATCAAACTAATTTTGTAGTCAATAAATGTAATACAAATGTTTTGCAAGCTACAATGAATATATATTACTATAGTGGAAACGAAACAAGTTAAATATATATTATTATTATATTAATTTACGTTATAATAATTCATGGAACAATAGGAATTGTGGCGAATGTGTTGCACTGTTTCAAATTTGATTACTTATTCAAAATTTAAAAATGTTATGTTGGTTTTTGTGTGTCAAAATCTCAAAAATTATGGCACAGATAGAGTTCCAATTTTAACAACGTATACAATCCAGTTCGGAGAAGGTTATGAATCTATCTTGTTTTGTGTTATTTTGTCTAAATAATTGTTATTAATTTTATTAACGATTTTATCAGTTTATAAAACGAACGTATTTACAATGCGAGACAACCATTATGAAATTAGAACGTTTTGAACATTAATGTTGAATTTGTTTTGCTTTGCTTTTCTGTTTTTGGAACAGATGCAATAATAGTTATTAACAACTATTATATTTTCCTTCAACCGAAATGTGAAACTTGTGCTACTATAATATTCGTTGCTAGTCTGATATTTCCTATTTTATTTCATTTTATTAAAAAAGAAAACATCGACCTATCTGCCAATCAAGCGTTTCAATTAAAATGCGTTTTCTTTCCAATGACTATTTGATTCGGCCATATTATCAACATTTTATTGGATGTCCCAGTTCAATTCTGAAAATAACATGGTAATAATGAAAAAGCTATAATATCATGGTGATAATGACTTTTTGTTCCAACAGTTTTCTTTTATGAATTTGGCGAGAAGCCAAATGTCACTGACATTGCCCTTTTTAGTTCATAGTTTTTTGACTTAAGGCATATTCTTTTACACTCTAGTTTACTCTAATACTTCTCAAAGCAAGCGAAATACGAATATTACATAATTTAAATAAATACGAATAGTAATTAGTGCTACCATCGACCCATCATTAATACTATAAAGATCAAAGAACAATTAAGTACAAAGTCCAAACCCATTATCAATACTATAAAGATCAAAGAACAACTAAGTACATAGTACATCGTTATCTATGGATTAACGAAATCTTGCACTAGATCTCCCTACATAACACATCTTCTCCAGGACGGAGCAAGCACAGAGCACCAAGAAAGTTGAAGAAAGAATGGGTTCGAAATCACTTGGACAAATTCTAATCTCTGATCTGATCTGACAAATTTTTAATTAACCTCATTAAGTACAGACGGATAAATATATATAACAATATATAAAAATATTATAAATGCGTAAACTTACACTCAGATAAAAATTACTAGAGTAATTGGTATAGAATTTTGTAATATTTTCAAGTACGGACAGAATCCCGAAAAGAGATATCAGACACTTTGAGTCCGTTAAAATGGAAGGTTTTATAATTATTTCATGTAAAAGTTAAAACTTAGTTTATTACAAGGATTTTATGTCATCTTTACAACATTCTCTCTAACCCGACTTTCCCACGTTATTTGCGCGATCGCTTCTCTTTTGTACACAATTCCGAATCTCCGTGTAGACCACATCTTAGAACGAACCTCAAATTTCCTATACATAAAAGTAAAATTTATACTCATTCTTTCACGGTTCAAGCAGTGAGGTAATGGAACTCAATTCCTTTCAATATACGGAATTCTAAGTCTGTCGCAATCTTTAAAAAACGAGTCATCGAACGCTACCTTTCCATATAGATGTAAATATATTCAACGTATTTGTAAGTGTTTATTTATCTAAAACTTTATTTATTATAGTTATATAGATTATTATACTTAGTATATATTTTTTTATTTATTATAACTGTATTTGTAATTTTATGTTTATTTGTTTTTCAAATATTTTGTATGCAATGCGCACTTTCACTGCCTTTCATTTTCTACTCTCCTTTCACAGGTCTGCTGGTAGAGATTTCATTTTGAAATAAACAGTGCCTTTGTACGAATCTTTAAATAACTCTGTTTTTTATATATTTTGTGTGTACATCAATGTTAAATAAATAAATAAAAAGGATTGAATAGTTAGTTACGATGTCAGTAATATTTAAGTTTTGAATATTAAACTTTACTAAAATAATTATTTATTTCCTTTTCCTCGTTCATAATTATATATGCTTATAATAAAAATATTAATATAATATTTATGTACATTTAAGATATTTCAATAAATATTCGAAGGGGATTAGATAAAAGTAATATATTTTTAAATAGATTTTTTTTTCAGTGAAGTTAATGCCTGCAAAAATTACCAGATGAATTTTCATGAAATTGGGTTTTATGTTCTCCTATTATCTGAGTCAAGATAGAGATCTGTGCTAAGATGTTTTAAATTTGAAAATTTTCTTATTTAAACGCACAAATAAAAAAAAATATTTGAACTATGTCTTCAATAAAAGTAAACATTTACTAATAATTGGCTTAATTCGGGGCGGGCAGGCGATATCGTTGGTATAGTTCTATTTTTAAAAACAATAGTCAGTTACACAGTAATGTTGAACAGATATTAATGTCTAATGATGATCAAATCAACTCGTTTATCAGAAATCTTATAAAATATTAAACAAAAGTTTTATTTGCAGTTATTAAAAAGATAGCATTGTTTTTTTTAAATGTAATGGCCGTAAATCTTGAAAACTAAATATTTAAATTGAATATCAAATTACCTTATATTATCATACTATTAACACAGTCATTTGAAAAGGCTTATTTCAGATATAAACGAAAAAACCTTAATTGTTCATACTAATAGACAAAGAACAGAATTATCATAAGAACCTTATACTCTTTGAAGTAAACATTATTATAACAATCATGAAAGAAGGCTACTCAGCTAGTTTGGGTAACCTGTAGGTAACGCAAACTGGCTGAGTGCTTGTAATATTTTGTTTAATTAATTTAAGCAAAACCGGGGGTCTTACAGTAGTGAGATAGTAAGATGAGTATTTTTGACATCTCTCTTGGTAATAAGCTAAATTAACATTCACCTGCTTTATACCCTTTTCTACTAGATTAGGTTGATACAAAGTACCTCTCTTCCACTCAGTTTGAACTCACCTACTACTACTTTCTACATTACTGTTTTTAATATCGGAGAAAAAATTACTTGCATTCATTCTGAACTCTTTGTGGTCCAATCGATTTGGCATTTCATCAAATCCTTCCCAATATCAGGCCATTTATTTGCAGCCGACCGTTACTCAAAAATTAATAATACTGCCTGTTCTCGAAATTAATACTTAATAATATTTCTTTACCTTTTACTAACCATATTAAAAATCTTGGTCTAATGACGGGTCGTTGTCTTGACTTTATATTTTATTTCTGCTTACATTCCCTAATGCGCCTTAAATATTGTCTCCCTATAACATTTCAAATTCAGTATGCGAATATTCTACTGTTGCCGATAATCGATTACGGTGATGTTTGTTATCTCAAATTGAATAATCTTTCGAGAACTTACTTTCACGAATTTGTGATCCTTTGCAGGGTGCAAATCTGCTCTATCGTCTATAATCCCTGTTATACAAAGTATCTTTGTAATGCTGGTCATGAAATATTATAACTTTCCTGTGACTGTTGATTTTCCATGCCCGTCACAATAGTTTCATGTTGAATATCGTCATAAAAAATAAATTTCAGATCAAATGTAATCATAGTAGAAACTCATTCTTAATACAAAGATAAGATAATACCGGTTTGTTTAAAGCTTAATTCTCTCTGTGCTTAATAAAATCAAAATCTCCTTATTGTCGATCGTTCCATACTAGGAATGTATTTATATATTTTTTAAATTGCTTAAAATTAAGAACTAAGATTAAGATTATATATAAGCAGTCTTATAAATATTGGAAACATTATCATCTCAAAGATATTGAAAATACACTTTAATGAAAGCATTATAATAAACAAGAATTTTAGTTATCGAAAAATAAAATAGTTTTTTTTTTTCATCCTGGCTGAGTCTTATTATAGAAAGAGTCGTGACGTCACAAGCGAGTTGAAAACAACAATATAGCGTCTTGATTTTCATGTTATTAAAATATTTATTATTAAATTATTAAAAAATAACTATAATATCACG
Organism: Melinaea menophilus ssp. n. AW-2005; assembly: GCA_918358695.1. NCBI lineage: Eukaryota > Metazoa > Arthropoda > Insecta > Lepidoptera > Nymphalidae > Melinaea > Melinaea menophilus. Next base: position 9,471,676 of record OU911053.1, read on the forward strand.
AAGATATTAAATCTTGTTGTCTGGTTAGTAATTCAAATATATAATAACTAGGGGCGCCAACAAACCCTCAATTTCGACTCACTGCGCTCGCGAAATCTCGGGTGCCGTTTGCATATTGAGCGAAGCGAGCCCTGTGTATTGACTCATCGTTTCGCATTGACTTCAATGGGACGTCAGGTTTTTGACATGATAAATTAAAAAAAAAAAAATTTTTTTTTGAGGACATTTTTCAAATTTTTTTTTTAAACCATCACCTTATTTGTGTCTTTTTGATTGCAAAGTTTCATAGTTTTCCGTCAAGTAGTTTTCGAGACAATTCGTGACAAAGAGTGTAAAAAGTCTCCAGTAAAACGCTCCGCTCACTTCGTTCGCTTCGCTCAATTATTTATTTGAAAGCTTCACTCATTACTACATAGTAATATAATTCATCCACTTATCAAAAATATATTAGTATTTTTAAATAAGGTAAATAAAAGTTTATTTTAAACAATCTGTACGTACTTTTTAATCCCTATTATCAAAGTTTTTAAACAGAGATATGTATTGTAAGGAATCCGTATTGAAACAACAAAGGTTTCACAAAGGTTTTCAAAATGCCTACAAAGCCACCCATAAATTTTACTGTTCCCATTAGTTAATTGAATTAATCTGACCTTTACAGAATTTGTAAATAGAACAGCAATAAATAAAGCACTGTTTTTTTTATATGGGGATGGGAACAAAACCATTTATACAAAACAAAACAACCTCTGGGGATCCGTCCGTCGCTCAACCAATTAAACTACCGTAGTAACTAGCTATCGCACTATATTGTCTTAGTATAGTAAGCGCAGTACAGAATAACATCGAATAATCGTTACAATTAAATTAATGTTTGAAATGTTCTTTGAATGTTTATATAAGTAAAGATTTTATGTTTTGTTTATTTGAAATTTTATTAAAATTTACCTCACCATGGCTAAATATATTTACAGACAATTTCAAACAGATTATTATTAAATTATCTTAAATATATGGTTAATATGCTTTTTTGAACTATACTGAACTCAATAACAGTACAAATACCCTTCGGATAACTATTTCTTAAAAATGTTATAATGGTTGTATTATAGTCTATAATTACAATGAGTTCTCAAATACTAATACTAAATATTTTTTTCATTTAATTCTGCCGGTTCAGAGTCTAGAAAAGCTGTCCATAATCATAATATAACAAATAGAAATAATCGTTTTATACTTAAATATATACATATATGGCAAGTGTGAAATATATGTTGTTGGATAAAAATAAGATAGATATATTATTTTTATTTTGTATTAAACTAGAAATTTCCAAATATTGGATAATAGTTATTCCTAAATTGAAGCGTTTTAATGGAATGACTACTGATATTAGCAAAAACTGTATTTATGGACAAGTTTTTATGGTTGGGTTCATAGAATATAGGATACCGGCAAAACAATAAAATGAAAGATGTACAGGCTGCATCAGGGTCGTTGTTACTTTAAAAAAGAAATACTGCAAAACTTTACTAATGTTATAAAAACTAAAGTTTGTTAGTTTTGTAATCTAAGAGCTACAGAAGACTACATTGTTTATAAAATGTTCTTATTGGCCCATAATTTATTGTGATCATGAAAGACGACACTGTTAAGAATGACAGCTTATTTTCTCACAATCTACGGCGATGTTTGATATTGTCTTGTTGCCAAAATTAATTTAACTACCAATACAGATCGTAGATTTTTTATTTTAGTAGAGACCGTAGATTAAACTTTGCATTTAATAGTAATATTTATAAAATTGACATAGTCTAACTAAAAGCTTTATTTCAAAATCCATAAAATAGAAATTTTAATAAAGATCTCTGGGGTAAAACGAACTATATTGGTTAATAATTAAAAATAATACAAACAGTCCGTATTTATCAATGAATTTTATCTTAAATGTAAAAAAAAATATGTTTATGATAGTGATATTTAGAAATATGTGTTTAAAAATATACAAAAATTGATAAGAATATTAATTATATATATTATACATAAATATTAATTTAATTACTTTGAAGGTAATTTTTTTGTTTTAATTTTATACTTCGAATTTCACTTTCAGGTACAAAATTAATTCACTAAATATTTTTTTATAGTTAATAATAATAATTTGATAAAAGTGCAATTAATTGTTATAACTTGCAAATAAGTAACGTAAACTATTGGATTAAATGTCTCAAAATTTAAACTTTCAACTAACGAACTCCAGCTTGACATGAACACAGATTGAAATATTTCAAAATTTGACAGTAGCACTTATTGATGCACTTTTACAAATGATTTTAATGCTTCAAGATAACAAGTATATGGAGTTCTCTACTAAATTCAACAACAATAATTAATTTCAATAAAAAATTTCATTACTACCTAATTAAATTAAATACCACTTTCCTTAAAAAGATTCTCCGTTACTAGACAGTAATTTATAATAACGCCTGTGTTATTTATACAGTTTTTAAAATATTGTAGTTTTCGACAAAAGCCGACCTTCATCTATGGTAGGTAAAGTGGTGATAGGACGTTTACCTGAGAGTTAATTAGGAATTATAGAAGTCTGATATCACAAAATAATCTCAACCATTTATTTCTTAATTGGGTTTAGGTCCGTTAGGCTCTCGTTTATATTAGAGTTATGAGAAATACTAATGTAGTCCTATACAAGTTAATTAAGAGATTACTGGGTGAGAGATGTGTAGGTAGGATATGTGTAGGTACAGAGGTATTCGTTCATAGTATAGTGAAGAATACTCAAATATGATACAATAGAATCTTATAACTATAACTATCTTATAAAATCATTACTATGGTTACCAAAATATTTTTAAAATAAATTAACGTGCATAGAAATTTATTTTTTAAAGTTTTTAGTCTTCGTTTACTTGTTTGTTTACTTATTTCTTATCTGTGTACTTATTGGTCTGTGTACGCACCACGCGAATTCCACTGGTACAATCAAAAATAAATTTCTAGTGTTTATACGAATTTATATAAAAATATGGTATATTTTGAAGTCTAAAAAGTTGGATTAAGCGCCATTTAGCATAGCTCACCTCAGCAGAGCTCAGCTGCAAAATCAAATTAATTCGCTTCTTTTTTAGATACTTCTATGTAATTGTAAAAGATGTTTAAATATATATATATATAATTGTTTATATATGGGCATAAAATATATATTTCTAGCTAAATAATTATTCTTTATGTTGCATCCACTTCTGAAACGATTTAAATAAATATAATCATAATTATAAATATATAATAAAATAAATATAATAATTTCAGTATTAGTTTGTATTAAGATTTTTAATGACTTATTAGAGACAATATATTTTAAAAAAAGATTAATAAATCAATTAAACGTATAATTTTTGTTTTCCAGACATCATTCTCATAGGTTTTCTACATTGAAAATTGATAAAAAAAATCATGAACAATTTTAGAGATTGTTATGTTACTTGTTTTTGGTCATCCATATTTATTTTACAAGTAAGTTCTTTGAATTGTTTTACTGAACGGATATTCTTATGAAATGTAGTTATACTCATGGTAGTTTTAATACCGAGAAATAAATAATAAATAAACATTAAATATTTATTTATTTCATTGTAATTTCCTATTTTTTTTACTTATCTTTTATTGTGTTCTTACTATATCAGTCTATTCTTTAATAATTAACAATGAAGTAAATTTTAACAGACCGAAACTATGGATATCAAATAAAAATTATTTATTATTTTCTAATTAATTAAATTTTACTAATTTAAATTATTAAAATACCTAAAATTGTTAACAATTTCTAGTTAATACACATTATCTTGAGAGTAGTTATGTTACATAACTTATTATTATAACCTATTATAAACACAGTATTAAATAGTCTAAGCTCTGGTAAACAAATATTTATTGTCAAATAATCATATCTTACGCTGTTACATGTTTGTTAATAAATATGGTTAAGATATCAATTGAATGAATATATTATAAAATAAATATGGTGTTAATGCCATACAATGCCTGATATAATGTACAAAAGTCACGTAGCATACGATTTAGTAAATACATTTTAAGGGATGAAATGGTCTAAAATATTTATTGACAAAAAAAGGTTTCCAAAATGGAAAAGAAAAATGCAACAGATTTCTTGTAGAATTAATATTTGTTTGACAAGCAGCCTTAATGAAATTTAGTATTAAAAATAAAAAAACCGGCTACATGCGTATCGGGCCACGTACAATGTACGAGACCTCCCGTACGGACTTCCCCTTGTAGGATTCTGTAATTGCCCATGATGGATCTCTATCAATCGCAGACTTTTTGTAGATATTTTAAGATATACAATTATATAGTACATTATTTAAAGCTATTTTCTAAGATTTAGTCAGCGTATGCAATATAAGTTAAATAACAATTTAAAGTTAATCAACTATTACTTGTAAACTTGTAAAGCCTGCTTAGTTGAAATAGTTTTCATGTAAAATTCATTATATGTACTAATATCGTGAATTTATTCCGGAATTATAAGGGTTTTTGAGTTAGGCCGTTGACGGTAGGACTGACGAAACTATAAGGTTACTACGGACTACGGACCCCTAAAAGTGCTACAATTTAAGCTTATGCAAGTAACATGTCGTAAAACAACTTTAGTATGCTACTGATTATATATTTATTGATTATATTTTATATTATATTTAACCTGTGTCATTATTATGCTATATTGTGATTTGATAGAGATGTATAACAAAACATGCATGCTAGCTTTTCATGTATTTTGATTATTATTATGAATTCATATTTAAAATTTGTTATTTCTACTATTTTTCCAATATGCCATGTTTTATCCCAATAGAAGATTTTATTTCAAAAGACGATAAATAAATTATATTATATTTTTACATATTTACATAAATCACTGTAAAATAACTGTTTGATTTTTGAAATAATACTGAAATGGAGTTTCTAAAATATTTAGATATTTCAGAAAGGAAGTCTTGAGAGGAGTAAAGTATATCAAGCCGTGAAAAGTTTTATGTCGAGCTAAAATGGTCTTCAAAATATAAAATTTATAAACTATGAACTAGTTCACTCTTGGTCTCTTTTTACATCCAGACAATAAAAAATACAAAGTATATTTTAAAAAAAATCTGTTAATTATATATTACATAACACAAATAAAACAAAATAAATATTATTTTTACTTAATTTTTTTTTTCGACATATTTCTATTTAGTTTCTTGTATTTGGATTTAGATCCAAATAACAACTCCAGTGTATAATATATACAGTTTCAGGATATCATTTTCTTATTACACTATAATATTAATTTATTGTGACTTTAAGATAATGAATTATCTTTATTCATTTACTTATATCTTTCCACTCTGAATCAATACCAGGGATCACTTGTGTTTGTCAAAGGGGAATGGCAGGAATGCCTATTTTGATACCATATTTGAATTAAGCCCTTCTGCATCACAAAGTCACTCTCCAACTTAGCCTTATTTTAAGTATGAGTATTCCAAACGTGCCCTGGTCTGAGAAGCACCAAACAACAAATTCAGCCGGGTTATTATTTTTATTGTGATCACTGTTAATAAAGGTCAATATATCCTTTATTATTTCTTAAAAATAACGTAAAAGAATTATATTTTCAGTTACTTCTCTGAAGTTCGATATATGTCCTTGTAATGATATCGATGACTAAGAAGACTGAATTTTCAAAAATATATGCGAAAATATACCACGTTACTATTTGAATAGTTGAATTTAATCCTTTATCTATATACTACTGAGAACACTGTTTGTTCTACTGCAGTAGTTAAGAGTTAAGATCTTGATTCGTGTTGTTAATAATAAATATTGTTTCGATTTACCATATTTTCGTCGAACAAAGAAGTTTTTAACTTTTTAAAGATGAAAGTCGTTTTTGTTACCTCTAAATTACACTCACTTGACAATCAATATTTAAGTTCTTCTGTTGTTTATTTGCAATTACTATTAATTTAATACGCATGATAAGTTTCCACAAAAAAATAGAGTTTCTAATTAAAAAAATAATTTGGTAATAGACTTATAAGAAGTTATCATTTATTTATTAATTTAAGTAAATTTCAAGAATAAATACATTTAAAGTTGAAGTTATTTTCAAAACATATGTTAATAATATAAGCTGAATAGCAAGGGGAAAATAAGGCAGAACATTAATTAATTAATAACTCGAGTAACAGAAAATTGCAACACCTGCGCAGCTCTAATTGGCGAATTGTGCTTACGCATTTCATTCTAGGATAAAAAGTAGTCCTAATCTTTTAAAGATTAGACGATCAAAGATAGAAAGAAAGAAACCTATAAGGAGATAGTAAGTTTCTTTGCATTTACTTATTTAGTTTCCCATATTTCTATATATTACAACCATTATCAATTTAACATTTTTGATCACAAAAAACAAATAATTATTGCACAATTATTTAAAACTAAAATATTTTAAACAAAAAATCTATTTGTTGCCTAAATCCTCTTGTATTTGAAGTAAACTCTTCCCCTTCGTCTCGGGAATTATGAATACACTAAAGAAAAAAGCCGCGGCACAGTTAGCAGCAAAGAACCAAAATGGAACGTATGCTCCGACTTTGGTCACCAACGCACCAAACGCTGTATTTATAAGGAAACCAGATACCCAGGATGTAGTGATTGCCACAGCTGAACCATTGCTTCTAGAGTTCGGTGTAAACATCTCACCAATTAATACACTCGGGATTATACCGAGACCTGAAAAGAGATATCTGTATGAAGGTATCAAAGAATCCTATATTCTGTTTTGAAAAAGTAAATTGCATAATATAATGTTACATCTCCCTCTGCAGTATATAGGGGAGACTGCAAATAATAATTTAACGATCAAAACTAATAAACAATGTTGTCGTAAAGATAAATTTACAACCAAAAATAAAATATATGTATGTCTCTTTTATACTAACCGAAATCATATGAAATGAATAATACTATTAGAACAACAAGGGGCAACCACCTTATGTTATTTATTACAGGATGTCCAATTTGTACCAAGTAAAAATATAAGCCCATAATGAACTGAAACAAAATTATATTCTTATTAGTCTAGTTTTAAATATTATACAATTGTTTAGATTTCTTATTGTTTAATATTATGTGTCTAAAAATGCCACGTTCTTTTACAGTTTTTTTTTCAATAACTCCTTTTTATAAATAAATATATTTTTATATTTTTATATAAAATTATTAATCATTAAAAAAGATTGTAGCATATATAACGTAACATTGTAGCATATATATACAACAGCGTAAACAATTCAGCATCATGTAATAAAAGAATTATTAATAAAATAATATATTTAAGAGAAATATCTCATTCTGATGCAGATTACAACTATCTTTAGTATGGACGTGCTTATACAAATAACAAATTCTAATTTTGATATATTCAGGCACGAAATTGTGCTATATCTTACAGATGTTGAGTATTCTCCAGTATTTTTTTTTGGGATTAAACACAATTAGATAAAATGGGATCTCTTGTATAATATGAATAACTGTGTATATCACATGCATAGTATGACTAATTACCAGAGACAGAGTACACACCACACACGATATATTCAATAGCGTCTTTCGTCCTATTCTCTCAATAAAAATTGGGGTCATTCCACTCCCCAATAGCTGAAAAGATGCAATGATTATCATGGCTAAGTTCCCATCTATTGAGGAACCAGCGGTTTTGAAAATAGTTGAAGAAAATAATCGTACGGACATCACACCGCTACAATGTTCAAAAACATTCACAGAGATAACTATTAATAGTGCTTTCCTATTACTCTGCAGTGTAAATAAATCTCTCCAGTCTTTTAAATTGCTAACTGTTCGGTATTTATCTTTTGATTCAGTTAATTGGTCTATATCTTCCAATCTACCTAAATCTTGTAATATTTGTTTAAGAGCTTCATCGTTTCCTAAAATATTAAATATGATTTCAATATCATAAGGAAACATCAGATCATTAACCTGTTAACGGGAGAATAAACTTTCGTTCAACTCGTTTCACAATGGGGACTTTTTTTTCATAGTTATAAGTAATATCATCTCACCTCAAATAATAAAAGAATATCGTTTTTAATACATAACAACGTAGAAAGTAATTCGTTCAATATATTACGATTAATTTACATTGCAGTAGGCTTTTATGTATGACGAAATATTTCGTCATACCCCGTTAACAGGTTAATTCAAAGCTATATTCCATTTAAGTATAGAAAATAATAATTACAGTAACGTATAATATTTATATAACATAACAAAGTTTAGAACATACCTTTTAAGACGTGATATATTGGAGTTTCCGGTATCATCAATGAGCACAAAATAAATATTGTGTACAATGCCAACCCAACATAGATCGCATCATGATAAGACAGAAATGATCCCAAAGAATACATTATTATACCCCCACTAGTAGTAAATATACCAAGAGTTGTAAGCAAGATGCCTCTAATATTTGTCGACCTGTGGACAATTTTTATAGTATCAATTTTATTATTATACTTATAATAAGTGCGGATAATTAACTCTCCTTTTTTATTTTTGTTTTTTAAAAATATGATCAAATATATATTTTTTTATTTTAAATTCTTTTTTATTCTTTACAATGTACATAAATATAGGTAAATTTTATTATATTTTATCAAACATAACTTTATATAAAAAAATATACTGTATTTTATATTTGTTGTGTTAAAATATCTCGAGTTAAATACGTAGAATAGTTTTATCTTAAAATATAGGCACGTTAATTATTTTTTTTATCGAAATTTCTCTGAAGGAAGCAAACAATACTATACAAACAATTTCAGATGTGAGTCTTCAGTCATGTACTTCAGCATTTTTGTACCATATACGCTCAATAAAAAAAAATATTTTATTAAAACTAAATAAATTTATAACACTTTATAATATACTAACGCAATTTCTCCAACATATACCAAGTTCATTACTACAAGGCAACCGCTGCCCATCGCTGTTATCATTCTTCCACAATAGAGCATCACCAAGGTACGAGATGTACCCAATAATATAAAACCTTAAAATTTGGAATTGTTACGATAATTTTATCCTTAAAAAATAATAATATAATATTATCAAGTTCCTTGAAACCTATCCTCGATAGCCTGAAGGTAACTTACCTATAACTCCGAAAAGGCCACCCAGCAGGAGACATGGTTTTCGACCTTTCACATTTGATAACCATCCCATTAAAACTGGACCTAAAAGGTGTTAAGGGTATTAGATCATCCTAGAACTTAAGGAATGGCTTCGTTACCTACGATTGTTAATTTAACAAGATATTTTATGGAACGTTTGACAATTAAATGTAAATGGCTAATTAATCGTTAATGGGCTGGGTCTAAGATGACAATATTCTTTTAACAGCAACGGAAATCTTTTTCTTAACAAAAAGAAAGGTAAAAAGTGTTTATAAAATATAAGTGTTATCAATGCCAATCTCCCACTCTTCTGTCCATACCGATACGAAACCTATATAGGTTTCTTATATCCAAATTTACATACCTGGCAACGCTCCTACATATAATAAAGATGCAATTAAAGATGCCTGTGTTTCAGATAAAATATAAGGAAGAGGAGATGTTTCTAAATCTTGTAGTTTGGGTATGTTTGGACCTGACCAATTAATTGTGAAACCTACCGCGAGTTGTCCGATATACACTACAATACAGAAAATCATGCAATTAATTTTAAATAATGTACGTAATATGAAGCGATGGAATGAAAGTAATCTACAATTAAAATACCATTTTTTTAAGATTTAAAAATATTAAAAGATTACTAAGCAACATAATCATTAAATAGTAAAAGATTTTTTTTTATATTGAGTTATTGTAGAACATTCGGGAAAAATATATTTTGTTTCAGTCGTCAATATATGATTGCAGATCAAGTTTTACACAAACGCAGCTTGCGCATAATAATAAATAATAAGAAATAATATATATTAAGGGAATTTGTTAATAAATTATATTTTAATTCACATTTACGCAAACTCACTACACATTGATATAAGCACTTGAAGTGGCAGTCCAGTTATTTTTATCATTTTCAAATAAAAAGAGATACTAATTCCAGAAGAGTAATTACATGTTATCGTCGTCTAAATGGCGAATGTTCTGACGATTATCTAAAGTGATGAGGCAAATTAAAACTTAATAATTAAACGTATGTTTATTAAGGGATTTTCATTAATACTAACGTTGAGAACGAAATGCCTTTATTACTATCTTTATGCAGATGTTACCGTGCACACAAACACATACACACACAGTATGTTTTCGTGTTTTCTTCTGCATATAAGAAAATTTCCTGTTGTAAAAAATATTGTACATTTTGTTTGACTCAGAAAATAAATAATTATAATATGACATTTCATTACGATTTGAATAGATTTTTTCTTAGATGCACAAGAAAATAAAACGATTAGCAGAGAATAGAAGAAAAAAAAATAGTCCAAGATCAGGTACTTATTAAGTTATCGATTTAATAATGACAACTTACATTCTGATATTCAATATAAAGATGGATTTCAGAACAGCAATTACTATGTTCTGTGTGTCTGGGAACGGGCATGGCAGGAAGAATTGTAAAGAATTCTCTGAATTGTGTAGCCACTGTAGCGGCAATCATATGCGTTCCGAATGCCCTGAATAGGCAGCCGGGTTGGAACCTACATGCAAAAATTGCAAAGCCGATAAATATGACCAGACGATGCACACTGCTTTCAGCGAATTATGTCCAGTGTAAAAAGAAAAAAGGACGCAATAGCAAGATCGTGCGTATTTCTAAAATCATCCACAATGGCAAGGGCAAGCATTTCACCCAGGCAAAGCTCAAAAGGACGAGATTAGCGACAGAGCTAATGATGAAAGCATCAAAGCGGAAGGCGGCTTTCGCACTTGTAAAGGAATCTTATATGGGGGGGGGACAAAAATATGACACACATGGGTGAACCACAGTCTATCAGAATTAGGGAAATGATGTGGTCAAAGCCACCATAATTGTTTGAAACTCCAAATTAGCTATAACGCAACACCCCATCACAAACAATATCATTGTGGTGAGCGTGAGTGCTGGCTCATGGAAATTAAAAGACATGTCGGTCTTATTTGAACCCAGCACAATGATACTGACCTATCTTGATGATATTAAAAGGATAAGTGACACACTGGGTATATAATTTCTATTTATAGGCGGCTCCGTCACTGACTCAAGGGGCAAGAAACTACTAAGCGTACTCGATGAGATGGATCTACGTATAGCAAACACCGGCGATAAACCCACTTTCGATACGGTGCGGGGAAATGGACATCTCACCAGCCATGACCACCACCAGACATAACTTTTTAAACTTACTGCACTTACTGCAACGGATCATTGATTGGGAGATTGATAAGGAACTGATGGGTTCGGACCATAACGGGATCAAGTTCACAGTGGCATTAGGTAAATTCGAAACAACAGATGTTCCGAGAACTCCTAGGCTCTACAGTACCCGAAGAGAAAATTGGGTCAATTTTAGTAATAAAATTAACCAATTTATCAACCACTGACTCTCAAAAAGATAAAAATACACGCGAAATAAAAGAACTATAAAAAAAGACAAAAATATACACAATATTTTCGGTAAGTATACATGACAGGAGACTATACCTGAAAAGAAAAACAAAGAAAGTTATAACTTACTTTGGTAAACCGAAAAACTCGAGAAGTGGAAGAGGGAAGTATCCGTCCTGAAGAACCGGATCCCTCCGAGGCAATTTGCAATTCTATCGTAGTCGCAAACTACCTGAATAAAAAGAGGAATATGATATAGGAGCTTCAAAAGCACAAGTGCCCAGCTCGAAAAAAAAAATGAAAAGGAGGAACGCGAAAGCATAAAGACTGTATACTCGTATACAGGGTTACAAGAAAAACAATAAAAAGAGTAGAAGACATTCTTGTACAAAAAGATGAGAGAGAACCTGGACTCTGCTGGCTCGGCAAAACTGTTGGCAGACACTTATTACCCAGAGGACACCAAACAAAATGACAACGAGGAACACTCGAATCGGTGTTGAAAAGTAACATACCAATAGAAAAAAAATATTGGATTCTTGCTTATGACTATGTCTTACAAAATTAACCAATAAGATCGAGACTAAAAAAACACTTAACTCGTCAACTAAGATTAAAGATTAAAATTTAAATGGTCTCTGCACATAAAAAGATTTAAAGGTGATAAATGAAAATGTGAAATAACAAACATGGGATGACCCGCAGGGCAAGAAACCTGTTGGTAGACCAAACATGCAAACATCGAGTTTTATCACCGCAGAGCACGTCATCGCCAGCAATACCATCCGTACTTCCTGGATGCGTGACGATCTCGTACAGTGCTTTTTTCAAGGATTTTTCTTCCATATCACTAAGGTGTGGAAAGAACTTTCTTCGGCAGTATTTTCGCATCGTATCCTCCTACCTCCAAGGCCAGCAACGCTTTAGCGATACCCTGGATTTTGCAAGAGATGGTAGGCGGATGGTAGGCGGTAGATGGTAGGCGCAGGTCACTTTGCCACAGTCACCCGCGCGCTTGTTATCACTCCTCTTATAAAAAAAACCATTTCATTGATGTGTTAATGTGTTTACAGAGTGCAAAACATACAGTTTACATTGTGCTCAACTAAATAAGCGCAAACACTAATAGCATCGAGAGATTCAAACCGGAAGATGTCAAAATAAAAAAAATTTAAAAGGCTTTGCAAAAAGACAAGAAAAGGCTTTGCGAAGAGTCTTTGGACCTATGTAGTCAGTGCTGGAACTATATCAACACCAGCTAAAAAGGACCATAAAACTAGCACTGGATGGGACAGAAATTCTAGGATTGATAATAAACGAGCAACTCACTTTCAACAAACCCATAAACTATATATGCGCAAAAGCGTAACACTTATAAAAGCACATATCTATAATGGCAAACATTTGTTAGGGTCTAAATCCAGACGTTTCTACAATCAATTATATCGCCGTTATAGAGCCTGTCGTTTATTCGCAGCAAACGTATGGGCCCCAGCCACTTCTAAAATTTTTGCTAGAAAGAGCCCTAACTTGGTCCAGCGGAGATTCGCGAGGAAGGCTATAAGGTCTTAAAGAACCGTCAACCTAATGGCAGCTCAAATTCTTCACTTGACTTCAGAAACAGTTAAGCCATGGGTCACCATAGGATACCACTCCATAGAAAGAAAGACAAGTTTCTTGAGATTCCTCAGCCGATGAACACGTTAATGGTAGGCTTTGAAAAACTGGACGTGGCAGACCTGGATATAAAAGAGGAACCAAGGTTCTGAAAATATTCACCGACAGAACCAAAATCGAGGGAAGAGTTGGTTTAGCACTGATAGGTTGGGAAGGCTCCAACGAAACTTTTGCAAGAATTTTCGTTTGGAGTCTTACTGCACAGTCTTCCTGGTGGAGCTGTACGCAATTTTTCAGGCTGTACAAATAGTGTAGCCTGGAGAATTGCGTAGAGCTCGCTGTTGGCAATATTAAACCCCAATTGGTTCCAGTTGTAGGTTTTCATAGTCCGAAAAAGCCTCACGAAACTGCAAGACAAATGCAAGCAAGCAAGTGAGGCTTCATTGGATTAAGGCCCACGTTTGATCAACCGGGAATGAAAGAGCCGAAGAACTGGTAAAAATGGCACCAAAACTAAAACTACATGATGTCGTTTAATGTTCATCGAAGAATCAGTCCTAGAAATAGAAACTAGAGCCGAGAGGATACACGTACCCGTACTGTGACGACAGTATCCGTGCGATGGCGTAGTAAATAAACTGAGATTCACTCGTCATAAAACAAAGGCTATAATGGTCACTAGGAAGATAGAGTTAGCATAAAGATGGGGAGGGCTACCCATAAGTACGGTCAAGGAGACAAGAATTCTCAGATTGATTAGAGACGAGAAACTCACTTTCAACAACCACACGTTTGTGCAAAGGCGTTGTGCATATAAAAGCCTGTAGCAATAAAGGCAAAGGTTTGTTGCGGTCTAAGTCAGAAGGTTAGCAGGACAATTTATAACGCGGTTATAGATATGTGACTAGCACGCTCGTTTGCCTTTCTCTAACAAGAATCAAAATTATGACTTCAAAAAACATCTACTTGTAAGTTTCTAATTGTTACTATTTTATATCTTGAATAGAATATCTTTCAAAACGTTATAAATTTACGTTTCCGGTATCATAAATTTGAATAAAGTAAATATTCTGAACAAAGATAACCCAACATAAACCGTTGTATGATAAGATAGAAATGATCCAACCTAAAACAATATTGTCGATCCGCAAGTATTAAATATTCCAACACCCGTGAGCAAGATGCCCCTAATGTTTGTAGATCTATGGATAATTAATGTTACATTTTTCCTATTCTAAATATTTTTTAATATTTTAATTTTAGTAAATATGCATTCTCAATGTTTTAATATTACTATTCCGGTATTAAAAGTGGTGGTTAGATTAATATACGCAATGTTGACACTATCACAGAATCTAAAGAAATATAAATAAAAGGTCATATATTAGTAAACCAAAATTTAAGGGACATTCGATGTGTGTATGTGTGTGTAAATATATATATTAGCGGCATGTTATTATTATTATTAAAAAGCGCGGCTGTGCAGGGCTGTGAGAGCCCAGTATCACTGCGACCTGAGAGATCTATTGTGATCGCCACTGCCTACAGTTCACTGCATAGGTCTGCCACTCTGAGGTATTGCAGAATCTCCTTTGCAGTGAGGTGTCGGACATCCACTGGGTCCAGGATGTGTCTCCCCAGGATGTCGGTGCGTTTGCGCATCAGTGGGCCACACTCGCATAGCAGATGGAGCGGGGTTTCATCCGCCTCGTGGCAATATCTGCACACTTTTCCATCCACTAATTTGAGGGTCGCAAGGTGCTTATTCAGGCAACAGTGCCCTGTAAGCGCTCTAGTTATGATGCGTAGATTATTCCTGCTCAGCCCAATGCGCTCCTTAGCTGCTTTCGCATTAAAGGGTTTGATAAGGGCTTTGGAATGCTTGTGGCCCGGGATCTCCTCCCAACGCCTCATGGCCTCGCACCTAGTGAGGTTATTTAGGGTCATACGAGCTAGGCTGCTTGGAACACCACATATTGGTTCTGGACCATATGTTTTGCTCCTAGCTCCTGCACGGGCCAGCTCGTCGGCAATCTCGTTGCCGACATGGCCCTCGTGGCCCGGGACCCATCTTAGGACCACTCTGTTTTTGCAGCCCAGAGTGTTTAGTTTCGTCAGGCAGTCAAGCACCAGTCTCGACGTGATGGTATTTGAGTTTAGGGCCTTTAGTGCCGCCTGACTATCCGAGTTGATGTAAATGGTCCTGTTCGTGTAGTTGCGCTGCAGATTCAGGGTCGCACAAGCGGTTATGGCGTACACCTCTGCCTGAAAAATGGAGGCATATCTGCCCAGGCTTACGCTTTCCCTGTGGCCAGGGCGCTCTCCATATACCCCGCATCCTACATTAGGTCCCATTTTGGATCCATCGGTGTACCATACAAGGCACCCGTTCCTCCAGGGGAGGCCGGTCGACCATTCCTCCCTTGTCGGTATTTCCACAGAATAGTTCTGCACAAAGTTGCAGTGTGGAACCATGCTGTCGCTATTCATCGCCAGTACGTTGTCGCTCATGACCGAGTCCTTAAAGGTCCTCAGCCTGTTCGACATCCAGTTTGTACTGCCCTGGGCCGATACTCTGAGAATACTGCCCCTAGCCACCCTCTTGACATGTAAGTCGAGAGGTGGGAGATCCAGTAGGGCATTCAGAGCCGCTCCTGGGCAACTGGACATGGCGCCAGTCACCATGCGACAGGCAGTCCCTTGGAGGCTGTTCAGCCTGTCCCTGACCGCAACCTGCTGACACTTGCTCCACCATACCACGGATGCGTAAGTCACCACCGGCCTTACGATCGCGGTATAGAGCCACAGCATCATCTTGGGCTGAAGGCCCCACCTGCCGCACGCCATCCTACCACACACTCCCAAGGCCATCTTAGCCTTGGATATGGTGTTATCAATGTGGGTGTTCCATTTCAGTCTTTGGTCTAAAGTTACGCCTAGGTACTTGACCTCACGAGAGAAAGGAATTACCTTCCCATTGAGGACTGGGCACCGCAGACCGTCCAGACGCCTCTTATTTGTAAATGGAACAATCACCGTTTTATCCGCATTGATGGATAGCTCGTTCTCCACACACCAGCTTGCAACCAGGCTCAAAGCCCTCTGCATGATGTCAGAGACGGTCATTTGGCTGAAACCACGAACGACAATGACAAGGTCGTCTGCGTACCCTTGCACATCATATCGGAGTTCAGCCATACTGTGCAGCAGCTCATCCACCACCAGTGTCCATAAAAGCGGCGATAAAACGCCACCCTGTGGGCATCCTCTGGTGGATGTAAACTCCACAGTGGTATCATTGAGGGTAATAGTTGCCCTTCTGTTTGAGAGCATTGATTCGACCCATTTCACCGTGGTCGGGTCTGCTTGTTTGCACACAAGGCTCTTGACCAGGGATTTGACAGGCGTGTTGTCAAATGCTCCCTCCACATCTAGGAAAGCTCCCAAGGCAATTTCACGGTCCTCAAGCGCCTTTTCGATTTTGTCAACCAAGTTGAGAAGGGCAGTTTCGGTAGACCAGCCCTTGCGATAGGCGTGTTGTGAGGGGTGGATAGGTTTCACCATTTGGATACTTTCTCTGATGTGTAAATCGAGTATTTTTTCCATCGTTTTAAGAAGGAATGAAGTAAGGCTGATTGGTCGAAAGGCTTTCGCTGTACTGTAGTCCTTCCTGCCAGCTTTTGGTATAAAAATAACCTTTGCATTTTTCCAAGAAGAAGGTATATATCCACAGGCAAAACTTGCCCTGTAGATTTTAATTAGATGCGGCCGCAGTATCTCCAATCCCTTTTGGAGGAGTACTGGAAAGATACCATCCAGTCCGCATGCTTTATATGGTTTGAAGGAGCCTATGGCCCATTCCAGCTGCTTCGGGCGGATTACTAAAGCGGCTCTTCTCCAGTCCTCAGTACGAGTTCTATGTTGGAGGGCCGGTTCGTTTGCAGCAGCACCGCTGCAATCCGCCCCAGGGAAGTGAGCTCTGATGAGCTCAGTCAGAGTTTCATGCTCACTTGAGGTGTGAGTTCCATCTGGTCTGTTTAGTATGCCCAGATGGCTGGCCTCTGACTTAGAGAGCATTTTGTGAAGTCGTGCTCCCTGAGGCAGACTCTCCACTTCCTCGCAAAGCTTCCTCCACGAAGCTCTTTTGGCTTTCCTAATTTCTTTGTTGTATTTGGTTAGAGCTCTTCGGTACTCCTCCCAATCGCGAGTCCGTTTGGCCCTATTGAATAACCTGCGAGTTCTCTCTCTAAGCTTTTGCAGCTTAGAGCTCCACCATGGTACCTTCCTCTTTGATGTCTTTGTTTTCAGCGGGCAGCTGTCAGAGTAGGCAGAACGTATGCCTTCCTCTAACATTGTCGTCGCTATTTCCAGGCCATCAGGAGTCTTGATACTGCCAGGCAAGTCCTCAAGGTTTTGCTTTAAATTGGCACAATAGGATTCCCAGTTTGTAGATCTGGGATTCCTATATGCCATGACTTGGTCGTCGATCGATGCCTTAAGTCCGAACGCAATGTGTCGATGATCAGACATCGAGGTTTCGTCGCTCACCCGCCAGTCAGTAATATGCCTCGCGAGATTTTGAGTGGCAAAGGTTATATCCAGGACCTCAGCTCTGGATTTTGTTACAAAAGTAGGATTATTGCCCCGGTTCAGTATGTAGAGGTTATTTACTAATAAAAAGTCATGGAGCAACTCACCTCTTCTGTTGATGTTGCTGCTTCCCCAAATTGTGTGGTGGGCGTTCGCGTCGCATCCCACCAGGAGCTCGGCACGGTGCTTGCGGGCGTATTCAACGACCCGCTCAAGCTCCTCAGCGGGGTTACTGTTCTCTCCGGGAAGGTAGGCCGAGCAAATAATGACTCGGGAGCCACTCCACCCTTTGAGATTGCAGAACGCTGCAACCAGGTCGTCGGTGCACAACTCTGAAATTGGTAGGAGCTGTATATTCTTATTATACACAATGCATGCTCTGGGCTTAGTGCCGTTGTTGTTAACAAGTATCTTACCCGCGGTGTTGAGTCCCAGAACTTTGATGCCACGAATCCAGGGCTCTTGGAGTAATGCGAGGCTAGCTTTCCCCTCCTTGAGGCAGCACTCCATCACAGCGGTCGCAGCCACAGCATGATGGAGGTTAGCCTGGAGGAGCCTCGCTGGTTTCCCGGTAAAGGCCATTACTTACCGGGGCAAGGTTTGCGCGACCCGGATGGTTTCGGTTTGGGCTTTTGCTGCGGCCCCAACAGTCCACAGTCAGCCCTACCTCTACCCCGTGCCGCAGGGTTGCCCCTGTAGGCACCCCTACCGGCATATTTTGGCACTCTGCCAGAACCAAGAGGCGGTCGCACCGCATGAATCCGGGTGTTCGCCTCACTGGCCGGCTCCGTGCCGCCAGCCTGAGGGCGTACTCTTCGCTCCCCAGTGGGTTGTGGCCCGGTCCTACTCGGCCCGGGCTTTGGGTCTGATTCCTGACCACTCCTGACCTTAAAAGTGATGTTTTTAAAGCCAAGAGCAGCCATGAAATTTCGTCCACGGAGTGCCTCCACAGAGGGCTCGTCCATGGAGAACGTCACAAGCTGACCATTCTCCACAGCCCTACTGTGCAGAACCCTCCACAGGCCGACATTCAGACCCGTGTTCTGCTTGGGCAGGATTAGTAGAGCCTGCTCCACATTCTCCACCTCACTGGTGGGCAGAAATGTCACCGCGATGGTCGGTTTGGGCAGCTCACTCTCGGGTATAATAGAGAGTTTTGCCCCGTCCCAAGGCGATAGTTTAGGGATTACCTCCACAACCCAGTTCGTTGAGACCTGATCCATGCATGTGATCAGAATCCAGCCTGGCTTGTGGGTGAAACCTCCGAATTTTGGTTTTACGCTCTCCGATTCGATCCCAATGATGGCCCGAACCAGAGCGCTATGCACCAATTTCATCTGGTCCTCCGTCATCGGCGTCGTGTTCTGAACACCGATACGTGACGACCCCGCCACCTGTGAGAATGATGGAGGAGTATGTGCCTCGGCAGTGGCAGACTTTTTGGCCTGCGGCTGCGTGCGAGGTGACTCCTCCTCGGATCGAGTGCGCTTAACCGCCCTCGCATCCTCCGGTGGTGGTTTTCTGTCCGGAATTTCGGCCCAGGTTTTGCGGCATAGGGTTAAGGCCTCTTCAGCACTTACACCCGATGCTTTCAGCCTTTGTAACCGTTTCCGGGCGGCTCCTGATAATCGGAGTGGTCTGCTTGCAGGGTCCGTCTGGGCGGTCCCAGGAGTCTTTCTGGAGTCAGTACTGCCTCCAGCTTCCTCCTGGCTCGTCCCAACGCCTGCCTCATGAATATTCTCCGAGGAGGCAATTAACTGCACTTCCGTCGCAGATGTGGTTCCCTCCATTGGCTGGGGGGAGGATAGTAGCAAGTTCTCAATGTCAAGTTCTTCCATATGAGTCCCACGAGTAGCTAGGGATATAAAGGTTGCTGACCGGCAGAGCCCCGCTTGCCGGCCAGAAGGGCATTGGATACACCCCGAGGCGCCCCGGTATCGGGTGGCACCGTTTGCGACTGTACTTCCCTACAGCCATGCATCCTTAGGCACGGTTCGCATCACACCATGGATTGGGTTTTGGAGCGGGTGTCGACAGGAGTTGTGAGATTGAAGGGAATAGTGGAAGGTGGATAGGTTGGACTGTTGGATGTAGAGGTTCGGCTTTGTGTTTTAGTTACGTTTGTTCCTGAGGGGATCAAACCAATAACAGGCAGCACCACGGGAAGGAGAACTCCATCAGCCTTGCTATGAGGATCTACACGACTTTTGCGCTCCCCCTCCTAGCCGTTCGCCAGTCTATCACTTGGAGGAAAGGTGAATAGACTGAGGACGCGTGCATCCTAAGGTAAAAGTCATCCATAGAATGCACCTGCCCCTGTCCTAGCGGCATGTTAGTCTAGAAGTTAACTCTGCCTGATTAACTAAAATTTGTGAAATCTGGAGTCTGGGTGTACTTTGACTCCGTCTTTTATTTGTTTGTCAATTCCTCCCCGCATCTCCGCGACAAGGGGAATCGTTATTCCATAATGAATTAAATGTTTTAACTAAATTAATAAAAGAACAATCTCCAGTAGCTTAAAAAGGCGGTGTAACGTTGTGTCTATAATAATAAAAATTAATATTTACATTTCATGTGAAAATTTCATTTCAGTAATCTTGGCAAAACTAATTAAGTGATCAGAATAATATGAAACACTTTTCTTCTAAGTTTTGATACAATTTGTTATTTCCTTACATTTACAATCATTTGATATTCTTTTTTAATTAATAATAATAATAATTTGGTAATATTTATTCAGGCAAAGAGAAATCAAAGGAACACAATATACGGTGTAATTTCAGTCTTGGCGAATTGTTGGAAGTAAACATAATTTGATTACAATCTTAATAGTTGTGATTGGTGATCTATCACGCCATTAACTAATTAGAG
Source organism: Melinaea menophilus ssp. n. AW-2005 (assembly GCA_918358695.1). Lineage (NCBI taxonomy): Eukaryota > Metazoa > Arthropoda > Insecta > Lepidoptera > Nymphalidae > Melinaea > Melinaea menophilus. The sequence continues at coordinate 9,492,451 of OU911053.1, forward strand.
ATAACCCTATTTGCGGGAATTGTGTAAGTAAATACTTTTATTTATGCCTTCAGTTCACACTAAAAGCTAGTATACTAAAGATATGCTATGAATAGTATTATGTGGAAAACTCCAGCAATTGAAACAACAACTGAAAGTTTGATGATAGAGTGAATCATTTTTAAATAAATATACTAATTATGAAAATTAAGTTTTGGCGATAAAAAAAAACGCAGAAAACATCTGTTTTAGTATTTTTGAAAATTGAACTCTAAGGAGAATGTAATAATGTAGGTACTTCATAAGTATCCGTTTGGATACCTCAGCCGTATAATACGAATCGTTAAAAAATGTACCTAGTCTATCTAGTCAAGTTTTTTAAACCTTACGATCTTTGAGTGTCTTTTTTATCATCTATTATTAATTAATATAAAGTATATTTACCCGTGGCGTACGTAAAACAGGAAATAGAACTTAAAATTACTACGTTTATCGTCTGATAATCAACGATCATGTAAACAGACATCAAGTCTATCATACCGAGATAGTATCCCAATGTTTGATTCTGAAGTAACCTTTTAAGGCATAAAATTATATTATTATATCTTTACTGGTCAGATCGCAAAAAATGCGAACTCTCTGTTCTAAAAACTATTCGAGCTACGTTAACGAAACTCGCCATAAAGATTGCGAGCATAAGGAGCTAAGCATTAATTAATTTTTTAAAAATTGTAATTCTAAATTCAGTATAATTTACTAATTCAGTTTAGGACAATTTACGTGCTAGCTCAGAAACAACGCATACCACAACTTCGAAACTCGGCATGGTGTTTGATGCCAAATTGCTTTATGACTGTGCAAAATTTTAGATAATTTCGATCGACAGATCTTGAACAATTAATAGAACTAATTTAGTTCGATTAGTGACTCACCAACGCGCGCCTGCTCAATGCACGAGTTACGAGTGGATTGAAATCTAAAAAAAAATTGTAACTACTCTCATACATTGCAGAACTGACTATAAATTCGTCAGAATGCAGTTCACATTGAGCTCGAAACACACCAAAAGAATGGTAAGTTTTCGAATTACAGAAAAAAAGTTTCAATTCACCAGAAAATTGTCCATAGACTTATCATATGGAACGTCTCATATCGGCACGTGCCTCAAGTTAAAAGAATAGCTAAAGTAATAAATAATAATAAAGTAATAACTAATAGTTTAAAATTAGCTCAGCTCACGATCCCGTTTGCGTGACCTAGTACTATATTAGATGTCATTTTTATCAGAACAATTCAAGGTTATTTCTTATGTTAAGAAACTTAGAGATGCTAAATGCGTTTCGAGATAAATAAATTCATTTTGAATTTCCTTTATGATCTTTTGGAATATAAATGTATAAAATAATAAACTGACCAAACAAAGAAACGGAAACCAAAGTACGAGTACCTATGAAACGAACACAGCAAAAAAAGTAAAAAACAGAAACTAATTTTATTTAAATTTTATAGAGAAAACAACATTTTAGTCATAATATGAGTTGAGAATATATCTAATAATTTAAATAAATTACAAGTATAACATTATTGTTTAGCTTATCCTAGATTAAATATTCAACAGATAAATTGTATTTGTACAGAAATAATATCATCTTACAATAGACGAGTACTTCGTATTACTTTTTGTATTCATATCGATATCATAATATGCATAGCTATAACACACAACATATTACATTTGTATAAAAGATATAATACATATGGATATTTTTTATCATATTGGTCATTGATTATGTTTTCATACATACATGAAATCTTTTTTATAGTATTATAATAGTTCTATACTTTCTAAACAAAATATACTAAAAATAATTAATAATAATAGTTATGAAGATTTTGCGATATTCGTAAGTTGCTTGAAAAGAATTTAACAATCCATTAGCATTTCTAGGAAATTTATTGTTGAAATGTTTTTATTCATTATTGCGTTAAAATCACAGATATATTTTAAAAAATGTTAAATTATATTTACAAGGACACCAGTGAATCATCTTCGCTGTTAATAAAATCAGTACAGTTCTTGTTTCATCGATAATCAAGCCAGAATTGATACATAAAAAAGTTTTTATTTCCGAAAATAAAACGAAAAAGAGACAAAAGTTCCAAATATTTGGATTTATATAGTATATGTCTTTTGAATATAATTTATTAAGTATCCTCTCGTATCGGCTTCTCCAGAGTTTTGGCCAAGGTACAACCTAGTTACCTAGTAACTATTTATCTGCAAGAAAAAGGCGGTGAGAAAACACTAGTCTACAGTAAACAAAAACATAAATATTGGAAATTTGAAGTTTCCTGGTTCGGACTAAAATATCGTATCACTTTTATAAACAGTTAATTAAAGCTGATATAATTATAACAATGAAAAAAAAAAACTAATTACTTTTAAATATATTATGAACCCTATTTTAATAAGGAGTCTTTATTTTAATTAAAAACGACCTCCTCTAAAATGGAATTTATCTGAATAGAAACATTAAAAAGCTTTGTGGGGATACTTCATAACGTGTAGAAATTAATATATGGTATATGCTTTAGAAAATGTAAAAGCATTAAATTTGAAAATAATTGTGGTGTTTTATTATATATTGTATACATTCAAAATGATATAAATATTAAAAATAAGATACATAACAATTAATAAATTCATTACTTTAATATTATTAATTTAATTGTTTTCATTTTTAATAATTAAGAATATACCCACATTTAGTTTGACATTCTGCGTGGTGTAGTCACACTATTCGCTTATTGGTTGTTTAGAATTCCGCGTCATGACCTTTCTAGTTCCTTTCTATCGGTAGCAATTCCAATATTTCTTATTTATTTCTTTATTTTAATTACCCTCCAGTGAGAGTGGTTGTAATGAGTATTCTTAATAGCGCTTATAAGGCCCTGATAACATATCTCTGCTGGTTTACTCGGCGCACGCGATTAAAGTTCCCACCAAACGTGATACGAGTATTTACGACGGCGTGACCTCTGTAACAGTAATCTTAATATATCAGTCCATTTAACGATCTATCTAACGATCTCAAGTTTAAATGTTAACTTGATTATTTTGCATTCGCACTAAACACTGAGTATTAGGGTGATTCAAAAATGCATGTGCAAATTTTTTATTTCTCTTTCTATGGGGGCACCCTGTCATTTTGTTTTGTTGGTTAAAAAACTCCACCAATTTTTTTTTAGATTTTTAAAACAGGTTTTAGGGGTCGCTACCAGGGATGAAAAGTGTTGGGTTTTATGAACGGGTAAAAAATAAGTAATAACCTACTTTATTAAATAACTACAATAAAAATTTAAGGATAACTACTATTATAACTAAGACTAGTAACTTAAGATGTTAATGTAGATTTGTTACAATCGGGGAATTTTCGCCAACAATAGGCACTGTTTCTGGTCTTCGTCTGTCGTATGAAGGTTATTGTACTCTTCAATCAACGATACTCGCCTCTCAGCTGTATCGTTGATAACTTTTAGACCCTTTACAACAGTCACACATTTTTTAAACTCACAATCATCCTTCCAGGTCTGCACGTCTTTTTTTAAAAAATCGCAGGAGATGGAGATACTTTTAAAAAACGTTAATGTGTGAGAAGATACGAAGTCCTCCAGGTTTTTTGTTGCAATAAGGTTTTGATCCAGGATGGCTCGCTTTGGAGAATCTTCTGACCCTTCTATTTGAAGAGCAACAACCATCTTTCGCTTAGTTTCCAAAGAAACTTGGTCGTCAGAGAAGGCCAAAGCTACAAGTTTTTCTGATAGGTACCAAAGGTGCCCCAACACTTGTTTCATAGCAAAGTGATTTTGAAACTGATTCATTCACTTTATTGTAAGCTAATAAATCCATTAAAAGTTGTAAGTCATTCTTGGCGCAGACCATGCGCAAGGAGCTTTATACCAGTATTTGGCGTAAATTCGTACAGTAAAAATGCAAATTTCTTTGATTCCTTTAATTTCCCTCTTCGTCAGTTTTAGTTGTTCCCGAAAAAGATATATTTTAAAAGAATAGATGGCCTTTGCCATCCACTTTGCCCGGTGGAGACTAGCAAGTTGCTCGAAAAGATACACCTTTCTCAGGTGTTCCTCCAGCCATAATAATTTTTTCTCCAGCTTTTGCTCTAGTAAGGTACAAGCTCCATTGAATCGACCTGTGTTTGATGCTGTGGTATCAAAACACATCGATTTTACTTTCTGCGATTTTTTTTCGTCGCTGGATTCGCTAAACGCCGAATAGAAGAAAAGCTAACGTTATACTTCTCAGCATCACAGCCAGCGCTCTTGAGAGTCTATGTTAATACCACAGCAGCTTTTCGATCGCTTAACTTAGCAACATCAAGACTTACAGCCAAACGGTCATCGATTAATTCTTTCCTCCCTTGTTTTCGCTGTGGCTTCGAGGTAGATGGTCCTGACAATAGAGTAGCCGGTCGAATGTCTAAAGAGGTCGAAGACGACGACATTAAAAAAGGTTGACTGTATTACTACTTACTTAAAAACTAGCTTACACTCTATTGCGAAATTACAACTTTAATCTTTAAACCCTTTCTGTAGCTTAATAACCTGAAGACTGAAGAGATTAAAAAACGTGGATAGAGGATATGTACCAGGTACCTAACGTACCTTGTTTACACTCAGGTACAAAAATACACAAAGGCACCGCCATTTTGGTTCCCAAGGGGTGCTACCCCATTACCGTATGTAAAGCATTTTTCAAAAACTTTAATCGATGGTAGCGACCCCTAAAGTTGACTTAAATTAAAAAAAATAATATATGGGTAGATTTTTTTTCATATTGGAACCAAATAAGACGGTGCCCCAATAAAAATTTAAAACTAGGATTTTTTGAATCACCCTACTGGGTATTATTAAGATTATTGTTTAAATCAAAAAGTTAACATACAATTAATCATCCTATATTATGTCAATTAACAGAAAATATATTGTTTTACAAAATCTAAAGATATAGAATATAAATAACAAGTAAGTATTGTGTAAAAAATAGCTTTTAAGTGGCTCTATTTGGCTATTTTATGAGCCACAGCTATGTTTAATGTATATTACCCCAACATTTTCATAGCTTTTATTTGAACTTTTATAAAAATTTTAAAATTTTGGTATATTTTCAAACACTTGTGGGTCCTCAATACTAAGCTCGGAACCTCCTTTCCTCTTACTTGTCTTATCCCCTTTTAGCTGTGCTTATAAAATGAGATAAATTAACCAACTTTTACTTAAACAATAACTCACAAGTATAGACTTCACAAAAAAAACCTGCGAAAATTTAGCAACACGTACAGAAATTATCACAATATATATACGAGTATATATTTTTTCTTTCTAGATAAATAGTTGACTTTCTCTTAGATTTGGAATAATAAATTAATTAATGTAAACTCAAATTATAGATTTACACAACTGATTTATTTGGTATATAATCAAGTATAATTTTAAGTTTCACAGTCGCATTCAAGGGGCACAAAAGAATTAATGATATTCTGAGTGATTAATGATAAATTCATAAATTGCTTTCAACAGATGAAACCTTTTGAGTTTCTGATTTTGTCTCAGTAGACAGTTTACCGTAGAGATGATTAAGACTTAAAGTAGATATTCTTTTGTTTAACTTTATAAAAATATCTGAAAATTTATTATCAGTGGGGTAGGATAGTGATGCCTTACCTTAAATGACATGGCCTTGATATATATTTGTTTTAACAAGGCTTTTGTTTATACTTATCACATACAGTTGATCAAGTAATTCTTCACTCAAGTTATCGCTATCAAAAATTAGGATAACATATACTTAATAAATTAAAATTACAATGACATTTATAAAATAAATATTTATAAGAAAAGCCGCATATTATATTTTTTTAATGAATTTATTGAAATTGATTTAGGATTTGAAGATTAAATCGATGAATGGTAAACGCTATTTTTTTTTGTTATAAGTATTACTTTCTATAGATATTTATTATTTTTAAATTATTATAGTATTGACTATTTTGTCATTGTGATACAATTGTCACTGTAATGAAATAATTAATGATATGTGAGAACAAATTAAAATGTACGAGTAAGTACCCAGTGATATCAAAAGATGACTAGAATAACTAACCAAACATTCCTTTACAGTTTTATGATACTCTTACAGTTACAAGGAATTAATGAATTATAACTTCAAACAATCAAAATAATAGTAACATGATATTGTAATACTCATTTTTGAACAATGGAAATTAGTTTTTATTATTTGAAAAATTAATTATATTTTCCATAATACATGTATTTATATATTTCTATTAATATATGTTTATTAATGTATTGAAAAATACTTATAACCTACTGTTTTTGAGAAAAATATTTATTTTAATCAAATTTTTATTATATATTGGTTATGGAATATATCTGATGTTGCTTAAAATCTTGACAAGAGTGGGATGTTATTTAATACATCGGCGATAAAAAATAAATTGTGGCTCCTAATATAGTTAAATAGAGCCACTTAACGGCTATTTTTTAAGCATTCTTTACTTTAATATTTAAAAAATAATTTAACATAATACCTAATATTATGATATTTCAAATGCACATCAGAGTATACTGATGCCTGAATGTGTTTAAATATGATATATTTATACGCAGAAAAATATTTATTGAAATATATATTAATTTGATAACATCAAATAATCAGTTAATGAAAGAAAGTTAATATTAAACTACGTGAAATTGACATTAAGAGAAAAGTCTAGTGATATTAAGTTTATTATTAGCAATAAAATACATTATATTATGACCTTGTTTAACTAAATATTTTCAATACAGGCACTGTAGAACAAACAACACAATATTACAGCATTTGTTATAATTAGTAAAAGGAAATCGGTTATATAATGTAATGATAAAAAAACTTCAAACGTTGTTATCAGCTTCTCACATTTCGTTATTATTTGTTATGTAACCAGTATATAAAACAATACTGTCAGAAAAACGATCAAAGAAACGTTTCTAAAGATTATTGGGTATATCAAAATAGAATTTACGAAACTATACTTTGTCCATTATATTATTAGTCTTTTGACAGCTCGACGATTGATGTGTAGTGATGTATGTATGTAGCGGTACCCTTCTATGAAGTACAATATTATTTGTATGACATTTTAAACAATATAAAACTTCATGGGCGTGAGCTGTCAAAAGACTAATAATATAATGGACAAAGTACAATCTTGAAGACTTTAATTGAGGTGAGCGTAAGCGAAGCTTTTAACCGTTTGGGAGACCTTTTTTGGTGTTTAGTTGTCTCCAGAATGCGACGAGATAATTAGCTAAAAATTTTCTAATGTACTCGTATGTTTGAGCCGAACGCGGATGTTATAGCGAAAACAGATTGCAAAAATGTTCAAAAGTTATCAAGAAAAGAAGAAAGGAGAGGGGCTCAGCTCAACACCCGCCGCGCATGGTTGGCGGATCCTAGTATTCTTAGAAGTGTATTATTTGGTAACGTTACATTTCAATTCCGAACTAATGTTTTTTTTTAATATCTTCAATCTATAGATGGCAATGCCTTATTTTTTTTAACTATTGAAACTAACTTTATATGCTCAGCTTATGTAGCAGTTTGCTAAGTATAGAAAAGCAATGTTCAATTTAAAACTAGTAAATACTGTGCACCAATTTATCGATTCTTGTCTATTTTCGGAGCAAAGTGTTGGATACGACGTTATCATTATCATATGACTAAAACTTTATCTTTTCTGTGGGATCAGGCAACAGATCTTTTATGTAATTTATTTTCGTAGAATCAGATCAGATTTATTGACTTCATATATACTTTTGACAAAAATAGAGCTTGAGTAAATTTACACAAACTCTGAATTTCTTGGATAATCATAGCTTGTCCTAGATATTACGAGTACATACTCGTAACACAGGCCACGTATTACGTAAAACTATGGGATCGACTTTAATAAAATTTGGTGTTTTGATATCTACTGTATACTTAATTTTGTTAGTGTAAAAATTTATAAATATTTTTTTTTACTCTGTAAATTTGTGTGTAATGGTTATTATTTATTAAGAAGGCAACATCTTTTTATATAAAAAGGCCGAATAATTTATAACTTCTTAGCGCGCACTTTTTGTAACGATTCATACTAATAAATCGGTGTCCGAATCCGGAGTTTTTATTTTTTATTCTCGGCTACCTCTAGAATCAACCACCATATACCAAATAACCACCTGCCGATTTTTGAAGATGACGGATTTCAGAAATGTTATTTAAGTGATTAGGTACAATTTCGGTGAAAAATTTACAAAAGAAATTTAAAAAAAAATTGGTCAACGATTTTTTTTGGCCAACTTGTATTCTGTAAATAGGTACCTGAACACGCACTTGGTTTGTCGGACCCTCGACAAAACACCCTGTATATATATATATACTTGTACTATATATAAATATATTAAATATATAAAAAGATATATACATATACATACATACATACATGTATAGGGCGATAGTAAGACGATGATGTATATATAATGACTAGGGGCGCCAACAAACCCTCAATTTCGACTCGCTGCGCTCGCGATATCACGGGTGTCGTTTGCATATTGAGCGAAGCGAGCCCAGTGTATTGACTCATCGTTTCCCATTGAGTTCAATGGGATATCAGTTTTTGCATGAAATTAAAAAAAAAAATTTTTTTTTGGGCCCTTTCTTTATTTTTTTTTCTTATAAAAACCATCTCAAGTTGTGTGTCTTTTTGATTGCAAAGTTTCATAATTTTCTGTCAAGTAGTTTTCGAGCCAATTCGTGACAAAGAATGTAAAAAGTCTCCAGTAAAACGCTCCGCTCACTTCGTTCGCTTCGCTCAATAATATTATGCCAAAAGATAAATATTGGTATAAATATCACTACGCAATAATAATTATGAAAAGTTAGAGGAATGGTTATGTCATTTTCTGGTGTACAATCAATAACTTACATAATCGGAGGTTTGACTGTTGAATTATAGCAAATGCAAAAGCTTTCAACTACCAATACGCCGGGATAACTTTATTATTGCTTCTTATTATTACTAAAAAATTACTCATAAAAAAAGGGTAGAAGAAAGAAAAGCAGAAACCCAGTCAGTTTCGCAACGTATATCTTTTAGTGCTATGCCACCGAAGTTTTATTACAACTGCCGCAAGATTGTACATGAAGGACGAGACTATAGGGGTGTGCGTTGTCCAGTTTGTAAGTGGCTAGGATACTCTGATACAGCGTGCTGGTATGGTACCTGGTACACTACAGCGGCTGTCCGGGATGCCGCAACGTTTTTCACTGCATTTACAAGGAGATCAAATATCTCCACGATATAAAAAAATATTACAGTCTATTATACTGTGGAGATGCGATCTCTTCGCAGAATATGCGGAGTCAGTCTAGCTGATCGAATCCGCAATGAAGAGATCCACAGAATGGCAGGTACTAGCGAAGATGTCACGGTGAGAATGAAGAAGAACGTGCTCAGGTGGTTTCGGCACGTCGAACGAATGAGTGATGAAAGAATGGTAAAAAAGATTTATATAGGAAAAGTGAGTGGTAAGAGAGATAGGGGGAGGCCTCGAGTGACCTTCGAAAACACAGTATCAATGTTACTGGAGGAAGATCACGTAAAAAGCATGAGGACCCCCCGGAGGGCATGTATGAAGAGGTTGATGTCTGTGGCTGAGGCGAAAGAGGTATGCAGAGACCGTAGCGTTTGGTGCTCCGTCATCTCTGGCTACCCCGCAAGGGATATGGCGTGAAGCTAAATAATAAATAATAAATAATAATAATACTTCTTACGTACTAACATCAGATTTATACAAAAATACTGTTACTATTAATGATCATAAAATATTATTATATATCTATTTATATATATATATATGGTTTCGGTTAGTAAAATAAATATTATAACAAGTATAACGACAAAATAAAAACTTAATATTGTATCATCTAATATTGTATTGAGAAGTTTTGGTGGTTTGCATATAATTCGTAATTCAAATGCTTAATATATTAGGCAAGGTGAAATTTAAACTTATACTCAGTCATTAAAAAATTAACCTTATAGCAATTTCTAAAATTTTATCTTTCTTGATCTTCTTCTATCGAAAAACTTGGCATTGGCTTTGGCTTGACATGGCATTAAAAAGTAATGACTGTGTAACAATATTATCACTATATTCATACGACAGTACAGATATAACTCCGGATTTCAGTTATAATATTAATGTGTATACAGAATACAATATTGATTTTGTTAAAAACTACCACCCAACGCCCCTGCTGTTCTCTCCTGTTTAATACGTAGGACTTTAGGGTCACTTAATAATAAAATAGCTATTTATCTCGATGATTTAACTATATCTTTATGTATAATTGACGAAAGAATCTATCTTTTTGAAGAAGTATTAAAACTTTTAGTAAAGGCATATCTGATACTTCTTTGTCGTTTTTTAAAGAAAAGTATAAAACATCATTTTTTAAAGAAAATTTTTAAATTATCTTGGTCATGAAATAACAGAGGGCCGGGAACAAAATTAATACTTTTTCTTCCTTTAAAAGGTCAAAAAACATCCATGAAATACTTTAGTTCATAAGTTTAGCATCGTATTTTCATAAATTTGTTAAAGATCGCTGAAATAGCCAGACCTTTTACTTATGTAATCAAAAAATAACGTAACGTGGAACTGGCGTTCTCAACAGGATAAAGCACTTACCTTTCTAAAATCTATTTTAATTACAAGGGATTACTTAATATATTTAATCCTTAAGCAAGAACAGAAGTACACAATGATGCCAGTATACAAGAATTAGGTGGTGTTTTTCTACAATACCAATAGACGATCTTTTAAAACCAGTTGCCTATTTTAGTCGTCATAGTTACGAGTTAAAAGCCCTAACAGTTGTCGAGTGTTTAAAATAATTTTCCATTTGCATTTATGGTTTATCTGTCAAAATCGTAACGGATTGTGCATTTCTTAGGACTACTTTAAGTAAAAAGTATTAAATAACACGAATCGCTAGCTGACCATATAGGACTTTGATATAAAAATCGGATCCGAATCAAATCCTGGTGAATGCCCGCAGCACTTTGACGTGCGTAGTCATAACCCAGTAGAGTAAATACTTATGTTACTCGTTGACGAAACAGTTTGACAATTAACTTTACAAGCAAAAAAATATAATATTCAATAGATAATTCGACAATTAAAAGAAGGAACCAGTAATCCAGCTATCATTAAAAATTATGAGATAAAACACATACATTCTTGAAGACGTTATTTGGCTGTAAATTCGACATACCTAAGCTATCGAAATGGGGTCTGTTACAAAAATGTCATGATTAAATTTGGCACGATTGACAAAGGTAACGGCTGCAACGCGGTATCCGTATCCTGTTGATGTTACAAATGTATTTATATTAATATCAAAATAATTTAAATTTTTCAAAATGTTTTCCTTTAAATAAACGAAATAAACTGAATACTCTTACGATATATACTTATATTATACAAGACACCAATACTTAATTTAGTTTAGGATGAGTATATAATAATGATAGAAAATGTATTATTCAATTAATAAAATAATTATTTATTTTTTTAATTTATTTAAAATTTTCCTAACTAATAAAAAATATACAAAATATATTAGAATCAAGAAAGGTGAAAATTTCTGAAACGAAATTATAATCTTAAGCTAAGCTAATCTAAAAAGTATTTCCCTGAAACATACTTTTCTGCAGTCGACTCTAAGATTTTATCTAATAAGAGTAGCTTTAAAACTAAAAATGTTATATAAACGAGCTTCAAGTGTAAAAATTAAAGTTAGTAGTATAAAAAATATATTTATTGAGCATTACAAACAATCATCGTCTTCTATTATTCACCTTATAATTATAATTATTATTTGTATAAAAGTTATGATATGAATGAACATTTAATTTTTATTGGGAAGATAACTGGCGTTGTTACCTAGAAAAATATTAATTACCTTACGGATTCTTGTAATCCATAAATTTTAACTGGAATAAATTGAGGACATATTAAAACATCGATTTTTTTGAGAAATTAGAAATTGAGTATTTCGATTTCGGACCCTACGTAGATATTAACCTATTTAATATATTAAAAAGTTGTAATTTTATTAAAATATTTAAATATAGAGTACGCCAAGCATCCAGGGTTCTTTTCATGATTCGATTGATGATTTATATCGAAAAAAACAATATGTAAAGTACTTTGACAACTAATTATGGCTAAGTTTTAGGTAGGCATATAATAACTACTATGTAGAGTAGCAGTCAATATTTCAAAGAAGATCTCATCCACTGTCAGAACAATTTTAAAATGAAAGTAAAGAAATAATTTTAATAGATTTTTAAGAAGGCCATGAATTTAATTATTGTAAGTGAAAGATTTTTTTTTTTATTTATAAAAATGTGATACCTTAATCACAGCACAAATTTTAATTTAAAACGAACTTTTTTGTAATAAAATTCGTCTGAATAGATACAATGAATTCTTTGTCAAGTGAATAAAAAGTTCATAATGTTCCGAATATTATTACAAATGGCATTGAGATTTAACCCCACTTAGGAATTTAAAAATATAAAAATATTAACATGGAAAAATTTACACTGATATTGTAGGTAGGTCAAGTATTTTTTTATGTGTGATTTGGAATCAACAAAAAGAATGTTATCTTTTTCAACTGATATATCTTGTATTACCAGTAACTTCCTAGTACAGCCCTTATAACCTAAAAAACAGACGACAGAAACAAAATAGATATAACTATTCTTTTGAGTTTTTATTTAAAACACGCTGAACTAATTTTTATCAAAAAAAATCCGTGCCCGCAGGGGGACACGCGTGGGTAGACCTCGTGTGTAACTCGTTTAAAATATAACTCACTTCCTAAGAATAACACATGATGCCGTTGTTTACATCAAAAATTTTCAAGCAAAAAGCGTTTTTTATTTTTTTTTTCGGCAAAGGTATCTTTTTTGGAAAAACTTTTGGTACTAAAATTTTGAATAAAAAATTATCTTTCTATTAAAAATATTTGCGTGGACGGAATGTTTACCAGAAAAAAGTTGCCGTGGTTTTACCTACCTTAAACTTTCAAGCTAAAAGTGGTTTTTATTTTTTTTCTCGGAAACGGTACCTTTTACGGAAAAAATTTTGAATATTAAATTTAGAGTAATAAATAACCTTTCTATTAAAAATACTTGTAATGTAAGAATGTTTACCAGAAAAAAGTTATGAATTTTTTTCCAAAAATTTTCGGTTTTTTTACCCCCACCCCTAAGTTATTGAAGTTATTTTTTCGGTTTATTTACATTAGTTATAGGTATTTATCAAAGACATCATATGATATGAATGCGATTGATCTTTTTGGTATAGGGAAAAAGTTATGGTCGAAAAACTGAAATCAGAAAAAGTGAAGCCCTAGCGCCCCCAGTGGCCTGATTTCTCTGGTTAACGAACTTGACCTTCATTTTTGGATGTTTGATTTTTGTACAAAGTTTAAAAGCGATCCGAGCGAAACTGCGGCCGCTATCGTGCTGACAAAAGTCGAATCTGGACGCACGCACGCATATATATATATATAAACTTTTTGACCAATGGTCATTTCGGACTCAAGGGGTCATAAGAAGACCTCCTGTGAAGAAATTTTTCCAAAATTCGAAAGTCGGGTACAAATGAATGGGCAGACCGAATTCTTCGAGGTCTCCCCAAAAATATTCACTCTGAATATTAGTATTTTAATTATATGTTGGCATAATATTAATATTTTATACAAAATACCGTATTAAATGCTATTTTATATAGTATTTCTGTTGATTTAATTTAAAAAGGGGTTTTTGGTAATAAACTCGACATCTTCTTTAAAAAAAAAATACTTCAATACAATATTATGTTAAGCTTATCTTGGATAAAACGTATTACTGAGACATAAAAAATATATTGTTTGTAAAATAGATAAATACACTTCTTTATCTTATTTACCATTGTAAAGTAAATATAAAGTTTGCCTTTTCATGTTCTTATTGACAGAACATAGAAATAATAGTCATTATAATATAAAATGATTAATTTTAACACTTCAATAAATACAGTGTTACCTATTTAAATTGTTTGATATAGATTATATTTCATTTTTATTAAATGTTGAACATACGCCATATAAATTAAATGCTATTACATTTTCTAAATATTTTATTTTTCTACATATTATGAAGTTTTCTAGACAAAAATTTTTAATATTTCTATTGAGATTTTATTTTAGAGGAGATCGTTTTAATTAAAAGAATAATTCTGTATTAACAGGGTTCAAAATGAATTAAAAAGTAATTTGTTTTTTTTTTTTGTATTACATTATTATTAAGTTTATTTCCATTTAACAATAACAATAGATATTCGTCTAAACCAGAAAACTCAACATTTTCAACAGAATTTATTTCTCCTTTATCAAAGACTAGAGTATTCTAACTTGCATTTTCTTTCAGATAAAATGTAAGCACTAAGTAATTTATTCTTTCTAAACCTTCAAGTTTTCCTGTGTGTGTTTCCTTTTATGTGCTTTAGATAAATATTATATATATGTTTTTTCTTTATACTTGCGTGTGCAAAATTTTTTGAAACTATATATATATATATATATACACGTATATATATAGTTTTAAAAAATTATAATATATATATATATATATATATATATATATATATATATATATATATATATATATATATATATTTATTAAATATATATATATATTTCATTAATTATAAACATATGTGTAGTATTTTATATCTGTAAATATTGTAAGCTTGTTATTTTTGTTTACTTAAAATAATCACCTTTTCATAGCTGGTTTTTGTATTACAATGAATTTAGAACCGTAGTGATTTTCTTATGATAAAGGCTAAGATGGCAGTCTTTAGATATGAAATTACAGACAACTATTTACTAATATAATTAAAAAATCTTTATAAATTTGCTTTGTGAAAATAAGGAAAAAAAGGGAATAAAACATCCAAACTATCCAATTTATAAAATGCTAATCGATTTTCGATTTATTTCAGAGAGTCAACTTTGTAATACACTGCCATTTGATTCTCTCTCTGTCTCTCTCTGCCATCAGAGCGCATCGAAACGGCCTTTCAAAATTAATTGTTACGTAGTTGCCTTTACATGCAACCTAATCGCTTTCAGAATGTATTATATAAACTTTTTTTAAATTGTAATTGCTCATAGTGTAGTAACAGGAAATTTATTTCTAAGCATTTCTGCTTGCATAAAATGGAAATATATGATGAAATTGTTTATTGTGCCTGGACTCTTCCTGTAGACTAGACTAAGACAAGATAAATATGAAGGTAATTTTTTGGCAGTTATTAAATTAAATAATGATAATAATAATTAATAAATAAAAAATAATATTTAAAGAATTATTGCCTATATATACTCGTATATTCAGGATGGACCAAAAGTCCATTTATATTTGAAATGATGATTTAAAAAAACTAATTACAGTAGATTAAAATTGTTTACTACTACTAGCAAACATAAGGGGATTTTTTATTTTAAAATTCACATTATTCATATGCAATCCTACATTATTCTGACATTGCTGCAATCTAGAGCAAAAATTTTCGATAACAGCTTTACATGTTTCTGTTGAGATGTTTTGGATTTCTGTGCGAATACGATCCTTTGATTCGTCAAGAGTTATTGAATTGGTGTCGTAAATTTTAGCCTGAAAAATCCATTGAGGCGAGATCCGGGTGGCCAGTTAATTTCCCCTCTTTTTGATATCACTTTTGGGCCAAAAATGTTTGGAGTTGTCCTTAACGAGTAATTACATATATGATAAGTGGCTCCGTCTTGCTGAAGCGAAAAAGTTTTGTAACATGGTGACATACCACTCGGATTAATGTCACTTCTATAACGACAATATTAACTATTAACATGCCCATTTAGATGGAAGTGTGCCTTGTCTGAGAAAAAATATTTGTAAAGCTGGGGAACCGCTCTACCATTTCGTTTGCAAATTGCAACATAGTGGCATGGTCTTGAGGGCTTAATTCCTGCACCGTTTGGATTTGAAAGGGATGTAGACGTAAATCTTTCTTGAGAATGTGGTTTAATGATATTCACGGACAGGACGTTAAGGACAGCAGACCGTTTCGAGTCGAAAGTCCAAAATGGGCACGAACAGACGATTTTACTCGCGTTTTCGGGATTTCCCGACGTTCTAAGCCATCCAGATTGAGGTAAATCCATTGTTGAACCCGTCTTCTCAAACATGAGTACCCATTTTTTAATTAACGAACCTGATGGGGCTTGATTTTTGTGTCATATTTTGTAATGATCGTAAAACTTTCGTTGAGCTATGGTCGCAGAGTTGTTGTTTCGATAGTATTCCCGTACACAAAACGCACGTTGATTATCGCTGAACGACGCCATGGTACTAAAGTCCTATTGGCCACGCTTGCAAAGCGTAACCTTCCAACCCTCTCCGCCGCCGCAGCTAGAAGCGGCAACCGATTCAAATGTTAACGAACTTTTATATAAAAATAGATTTTCCTACTTCTTAATCAAAAGAAGAAGTTTTAAATAATTATATTACCCTAAATTTTACATACAACTAACTGCGTCCACAACTTCGTTCGTGCGAAATATGTTTTTTTATAATAAAAGTCGCTTCAGTTAATCCTTATAACATTAGCTATCTGCCAGTGAAGGTTCTGGTTAAATTGATCAAGCCGTTTCAGAAATTAGCTGGAACAAATAGACAACAGAGAAAAATTTTAGAAATTGTATTGTATTTTTATTGAGGTACCTTCTATATTTCCATATACATTTAGTGAGAAACTTGTAATTTGAAATTACATAACAGACACTTCAATTTTACTTAAATGTATAGATAATATAATTAAACACTAACCAACAATTGAGTTAATTGAAAATGTCAGGGTTCAACAGCATCAAGTTTGACTTGATTAATGTAAATCTCTTCTCACTTTGATACTATTTAGTAAATTTGATAAGTTGAAGTGAAGGTAGTGATAAACTGTTTATTTAACGAAGTAGTTGACACGTTAATACGTATATAACGAATAAATTACTAAATATTAAAAAAATATGTACGGTGTATTTAAGACAAGGAAAATTTTTGCAACTTTTACTTGAGAGTACATGGTCGCTTGGTCATACAAATTATTTAAGCATACAACTTCATCTGCTTTTTATCTTAAGTTTTCATAGCATGTAAAATAATAAAGTATTTGTATATGTGGAACCAAATATATTATTTTATATTGTAAACTATTTATCTCTTGTAAAACGTAAATAAAAGATGTTTCTTACTTTGTTAACAATATTTTGATAATATTGACTTTTTAAAATTGACAGATGTACCTGTAGGTTGTTTTATTTCTTCCATTATTATTACATTCGTATACCACATCTGAGAGTAATAACCTTCGAATACGTGGAATATCTAAACATATCTAAGGAAAAAGATTTGAATTGATATAAACAACTTTCATTCATTAGATGTCGGCGTCTTTGAGTAAATGAGGTAGTATACATTAAATTAACTTAATCAAGACGATATGTATTAATTCCTTTCTATTCATCGTTACCATAGATAGAAATAAATTCAATAATTTGGTTATATTCTGACATATCTACTTAATTAGAGAACATAATTAACTATCTAATTGAACCGTC
This sequence comes from Melinaea menophilus ssp. n. AW-2005, assembly GCA_918358695.1. Lineage (NCBI taxonomy): Eukaryota > Metazoa > Arthropoda > Insecta > Lepidoptera > Nymphalidae > Melinaea > Melinaea menophilus. Next base: position 9,510,275 of record OU911053.1, read on the forward strand.
TTTTAATGGCCGAGTGAATAATTTACTCTAACGACTCACTTACATAGTTAGAGTAAATTATCGTTATCAGGCTGATAGGAATCTTTTTTCTTCCGAATATTTGTACTTGCTGTTGAATCTTGTAAATACATTTATTTTTTTAATTCTAAATATACAATCTTGTTTGTATCTGTGGTATAGTGTAAAAAAAGTAGTTAAATAGTCAAGCATTAAACTTATATTAAATATTCGAAACATCAGAAAAATGTGTAATAAAAGATTATTAAGACGATGTTATAATCTATTTAAATAAGTAAATTCACTTGAATTGTGTAATATCTTTTCTTGCTATAGCATATTTTAATAAATTTATTGAGTTTTGTTAAACTCTTATAAAATTATCCCAGTACTATATAGTTATACCATTACAATCACTATACACATAAAATTAAACATTTGACGAACATCATAATAATTTGAATGTTTAAATACATATTTTAAATTACTACAGAAATGAAATTTAACCGTAACAGTATGTATGTTTTAATCTGTTTTTAAATTTATATGTAAGAAAGACGAAGTTTATACGTATCTAATATTTATTGGTGTTTTACTTAAACAGTTTCACGTTGTTATTATTAAAAAAAATATTTTTATAATCAATTTCTATAATACATACGAAAAGTTTTTTACATTATATTTATCTTTCTTATCATAGCATAGCGTATTAAATAATTGACCCATTCATATGTTAGGTAATTTAAACAAATAAGAGCCGTAACTGCTTCTTATTCACTAATAAATGTTACCCTAGTTCCAGAGGATAGCTTGTATTGTCTATGAAAACCTTTTTATTTAGAGAGGATAAAACACCCTGCAGCGTTTTTTAATCCAACATACACCGGTTTCATCCCCATAGGTCCTGGTTCTGTAAAAAAATCTGAATAAAAATAGCCTACGTTACTCAGTGACAACGAATGCTTAAATGAATGCGTTCTAATAATTAAAGATGTTTTTAAAATCGAACCACAAGTTTTTTAGTTTACTGATTACAAATATAAGAGTATCAATTATCAAACAGACAACAGTAAAATACGTTGTGTGTTCAACACAGCTCCTTAGAAATAAACCAGTTCGAGTGCAGCTTGTTTTAATCGAAAGCCTTGTCTATCAGAATAGATCTTAGATATGGTTGAAATGAAAGTATCATTTACATTAAGTAATTTTAATACGTTTTTTTTTATATACTCGTAACAAAAAAATGCATTACCATTATTTAAATAAATGACTAATATTTTTATAAATTATAATAAGAATACATTCATTTAAAATGTAAAAATACTTTTCTTTTCATACTAATATACATGTACACATTTCATTCTAATATAAATGTAATAATGAACTAGTCAGCAGGAAATTAATTAATTGAAGTTAGAACCGTTTACTTAAACTAATTTAAAGTACCACCTTGTCCGCTACTAGCTTAGAAGTTTGAAATAACTTACTGTTTTGTTTTCGTATCACATCATTCATTAACGAAGGTATTATTACTTCTAAATTACTTTTGTTATATCTGTAACTTTCTTAATTATCTTTTTGATTAAAAGAAAAGATACAACTCAGTTATTTGTATGTTAATTTTCAGAGAACTAAAACTTAGTATGTACTCAAAAGGGGACTGAAGTATATATTTCGAATATATATTTCGACTGAAGTATATATTTCAAATACTGTAATTTCTTAATAGTACTTTGATAATTTTTGATAATATGGAGCAAGTATAATACTGCATGCGGTAAGACTGTTGGCCAGTTCGGTGACATTGTTCATAGTCGAGAAAGCGGGACACATGATATTGTTTAACTCGTCTAATAGCTATGAGTTTGAAAAATAAAAAGGACAAATAATAATTTCTACCTCATAATAGTTTACATTACAAACCAGGGTCACTGTTAATTGGTTACTAAAAAAATATGAAAATAATCATCTATTATACCATTAAAGATTATTCATGACTCCATTATAGAAAGGCCGCCTTATATTCATAAATGTCATTAAATTTATTTTCGGTGTAAATAATATGCTAAAAACATTACAAAACAAAAAAAGATTTTTTTTCTATAACTACAATAATTTGAAGAGTAGACAACCTATTAAAAAAACGAAATATGAAACCGAATGACATTACAAATAAAATGTTAGCAACATCAAATATCTTTAATATGCATAAAAAAATAACAGTTTTATTTGTGTATTAAATAATAATTAAAATATTGTTTTCAATCGTAGTCTTAGAATGCAGTGATTATTGTCAGGAGCTGGATCCTTCTGTGTAATAGATTTGTCGCCGACATTGTTAGCTCAAATATTGTACCATTTATCGTCACTTAAAATTATAGAATTTCGTGTTTTAAGTTTTTGTTGTATAACTTAAATAAATTTTAAAATTAATTCATAAAAACAATATAGTAATAAGCACCTTTGGATTCAGATAAAAAGCCTATAGTACACAGAATTTAATTTAAATTCTTCCAGTGATATTTTGTATTTTAACTACGTCCTAATTCGATTAGGTTTTTCCAAAAATATAAAATTGATGCAGGAAAAATCACTCGGTATATTTATAGGAACAATAACTTTTAACAAAACCAAATTTATTAAAATTCTTACAATCGTTTTCACGTTATCTGTGTATGCACACACAGACAGAGAAACACACACACAGAAAAAATTACAAAAATTAAAATAAAAAAAAAAAAGAAAAGAAAAATTACAGAAAGAAAAATTCAAAACCCTAAAAATACGTAATTCAGCTTTGTAAACTTTATATACTTGCCAAATAACAATAGAATCCATAATTGGTTTTGATGTCAAACTAAAAATAAATGTTATATTTAAGATAATTTACTTATTTAAGGTACTTTATTGCGTGTTTTTATCAATTATATATTGATTTGTTTAGGTCAGCCATACTTATCATACTTTCATTTAACATTTAGTAGAGAAATTATCTAACCTTATCTAAAAGTACTTATAGTTGACTTTATTAATAAATTTATTAACTTTAATAATGTATAAACAGATATAAAATTTGGTAGTACTGCACTGGTCTATATGTTATATTATGACAGACTATTTAGTTTCCACGATTTATATTATACCCTAGTTTATAGTCCGTTGCGTATAAGCCTATATATCCTGGGAAACGTTGCAAATAGGAACATTTATTTCATAATTCTCTGACATATAAAAATCAGAACCTTCATCTCAAAACAAATTGTAGATGTAATATTAATAGCAATAGGAATAGCGGATATAGTATTAAATAGATAGTTTAGGACCATATGTTCTTAATTTTGACGATTATTAATCTATTCTAATGTCAAAGACAAAAAACAATATTAATTAACTCATTTTATGTTAAGGTCGATTAATAAATGTCTCAATAAACTAATGATAACTGTAATATGATGACTGTCATTTTGTGCACGTCGTTGTTATAATTGCATTTTGTCAGTGAATTGTATTTTGTAGTTGTAACAGGTGGTGTTCTGTCCGTGTGTGATAAAGTTCAGTTTTAAAAAGTTTTTCTAAACTAGAATGTTTAAAATAAAAATAACCGGAGTGCCACTTCAAGTGCTTGCAACAGCATGTTGTGAGTACTTATTTATTGTCCGTTGGGTTTTCATACAGTTTAAATAGGACTTTATTTTACTACGTAATGTTTTTTTTAGATACATTTTATTTCGTACTGTACTGTTAACCTATTATAAACGGTAAACTTGAATCATTAAAAAAACTAGTTCGATCCTCAAAGTATAAGCTACGAATATTACATATTATAATAACATTTTTAGTTATTTAGGTTTTTTTTGTTAAGGTTGTTTTGTATCTCCTTGAATCCCCTAACAATAATCATATCTATGTCTGTTTATTTTAAAACAAAACATATTATATATTATTTCTATATGAAGACATAAAAATGCCTATAAATACAATTGTTAATTTAGTAATATGATGGTACATATATAGATTACATTTTCTAGAATCTTTAAGTTTCCTAACATCAGAAATAACCTCAATTTGACAGAGAGTGATAAGAATTACAACTAATTCTAATCTAATGTAATACTTCTTTAAGCCTTAATAGATGACTGTAGAATCCAACATTCGGATACAACCTTGGAATGATAGACTTTGTTTATATAATCGTTGATAGTCTAATTCGTGATGAATGAAGCTTACTTTTCTTTTTTTCGTATACGTCAGGACTGTTATACCACTTCATAAATATATTGCTTTATTTACATAATATTATACTTTATTTAAATAAATAATATTGGTAAAAAAGACATACAAATAGCGTAATGATTAGTCCATATTAACGACCGGTATTATTCGATACCATTTACCAATTGGGTTTATACTGTGACTTTAATCTAAAGGAATTAGTCTCATGCCTTATTACATGCTCTTTAGATTTGAGTGTCCAAAAACTCTTTTGTGTATTGTAATTTTTGAGATTGATTTACCTGAATTAATTTTAAAAAAAAACTTAATTTGTACTAAAATGAGCTTCTTTTAATAAAGTTCAATTAATTTTTAAAGGGTTTATCATATTATATTTTCAGCTTACTAACTGAATTGTTTGGATTGTACATACGTAGAGAGTATTAACATACGTTTTCATGCAGACTGATGAATAAAAGTATTTTACCTCCAATTGTTTAATGATGTAATAGAAGACCAATGATAGTTCCGTCAAATTATTTTACTTCCAAACATCGGCCAGAGCAGGACTGGGGCCAAGTTAGGCTCCGTCGAGTTTTCTTTGACGTCTGAAAAAAATATTGAGGAAGAAATTATGAATTTTAAGTGAACTTAAATGTAAAAAGAAAATAAATTATAACAAAAATAAGTAGAAACTGTTTCATGTTTATCTGACCATTAAATGTTAGCTTTGGAAATTGTGTTTATTAGATTATTTGAATAAGAATTTGTTCAAATGTAAATTCTCATGAAATATATATTTATTTGAAATATTGTTATAAAGACCCAGAATCCAGAACTTACAACCTTTGATTCAGGAGACAGAGTTATGAACCTCAACATGTTTCTTTATTGTGATTACTGTATAAAAAAAGATAAACTTGCAATATAATATATTTTAACTTAAATCTTATAATGCATAAGTATATAATTGTACACAACATAAAACAATTATAAAAATGTATGTGTGTTAATGTGTTTGTTTCGGATAAGCTCTGAAATGGTTGGACTGATTTTTATAGACTTCCACTGTCGTAAAGCTATAATTTCTTCTCCTCTTGAAATGTAAAATTTAACTAATTCTGTTAGGTTAGTTAGTTATGACTTATGTTCATTTTTGGGTAGACCTCGAAGAATTCGGTCTGCCCATTCATTTGTCCCCTTCTTTCGAATTTTGGAAAAATTTCTTTACAGGAGGTCTTCTTATGACCGCCTGAGTCCGAAATGACCATTGGTCAAAAAGTTTATATATATATATATATATATATATATGCGTGCGTGCGTCCAGATTTGACTTTTGTCAGCACGATAGCGGCCGCAGTTTCGCTCGGATCGCTTTCAAACTTTGCACAAAAATCAACCACCCAAAAATGAAGGTCAAGTTCGTTAACCAGAGAAATCCGGTCACAGGGGGCGCTAGGGCCTCACTTTTTCTGATTTCAGTTTTTCGACCATAACTTTGTCCCTATACAAAGGAGATCAATCGCGTTCATATTATATGATGTCTTTGATAAATACCTATAACTAATGTAGATAAACCGAAAACCTAACTTCTATAACTTAGGGGTGGGGGTAAAAAAACCGAAAATTTTTGGAAAAAAATTCATAACTTTTTTCTGGTAAACATTCTTACATTACAAGTATTTTTAATAGAAAGTTATTTATTACTCTAAATTTAATATTCAAAAGTTTTTCCGTAAAAGGTACCGTTTCCGAGAAAAAAAATTAAAACCACTTTTAGCTTGTAAGTTTTAGGTAGGTAAAACCACGACAACTTTTTTCTGGTATACATTCCCTCCTCGAAAATATTTTTAATAAAAAGGTTATTTTTTACTCTAAATTTAAGTACCAAAAGTATTTCCAAAAAAGATATCTTTTCCGAGAAAAAAAATTAAAACCGCTTTTTGCTTGAAAATTTTTGATGTAAACAACGGCATCATGTATTATTCTTAGGTAGTGAGTTATATTTTAAACGAGTTACACACGAGGTCTACCCACGCGTGTCCCCCTGCGGGCACGGATTTTTTTTAATATGCAAACCAATTGTAAAGTTAACGCAGTCACAGTTACTGGTTAAAGTTAGCTTGGAATTAAAAGTTTTAAATACTTTGCAATTACTCAAAATTTCATCTTAGTAAGCATTTAAAGGAAATTCTACATAAAAAACGTTAAAGTAATAATTATAGTATCCCTTACATATTTTGAGATGAGTCAAAGGTTTTTCTCTTTTAAATGAATTATTATATAGCTATTATTTCAATAACCTTTTACGCTTCTTGTGTGTGCAGTATATATAGGACAATTGGCAATTGGCTTCACAGTAAGTTGGTCAGCTCCCAATGTAGAGAAACTGCAAGATTTGAAAAGATCACCTCTTCCATATGTGTTATCTGATACACAGACTTCCCTTATTGCATCTTTAATATATATAGGAGGTGTACCAGGTATGTTAATTGCGTTATTTATAAGATAATAACAATTATTTACAAATATTTAAAATCATCGTAGTCTACAAATAATAAATTCTTTTTTTACGTATGTTTTATTTGCATGTAAAATATTATATGAATCTGTAATGTTCGAGATTAAAATAAAATGTTTCCCTTAATGGCTATAGAATCTTAACTACTCCATAGAATTATAAATAACATGTCCAGAATACGTTAAAATAGATTATGGCATATAGCAGAAGAGTTGTAACAAAAATGATGTCTTAGATATTAAGTAAACAACTAACTCTTTCAGGTCCTTATATGGTTGGATGGCTGTCAAACGTAAAAGGTAGAAAAACATGTCTCTTATTGAGTGGTATTTTAGGAATTATAGGTAAGTCCATGTAATTTTATACAACTTTTGATTTATATATAATTTATCTTTTAACCATAATAAATCTTAATTGGAATAAGCTTTTAAAAGGTAAATTATACACATTTTAAATTGTTTCAACAATATTGTTCTATTATTATTTTGAAATTGAATGTCAAAGTGAATTTAAATGTAAAATTCTTTATAGGATATATATTATTGGCTACATCTCGTACCTTGATAATGCTGTACTGTGGAAGAATGATCACAGGGCTGAGCGTCGGTAGCCTTGTTGTAATGATCCTAGTGTATATTGGAGAAATTGCGTTAGTATTATTAACAACATTAGAACGAGGACAAGCGTATCCCAGAGATGTCAGTTAATTCCTGACAGATTAATCTTTCATTTTATAATTTAAAAAAAAAAAATTACTTCTTATGATTAAACTGTTTATTAGCAATTTTATATATTTATTCATAATCGTCAAATATTTTTTAACTTATTTGAGTTTTCTTGACCTTTTATGTACATGCCTTTGTTTTTATGATTCTGACGGCACCCACATAAAACAATTTTTAATATTTAAATAATAATTATTATAACATTGAGAATGCATTCAATAAGTTAAAAAAATTTTTACGTACAGAATATTATTTTGCAAAAGCTTAATTAGAATAAGAAAATGTTTCTTAAATTATCACAGATCAGCAAATATTAGAGGAATCTTACTCACGGGCGTTGGAATATTTAATACCTGCGGATCGGCAATATCGTTTTCGGTTGGATCATTTCTATCTTATCACGGAACGGTTTATGTAGGGTTGGCTTTGTTTACAATATTTACTTTATTCACACTGATGATACCGGAAACGCCAATTTATCACGTTTTGAAAGGTATTCATTTTGTACTTATTATAACATCAATATTTAGAAATATTTTGATCTTTTAATGTCAATAAATTATCATCAAGTACTATTTTAATATATATTACTTTCAGGTAGCGATGATTCTCTTAAGCAAATATTACAAGATCTCGGCAGATTGAATGAATTAGATAAATTAATTGAATCAAAAAAGGAATATATAACAATAAGCAATGCAAGAGACTGGCGAGATCTGTTTACACTACGTAGTAACAGAAAGGCTTTATTTCGAGTATTGTTAATCAATATATTTCAAACTTCTAGCGGTGTAATGGCCGTAGTTTTTTTTTCTACCACAATTTTCAAGACCGCTGGTTCCTCATTGGATGGAAATATAGCGATGATTATTATTGTATCTTTCCAGTTATTTGGAAGTACGTTAACACCTATTTTTATTGAGAGGATTGGAAGAAAAATAGTATTGAATGCCTCGAGCATTCTGTGTTCTTTATGTATGGTAGGTGATATTGAATCTTTATGAGCAATTATAAAATTTGTAAAACAATATAAAAAAATATGTTTTGTAATAAAGTAGAAAGAAGCTGATAAATTTGCTTCTATTCTCATAATCTGGTATATTTAAATTGTTGTAGAGCGTAAATATAGTCATTTGAATGCATTCGTATTAGGCGTATTGGATGGACGTGTAGTAACAAAACTCATTTGGTTATGTTCCGTCGGTAAATGAGAGAAACTGGAAGCCCATATTTTTTAAGGTCGGGTCCTGTTTGTACTCTGGCTGCGCGTGGACATGGACGACTATGTATATATTTATCAATTATGTTTGAATAACATATTTTTTTCTGTTGCAGTTTATTATGGGCTTATATTTTTATTTGGTACATATTGAAAATCCTGTAATAACTAACATAAAATGGCTGCCGCTCGTGGTTCTGGTTATATTTTTCATAGCATACGATTCAGGTAAATGTTTTATATAATAAAACAAATATATGTTCTGGGATAGATTACAGGATCCATAAGAAAGTAAACGTTAAAAATATTACTTTGTCATCCAGATTAGGGCCTTAATGATGGTCAAGGTGACAAATTCAATTTAGTTATATTTAAAATATATATTACTTTTAAATTTTAATTATATTACTTATACTTTTGCAGGGCTTGGAATAATCCCACAAGTCTTAGTTGGTGAGATGTTCACACCAAATACAAGAAGCAATGGATCAGCTGTGGCGATCACAATATCCTGGATATTTGGTTTCCTGGTGACCACAGCGTTTGGTTCTGTTTTAAATATAGTCGGTATATATGTTCCATTTTGGTGTTTTTCCGCAATCTGTGCTTTGGCGTTCATTTTTTCTGTATTTTACATCCCAGAGACGAAGGGTAAAACCTTGTTAGAGATACAGGAAGATTTAGGAAAAAAATAGTATAATTAATTCACAAAATTATAAGAATAAGACTAACTGCCGTTTCAATATATACATATTATTACGCCTCTTTGTAGTAAGGGTAGGCAGAGACAAAAAACATTCACTTGCTAGTCCTTTATGAAGACTTGTCGGCTCTCGATATTCTTGACTTGTCCCTTCTTCAGAACATCCTCCATCTGAATGAAAAATATTTAGTTAGATATTCCCCTTCCGAATATTTTCAATGAACCAAAAAATTTTTTTTTTATTTTTCCTGATTACTTATAATCTTATATTAACTTAAATAATATTTGATTTAATCCTTAATATAATACTGTTATTTTATTTTATTTTTTATATAATACTGTTATAGTTATATAAGCGCCTGTACTCAAGTTAGGTGTAATCACTGTGTCAACGTGGCTAAACTTAGCTTGTATGTTCACGCCAAGTTTACGCCACATCCATAGCTCATCACTAGGGGGCCCAAATTTGCTTGAAACTAGTCGGTGAAATTTCGATATATACAGTCCGTTATTTTATGTATTATGTATCATGAAAGTTTTAATATAGGTTGTATTCTAAAATATAGTTAATAACTTACTATATATTACTGTTTTTAGTTTAGTTATTGTGCATTAAGAAGTTCTTTTTTCTTTAAAATTATGTGATTGTAAATATTTATTAAACAAGTTAGTTATCAATATTTTTCTTTTTTCATTTATTTTTAATTAACTATTGAGTATTTTACCAACAACGATATTATACCTCTTAGAAAGAAATAAAATTATTATACTCGATTATAAAAAGTAAAATGAAACAAAAAGAACATTAAGAAACGCTAACATTAAATATCGCTGCTATTTCAGAAAAACGCTGAAGAACTTTGTACGATCTTTCAAGAGCTAGGAATATTTTTTGTTTACAAAATTAATATGTCCCCATTTTCGGAATAATATATTTATTTATTTTATGACGATTTGTATCAATACAGAGAAATATAGAGATTGAGTTAGAGATTATAAATATGTGCAAATAGTACTTATCGTGTGTATTATACTGCGATTGATAACTCTGCTATTAAAAACAATTTTCAAGATTCAATACAATACTAACGATCAGGACAATGAGTCTACAATTTTTATATTTTTAGACAAATTTTTATATTTCTATTCTAGTTATGTCGAAAACTACTGCTCGTTTCCCACTAAGAACTGCTTGGATAAAAAATTATAATTTTTTTTATAAAAAAAAATCAATTTGAACTCAATTTTATTTTCAATGTTAAAATCATTTATTAAACATATTTTATAAAAAATATATATTTATATAGTAAAATAGTAACAGTATATATAAATTATAATATATTTAACTTTTGCTCTCTTCAGTATAATTTTATAACAACAATCAATTTAGTAGTTTCTAAGATATTAATAATTATTTAATTGATCTGGAACAAAACAAACAGTTATTATATATGGAATGGAACTGCATTTTTTCAAATAATTTCAACATTTTTTATTCTTCTTTGACTTTATTTATTAACTTTATTGATAATGATATAATAATACATGATAAACGCAATTTAAATTGAAACATGTTCAGAAACTTGATGGAGCATTTTGCATTAATTAGGCTAATTAAACTAAACCGCCGATGTTGTAAATATTGACATATTGTTGTAAATATTTTCTTCAGCAAACGTGTTTGTTTATGTTTACACAAAAAATTAGATTATTAAACAATTGTATAAGTAACATAAATAAAAACAAAGAACATACAAAAATTTTAATGTTAAAAGAACCGACTTACAAATAGTTCCATTTGAAATAAAGATATTTTTGAAATTCGCTTTATATAAGTTTAAATTAGTGCCTACTTACAGTCAGCCTCTGACGAATGACAAAAGATTTTTAAACTTTTTTAAAATTAAGCCTTTTTTAAAGAAACCTCTATATTAAATAATGTATTAACCATAATAACTAAAGAAAGAGTATAACTACTGTTGATGTGTCTTACCAGTCATATTCAACTGCACATACTTAACCAGATCCACATTTTGTAGCTTTTTAAAATTAAGTTTAAAATATGTAGCCAAATAAACATTAATTTCCAAAAATAATAACAATGACTTTGTCAATGAAAATTTCTTTGGCACTTTTTTTGTCACTTTTAAAAACACTTCACGAGGCAGTATTTGGATAGACAACGAAAATAATTTGAAATCATGGATCCATTTACAAGTCTACGAGAAATCACTGTCTTTATTTTTAGATACTATTTAAATAAAATTAACAACCACTTTCTTTTATTAATATAAGTTCTAAATACACATATTTTGTATAAGTTATTCCTATTTATCTCTTGATAGTGACATACATTGCTTCAATGGCCTTTTAAATGTAGAAACATTATACTAGTAGTTGCGTAGTTAGTTATTCTAGTCTTCTTTTCTAATTTGTTGAATATCAGTTGTGTCTGTGACTCAATATTACTATAAATAATAATTCTATAAAAAAATCCTATACACAATTGGAACCGTACCAGGCAACTAGCAACTTTTCATAAGTGGAATAGATACCTATTTGAGAAGAAAACACTTTGACAAGAAATTTTTGTTAATTTGTATTCTAAATCAACTCTCAACTTTATTCTGCAGCCGCACTAAGTATTTTGTTTATTTTATTTTCCATTATGTATTATGTAGTAATCGTAATAAAATATGCTAATAGGTTACTTTGTAATATAATTTTGATAATTATAAATTCTAAATGTACCATAATATAAGATTATTACATTGTAATAAATTAATAAGAAGACTAAATCTGAACAAATAATTTATTAGTTCTACTCAGACCGGAAATAGTTTATTTTTTATTTAACTCTCTTTTTATTACATTATTTTTTGTTGATGAAAAACAACCGAATCATTATGAAAGTTACTATTATAACGGCGTATAGCCTGAGTCAAACAACATGTACAATATTTGCTACAGCAGCAATATTTTCTCATATCCATGCAATATACATAAAGTCACTTCGGTAACATCTGCTATAAAGCATTTTGTCGGTTAGGGGAAGCACATAAAGTCGTAAGCACTAGCTAGTCAAACAAATAACGGTTATATATATATATTTTCTATGTATAAATGAAAAGATTTTAACAAACATACCTTTTAATATATTAAATAAATATCTAGTACATTCGCCATTACAATGTTAAGTGCTGCGTATTTTTGAGGAATATAACGTTCAATAAAATTTTATATTAGTATGTTTTTTCCACAATGTTCAATTTAACTTTGAGCCACTTTAAGTATATATATCAATGGACAGTGAGTTAGCGTAAACGTGAATTAAATATAATTTATGAACAATAACTACTCTATATATCTTTAATATATATTAATTACGTGTCACGTTTTTTGTCCGCGATGAACTCCTTAAGTAATTAACCGATTTAAATAAAATTTACTCTCCACGTGCACTTTAATCGAACTTAAAAGATTGTATAGTTTTCATCTCTAGTGATATTCGCTATATTATTATATTTTATTGCAAATTATTTGTTTATTATTTGGCAGTCACAGTATTCAGTAACTCCAACCGATTCTTACAGATGGCGGTATCTGTTGACTGCATTGAGTAATTATTCGTTATATGGTGCTATGTTAAACATACTAATGGGGTTGTTACTACAATAAATGCGTATTCACATGTATCTACGACACATATTACTTTATTTGTTAATCTTAATTTAAATTAAGACTCTTTGTTCCTAAACAACTAATACACGTGTAGTATATCGTTAGTTTACATGAAATTATGTTATTAATGAAATCTGCTCTTTATATAAAACAGGAACCGAATCTGTAATCAGCAGGACAAATTAATTAGCTCCAGTATATAGACCAGATTTAAGAGGTCTGTGATTGATTAATCAGTTTGTGATTATTTGTGATCATTTTAAATTTACCCACATAGAGTTTGTGATTATTTTAAATTTACCCACATACAGTTTGTGATTATTTTTAATTTACCCACATACAGTTTGTGATTATTTGTAATCATTTTAAATTTACCCACATACAGTTTGTGATTATATTAAATTTACCTAACAAATATGTTGATGATGGAAACAAAAGTTTTTTTTATCGAACTTTATTAATACAGCTTGATCTAATAACTTAATTCAAGCATACATGTAATGATATTAATATTTTACATAGTCTAAAGTTTCTTAATTTAGTATTTAGTATTTATATTAATAGTGCATATTGCATTTGTTCTATCGCTTCACTTTATGTACATTATTTTCTGTATCTCAATAGATCTAACTATTAATGGTAGGTTTCACAATTATTTAGTCAGGACTAAAAATACCGAAACAACATGATAGGAGTAATACTCCTATCTAATAACTCCTTTGTAATAACAAACTATGTAAATTGAGATATATTTTTTTAAATCTTCAGCAATTCTAATGGCAATAAAGATAAATAGACGAGTGAATTCTGCGTTGACAAAAAAATATGGGTACTCTTTACGCCTTCTATGCATTAAGAAATTTGCTGTTCAAAATATATGTTGTCAGCGCACACCTAAATTAAATTTTTTATAATTAATTTATAACCGTTCCATAGAACATCTTATCTTACCGTCGTTCTTAAGTAATGAAAGGGCCTATTAAGTTCCAAGATATGCTTAAATTATTAAAAATGATATGTACTCGTATATTATTACGTGGTATTTTAAAATATCCAATAAATTTATTTTATGCTATTACTTTTCTTAACATAAAAGGCTCTTAATCCTGAAGTACTTGCGTAATGTGTTGCGTCATTTGAAATGTGTTATATTATTCTATGCTCAGAGTTGTGCGATAGTTTCATTGCATGTCTCTTAATAAACCTACTTACCTATTTATTTATAGACCTATTATTTTAAAATATATATTTTTTAGGTCCTATTTTTTTATATTTTTTGGGATCCGTATCTTAGAAGCATAAACTACTAATTTGGCGTAAAAAAATGATACGGCCATTTATGTCACAAAATTAATATTTCGACACTCTCAAGGGAAAATAAAATGAATGGATACTTGCCGTTAATTATTTATTTATTCGTATAAATAACAATGTTTTTCAGGGCTTAAAATAATCCCGAGTATTTTAATCGATGATATGTTTACATCCACTACTAGAAGCGATGGTTCGGTAGTGACAATCACCACACCTGGGTAACTGGTTTCCTTAATACACGGCGTTTGTTGACTGTGATATTGCTTTTTTCTTTAATATAAATACAATCCCTAAAACAATAGTAAAAAACGTTGTTAATACAAAAAGATTTAGAGATATGTAGTAATTTATTAAATTAATAGCCATTAAAAGTATTTTTTGTTTAAAAATAATAATGCAATATATATATTTTTTAATTTTAGACAAAACGTAATATTTCTGATGATTCTAATAAACGGATAATTTTTTAATAATATATGTTGGCAAATATGAAAATCTAAGTAAGTAAATGCAAAGAATTTACTGTTTACTCATTTATTCATTCTATAAATATTACTTCAGTTATGGTTTTAGTTTACTTAATCCTCTGCTTGAAGGAAGGGAGACCTATTGAGGTTAAATTATAATATGTCTTGAAAATGTTAACTACAATATTGAAATAAAAAAATTGCAAAATAGATTTCTTCTAACCAAAGTATAAATACTTAAAAAGTATAAAGTATATTTGTTTTTGGTCTTTTCAAAAATAAGAAACTAACCATCACTTAAAAATATATATTATTCTATGATTAATCAAATATATTATTTTTTACAACAATTAAGAGACAAAACTTCACCGTGCGGGTGCCGAGCACATCGCGTTGCAAGGAGAGGAGTGCAAACAATGCCTGGGACTTGCGATTCCGGTGTAGGTTTAAAGGGCCCCTTTACTATGCGCATACACGTTCACCTTCACTGTCTACGCTCCTCTCCCTACCTAACCAAATTTGATAAAAACCTACTAAAACCGCCTTTGAAATACGTTCTTGAAATGAACCGACGATAGTTTTAAAAAGACCGAGATCTTTAAGTAAGTTGTAGAGAAAAGTTTTGCTGTTATATCTCTCGATCCTTGTGCTTGTGCATAAGATTTATCTTTGGCTTACAAAAGTTTGATCACGTGTCTGAATTTAGGGCTCGCTCGAAACGGATTCCGATAATATATATATATAGGCGATACTTACATATATTTACTCTTCTCTATTCAATGCTTTATAATCTTCTTACTTAAAACAATGATTTTTCCTATCTTGACTTTGATAATTAGTTTGCAAAACCTTTCTAGGCTCTCGGGATATTTTGGTATCTCATTTACTTACTACTAAATCAGTGGCACAATGGTATGATCTCCCTTCTGAAACTCCCACTTTCAATCTTTAAAATTCGTTTGTGTCAATATTTCCTATGAATTACTGATTTTTAATATTGCTTGTAATATAAAAAGAAACAATAAAAAGAAATAACATGTATCATGACTACTCTTAATATGTGTCATATTTAGATAGATAATATAGAAAGCTGTGATTCTGGAAATGAAAGTGTGGAAGTATGCTGGCAGAACCTTAGGAATGGTATGGCAAAATTAGCGACAGAAGTATGTGGTAAAAGGAAAAGAGGTTTTAATAAAAAGCGCGATAAATGGTGGGATGATGAAGTGAAAGACACTGTAGAGTTAACCCTAGATAATTAAATTGTTTTTATTGTTACATTATTACTACACCTTCGTCCAACGGACTACGGAATAAAACAATGAAATCCAATAAAAAATATTTGATTAAGATAGGAACTTATTTCATGGCACAAAAGTAAGGATTATAATGAACAAATTAAGTACTAATTAATATTACAATATCAATCTAGACATAACCACACCTAACAACATTATGTGAACCACAAATAGCCTTTCTACATCTGGTACACCGGTGCTTGGTCATTTTCCGGGCCTTTGATAGACACAGGTAGAGAATTTTACGCGTGTTTAACGTAGAAGAAACAGGAGCTTCTATTGTTGAAGATTAGTCACGAATATCCTTAATTATGGCCCTTATATTACGCCTCAAACTCACGGTCTGTAATCGTTGCCGAAGCCAGGGTTCCATTAGTTGATCTCCTAACTTCATTAAAAAATCGCGCCGACTTATTGGCTTTTTCTTATTTTTCATGTTGTTATAGACATGAGTAGCGTAAGAATTATTAGAACATATATTGAGAAAGTTAAAAAATATACACATCGGTCATCTCTTGGTTTTCCCGTTAGAGCTTATATTTGCACACATTTGATCATTCGAGTCGGGGATTGCTGTTTTGGCTAAAGTTTCCTGTAATCGTTTTATTTTCTGAAGAGTCATCTGAATCTATAATTTGGGTTTTTTGTCACTTACTTGGCTGTACGTTGTCGTCACTATTAGACTCCGAAGATTCATAAGGAAGGTCGGAATCGCTGTTAGTGTCTTCATGAATATCTTTCTCTAAAATTTCTTCCGTTTCCGATGTTGAGCTATCAGGTCTCCACAGCCAGCGACGAATCTGATCCTCTTGATTCTTGAAATCCATCTAAAATAAATATAAAAAAGTGAAAACATTTACATAAAATAAACCAAGATTACTACTTACTACAAAACTTAGCATTAAACTTCCTATTTAAACCAGTCCAATGGATTAAAATATAAATTAAATAAATGCTATTCTTTTATTATAGATAAAAAGCAGATCTATAATATGTAAAACAATAAATAAAAGAATTTATTAATGTACGTACCGTAACAATAAAGTTATTGTTATAACTAAACCTTCGTCCAGCGGACGACGAAAAGGTCACAGAGCACGTCCTCTGATACGCGTGGACCCAATAGCGTCACGGGTTGCACTGTTTACTCCAATTAGTAAGGTAATGAAAGAGTCAAGGTCAGGGGGCGGAGCGAAGTAGGTGATTTCGAATTTTGTCAAATGGCACGTCGTCGTCTCGACGAGTGATTAGTTATCCAGGGTTAAAGAAGAACGTATGAGAGAGATAAAAAAAAGAGCGTACAAGCTGCAAAAGCATAAAACGAAAGCACTTATAAAGAAGAATCGTAAAAATTCTGAGAGAGAAAGATTGACGAACAACACCCGAGATAACACGAAGCTTTTCTGGCGAGAAGTTAGTGATTCCCGGGGTTGTTCGGTAACCTGTAGAATGAAAGGGGTGCTTACGAAGAGCGGTGAAATTTTAACCGAGCAAGCACACGTTTTGCAGCGGTGGGCAGAATTCTACAAGGAGATGTATGACGGTGAGGACGCCTCGGTCTTGACTACTAGCGAAATGTTGAGTCCAGATGTAAAATAGGTGACCTTAAGATCAATTGCTTGCTACGAGGGGAGGTCCAAAAGTTCGTGGAATGGAGAGGATGGAGCGGGGGTAGGGGCGCTCGCTTGGTGTCATACGAATCAAAGACTCATCATTAGTATAAATTCCGAGTTTCAACCCGATTGCGTCATTCGTTTTCGTCTCATTTTGACGGAAAAGATAAAACATAATTTTATAGTGGTTTAGAAAAATTAATTCAAAGGTCTAATAAATGTTTTGAGCTTAAGGGTGATTATATTGAAAAGGAAATATAGTTTTGTTGTTTTATTTTATTTAGATCCCTTTCATTCCACGAACTTTTGAACCTACCCTCGTATATGCAGATGATGCAGTGCTCATTGCATCATCAGAATACAATTTGCAGGCATTGGTCACCACTCTGAAAGATGGGTGTGAAATTAATGGTCTAAACCTGAATGTAGATAAGAAGAAGATTCTGATATTTGAAAGAAATGAAGAAAGAACAGAATGTAAGATCAACGTGAATGATAAGATAATAGAACAAGTGAATGAAGTGGTATATTTGGGAAGTATGTTTAGCAGAGTCGGAAAATATGAAATGGATGTGGAAAGGCGTATTGCTGCCGATAACACAGTCAACGATGCTTTGGCAGCATTGTTGAGACGGCGAAATGTCAGCATAGCCGCACGTTTGGCTATTCACTATGCGGTTTTGCTACCGACGCTGTTATACGGCAGCCAAACGTGGGTAACACAGAAGAAGAATGTAAGAAAGATGAATGCTGTGGAGATGCGATCTCTTCGCAGAATATGCGGAGTCAGTCTAGCTGACCGAATCCGCAATGAAGAGATCCACAGAATGGCAGAATGGTAATACTAGCGAAGATGTCACGGTGAGACTGAAGAAGAATGTGCTCAGGTGGCTCGGGCACGTCGAACAAATGAGTGATGAAAGAATGGTAAAAAAGATTTATATAGGAAAAGGGAGCGGTAAGAGAGACAAGGGGAGGCCTTGAGTGACCTTTGAAAACACTGTATCATATGTGTATAAATAATAAATAATAAATAATAATATATAAAATAACTTAATCTACATATATATTTAATAATAATAAGTTCTCTTGTTTAAAAGTAACAAGAATTAAGACTGACTTCAAAAGTGTATTTTTATAGAATAAATAGTATAATACGAGTATCATCAGTACTAACCTCATTCCTTATCTTCCTTTCTTATAATAAAACACCAAGATGTACAGAGGTCAATATCCTCGGTACTATTTCCGGCAATTTAACCTTTCATGTGGTATACTTTCAATTATCTGTTAGTATATTTAAAAATCGATACGTATTACAGATTCTCTTATACTTTCTTAGAAACATTGTATATTTTCCTAATAAGTTATTTAATTAATGGCAATTAATTAATTTTATATTATTCTGTATTTTGGCTTTTGCTATTGTATTATATTATTAATAGCAAGAAATCTGTGACATTAAATATAGTCTTGCCATGGCGCCTCAATAAATAAAGGCGCCACTACCTATGTAAATTATAAACATAAAATAAATATATTTACATATCCTTAGCTTATGAATTTATGTTATTATTCATAGTAAAAAAGTTATTTATATAAAACTTCTTGAGAAAGTTTACTGCATGTAAAAACTTTAATGCAGCCTTAAACTTAAATTTTAGGAAGTAAATGAAACAAAACTTTCTTCATCAATACTTTTTATATTAATATGTTAAATTTAATTTAAGAGTAAAATTTATTTAAATATACTCTAAAAGAAGAGAAAAGAGATTCTAAAATTGTATAAAACATAATTCAATTCTTGCGGAATAATCTTATTTTTATTTTAAGTTTGAAATAACATTGCGGAATACATTGTGTAACAATAACAATAAAATAATTCACATTATATAAAAAAGGTTTTTTAAACAAACATTGGTTTATTTTTATAAACAGTATATTAAAAAAGATCTAGACTAAATTATTTTATAGTAGCCAAGCTCGTATATATTTGAAGATCATTTTATCTCGACACAAAACCTTACACGACTGGATTTACATTTCTCCTCGCAAAACTGCCCGACGGATCTAAATATTTTAGGTTCTTCATCTTAAATTTAAATTCAAAAACACTTTATTTAAACAGCATAAAAGAAATAAAAATTGCAAAATGCTTAAATCATAAAAAAATCTAGTAACAATAAAAAACCAAATTTAAATCATTCACAATTTGATGATCACCACCAAAAATTTATGATCACTTACCTTATTATTAAACGAAAACTGTTTTTTAAACAGAAAAATCACAAAAAGTTCATGTTTATGTGGTCGTCATTTACAGCTACGTAGTGACATAAAATATTTATAAGAAAATAAGTTATTGTGACACAAGTAATAAATATAAATGAAGAAAATGAACAGATAAATATATTTATATAAAAAATAGGTAAAATTTCAAGTTAATGAGTATACATTTAAGATATACGGCCGAAACTGACAGTTAAATCCTATAGTACAGGCCAGAGTCCCTGTATAACCGCTAAAGCAGATATATGTGTACGCGAAACTCAAACAAATATAATTATTGATCACAATGACAATACATACCAGAAAAATATTATTTTTATAGGTGGTATTATCAGTCATCTCAGTGCAATGCAAATTTAACAAAAATAAAGGTAATAGAATATTATTGAATTGAATTCAAGACAGCTGAGTAGATAATACGCAATACGATCATTCAGCGAACACTATATATATAATTCTTGATGTTACTCTCCAATATTTCTGTTTCATCCAACATGTACTCCGGCCTGACTCCCAGAAATCGTCTATTTTGGCACAACACATAAAACGCTTAGTATTAGTCCCGGACGTATGGAAGTATGATAATCGCATCCCGAAAGAAGCTAATGTCAATAGGCCTATTGCCATTAGCCTTCTCTCCTAAGTAATGGAGCGTATTATCAGCCAACTCTTATGATTTCACGATCGATTTCCGAATCTTCCAAATTATAAAACAGCCTATTACTAAGTCATATGCTACTGCTGACTACTACTGCTACTACTATTATGCTGACCATGTATAAGTTGTTGGACGGCATTAATGCCATATTAAATATATAAATTTAATTAATATATCTTTATTATAATTATTAATAAACATTTAATACATTTGATAATATGACAATAAATGAGAATAATATATATTTGCCAAAACTTACACTAAATTTAACATTATGTATATTTGAATATAAATAATAATAAATCTACAAATATTGTATCTACCCTTAAGGTAAGAAATTTTAGGTATTTTAAGAACTAATTTAAATAAAATTAATAGTTTATACAAAATAGTCTCAACCAAAAAATATATTTAATGTGTTTTTCGTTTTTCTTTCACAGTTAGTTATTAAAAGATTAACCTAATATAATGTTACAAAAACCAAAAGCGACTATAAAAATACATAAAATTTATAGTAAGTCAATATCATACAAACCCATGTTGGAATAAGTCAACGAATTGTTTGTTTCATTATTGCAATAGTTTTGCTGTTTTTGTGCTACGGTATAAATGTAGGAGGTTCAACAAATTGCTAAAGTAAATAAGAACTCTTTAGAACTGGAAAACAAATTCAATTAAGTTCAGTTACAATAACGTAATTTATAGATTCCGTTATAAATTTGTCAAAAGACAAAATAATGTTAAAGTTATACGCATTAAAGTGATTTAAATAATAATGATAAATAAAAATTAAATTTCAAAAATTATAAACGCTTGACTTATTTATATTCAATATAAATTAATATAAAAGATTTGTAAAATACGTTAGTTAATAAATTAAATAAACAACCTTCGCATAGAAATATTCTTGATTGAACACCAATAGAGCCAAATAGCAACACTCCTCAATATATCACACCTTCTCGATTTCCAGCAATATCATCTTTAACTTTATAGGATTAGGTTATTATTTCTCATAACCCTTTTATGAACGAGATCCTAAAAGACCTAGGCCTCATCGAAAATGTTTTGTTGAGATTATTTTGTTGATTCAGGGTTTTATAATTCCTAATTAACATTCAGTTAAACGCTCTATCACCACTTTAGCAATGACGAAGGTCAACTATTATCTAAAAAACAGGTAATTTTGGCAACACCATTAAATTAACCTTACTTACAAGATACTTGTTTAGTAAACAATAAAAAAAACGAGGCTTATAGTAGTGACGTATGAGGTGTTACAACTGATATGTTACCATGATAATATGCACCATTCTTTATATTATGTATTCATCCAGTCAAATCAACAAACTTTAACATTTATGCGTATAAACTGAAAAAAACAGCTTAATTTATGCTTCAAGGTTCATCCTTTACATAATAAACTTAGTAGTAGAAGTTGAATTATACAGGTGAAATATTTATAAAATTTGTCGTTAAGGTTAAATTTTTATTTTTCACAAAATAGATGATGTGTTAGTCGTTCTTGTTCCTTGTATTAGGTCACTAGATGACTGGAATACAGCCATATTTATTTAAGTATTTCAAAATAATTTCCATTGCTATTTAAACACTTAGACATACGTAAAAACCAGTTGTCAAAAAATTCATTTCATTTTTCTTCTGGGAGTTTTGTACGTGCTTGGTCCCACGCTGCCAATAACTCAGAGTCGCTCGCTTCCTGCATTTAAGCCTTTGAGCTGATCCTTCAGAATTGGAAAGAAAACAAATCACAGGGTGCATGATTTGGACTATAAGCAGGATGCACATGCACTTTTACACCAGTGTTTTTCAAAAATTCGCATAAACACGATGCGCACGATGAGCATTGTCGTGGTGAAAATGTAAATTTTTGAGTTTGGACGAATTTATTTGAGTTTATGTAGTGCTTAAGATAAACACTCATTGATATACCGAGAGACCGAGACTGTACGCTGACTATCGAAAACAACTCGTTCCAATATACCTCGTCTAGTAAAAAAAATTTCTTCTATCCTGATCACGATTTAGGGACTTGAGTTTGCGTTTCTTCATTTTCGAAACATCATAATTTGTTTTTATATTTTGACGGTACATCAAAATAGTAAAGCCTAATTTCGCCGCCGATGTCGATGCCGATGAACGATGTCATTCAAATGACGTAAAGTCCCATTTTCAAATCATAAAAAAAAATACACGAATTTACTTTCACTTCTATGTACTTTATATACATTATGTACATTCTTCTTCTACATTACGAACTATGTAACAAACTGATCAGGAATAAATTTATGGTTAATTTGTACGCTGTAGAAGTAGGAGCGAGAGGTGTAACAGCAAAATCTCTCTACAGCTTACTTAAGGATCTCGGCCTTTCTAGAACGATCATCGGTTCAATTCTAGAATGTATTCGTATTTTAAAGGTGGCTTTAGACGGATCTTAGGAACAGTAACGGTGAGCGTGTGTGCGCGTAGTAAAGGGGCCCCTTAAACCTACACCTGGGTCGCACGTTCCAGGCATTGTTTCCGCACCTCTTCTTGCAACGCGATGGGCCTGGCACCCGCACGGTGAATTCATAGAATGTTAAGAAGCTTCATCTCTATTCTGACTTAGGCCTCAAGAGGTATTCACAGTGTAAAAACTTTTCTTCCTCCAAAGATATTATGTAAAATTCTATAAACACTTAGTGCACTAAATCTGTAAGACTTCCTCTATCTTTCTGTAGGATATTACCTATTTAGTAGGCAGACTGTCATATTTGATGGTCTGCCTTAATCAATGACTCGATGTTCCTTACGTTTTCCAGAGTAGTTACTTCTGTAGGGCTATGTATCTTGTATCTTGGAGTATCACTAACATTGAAGCTACCGCGTTCAAATTCATGATACTACCGATAAACAGTAGTGCGATGAGGGCACTGTTCTTGAAGTACACTTTTCATTTCCTTAAAGCATTTATCTATAGATAGGCCACGAATAAAACATATAACGAATAATTAGGCTTGGTCATCCGTGCATTAATTTTAGTGTATGTTATTGCCTTTTTTAATTATAAATCCGTGTCGTATTTTGTTTTGCCGTAGTCCTATTTCTCTACAGTGTTCCGCTGATTCCTTGTTTATTTAATATTTTGTTTTATTTTTGTCATGTAGGTAAATCCGATTCTGTATCCAAATACTATATGTTACCATCTGTACCTTAAATAATATTTCGATGTTAATTAGTCCCCTGCCGCCCTTTTCTTCTGGTGAATATAACCGTTCTACTGGTACTTTTTGGTTATGTAACTTATATATTGCAAATTAGTTTTATTTCCTATGCTCGGAGGATTTAAATTTTTATAATTTCTTACGCCGAAAGAATATAGTAATACCTGCACTGCAAATATTTTGATGGCCTTACCTAATAGTCTAGAAGCTAAGTATGAATTAGTGATATATTAAACTTTTTTAAAAGAGCTGTTGTCTAACTTCGTTGTGATCCATTTTATTATTATTTTTATTTTTAATGATTAGTTTTAGTAGAAATAATTTTCAAATTTTAAATGTATATTTGTACAAAATAATAGCATAGTTTTATAGATCTTTTTTGTTTGTGTGAAAAATGTTGTTTCCGTTTCTATATTATAAAGGCACTGTATTGTTTAGTACATTACCCGTCTGTTCCATCGAAAAATAAGGGGTCAGATTCATTCAATTAATTGTTGGATACAGTAAAATTTATGGCTGGTTTTGGAGCGAGCTCGAAAGCCTTTGATATTCAACTCGAGTTTTTTAAATAAATTTATGCGTTTAAAACCTGCGGCGACAGGATTAATAGGTACGTATTGTTTAATTTAAACTTTCATGTATATTAACTTTATTTCAAATTAAGTATACCTGTTTGATAAGTAGAAAGTAAAGCTTCCAAATAAGTAAAAAAATATATTTTAGAACTTTTTATAAAAAGTTAATTATTAGGAACATTGTTAAATCAGTCAGTTCTAACACTTCATTGTTAAGGAGGAAGCAAATGACTTTTTACATTAGGAAATGTAAACTCCATGCACTTAACATTTAAGCCTAAATTAATTTCCAACATCAACCATGAAGTAGCCATGAAGTATTAGTAGTCCTAACAAAACATGAAGCTACCGAAAAAGTAGTAAAATCCATAAATTTTACATTGTCCTTCCAAAGATTAAAAACATATTCACATCCCATCCCGTCCCATCCCGTCCCTCCCCATCCCATCAAAATGCAAATTGATATTAACAGTTTCTTATATATCACTATTAAATATTGTGATATAGCTTTTAACGAATAATAAATAACCCGACAAGAAATTTAAATGAGCTCGCTATTTTAATTTCAAAATTAAAACCAGACCAAGATAATTTTCTGGGACTAAATTGGTTAGTTCTTCGTTATTTATAAGTAAAAGTGTTTATTTTGTGTTTTGAAATATATGTCTTATTCTATAATTTTTTCTAAACGAATCGCGTTGCTTTTTGTAATAATGGAATCACATGAATAATTTTCTTCACTCTGAAAGTTGCTTATTGGATTATTATTTATTTTTTTATTTGAAATAGCTCATCTATTATTTCAAGTCATAAAGGTCTGGCTTGCCAACTATTAAATATTTTATACTAAGCTAGGTTAAATATAAATTTAGTATAAAATATTCATATAGATTTGTTTATTATGTTTACTATGATATCATATAATAGGAAAGTAAATATATATTTGTAGATTAATACTACTAGTATTGTATTGTACTATAACATTTATGTGAAACTAACATTTATGTGAAACCGACAGTCCATGTTAACAGTTTGATTTTACTTTATTATTTTCTTAGCATAATTAATTTTCTTTCAAACAATTGCTAAAACAATATTTTTTTCTACTGAGAGTTGAATTTCGTTTACAAGTTTCAGATATTTTTCATAAATTACTTATTTGATTGATGTGTCTGTGCTTTTTCGATTTCTTATATTGTAGGATTCTTAAGTACTGCTTACTGCTTTTTAACATATTATATTTACACATTTTTACTTTAAACTTTAATTACAAAGTTTTTTAATGTCATTAAAATTATTACAAAAAGTCATATTAGTATTCACAAATACAGATACAATACAATACAATAAAATTAAGACAGATTACATTTTTAGTTATTTTCATTTTCTTCTCACAGTTTGTCAATGATTTTTTCATGAGACAGTAAAACTTAAATAATATTTCGCTCAGAATATTAAAATAACGTTTAGTTCTTGTAATCAAGGATTTATAAGATAAATATTTTTAAAACGTCTTATATGATAAAAGTTATCGAATTATGTAACCTTTGTAAGCTCTTATCAAAAGAGATCTTAATATGTAAATCAGCTTTCACTACTCCTTCGTCTTTAAGCCATCATATCTGATCAATATCTTTGATCGGATCGTATTTATGGCATAATATAATATTATGATACCAATATTATGATTCCATGCCACTGAAATATTCAATTTTATTTTCTGTGAACCATATTTAAAAACTAAATAGATCGATTAAAACAAACTCAAATAGATACACTATTTTGTAAACTTTGTTGTCATAGACAGGCTTGTAAAAACATACATTACATTTACGTTATATTATCTTCATGATGGTAGTTGACAAATATGTCTAAGAAGCATCTCGACAATCAAGAATTTCTATAAAAACCTAACTGTGCTGTCACTGACAGATGTAAATACATGAGGCAGGCTCAAAAAGAATCTACGAGCATCTGATAACTAACTAACATAACTACTAATGAAAATATAGATGTAGATTTTTTCAAATCCAATTAATCTCGTGTGTCTGTAACGTATATATTTACGAGTATAACCTCGTACCATTCAACTAACTAAAAATATGAAAAATCAAACACACATATTACTATACTATAACATGTTTAATAGTCACTTATTTTTTTTAATTCCTAAAGTCCTTTTCACTAAGTCAAAGTTTCATTCTGTTTTATATTTGTGAGTCAGTAAATAAAGTAAAAATAAATTTAATGCCAACCAGATGAAACACTTTTGCATAACAAATTTCAAAGTCAACATTTATATATGGTATATTATGTTACCGATTCCACGCACGTTATTTATATCCATATTTGCTTGATTAGTTCATAACTATTTCGGGGCACAAAAAAAGGCATTTCGTAGTCATGAATAAGGACCTTGTTAAATAATATAATATTATATAATAATAATTACGGATCATTAAATCTTAAATCTACATTTACTGATAAAAAATTGACATAATTATTATTATTTTTTTTATTTATTTCTTTTTATTACATTTAAATTTTACAACATAACATATTTCTAAACGCAAATCTTATCTAAAAGATTGTCGCGTTCATGGAGTTCACACGCTTCATAGCATTATAACTATTAAATAACTAATTAGTATATAACATTATCTTATACTTATATTAATCTTAATATCTTATACTATAATTAATCTTATACTTATATTAAAAATCTTATACTTAAAATATAACCTTAACAAAAAAAAATTAAAAAAAGACAAAGTTAAACATGTTCATAGCATTAGATTTGTGATATGGGTAAATTCTTATTTTTGACATAAAAGTTCTTTACAATTTTCTTTGTTTGTTTCAAATTATGGCTTTTAATCTTTGCAATCAACTCCTTTGGAAACTTGTTAAGGATACAAGGAAGGATGTTGGACCAAATTCTCTTTCCATATACATTATTATGTTTGGGTTTTATAAAATATGGTAAATATGAAAGATTTCGCATGAAATCCACTCTGTCATTCTTCCTAGCATATTAATTTTATTTTGATATTGCGCTATAATTTCTAGGTTTACTCTTTCATAACCGTTAATTAAGTTACAGTGCTTAAATAAATGGTCGTATTTATCTCTAAATGTATATTTAACTTTTAGCTTGACTATTGATTTTAATATACTCATTTGTAGGTTATAAATTCTTTCTAAGCGAGTTTTATAGGTTCTACCATAGCTTGAGATGCCATAACTTATAATGAAATCTGCAAGTGACATATACAAAAGTCTTAAAATTTTATAGGGAAGGTTATGTTTAAGTACACTCATTTTTGCCAAAATAGCTCTCAGTTTACAACAAACTTCGTCTATGTGAGGACTCCAATTAAAATGGTGGTCTATTTTTAAGCCCAAATACATATGTTGATTGACCATTTCAATTGACTCACATACACACGGTGTATGACGTCCATGCGTGCAACTATGGTCATGCGCCACAATGCTAGGTATGAAGTTGGCCGTTTTTTATTTTTATATATATATGTGTTCACAATAATTATATATGTATATAAAAATATATAATTATTTTATTATTTTGTCCAACACTATTTAGGATTTAAGGCAATGGTAACAGTAAGTCTTCTGTAGTTTTATAATCTAAGCCTAGTAGCCATTCAAAAAATTGTAACTTTGCATTAAAGTTTTTTAAAGAGTAAATAATCTTGGACTTGCTTATTCTCTTGGAAAATATCTAAGCGAGGTAGCAAAAACATTTATTAGAGAGGATGGAGTCGAAAATTTTACTGTAACATTTTATATTGTTTATTTGTTTTTTTTATATTAATGTTATATGGGAGTATTGTTTCAGAATAATTTGTAAAATAAAAAGTTGTCTAACCAGAGACCAGAGCGTTATATAAATATAGTTGTTTGTTTGAATTGAACTAGATTCTTCCAGCAAATCAGTATTAAAAGTTTGATCACAAGAAAAAAGAGCATTTAATCAATATTTAAAGCATGTTAAAAATATAGTCCCGTAATGGTAACATTAACGTCATCATCAAATAAGTTTAGTTGGAAAATAGACAAGAATCGATAACTTAATTGGGGCAGGGCATAAAATTGACTTAGCGTTAACGTTGCTTCTCTATAGTTAACAAATTGTTACATTAACTAAAACGTAAACGTTAAATTAAAGTTACTTTTATGAGCGAGTAATAAAAAATAATTATATATGTTATTCTTATTTATGCAAATTGACGCACTTTTAGATACACCATATAAATATTTATGTGATTAATCTATATACCTATGAAATAATAAGTGAAACACATCTTGATTGACTATTTACTATAACATGAAGAATATTCCAATGCTTGTTTTTCCGAAGTGTAATTATCAACATCCTTTACTTTTTTGATGTCTCCCATATATATAAAACAAAATATGTTTGTATTTTGAAACTTTTCATTGGGGATTTAAATCATCAGAACAATTTATAATTGTTCTAAATCAACTTTTTAAACGTAGACTAGTAATTATGTGAATAAAGATGTCCATCTCTAATGATCTCAAATTTAAATGCAAGTTGATTAATGTTGATCTCTCCACACGGAATATGGAAAATAATGTTCTTTATAATGGATAATTTTATGAAGATTATTATTCAAAATATTATTAACGAGTTGACATTAAAAACTTTCGTCTAAAAGAAAAAAAAAACGTATTTATTAATCTAAAGGATATTATAAAACACAAGTCAATGTTGTGTAGAAAATAGCCCTTAAATGACTCTATTTGACTATTTTATGAGCCACAATACCCTCTATCGTTTATGTATAAAACCCCCACAATATTTTAGATAGAAGACAGTTGTGACATCAAAATCATCATCTCCAAAAATATTTCAAAATACAGTGTGTTTATCTGTATTTTAATAAAAAAAACTTATTTATTTTCAACCGGTTGTACTCACTTTATTACTTGTCTTATCCCCTTTTATATTAGCGTATAATTTAGGATATATCACATAACTATTACTTACTTATTATCACTCACAAGAAAAGTCTTCTCAAATTAACTGCGAAAATTTTACTACCCATAGAGAAATTATTACAAATTATAAATTCTTCCTAAATAAATACTTGACATTCTTTTAGCTATGGAATAATAAAGTAATAAAGGTACACTCAAATTATAGGTCAATAAAACTGATTTATTTGGCGTATCAGTATCATTTTAGGTATATCTTCTTCTTAAGTGGTAATGTAGGGAAATATATGGTTTCATAGTCAGACTTAAGGAGCACAAAAGAACGTAGGATGTTCTTAGTGATTAATGATAAATATATAAATTGCTTTTGAGGATGGAAAATATAGAACCCATTGAGTTTTTGTCTGACTAAACCATTTACCTTAGGGATGATTAGAACTTAATGTAGATACGAATGTGTAAAAATGCTTATAAAAATATCTGTAAATACTAAAATATTATAAATGGGATCCGATAATGATTGTCTAACTTTTAAATGACATGGCATATTTATTTTAACAAGGCTTTACTTCATACTTATACCGTTGATCAATTCATTTTTAACTATAGGTTGAAAAAAAGTCAAGATTCGAATTGAATGATGAATTGAAGGTTAAATGGAAGATTATAAACGTTAATCTTTTGTAATAAGTATTATTATAAATGAAATAGAATAAATAGTTACTATTCAGATATAGGAATTATAACTTGGTGAGCAGCTATTACACAATCAATCCTGTAGCAATATTTGGAAAAAATTATACTGATTAAAATTGTAGGTAATTTTTTTTTAAAGAGCTACATTTTTAATTTGTTAATTAATTGTTACTACGATACCAATGCGATGTATGTTAATAAATACATGCCTTACAATTATACCTTTAATTACAATCCAAATATAATTGATATAAGAAATACATATCTGGCACTAATGATATAATTATGATATACGTTTATATCAAAGTAAAATATTTGTTTTAGTTATATATGATTCCGTTCAAAGAAAATGCCCAAGTATCGATACGCCGTAAAATTTTTATTTCTTTATTTTTATTAAATATAGGGTAGAGATATATGTAATGGAATATCAATAGCGTTGCGTAAAACCATGAAGGTTGGGGCGTTATTTAATATATCAACAATATAAAAGAATCGTGGCGCATAAAATAGTTAAATAGAGCCACTTAAGGGCTATTTTTAACACAATCTTTACTTGTGATTTGCAAGATTCTATATCTTAGACCTATGTTTTAAATGATATAATATAGGGTGAAGTAATGTTAATACATTAGTTTAAATTAGGTAAAAATTAGTTATATTTTCTTAAAATGTCTGTTTTGATGAACAAATTGATCATCGCCCAGTACGGATGAACATTACAGCAACCAAGTTAACTTTTAAACATTCTCAATTAAATTCTTGTTCAAAAAAGTTTATTTGATGTAATTATTAATTTTCAGATATTTCAAATCTACATTGAAATGTTGGGACAGATGTCTGGATATCTGATTGGGCTTTAGGAAATCTACCTTCTTTTCAATGAAATCTACATATATTGTTTTCAGTTTTCTTTGACAAATTTTACCAGCGATTTGTGTGTAATTTTTTAAAATTACTTATAAAGAAACACTGGCTACCTCAAATTTTGTTTATTCAATCAAGATTTGTTATTTTATGACTATTAATACTATAGAACGTACAATAAAACATTAGAATATTTATTCTAATTAGAAAAGTAATATCGGTTATATTAAGTTATGATAAAAAACTTAAAATATTTTTATCAACTACACATTTTGATATGTATCTTTATATATTGATATGTAAGCAATATATAAAACAATACTGAAAGAACTAATAAGTAAACGGTGCAAAAGATTATTGGGAAAATCAAAACAAAATTTATCAAATTAATCTTGAAGACTTTAGTATAATTTTTGGTACTATTTCGTAATGTTACATTTCGATTCTTAATTTAAGTTTCTTTAAAAATACCTTTAATGTACAGAAAGCAATGCGTTATTTTTGACTGACTTTTAAAACTCACTTTAAATAAGCTCGTAGTATCGAACCTTTATAGCTTGTGTAAGGATTTGCTAACTAAATATGAACTAAGTTCACGCAAAACGTATTATGTACTCTGCACCAAATAAGTTATTGATTCTTGCCTATCTACGGAGTAAAAATATTTGGTGAAGACGTTATCACTATCATATGACTAAAAGTTTATCTCTTCTGTGTTTTCAGCTATCAGACCTTTTATATAATTTATTTTCGTAGAATCTGGTCAGATTCATATTATACTTATTCTTTTGATAAAAATATAGCTTTACTAAATTTATATACACTCATAGTGTGTTAAAAGTGTTTGGATAATCATAATAATGTCCTAAATATGTACATAGCCTAATATCACGTAAATATAAGGAATTGACTTCGAAGAAATTCGGTATTTTTAAAGCTAAATATCATGTCGTGCAGAAAAGTCTCTTATACGAAAAGCCATTTATACGAAAAAGCACAAAACTAGGTTAAAGCTATTATTGCTTCACAAAAGATTAAACATTTTATATTGCATTAATTTATAATGCAATCATATTATATTGATTGCATTATAAAATAATCATATTTTAATAGTTAATTCAAACATACATATTATAAATATTTCATATTGGTAAATTTTTGTTTTCAAGTGGTATAAAGCTGGCAATCTATTTTCAGTCTTTAATAAAAATTTTAATGAATTCTCTTTTAGTTGCTTAAGTTTCTGAAAGAGTATTTTAAAACTTGCTTATTAGATATGGCTGAAATAAGTATCTACTAATCTTTGAATAAGATGAATAACTTATTTGATATTCCTAAATAAGCTAAGAGATTATCATTAATTCAGTTGACTATTAGACAGGACAATACAGAATGACATTTTCAATTAACTTTATTATAGCTTGTTGATTTTATTTATACAAAACGTTGTCTCGTAATGTAATTGAGAATCATTACTCCAAGCTAAGATTTCTAAGTTTTGAGTAAGAGTCCTACCTCATTATTTTGCCAATTTTTCCATACCTTATTAGTTTTCAGGGCACGTGGTCACGATTGAAAAAATGTAACGGCTACGACGCGGCAGCTGTGTCGTATAAAAGTTACTGCCTTTTTAAATGTTTACTCTTAGCTACAATCTTTTAACTTTATTTACATTAATATAAACATATTTTTTAATAAACCAAATGAATTGAAAATTCGTAAGAAAATTGTTTCAATTTATTGTAATCGGGGAAGTAGTTTTCACGGGTTTACTTCAGTAGTTTTACGATTTAATAGAACTACAACTTGTAGCTCTTATTCAAGTTATTTGTACATTTAAGTTTTGTAATATAATTGAAATGCAGTTATATTAATAACCACATTATATGGCATAAATATTTAATTTAATTAAGGGGGAATAGGTATAGGACGAGTAAAAAATTATGTCATTAACGAGAATGCTGTTGCAATGAACCATTCAGGATAAACTTTTAAATATATGTATATAAAAATTACCACTATCAGTAAAAAAAAATACCTTCACAACTAATTTTGGATCAGTTTTAGGTAGATTTATATAAAGTACCATATTCAGAGTTGAAATTATTATTTCAAACAATTGCAATACTCACCTACATTCAGAACCATATTAAAATTAAGGTACAAAATATATTTTAGATTCTTAAATAGGCGATAAATATAATTAGTGTAAGAGAAAGTTTTTAATTCTTCCTTCTTTTTAAATGAATACCGTACCTAAATCACAGCATGAATTTTAATTTAAACCGAAATTGTTTAAAATGAAATTCATCTGAATAGATACAGTAAAATCTTTGTCAAGTGAAGAAATGAAGTAATCTTCAAAAATTTATGACAAATGGAAATTTAAATTTAACCTATATTCGGAAGAAAAAAAAATATGTCTTTGGAAAAATTTACAATGAGATTGAATACTCTATCTCCAGGAATATTTTTAACAATGTGTGGTTTGGAACTGAGAAATAAACAAAAAAATGTTACACATTGTTTTAAGACTCATATTTTGTGCTGTTACAATAGACTTCCTAGTACACCCCTATTATTGAACAACTATTATTGAAATTTTATTTTATGCAAAACTATTTTTATCAACAAATATTCACTGTAATTATTACTATTTTAATAATAACTTGGCTTGTTTTGCTTTAATAATATTGGACTTCTAGTCTGGAAAAAATTACTTCGATAAAATATTATATTGAGCTTATCTTGGCCAACATTGGAACAGCTTTAATATACCTAAAACTAGTCTTCTGTTATACTCTTATTGGAAAACTTTGAAGGAATGGTTGTTATTATATAAATCGATTAATTATTAACACTCCAACCAGTAAGTGCAAAGTATAATATTACCTATATAAATTATTAGATGTATTATATATATACATTTAATTAATTCACTTTGAATCTACGTCATTTCAATTAAATGTTTTTACATTTCCTAATGCAATGTTTATTAATTTCTACATGGTATGAAGTTTCTCGACAAAGATTTAAATGTTTCTATTCAGATAAATTCTATTTTTGAGGAAGTCGTTTCTATTTAAAATAATGACACTGTATTATAACAGGGTTTAAATTATATTAAAAAGATTTATTTTGTTCTAATAATAACGTAATAGACATTCTAGAAAACCTGAAATTTATATTCTCAGTTACATCTTCTTTCGGATAAATGGTAAGTACTAGGTAACTTCTTTGTAAAGTTTTCAATTTTCCTTTGTGTTACGATTTCCTTATATAAGTATAATGAGTATAAATATTAAGCAAAACTTTAATGTCTTTTAGATAAATATTATATATTCATTTTCTATATTATTTGTGTATGTACAAAATTATGAAATAAAAAAAATACCTCAGACTTAATAAAACATACAAATATGTACTTCATTAATTATATATTTATTTCTGGAATAAAATATCATTTCACTCGCAAACATCAAGGCTTGATTTACAATTATATTAGAACCGTAGTGATATTCTTACATTCAAAGTTAAAAGTCTGTTCTTAGGTACAAAATTACAGACAACAATAATTAAAAAAACCGTTATAAATTTGCTCAATGAATTTAACGAAAAAAGAAAAAAACACATACTATCCAATTTATAGAAATGTTAATGAATTGTTAATTTGTATCAGAGAATCAGCTTTGGTATGTATTTGATTCGTCAGAGCGCATCCAAACGATCTACGAAAATTAATTGTTTTTTGTTAATTTAAATTAAAGTAATCACCATGACAAATAATGGAATTACTTGCAAATGAAACTTACTTTGAAATTTTATTAAAACAAGCAGATAATTAAAACGAATGCAAATTTTGATAATTTTAATATGTAAATGTAGACTTTGCAATTTGTATACAATATATAACTGATGTGATATGTAGATTTTTTTTTAACTTTTCTTGTCTGACTGACTAACATATTAACGATTGACTTAAAAGTTATATATTTGTAGGAACTATTTTTTAAAAAAGCACTCCAGGAATACACTGAGGCGGAACTTTATCCCCGAAAAACAGTCCTTTAAACATTTAATTTAAATGACGTAGATTCAAAGTGAATTAATTAAATGTATATATATAATACATCTAATAATTTATATAGGTAATATTATACTTTGCACTTACTGGTTGGAGTGTTAATAATTAATCGATTTATATAATAACAACCATTCCTTCTAAGTTCTCCAATAAGAGTATAACAGAAGACTAGTTTTAGGTATATTAAAGCTGTTCCAATGTTGGCCAAGATAAGCTCAATATAATATTTTATTGAAGTAATTTTTTCCAGACAAGAAGTCCAATATTATTAAAACTTCTTTCAAATTATTGCTCCTATCGTAGTAATATGATATCATCTTTCTAAGTGAATATTGTTTGCAGGAATCACTCAAACAGTAATAGGGGATTAACACAAGAACAATATAAAAGTAAATATTTGGCAGTTAAATAAATAATTATAATAAATAAATAAAAAAAAAACAATGTAATGAAAGTTGTTGATTTAGAATTACAGACATTTCATTTTTATGTATAACCCAAACATTATACAATATACATACAAGTATGTAAATCATACCTAATAGCTATAATAAAGAAAAAGATAACTTATGAAGTGAAGGCTAATACATACTAAATTCCAATTAAAATGTTATCAACACTAGATTAGAATTAAATTAGAATTACGCTATCAATCCCAAGCTCACCTTTAACCAGAAGAGTCTGAGTTAAATCTCTTGTCGATAAAAATATATTAATATTAATTGCTAGTCTAAAATTGACAAATGTAGTTGTAAGTTGTTTTGTTTCTTCCATTATTATTACATTCGTATACCACACCTATAATAAATGTAATATTATTATATATGTAATATTCGTCTATTTTCAAAGACTTCAAATATGTGGACTGTGAAGAGTTTTAAATTAAAATAAATGGTTCATAAGAGGTCGGCGTCTCAAAAGATGTATGCATGTATGCATGTAGTATGCATTAAACTAACAGGATCAAGACGATATTTATCAATTTCTATCTATTGGTCGTTACCATAGATATAAATTAGATCATTTGATTATATTCTGACATGCCTACTCAATTAGGAAACATAATACACTTAGCTATATTACCTTAGGTATTGGACCGTCTTTTAATGGCCAAGTGAATAATTTACTCTAACGACTCACTCACTTATAATCTTAGTATCAGGCTGATGGGAATTGTTTTTCTTCCGAATATTTGGACTTGCTGCTGAATCTTATTAACACATAGTTTTTTATTTTTAAATAAACAGTATTGTTTTTTATTTATTGTAAAATAAATAAAATAAAATATAGCAAAGTATTAAGCTTGCATTAATTATCTGAAACATCTATTTTTCGCACATTTGTTTTTCTTTTCTTTATTTCGTATTATATTTGTGTATTAAGTCTTATATTATTACAATATATAAATAATACACTTTTCCTGCTCCTTTATTTGTCGCTGTTTTTTAACTTTTTTAGTTTATGTGTTCTCATTTGTGTTTGTTTACTTGCTGTTCTTTTATGTCTTGTTTTCTAAATTGACTGTTTTGATTATTTTTTCTGCATATTGTATAAAATAAGTTCTTTGTCTTGTGTCTGCCATTATAATTTTTAGGTTATCTTTATTTAATTCTATTTCCAATTCTTGCTCTAGTTTATATCTTAGTTTTCCAAATTTGTTACAGTCTAGAATAATATGGAGTATGTCTTGTATGTCCATGTTGTTACAGTCGCAGGTAGGGTTATCTTTCAGGTGGAACCTGTGCAAGTATTGACTGAGGCCTCCGTGGCCTGTCAACACCTGCACAAGCGTCGGGCTGAATTTTGCCTTCTTGATGATTCCGTACGACTCCTTTACTGAGGGGAAGAACAGCTTTGTCAGCATTGCATCTGGGCTGTTCTGGTATCTGTGCTCCCATTGCTCTACAGACTCTTTCCTTATTTTTTTTTAATATAGGATAAGGGACACAGGTCGTAGTCGGAGCGCGTTTTCCTCTTTGTCGCTTCTTTGGCGAGGGCATCTGCTCTTTCGTTCCCCTCCACTCCCAAGTGCGCCCTTACCCAACATAGCTGGATGTGAACTCCCTCAGTATGGGCCGCTAAGACACTCTCTCTTATTCTGTAGGCAATGGGATGCAAGGTGTCAGGTTTTTTGATAGTTTGCAATGCCGACCTAGAGTCGCTCAGGATACTCACGCATGCAGCTTTTTTCTTTTTGGCGGCAAATGTGGCTTGTAAAATAGCGTACAATTCCGCTTGATACACGGTGCAGTAGGATTCCAAGCGAAATTTCCTTGAGAAAACTTCGCTCGGACCCCTCCAGCAGGTGAAAGCTGCTCCCACTTTACTTTCGAGTTTGCTTCCATCCGTGAATATCATGAGCCACTCGCTGTCACTTAAGTCATGAAGGTTTGTAGTTTGGAGGATCTGGAAAGGTATCCGTGTGGTCGCAGCTGGATGCAGAGAGTTGAGTAAGCTTATCTTCCCCTCCATTTCTCTGTCTCCCGCCATAATCTGGGGTTTCCCTCTCTTTGCCTCGAAGAGTTCTTCCATTTCCTTCACGCGAATGTCAAGTGGGAGCAGCCCCGACAGGACTAGGCCTGCGGTTAGAGAGACGGTACGGTAAGCTTTACAGATTTTCTGCGCAAACCCACGTTGTACAAAATTCAGTTGCTTCTTCACGTACCGTCTCTCTGCCGCTAGTGCCCACACACTTGTTGCGTAGAGTATAATAGGTTCTATCACTGCTGTGTATATGGTTCTTATAATTTCAGGACTTAGTCCCCATGTAAGTTTCGCGGATCTAGCAAGGGGTTTATAAATTTTAATTGCTTTTGAACAAATATATTTTATGTGATTTTTGAAAGTTAAATTTTCATCAATTATGAGGCCTAATATTTTAATTTCTTTAACTAGGTTGATAGAAATCACCTTTCTTTTAATGAGTGGGCGACCCCAGGAATTCATAAGAGTAGACAAAAACTGTTTGAACTCTACAATGAGAGGGAGCTCAATCGCAGTGACTCGTTTGCTCAACATATTAGAAAATATTCTAAATTATTTAATAAAGTTTGTTCACAAGCCAGGTCATTACATATTAGAAACTTAATTAGTAATTCTTTAAATAAAATTAAAATGACCTGGAATATTATAAAGTGCGAAGCTGGTAAAAGCAAAGCTCGCAACTCCAAATTTTCTCTTCAAATGGATAATCAAGTAATAAAATCAGATAAGGAAGTTGCCTCTGCTTTTGAAAATTATTTTAAAAAAATTCCAGCTTCTACCACTTCTTCTTTAATTTCTTCTCCTGTAGTCGCCGAGTCATTACTACAAAAAAATGTAAAAAAATGTAACATTCCTTTTAAATTTAAGAAAATTGAATCCAATGATATAATTAAATGTTTTAGGACCTTAAATATTAAGAATACTCCTGACTTATGGGGAATATCTGTTAAGGTGATTGGCTCAATAGTGGACCTCGTTGCGCCTTACTTAGCGACAATTTTTAATGACTGTATTTCTTGTGGAGTATTTCCTGACCTAATGAAACACAGCAAAGTAATACCACTCTTAAAATCAGGCAATAATTCAGATCCGTCTAATTACAGACCAATATCAGTATTGCCTTCGTTTAGTAAAATATTTGAAAAAATCATGCTTAATCAGCTGATAGACCATTTTAACAAATATAAATTGCTTCACAATAAACAGTTCGGTTTTACTAGAGGTCGCTCTACTACGGACGCCGGCGTCTTTCTTATAAAACATATATATGAGGCCTGGGATCAGTCACAGTATGCTCTTGGAGTATTCTGTGATTTATCTAAGGCTTTCGATTGTGTTCAGCATGAAACATTGGTCAGGAAATTGTACCACTATGGCATTAAGAACATTGATCTCAAACTCTTGATTTCTTACTTGTCTAATAGAATTCAGAGGGTAGAGGTGAATGGAAAAAGATCGGCTGGGGCTCCGATTGATATGGGGGTCCCTCAAGGTTCAATTTTAGGTCCATTTCTCTTCCTGGTTTATATAAATGACCTGCCTACTTTTGTAGACAAACATAATGAGATAGTATTGTTTGCTGACGACACTTCTTTAATATTTAAAGTAAAACGGCATCAGGTAATGTATGACGATGTAAACAAGGCTCTCTCTCGAATAGTGCATTGGTTTAGTGTTAACAACCTGTTGCTTAATAATAAGAAGACTAAACTTCTTAGATTTTCAACTTCTAATATTAAACAGGTGCAAACTAATGTACTTTTAAATGAGGAAGCGATGGAAGTGGTGGAATCCACAGTTTTTCTAGGAATCACTGTTGATGCTAAGCTACAATGGGGCCCTCATATAGCTGGATTGGCTAGTAAACTTAGCTCTGCCGCGTACGCTGTTAAAAAAATTAGATCCCTAACTGACGAGACTACTGCTAAGTTAGTGTATTATAGTTATTTTCATAGCATAATGTCTTATGGTATCCTACTGTGGGGTAGTGCTACTGATATAAATACCATTTTCGTTATACAAAAAAGAGCTGTCCGTGCAATTTACAATCTGGGCCCTAGAGATTCTTTAAGAAATAAGTTTAAGCAAATTAATGTACTTACGGTCGCCAGTCAGTATATTTTTGAAAATCTTAAATATGTACATAAAAATACTGACAATTTTATTAAGCATAGTGATATACACACTATAAATACCAGGAACAAACACAAGCTCGCGCTACCTGTTACTCGACTTAAAAAAGTGAGTAAATCTTTCATGGGGCAATGTATACAGTTTTACAACAAAGTCCCAGCAAACGTTCAAGTATTACCATTTAACAAATTTAAGAGAATAGCTAAGGAACGTTTGTGTGCAAAAGGATATTACAATGTATCTGAATACTTAGAGGATAATGCACCGTGGGTATGAAGCGATCGCTGCCAGGCTGCTTCAAGATTATTTATTTAATATTGTGTAATGTATTTATGTTATTTTGAATTTAAGGAAAAAAAAAAAAAAAAACAAATGACAATCCCGCTGAGTTTCTGTCGCCAGCTCTTCTCAGGTCTGTGGAAATAATTTTCCGAGCTGGTGGTAGCTTTGACAATGAAAAAATGTTTTGTATGAAACTTATTTTCAATAAAGATTTTTGATTTGATTTTGATTTGATTTGATTTGATAGGTGAACCTCCCATATGTATGTGCGGGATATCGTACTTTAGCAGTCTTGTGATTACCATGGCGTTAGTTTTATTTGGAGCAAATTTCAATTTGTTGTTGATACCCCACTCATACACACGGGCAAGGACCCCATTGGTTTGTGATACTATTTTTGATGTTTCGTCTCCTGAAATTATAAGAACCACGTCGTCGGCGAACGCCTGGCAGTGTACTCTTGTACCCTCTATAATGTTCAATAAAGGATCCAATAGGAGATTCCAAAACGTGGGACCTCCTATTGAGCCCTGAATGCAGCCTTTGTCAGTACGTTTGGTGTAGGTCGTATTGGCATATTTAACCGTCACCTTCCGCTCTGAAAGGTAACTACTGACCAACTTTAGGAGGTTTTGCGGCACTCCCTTCTCTCTCAACTGGCATTTTATCGCGGGCCACCACGCGCTATCGAAAGCTCCCTCTATGTCAAGGGAGACAATGACATTGATAAATGTTTTTGTTAAATTATCGCGGATGTGTTGAACCATGTCATAGAGAGAGTCTTCCGTGCTGCGCTGTGGCACGAAGTCATACTGCCTGGGATTTGACTTGGGAATGATGTGCCACCTGAGCCTGCGTACCATCATCCCTTCCAATACTTTCCCCAGGATCGATAGCAGTCCTATGGGACGGTATGATTTCACACTATTATGGTCCGTTCTGCCCGGTTCCGTAGGACTACTACCGTTGCCTCCTTCCACTGTATGGGAAAGTATGATAACTCCAAGCACTTATTAAATATCCCCAAGCAAATCTCCGAATTGGACAGTATGGCTTTCCTACAGATATCGCCTGTGAAGCCATCAGCACCTGGAGCTTTTTTTGGTTTTAACTTTTGTCCCGTGTAATCAAGTTCCTCACCTGTGAAGGCTGGATCCCGCCTCGCCTCTGAGTGACTGTCACTCCAGTCCTCGGCCGCCCTTCTAATGGCCCTATGGCCGTCGTTGTCTTCTTCCCACCGATCTTCGGGGAAAAAGGCGTTCGCTAGTAGTTTTGCGGACTCCTCAGTGCTCAGCACAGATCTGTCCACCACGAGTGGTTTGTCTTCTGATCTTTTATATGTGTTTCTGATTACGCGGTATATGCCATCCCAGACCCTCTCGCCGTCTTGAGAGCTGCAGAATCTCTTCCAGCTGTCTGTCTGTGCTTTGGAAGCTGCCATCTCGTAAGTTGCTTTAGACTCCATGTACTTACCAACAACATATGGTTTCCGGCGAGGGGCTGCGTTGGGTATTCGTCGATTCAGGGTTATCATTTTTCTTTTCAATACACAGAGTTCCTCAGACCACCATGGGATTTTAATTTTTCGCCTACTTCTGATTGCCGGTAACAGTTCTTCACAGGTTTCTTTAATGCTATTTATAAAATTCTGGATTTCGATTTTTAATTGTTCTATTGTAGGCAGATTTTGTATTTTTTCTAAAGTAATGTTTTTCTCTTTCATTTTCTCGCTGAGTTTTTGCCGAAAGGTCTGCCAGTTCACTTTTTTCGTATAATATTTTCGAGTAGTTTTGTGTATAGGTTTGTATCTTGGTTTAGATAGGTTTAGGGAATAAGGGATAGTGTTGTGGTCCGAGGAAGTGATGCCCATATCAACTCTCCAATCCGCGATAATATCCAGAGCCCCATTGTTGCAACAGTTTACATCAACGTGGCTCCAGAACTCCCTTCCATTCCTCGTGGTATAGAAAGTGGGAGTTGTTCCTTCGTTGAGGATATGGAGATTGAGCTCTTCGAAGACACCCATTGCCACTTCACCCCTGTGGTTTTCGCGGATACTGCCCCACCAGGGGCTCCAGGCGTTAACGTCTCCCCCCACAATTAGGTATTGTACCTTTAGTCTGCTGATGATGCCTTTTAATTGTAGAAGGTAGGGTTCGATCGGCTGGGTGTCCTCGAAGTATACTGAAATAATTGCGATCGCCCATGAGCTTGTCCTTAAAGTTGCGACCGCTATATTTTCTGTGGTGGTCATAGGGTGCTCCAATACGTTAATATCGTTGTCGAATACTATAATAGCGGCCTTTATAGGCTTTGTCCTGTTGTTAGTACATTGGATCACCCTATAGCCACCTGTAGGTGTTATCTCTCCAGCTCCTCCCACGTAGGGCTCTTGGATCGACGCAAAGGCTATGGATCGGTTAGCTGACTCGTACAGAAGTTCGTTAGAGGCTAACTTCTTGCGTTGAAGGTTCGCTTGAAGAGCTTTGTACAGTGTAGTGTTGGGGAGTGCGGCGCCTTATAGGTATGATACGCTTGACCTGGCCAACGCGTCCCACTTCTTTCTCACAGGGCACTCACTGTCAAAGGCATTGTGGTCGGTCCTATCCAGCTTTGCTATTTGGCAATTTCGGCATGATGCTGGGCCAGCCGCCGCCCATACATGGCAATTCATGCGTAGGTGTGGACCTGCGCAATGACTGCACAGTTCCACCGTTTCTTTACATAACTTTTTGCCGTGCCCAAATGTAAGGCATGTCGAGCACTGTATAAGCGGTGACTGGTCAAGGATCTCCACACGCTGCAGATCTATATGCAATTTGCCCGTGGTCGTCATCTTCTGCCAGACCCGTGGTGATACCTGTATGACCACGTGGTGTAGATGCGGATTCCGGGTTCTACGTCTGTACCTGACGGTCATACGCATCTCTTCGTTCGGGATATCCCGGAATACATGGT
Organism: Melinaea menophilus ssp. n. AW-2005; assembly: GCA_918358695.1. Taxonomy (NCBI): domain Eukaryota; kingdom Metazoa; phylum Arthropoda; class Insecta; order Lepidoptera; family Nymphalidae; genus Melinaea; species Melinaea menophilus. The sequence continues at coordinate 9,553,261 of OU911053.1, forward strand.
CATTCTGTTTCTTTATGGCCTTTGTTAGGTCTTCGTCAGAATGTACCGAAAAAACGTGTTTCAAGATTACTAAAGGATCCTTATTGTTTTTGTTCTCAATCGTTATATTAGGTTGGTGTTGTTTAAATTTGTCTTTTATTTTTGTTAGCTCTTCTATGGAGTGACAACCTACAACCACCTTCTGGTCTCGTGCCTTTCGCAGTCTGTCCACTCTGATCCCGGTGTTTTTCGCGTCGACTGCTGATCGTATTTTTTCTATTACATCTTCGCTGGTATCCGCTATTTGCGTCGACGAAACTACGACTGAGTGCATCGACTTCGGGGCCGGATTCCTCTCCGTCCTGAGGGAGGCCGCTTTTTCTGCATATGTGGTCGTCTGGGTATTTATGGGTATTTATGGGTACAGAAATGTTTGACAATTGGCACCGCCGTGAAATTTATTTTGCTTTACACAAGGAACTTTTAAAAACTATATGTTCTTGATTTTTAGTTCAATATTTATAAAATTTAAAAAGAAAATAATAAAAACACTTGTACTAAAAAGTCTTGTTATCTACACTGTTTATTAAGCGATTATCACTTTTAAGGTGTCTATTTTTACGTCTTTCAAAGTTCTAGTTAATAACACACTCAAAATCATCCGCAGGCCTCCCGGTCTCAAAACACGTGTCCACGTGGTATTTGTTTTTTTGCGTTTTTCAGGTGCAAAAATATGTCCAAAAAATTTGATTTTGGTGTCTACTTGCAGATCTCGTTAACGGGCACTAGACTACTTTAAAAAATCTATAGGACACCACTTTGAAACGCGCAGCGTTTTAAGTTACAGTTTTTGGAATTTACTAAAAACACAGTTTTTAAGTCGTAACTTTATAAAACTTTATTCGATCTTAAAGTTAATTACACCATCTGGTGCGCCTTGTCACTGCGCAAGTTTTGACATACAACACAGCACAATACACGAATTTATTACCACTACTTTGATTTCTTCAATTTATTTGGTATGTCGTTTACGTACGGAGCAAATGTATTTTGACCGTTCCGGACGGCGTTCGGAGCGCAACTCTTCAGGTCAATGACTTAATAATTATGTACTGTTTCGTGTTACCGTGTAAAGCTTACATATAGTTATATATAGTTATATTGAAAACGGTAATTTTATGGACAAAAACAAAAATTTCGATCAAATTTGTGTTAAGTGGATAAAATATTTTTACTTTTATATTTTTCATTTAAAGGATTTTTTTGAAAGAAAATTTCATTTTTAAATATATTTCTTCTAAAATATGCAGGTTTCCTTATGGTGATTTTAATTTACCAAGCCAAAAACAAATTTGAATATAAAATTAAGCAAGACTGTCAAGAAGTAATTACAATTCTTTTTATATAGGGACAGGCGGACAGACTTTCTACCAAATCACAATTCAATACCAACATTAATTTTAGGATATTAATAATCACACAAATGGATTGAAAAAAATAGTAAAACATATGATGAGGACGCTATTTAGAACTACGATTGTTAGAATGTTAAAATTTGAATCAACATGTATCAGCATGGCTCAGAAATGAAAATACTTTAACAAAATTATGTATTATGATTTAATAAAAATTGCCTTTGTTTGTTGTATTGAGGTCAAATAAGAGAAGATAAATCGTATTACTACTATAATTAAGAATTTTATTTATGCACTTAAATATAAAAATAGTAATAGCACGCTATTATGATGACTTGTCTTCTTTCTAAAGAGCCAGCATTGTGTCATAAACAATCACTTTATAAATAGGAATTGTATTAGAATTTCTATTTTATTTACTTAAATGAGGAACGTACCAGTTAAAAGTAGGCAACACCCTGCTGCGTGACTAACGTATTTAAGAATATTATTTAACTTAATGTTAGTGCTTGTATAATATGGCTAGGTACTGTGCGGAATAAAAAGAAAATAATCAAGAGGGTCTGAAAGGTCGATTTTTATAAGCGAATAAGACATAGATGTGGTGCGTGAAAAATAAAGATATAATAGATAAAGTATACGTATAAACATAAAATCAGATGAAGGATAATGTTGATTAATAAAAAAAATATATCAAGAAGAATCATCTCCGGGGAAACCCGTAACCGATTTGATAAGGAGCATGAAGCTTTTTATTTTCTATGTGAACCAAGTAATAAATGTATAAACTTGTATTACAATTTTTATTACTAAATATGTATGTATGTTCTATGCTGTATTAAGGTTTAACAGGTGGTAGAGCCTAACTGTAGTTATCTGACTGCAGCTCGTATTGGGCTGGCTCGACCGAGAAAGAAAGAAAAGAAATAAAGCTGGCTCACAGAAAACCGACGTGTAATAACCAAATTTATTCGGTTATGTGCCGTCGGTGAGTGAGAGAATCCCTACTGCCGTTGCACATGGGAATGACTCTCGGGTCCAAACGGCAAAAGATAAAGACTATCTCTTTAAATTCTCTAGGCGCTCTTTTCGCTTCCAACTCGACTTTGGACGACCAGGGGAAGACACCGCCTATCATCGCGCGGTGTCAGAGCTCAATGCCGGAAATAGTTTTTCGGCAGAAAACTATTAGGCAGTCTCTATTTTCCTTGGACGTTCATAAGTCGAGTGGGCTGGATGGCATTTCTCCATTGGTGCTACGAACGTGTGCCCCTGAATTGACTCCAGTGCTAACGTGTCTATTTTGGTACTCCTTTAAGGTAAAGGCGTAGTCCCGGTCTCATGGAAGGGTGGCCTTGTCCATCCGATCCCTAAAAAAGGTTATAGCTCGGATCTAGCTAACTACAGACCTATCGCCATTACCTCTCCACTCTCCAAAGTAATGGAGAGCATTATCAATAAACAGCTCCTAACCTACCTCGAGGATCACCAGTTGGTCAATGACCTATAAATTTCTACCTCTTGACGTTTTTTAATCCAGGGTCACTGTAAATAGACCATTTAAAAAAATATATAATATTCATTGAGCGAAGCGAGCGTAGCGAGCGGAGCGTTCTACTGGAGACTTTTTCACATTCTTTGACGGAAAATTATGAAATTTTGTAATCAATAAATATTTGACATTTCAAAAAAAATATTTTTTTTTAAAATGTCATGTCGTTGCGGAATAATCGTCAAAAAACTGATATCCCATTAAAGTCAATGGGAAACGATGAGTCATTACATTGGGCTCGCTTCGCTTAATATGCAAACGGCACCCGAGATTTCGCGAGCGCAGCGAGTTGAAATTGAGGTTTTGTTGGCGCCCCTAGTAAATTATAATATAATTCAGTACTCAGGCATAATCCATTATAAAAAGATTATTACTTGATAGATTTTATTAAATTTCTGTTCCATGACAAACACCGGTAATGCTCTTGCGATTTCCCAGATGTTGCAAAAGTTAGTGGGCGGCGGAGATCACTTGTCATCGGTAACCCGCACGCTCGTTTAACCTCTTCTAACATAAAAAGACACACATACACATACACATTACTTATATACAGATACAGTAAAGTTATATAACGATATACCCTACAGATGACATTTCTTCTAATATTCTATATTTAGTTACTCTTGAATGAATATTAATATTTACATGTAACATTTCAGAAATTATAACATTTAGTTTAAAATAATATATTCTAAAAAAATTAAAATTCAAAACTAGAATTTTCTTTTTTATAACTGCATTGTTAATATGATCAGTGACAACTCATTCATATATTACGAAATATGAAACCAAATGGCATTGCAATTAAAATGTTAGCAGAATAAAATATCTTCAATATGCAAGAAATCAAACCAATTTTATTTTTGTATTTAATAATAACAAAAATATTGGTTTTAAACGTAAAGTTTTGTTAGAATCCAGTGGTTATTATGACATGGGCTAGCTCCTTCATTGTAATAGTTTTGCCGGCAACTTTGTCTGTGTATAATAAATTTTATATAAAATCATTTACTTAAAATTTTGTTGTAAATGTACTCGTAACTCAAACCAATATAGTATAAAACCAAAAAATAAACACCTCATATTTAAGTTAAATTCTTCCGGAGATATTTTCTAATTCATTTTGTTTTTTTTTTCGTAAAACGAAGATAAATGCTGTTGGACTATAAGTTTTGACCAAATCAAATTTCATCAAATTCAATCCAGTCGTTTTCATGTAATCCGTGTACAGTCACACAAATAAAAAGATAAAAAAAATCCAAACCAAACCTTAAAATTACTTTATAAACTTTTAATCTAAATCCCTTAAAATACCTTTCTTTTATCTTTATTCTACACCAAATGATCATTATGATCATCAATGAATTTTAATCGAATATCTTTTTTTGATATTACAGAAATATAAAACAATACCATCCAACCAACCAAATAGAAATTGGGAAACGAATGGAATGAAAACAGTATTAGAAATCAATTTAACAACCGGTAAACATTTTATCGCAAAGCAAAATATTCATAATGAAAAGTTATGTTGATATACTGGTAGTTATAATATAATGTTGTTAGTAATTCAGCAAGGTATCAATTATGTTAGTATTTGGATAGCTGCTCCCATAGATAGGTATACTCAATTAACCGACTTCGTTTAAATTGAATTTCAAAACTTATTATGGCTTTGTTTGATTGGAGAATTTTTAACATCTTATCTTTTTGATGAAATTGAAAATATTGTTGATTATATATCAGTATTGATGATTACATAATCATAATGAGTTGACAGGAAGTATCATAATTTTGCAAGATTATATCTATAACATTTTAATGTAGCTTATTTTAAAGTAAATACCCAACCGATCAATTGTATTTAACTTAACAAACAAATACTATCAGCTTAGAATAGATGAGCATTTTATATATATTTTTTTTACTTTCTTTAACCAAATAATGTGGTATATTATTATAATACCAACATATTACTCGTATAATTCTATTAAAAATATTGAAATCATTCTCATCATATTAAAATAGTTTTATACTTACCTACTAATAAATACTTGGGATATAAAATCTATTATTACTTTCTATACTTACCTTTTAATAATATAATTCATAATTAGAATTGATATGAAACTAAAAATAAATGTTCTGTTGGAAATAATTACTTTATTGCGTGTTTTTATTAATTATATATTAATTTGTTAAGCTCAGCCATACCACTTACCACACTTTCATTTGACACTTATTAAAGAAATCATCTAACCTTATCGAAAAGTAATTATAGTTAACTTTTATAATAAATATAATAACTTTGTTATGTCTAGGACTACATGTCCTTAATCTAGACGACTATTAATCTAACCTGTCTCGTATCTTAGATAAAAATACAATATTAATAAACTTATTTTATGTTAAGGTTAATAAATAAATGCCTTAACAAATGCATGATAATTGTTATACGATGACTGTAATTTTGTGAACATCGTTGTAAAATTTGTATCTGAGGTTTTATTTTCTCTTTTACATATGGGTAAGGGCTTTACCACTTAATGAATATATTGTTGAGCTGAGCGTGAGCGAAGCTCTTAACCGTTTGGAGACCTTTTTTTGTATTTAGTTGTCTCCAGAATGCGACGAGATAATCAGCTAAAATTTATCTCATGTATGTTTGAGCCGAATGCGGATGCTATAGCGAAAACAGATTGAAAAAATGTTTAGCCATTCAAAAATTATCAGAAAATGAAGGAAGGAGAGAGGCTCAGCTCAACACCCGTCGCACACGGTTGGCGGATCCTAGTTATATCATTTATTAACACAAACAATAAAAGACACGCAAATATTGTTAGTCTTTCGAAACTGAACTAGACAGGTGAGATGATTAGACCTTATTAACGACGGGTATTTTTCGATACCATTTATCATTAGGTTTTGTTTCATTTTTCATAATGAAGTACTCCTATGCCTGTGATAAAATTCTTCTATAATTGAATGTCCAAAAACAATATTACGTTTCACCAGATTGAAAAAAAAATCATTCTTATTACATTTATTTTAAGATGAGCCTGTCTCATCAAAATTCAATTGATTTTTAAGTGGTATATCATATTTTCAGCATACTTAAAAGTGTGTATTGAGCATATGTACAGTCATTAGCATACGTTTTCATGAAGGCTGATTAATAAAAGTATTTTGGACAGTTAACCTTTATCTTCAATTGTTGATAGTATAATGAATGGGACACAAATGACAACTCTTTAAAATCCTGTCAAATTATGTATACTGCCAAAAAATCGGCCAAAGAGTGGGCCCGAAGTTTAGGTGCCATTTATTTTTCTTTAACGTTAGAAACAAAAATATTTTATTGATTAAGTGATTGTACATATAAAGAAACAACAAATTGTAACAAAAATAAGAAAAACTCTTTCATGTTTTTCTGATTATTATAATTTTTTTAATTGAAAGTTTTTAGTGATATTTTTATTTGATTTGAAATATAAATGTATATTTTTATATAAAGGACACAATGTTAAATAGTTTTTTTAATGTACACACACGGTCATATGTACTAGACGATTCCCGCCCGCTTCGATGGGCACATTATTAATTTGGATGTGACTTTCAATTTTTGTGGATGTGACTTTCAATTCCAATTTTTAATTTTCTAGTTGCCATGGTAACTGTTGTCATCGTAACCGTTACCATGGTAACCGTTGTCATAGTATCCGATGTCAAGGTAACCCTTGTCCTGGTAAATGTGGCTATGGTATTGGTGTGGTAACCGTTAATATGGTAACCGTTGCTATTATAATCGTTGCTATAGTAACTCATACTTATATCTATATACAAACTCATCGTGAAACCTCTGTAGCTATAAAGCCGATGGACTTTAAATTTGGTAGGAATAATCGTTATGCAGTGTAGAAGTCAGCTAAGAACGGATTTTATAAATTTTCACTCAAAATTGGGGTTGCAGGGGAGTTAAGTGTATAGCTCCTACAGGTTTAAAACTTGGAGAAATACCAAAAGTTGAAATCTGTTGGGATAGGAATTCCGTAAAATCCGTTCTTATTTGTCGTCTACGTCACAAAGGAAGTAACTAGGTATGTAAAATTTTAAGTTAATCGGACAGATAGTTTCGGAGATTTCGTGATGAGTCAGTGACTAGTAAATCGCTTATAGATATATATATATATATATATATATATATATATATATATATATATATATGTTTTTGTTATGACAATTTACGCATTAAAGAATAACAAACCCAACTGTCGCAGGGGTGGTTGTGGGTTCACAAACATAAAGTAGGACTTTGAAAGTACAAACAGACTCCAGAACTTCCAACCTCTGGTTCAGTAGATAGGTTTAAAATTACCCGGTTAAAGTTAGCTTCTGACTAAACGGTTTTTAATCATTTTTTTTGGCAATTACTCAAAATTTCGTCTTAGTTGGCATTCAAAGGATTCCTTACAGTTTGTGCGATGAGACAATCGTTTTCACTTTTGAATTAATATTAGTTAATATTTCAACAACCTTTCTTACTTTCATTGTGTGTTAGTGTATATAGGATAATTTTACTTACAGGGAATGATTGACTTCACAGTAAGTAGGTGAGCTCTCAACGTAGAGAAACTGCAAGATTTGAAAAGATCACTTCTTTCATATGTGTAATCCAGCTGTCCTAGTCGCTTCTTTAATATATATACGAGTACGAGGTGTACCAGGTCTGTCAATTAATATACAAATAATAATTTGAATTTTATTTTCTATGTACAATATTTAGTACAACCAAAACATACGCGTTACAGGATGTAAGTCAAATGTATTTTGTAATGGCTTTAGAATCTCAACTACATCATAGAATTATAACTGACATGTCCAGAATACTTTAAAAATCAGATCATGCCAACATATAGCAGAATACTTGTAACAAATATTATGTCTCAGATATTAGCATCTCAAAGATAGAGCTAGTTCGACGAGCAGATTAATCTTGTATTCTATAATATTAAAAGATTTTTTTAAAAATCAATAAACTGTTTACATTTTTATTTATATTCATCCTAATTTTTTAACTTTTTTCTCATTTTTTATGTACACCTCTCTGAATTTTATTATTGTGCCGACATTTTGTATTTTCATCTAACCACACAAAACCACTAACTACCTGAATAATGATAATGCACATAACCGAAAAATTTATAAATAATATTTTGCATTAAAAGTATTATTTTATAAAAGGCTCATTAGAATAAGAAAAAAGTATCATTAATTGTCCACAGATCGACAATATCGATAATATCAATAAATTAACCTTACTATTTAACAAACTACTAATATATACTACTTTGTTTTTTTTTATCTCTGTGTTTAAGAAACTTAAAAATATGATTTAAATAACTATTACTTATTTCGAATGTGGTTTGTGTTTCGTCAATCGAAATCGAAACCACCCCAGCCACAGCATTCTAGGAAAGGCCGAACAAAGTCGGTAGATTTTTAAAAAGACAATATAATTGTATGTTATAATTTATACGAACTATTCATTAATTATTATTTACATATAGCATATTTTATTTCTCTTGCTAATTATTATAGGCTTATATTTTTATTTAGTTATCATATTGAAAATCCTATAATAACTAACCTAAAATGCCTGCCGCTCGTTTCTCCTGGTTATATTTTTCATAGCATACAACTCAGATTCATAAAATATACTCTAAGAAAGATTATTTATGGTACAGAAGTTATTATGAAAAAAATATTTTGTCATCAGCTTAATGTAGGTCACATTATGGTCAAGGTGAAAAATAAAATTTAGTTCTATTTAAAAATTATTATACTCAATTGTAAAAAGTAAAATGAGAAAAAAAAGCATTAAAAAGCGTAAAATTGAAATATGACTGCTATTAATCAGAAACACGCTGAAAGACTTTGTGCAATCATTCAAGAGCTGGGAGTGCTTCTTCATTTACTGAATTTGTATATGCAGTCATTTTGTGTATAATAATAATTAATAAATCATTTATTTATTTTATGACGATGTTTAGAAAAGTGAAACCAGAAACCAGCACCGTTTAAAGTCTGGTATATCGGAGAGTGATCGTTTCCAACTGACAGTCAAAAAAAGGGGTAGATAATTGTGTGCATGAACTAATGTGCATGTCCATTAGCTAAATTAAGTATTAATCTAATCATCACAAAATTATTAGGATTTATAATACATCATAAAGCTATTCTAAATTGAAACATGCTCAAGAGCGTGATGGAGCACTTTGCACAAATTAAGCTAATTAAAGGAAACCTCTGGCGTTATCAATATATAAAAATATATTTTGTTCAGCAAAATCCTTTAAATATTTACACGGAAGAAATAATTATTAAACAATATGAAATATAATATATAATTAAAAACAACTAAAATATTAAAACTTTAATGACAAAAGAACCGACCACAAATAATTTCATTCAAAATAAAGGGATTTTTTAATTTTTTTAAATTAAATTTTTGTAAGTTTTATTCTGGTATATGTATAGACAGCCTCTGACCAAAAACCACAGATTCTTTAACTTTCTTCACTTCAAGCTTTACTTTTTAAGAAAAACTATAGTAGCTAAAGGAGGAAGTAAACTACTTATTGATGTGTCTTCTCATTCATATTTAATTGCTCGCATTTAATGCCTTCCAATTTTGATGCCTTTTTAAATTAATTTCAAAAATTTATAGCCAAATAAACATACATTTTCAAATAAAATGACAAAGCCTTGGAGACGAAACTGATAAATTAATAGTAGAAATTTAACGACGTAGTCAAGTCTTCTTTTAGAACTAGGCTTTACATAAATTCTAATTTATTAAATAGAAAATATAACTATAATGCAATGATGAATTATAACAAAATAATACTATTAAAATGTTAAAGACTATCCAAGTAGTTTCTAGCCGAGTCTTCTCCATAAGGATAGGTTACTTTAGAACCGTACCATGCAACTAGCATTTAACTTTTCATAAGTGCAATATTGGCCTATATAAAAACATTTTGTTATAATAAATTTCTCAATATTACCATATTTTTCTTCAACCGCACAATATAATTTATTTGTTTCTTCTTCTATGCTTTGGGAATCATGGTAAAAATATGCTCTAGATTACTTTTTAATATAATTTTGATAATTACACATTAAGACATTTATTGTAGTACTTTGCACTTTACAAGTATTTATTGTACTTTGCAGCTTTTATATTGTTAAGTTTTTATTCAGTTTATTTATCTAATTTTACGGCTTTATTGTTTTCTCTCTTTAATTTATAATTTTTTTATGTTTACTGGTAAAAAATGTTTTGTAGGATTAAGTCCCCTTTTTGTACCTTTTTTTTTTAAATAAAGATTAAATAAATAAATATATTGATGATTTCAACCAATTTTTTTTCGAAGTTATTTTATAATTTCAAAAATTTACTACTAAAACTCGTTATAAAAAATTTACCGATGTTAATACTCTAAACTTTTTTTTCTCATATTCGTTTTTTTGTGTATTATTTTTTTGCTTATTTTTTTTCTTTATCTTAGTATATATATTTATGACATTATATTAACGGTAGGCTTCACAATTACCTGGTCAGGCCCAAACATAATGAAACTATAAGATTGAGAAACATGACATCTTCCTTATCATTTATTAGAAACACAGGCCTCCTTAACTTATATATAGGAGTTTTAAAAGTATGTAAATTATTATATAAAAATTTTAATTTTCAGCCGTAAAAATGAAATTAAAGATGAATAGACGAGGTAGGATTTGCTTTGAAAACAAGTTTTGAACTTTTTATGCCTTCTATGCATTAAGAAAGAGATTTTAATTGTTGTTAAAAATATGTTCATATTCTCGGCGCACAAGTAGATTAAATGAAATGTAAATAACATTTTAAAGCAATAGCAAAACTTTTAATAATGATATTATGAAGTATTTTCAACACATTTAATTGTCAAAAGTAAATTGTAATGTGCAAATACTCAGATAGTACATCTAAACCAAAATTTGATGTTCTCTCTCTCTCTGACAGTTTCAGATTTTAGTGGCGATATGAGTGATTAAAGATTGCTGTTTTGAGGAACTGTCAAAGAAGTTTCTTTATAAGATTTGAGGTCATTTAATTCTTATTTAATTTAAATCTTACTTTTATTAATAAGCAAAAACTTTTGGAAGTTTTTATGCCTTTCAATAACAATGAATTAGTAAAATATTTTCTGAAAGAGTATATTAAACCTAAAGTAATACATATACTTTGTATACTTAAAAAAATTAATATAGGCGACAGTTTGGAAGATTTGTAATACAAATTTTTAAGAAAGATCTACTAAAATTTATCGAATGCACAGAACTAGTAGTAAGTGTAGAGGATGAACGGGAACATTGAAAAATTATCCTTAAATATCACAATGGAAAACAATGCCACCGTGTTATAGGGGACACATTAGTTAGGCTTCGTAGGAACTGTTATTGGAAAAAAATGAACCCTCATAAAATATTTATTATATTATGGTATTCAGCAGGGCCTGGAAGGGAATACAAAATGGACTATTAAAAGAATTCCTTAACTTGCATAAAATTTACTTATTACAAATTGGTAGTCCAGGAAATTTGAGGCAGGGAATTTGGTTACATAGATACGGACAGTCTATTCAATATTGAAACAAAGTATATGCAACAACTTGTTAAAGAACACGCCAAACGAACTAAATATCTTTACAAGCACTTAATCGGAAATGTACTAAGTCACAAAGGAAAAGTTAGGCAAAAGTGTGCGGAAAGAAAGGAAATTAATATTGATACAGATGTATATCCTAAGGTAATTAACACTAGGAATAGAAAAGATAGAGTAAAACACACTAAGGCGAAGGTAATTGGTCCCACAGGAAGAAATGTAATTACCGTGAACGTAAAAGAAAGACATGGGTTCGTCAACATGGTTCAACAACATTCGGTTCGAATTAAAAATATAAAACGCCCTTCGCAATGGTTGACATTCATAATCGATTCAATGTTGGCCCTTCACCTGCAGATCCTTGAAGGAATCCTACCGATTAAGAAAGGAAATAGGTACTTACAAACTGATCACTGGACAAATCAAAGTTTTAAATTTAGAACAAATATATGCAGACCCAACAATTAATGATTCCGAATATTCGAATCCGGTTAAACTTATTGCATGGAAATACGAGTAAATCATACTAACAAGAGCTCATTGGTCAAAATAAACATATCTAAGATTTATCACGCATGTAAAGTATAGCCATCTTGTACCCTAACGATTAAGATGAGGTTTGATTAATCGATTACGATCGTTGATATAGATTCCTACGAGAAATTTAGATCATAATGACGCTCTCAATAAGAGCACCTTTTTCACTCTGTGTATATAGCATATCACTAAATATAATTTGGCACGAAATGAAAGAAAGTTTTATAGACGTAGGAAAGGGTATAAAATACTGTAAAATTTAGGTGATAACTCTTTGACATTATCGTGCGAACTAAAATACTATCAAAAATATCTTTAAAATTTTTGGCTTAAGACGAGATTGGTATTACTATTGGCAAACACCACGTTCGGTAAATTCAGAAATGTGCCTGAACATAATGAAAAATTAGTCTAAAAAGAGCGATGAGAGAGTCTGTGATAAACACTACCATTTATACTGAATAACAATATTAAGTTCTCCTATCTGGAAAGTAACAAGACCAATCAAGACGCATTTCAAAACTGTTAAGTCAGTTTGTGGTAGACTAAATAGTATTATACTATACTAGCTTATTTCTTTAGTATCTTTTCTTATATTAAAACATCAGCATGTACAGAGATAATTACATTGTTTCTTGGTTCTATGGCGCGATGGCTTGTAGACAGGTAAGGATTATACTTTCTCACTATAATTTTTCTAATTAATTACAATTAATTAATTTTATTTTCTTTTATATTTCTATTTCCTTCAGTATTATATTAATGTTGAGGAGCCTGAATAAGTGGAACTGCCGCTGCCTTTGTATTGCCTATGATTATGTATCATGTACTTACATGAAATAACTATATTTACCTATCTAAGTCTATATATTCATTTATTTATTATTCATCGTAAAATTCTAAAGGTTTCCTGCATGTTATACAAACTTTTATTGAATTAACATTATAAATATAATACAGATTTCAACTTCAATACTTTATACATAACATATTTAAATTTACATTAACAGTAAAAATAAATAATATTCTAATTAAATAAGAAACCGAGGTTTTTAAATTGTATAAAAGTTTTTACCAACGTAATTTAATTCTTCCTGAAGAATCAATTTTTCTTTTACGTTTTAAATGATGGTTCTAAAATATACTAAATTTAGTTTAATGTGTTGCTAGTGTATTACAAAAGATCTAGACTGAAATAGTTTATATGAAACTAGCTTATATATTGGATTTCAAGTTTTATATTTTGAGGAACATTTTATGTTGCCATAAAACCTCTTACGGTTGGATTTACAGTACTCCTCTCCGAACCTTCTTCCGGAGAATCTAAATATTTTAGATTCTTCATTTCAATTTTAAATTCGAAAACATTTTATTTAAACAACACATAAAACAGTAAACAAATAATTGCAGAGTGCAATAAAAATATGACAAACATTAACGTCTAACGCTTAATAATTCCGAATAATGAGGACAATTTTGTAATACTATCAGTTGTATCAATAGCACATTGTGGATATGAAAAACAGTAAAAGGAATAGTAAACGTACCGTACATTTACTGTTCCTTCATTCAATTCAAAAAATTCATTTGGGAGATGCATTTCTGAATGGCGGTAATGCAATCAACTTTTGGAAGCTATTTTGCCATTTTCATACATAGTCCACGTCAAATGCATGAATATGCCCAAAATGCAATGGTACATGTCCGTCTGTATGGGTGTTCAAACTTATTTATCACTTTAACATTAAATTATGACGAGGTATAGTAGCTACTACTTTCCGGCCAATAAGAAAAATAATGGCTGGAAGAATAAAGATGACTATCCGATTAATAATGTTGTCCAGCATTAAAAGTGAGGAAAAGACATATAAGTCGATCAACACTATCAATCTTTAGAATTGTGTGCTTTAAATTTAAATATTGCGTCTCGCATCGACAATTGTATTTTGTCTGTTCCCGTGTCCGTCAAACCAACACAGACAATGGAGAAACAAGGTATATTGTATACTCACAACTATTACAAAATTGAACTTTCCACCATTTTGAACCATTATTTCTCAACCATGAAACCAGAATGTACCGGTACGAAGCGTGGCAGGGTGCAATTTTTTAATAGATTTGTAACACAGATTAAAACTACATATTACTTAGTATTATATATATATAACATAATTACATAGTTAAAAAATTTTAAGCGACAAGCTTAGTGTAAACCACAAAAACGTTATATTCTTCGAGAAATCTTTAATTATTGATATAGAATAAAGATTGTTGCACACGAACGCTCAAAGCGAATAAAGCTAAATTTCTCATGAAGAGATGCTTAAATCAACATTGAATGAATCGATTGATAAAAAGATAGCATAACACATCCATAACTCAGACCGGGGGTAGATTGAAAATAATTTGAATAGCACATTTCATTTGTCTATGGGCTAGCTGTGTGCAAAATTTGGATGTTTCACTCGTAAGCGTTCAGGATTTTGGAGAGAACAGACCGACAGACGGATAGACATCCCTGACGGTCCTAAATCGGCTTTCATTAAAAAATTAAATATATAAATATATATATTTTTTAATTTGCATCAGTTTCAAATTAAAACTTCCTAAGGAATCTTTTCTTTGTCAATCTATAAAGATGAATACCGAAAGAAGTAGTATTTAGAATATAGTTTTTGTGAACGATCTTTGTGCCTTTTTGAACATCATCTTTGTATGAGGTTTATTTTTATATAACATTTTTAATTTAGATACCATTTTTAATTGCATTTTAAATAAATAATATATATATATATATATATATATATATATATATATATATATATATATATAAATTTCATTAAACACCAATGAAGCCGAATGAATACCTACACTCCTCAACATATCATACATTCTCGCTTTCCAGTTATCTCATCATTAACTTAGGTTTCGTATTCTCATAACCCTATTATTAACGAGATCCTGAAAGACCCAACCGTATTTGAGAAATATATTGTTGAGATTTCAGTTCAGGGTTTTATAATTCCTAATTAACACTCAGGTAAACACTTTATCACCACTTTACCAGTGACGAAGGTGTACTATTATCTAAAATATAGGTAATTTTGGCAATTCCATTTTATTAACTTGTCTTATCAAGATTGGGTGAAGATTAAAAAAATCAAAGTTTATAGTAGTGGTGTATGATGTGTTACTGCAGTAATATGCAACATTCACTTCATATAATGTTAATCGACTCAACAAATTTTAACAATCTTACCATAAGTGTATAATTATAATATAGAACTAAATTCTATAAATAACATCGCTTAACAAATGCTTTCAAGTTGTCTCTTTATATAATATAGTCTCCAGATACGACGGGCAGCCCGAGCAAAACCGAGAATCGTTCCCCCGATTTTGCTCGGGGATTTTACCCGGCTTCATCAAAGCCAGTATCTTCCTGGGGTATACTTTTTGGAGATATCGCTATCATGTTTGGCAGGGGGGGGGGGGGCTTATATTATATTACTTAAAACAAATCTTACATGTTTATAAACTCACAAATTATGTCAAGTAAAAATTACTAAATTGTCAAATAATTATATCATATTATATTATATTATTTCATAGCTGCAATTATAATTCAAGTTTAAAATTGCATTATAAAAGTATAAAATAATATAACAGTTTGAAAAATATATTTTGTATGAAAGTTGTTGTTTCCATCTCCATATTTTAAAAGAACTGAATTTATTTAATTATAGAACGTAACAGAAGGGTAATGCCCTTGTGTTCTATTCACAAATTAGGGGTCAGAATAATTCAATAAATTAATGGCTACAGTAAAATTTATGGTTCTGAAGCCAGTTTGAAAACTTTTGTTATTTGTTATAGCTCGGAATAGTCCTTACAATATATATTTTTTTCCTATTAAAACCTTTGATAACAGCGACTAAAAGGTAAGTATTGTTTATATTAATATTATATAAATAATATTTAAACTAATATTTATATTAACATTATCTCAAAGTACATATATTTGTAATATGTAGTGACAAGAAAGCTTCCAAGTGAGTAAATATATTTTACACTTTTATAAATGTTTTAACATAAATATACAATGTAATTGAAAAAATCCAGTTTCAACATCCACTTGATTTGCAAATAACAAATAAAACACTTCGTGAAGATAATGTCACATAATTAGCAGCAGTTCGAATGCTTTTATACCATCGTTCTGTTCTTCGCAAACGGACTGAGCTAATTACCGTTAATAATATATCAGACTTATTAAGAAATCTATCACATATATCTACCCTAACTTATGCTACTGCAATGAGATTTAAAATGTAATTGTAAGTTGGATTGTAATTTACACACTATTTATCATGACAAGTTTAGGTGCCAGTTTATATAGTATAGTTAAAAACTAATGTTCTTAATAAAAAATAACTCCTTTGCTATACACACAAATAAAATTAAAGTGTCTGCTCCTAAGTAACAGCTTTTCACTAAATGATGTTTATTTGTGATGATCAATGTCACAAGGTGGAGGTCGTTACACGCATAGTTCAATAAGTTGCTTGACAGAGGGCGTCACTATGTGTGATCGAGACTTTAAAACTACGATAAGATAAATACGAGCCACCGTTAATACACTGTATAACAAAGTTTTTTTAATTTATAAATTGTACAATGTCAATTTCGATTGTATTATATTTGTTATTACAAATTTACCTAATATTGCAGTAAGTTAAGAAAGTTATTTTTAAAAGTTCAGTCAACTTTGCTATCGAAACACCTGTTTTTTTCTTATTTCTTATTTTTAATTATTAATTATTAAATCGACATCGAACACGGCTTTACCTACTAAAGAAATATTGGAGTTCAACATAAAAAGTTTTGTAATAATAGAGTTATTTGTTTTGCTTAACCTAATATTAAATTCTGTATATTTTTTATTTCAAGTAATAACATGAAGATCAGGACGGTATATTTTTGTTTTGATCTCGCCTTTGACGTCATGACTCTTTCTATAACTGGATTCAGCCTTTGCTCTTATTATAATATAATACTTGTAATAAAGTACATCTGTGTATTTGTAGAATTGTTCTCTATATAACGAAATTTCTCAATATGCGTATTGCCAAATATGCTTGATATTTTAAGTATAAACATAATATTGACCAAGAATACTTTATTTAAGAAACATATTTTTTATTTTGACTATTTAGCACAAACTTTATTGTAGAGAGAGAGAGAAGAGAACACTGTTGTAGAGTCTTCTTTAAAGTTTTCTGAAATATTTATGTTTGTTAAAACAGTGTCAAGTTACTTTTAAATAAATACAGATCGAAAAATAATATCTGCCTTTGTTTATACAAGGACATCTTCGAATCCTCCAACTCTGGTATAGTGACATGACTCTATTTCTATTGAGCTACCGTGTCACTGATCTTGATGAATCTGGGATTCTATATATAATTGTCTTTATCGGGAGAAAAATGACATGTACCAGGCTTCATTAGGTATATAATCGGACAATTCTGGATACCAACCATCATACACTTAAAATACCTTTAAGTTACGGAGTATATGAACATTTTAATTTTTTTATTAATAACAAAAGTGTCGGCTTTGAAGAATTGCAGGGATTAATATACAAAAATTAAATATAATATAAAAGTGAGTTTTATAAAACATGTGAAGTAAAAAGGTTTGATAATATTATTAGGATTATAAATAGAAGTTCTATTGATTATAATTGTTTAAGACTGATGTACTTATAAATATAAATTAATAAGATTATTATTATAAGATTTATATGGGAAAAGTGAGCGGTAAGAGAGACAGGGGGAGGCCTCGAGTGACCTTCGAAAACACAGTAGCTACGATACTGGAGGAAGGTCACGTAAAAAGCATGAGGACCCCCCGGAGGGCATGTATGAAGAGGTTGATATCTGTGGCCGAGGCGAAAGAGGTATGCAGAGACCGTAGCGTTTGGCGCTCCGTCGTCTCTGGCTACCCCGCAAGGGATATGGCATGAAGGTGCTGGATAATGTAATTAAAATAATTATATATATTTTAGAAACATTTATAGTGTGTGTTATAATTTATTATTGAGATATTATGTGACTGTTTTGGAAAAATATTAGTAGGGGTAGATGAAAAATCGAACCAATCAATTATTGAGTATAAAAGTAATAGATGTTTGTGATCTGGACACAGTTCAATACCGACGGAGAAACGATTCATTGGTGCTATATAAGTTAAGTAAACTATTCTATTTTGGTTTATTTATATTGTTATTATGTTATAATGTATGATTTATTTATATTGATGTGATGAATACGTTTAAATAAATTCTAATATACTTAAGATATTATATGTATATTGTTATTATGTTAAAGGTTACTTTTAATAAATACTATGAATATATAATATGAACTTAAATATTGTTTATTGTTACTTCGACCAAATAATCTTAATATAATAATAATAACAAAATAATATTTTCTCATTATAATGTTTATTATGAATATTTTGAATATTAAGTTTGATTTCTGTAATATAATTTTTATCATATCTCACACAGGCGTATCGGATGAATTAATTTTCGGTGATGACATTGTACTTAACGATTTTACGGAGTTATTATCATTGCTGTTGGTAGTATCCTACTTAAACTGCACTTGGAACCGCATGTTACGCTACGAGACCCTTAAGTAACAAACTCTTTCTACATGGTATACTATTTACTCCACACTCTGGGGAAGCTCAAATCCTTAACTGGCACAGACTGACTAAGTGACTTTATTTATCCTTTCTCCCTTATTCCTTCCTCCATACTAAAAGCAGGCAGGTAAATTGCTAGTCATTACATATAAAGTAGTCGTACATATAGCAGTCGATGTCGTGGCCTGTTTAAACGTTGTGTTGTGAGCCCTAGCGATCTCCATTGTGAAATACATTATTTTTTAATAACTTTGTTATGATAAGGTTCTTATGTTCCTAAGGTTACAATAATCAAATAATATTCGTATATTATATAGTATTGTTTATAGGATCCTACTTTTATTTACATACATAGTGCTAAATATCTAATACTTTAATCCTTGCGTTAAATCAAATTAAATTGATTTAATAAGTCGTTGCTCTAAATGTTTTTTAAATTATTCCCATAATAATATATTATCTATAAAAAGCTTTATTTCCTAATCACTATGAGCTGAATTCAAAGACAAAAAATTTAAATGTATATATCATTGGTGGGAATATATTAAGATAAACTAACAATCCAGTCATATTAGATTTTATTAACGGAAAAAATCACAGGGAGCTGAATTTTTGTATACAGTTTTATTACGACATTAAAAGGTATAAGTATACATATGTATGTATGTAACATACATAGGTATATTTATTCCTTTTTGGAAAAAGCACTTAAAATATTTTCTCATCCCCTAACGTACTGAGGTCTACTGTTCACAGAACGACTAGTAAGTAAAATTATATTTTTCTTCTTCATACGCTTTTCCCACTAGACTGACTAGACTAGAGCCGGTACAGTATGTAGTTACCTCCGTCATACTTAGTTTGTCTCTTTCACATGCACATTCTTTATCTTAATATATCACCTTTAAAATTATCCATTAATACTTTCTCCGACCTCTCCCTTTTTTACCATCAAAGTCCAAATGAAGTAGCTGTGCTGGTCCCAGATTGACAATTCACACTCCACAACATTCCGCAATCGTGAGTGGACTAAGGAATTAAGGGAAGAACTCAAAAACTTTTCTTCACTTAAAACTTTAATGTCACTAACGGTTATTATTGATGAAGAGACACAAAATACCAAATTCTGTTTACAACATTAATAACATTTTTAAACATTCAGGTATTATCTGAAATTATTCATACTAATGGAGAATAATTAATTATCAAATATTTAGGTACATTCTTCTCATTCACTGGATACGTCTAATAATACATGATTGTTCAGTTCCAAGAAAACTCTTCCACAGATTTTTCTTATACTTTAAGAGACGAAAGCAATGAACCATCAATTACACTATTTCACGCTTTGGCGACTTATTTAACTTCCAAAGCAAAAATGAGGTAGGACGGTGTTTAATTAACTCTATGTATCTTAAATATCACAAAAACAACTACCTTAATTAATGAGCTAGCGAAAACAATCAATATTTTTCGAATATAGTTTTTAATGCCAATCTCTGGAAAAAAAAAACCATTCGTTTGAAGAAAATATAAAAAAAAAAAAATATTTTTTTTATTTAACACATATGACACTCTATTATCTCTCAGGGTTTTTGATGTACAAAGGAATTTTCAAATCTGTTTAGAATGTGCTTATTATATTCTTTTTTTGCATGTATTATTGTTGTTTTTATTAGATAATGTACTTACATAATGGTTAATTAATTGTTCCTTTATTATTATGTTTAGTACATTCCTGAAAAAAAAAATCATTAAAATTTGTGTTTCCGAAGTACTATAACATATTAAGACAAAATACCTGTAATAATTAAAAACTTTTGTTTTCATCTAATGTATGAAGAAACACTATTTCTAGTACATACTTCTTAACGATTAAGAGTTCTTCTAAAAAGCTTATTTCGTAACTTATGGATATTTAATTTGAAATCATTATGAAGCTTAAATATATGTAAATCGTAAAACGGATTGAAGTCTATTACTAAAAGATGCTCTTATGAGATGACTTTAGAAACCAACAGCTATCAAATTTATTTATACATGTAAGATGTTTTGCTATTTACCAAAAGGAATAATGAAACATAAGAACTATCTTATCCAACAAATAATTGCTAAAGTATTATTTAGCTGTAAGTAATTGCCATACATATGTAGAAAATATTTTAGAAAAATTATTACTAGAGGTCTTTAGTTATAAATAGAGCCAAACCCATACTTTTTAGTCGTGTTAATTTTATATACACTTAAAATTAATACAGAATATAGTCCAACTATAATTTGGGGATTTTGGTGTATCAATAATATATTATTAAATATGTATGGAGAAGCAACTATAAAAAATACCAATTTCTGTTCAAACAGCTCTCAGGAAATTTTTAGCTGTTAAGCTATAAATGGCCCGTATTTTTATTGTAATATATATATAGAATTAATTTCGGCACCACTGCCTCGTAATAAAATAACGTAAGATGAAATACTATAAAAGTAATTAAAATAAACGATTGGAGAAGTATTATGTTTGTTAATTCTTACTTTTTTAATTAAAGACGGGTCGACCTGAGTTTGCTCGCGAGTGCTGAGAGGTGGGAGTTCCACTGGAGCTTTTTATCTAAAGTTATAGCTAAGCAATTTGTTGAGTCAGTCAGTTCTAAGACTTCATTGTTGAGGAACAACCTACAATTTTATTTTTTAACATGAAAAAGTGTAAAAACTATGCATTTATTTTTCTTAGCATTTAAGACTAAATTAATAATTTAATTAACTAATAATGAACACGTGACAGACTACCAGTTTCTTCGTCATTTTTAGTCCTATCATGCTCAACTTCAAAAAATATATCAGCTAAACTACATAGACTTTTAACAAAAACGCCAAGTTATTATTATAAAATAAAATAAAAAGGGGCTAACAATGGATCTTTGTGGAACACCCATCTTTACATGAGAACTAGTAGATAAAAATAAGATGATAAAAATAAAATTATCTAAGTCAAACGACTACATTCTTTGATTTAAGTAAGATGCAATAAGATGAAGATGTATATTTAATGTATTTTTACTATTCATATTTGCTACTACCAAGAGGTAACGGTAACCAATTACCGTTAAGAAGACTGTCTGTCTTTTATATAAATAATCTAAATATAAAAGAAATCCAATAGAAGAAAACTTTTTCGTGAAATACGAAACTTTAAAAGCAACTTTATTTTTACGACCCGCATAACCGTTCTGATCCAGATTGGGAGAACCCTTAAGATGTTTAAAATGATGCCAGCCCCTTGAAATGTTTATTGTATTACAGATAGTATCTATTTAAGAATTTAATCGACCTATGAAATAAAAGAAAAGCATGGTGAGTAGATAACATTGCTATAAAAATAAAATAAAATTTTCTTTAATTTTCTTTCAAGTCTTATGTTTATCTGGTCTTTTGTTTTGTATTACTGTTCTGTTTTTCATACGATGAAATTTGGCTAAGTATATAACAGTGTGTGGTATTCATACTATTAGAAATAACAAACTTTAACAGACTTAATTATTGACTAGCTTTTGGAAGTGTTTTCGCTACCGCAGCAAACTGTTTAATTATCGATATATATTCAGCCTACAATTTGCGCAAATACTTGTTCTTACTATATATACCTAATTCTTTTGGTGTAGTTATTGTATCAAAATGTTTGTCTTACGTAATTTAAATTAATGTTTTGCTATGTTACTTGGTAAATTAGATTGCTTGCACCGATTGGGAGTCTTCTATTATTCTTAATAATTTAAAACACGTTAAGTGGACGATAACAGATGAATATATCATGTTTTTCACTTTTTTAAAATAACTTTCTTACACTTTTAAATATTTTTTTTTTAGAATAAAGGCGATACCAATTTATTATTATTATTATTTATTGTTTATAGTGTGTTTCTGTTTCTGTCATCTCAACTCATTTTCAACATAATCACGGTAAAAAATATCTCTATAAATAAAAAACATATTCCATGCGTTTAATACAAAAAATGTTTTGTTTGTACTTCAAATAGCTTTTAAAAAATATATAGGATAAAGATTAGAAGAAGTAAGAAATAATAATACGTTCCATTTTATATTAAAAATGCGCCTTAAGACGCCAAAGCTGCAATCAAAGTCAAAATTCTTTATTGAAAGTAAGTAATAAATTGTGAACTATTTTTTCATTGTCCAAGTTAGTCCCAGCTCAGAAAATGATTAACTGAGAAAAGTCGGAGCTTGAAACTTACTATTACTTGAAAGTATATTTCCAAGAAAAGTAGCTTACTTTAAAATTGTTTATATTGGTATAAAGAAAACCTGTAAAGATAAAAGAAAGAAAAAAGAGGTAGATGTCTAAACCAATAAATAAAAATCAGCTATAACAAATTTACATACATTATTTATTTGTAAAATAACTATAAAATCATTTCAGATTATATGAATACTTATTTTGACTTTATGTTTTTGTGAAAGAATACAAATATAAATTTGCCATATTCGCCCTTGATTTTTGATTTAATTTCCAACACTAAAAGTATAATATGCTGCCATTATGGCATAATTTGTAAAATTAGTTTAGTGTATGTCCTATAACATAAATATTTGATACATATATAAATTTCACAAAATTTTACAGAGATTGATGCAATATTCAATGTTACAAAGCTCTAATTAACAATAACAATAGCAGCGCCGGTTTTCACCATAACATGATGTCGTAAGGCTAAGGTTAACATAAATAAAATGATTATAAATTTCAATCCTACCCTCATTTATGAATACAGCTTCCTGATAAACATTCTACACCCAAAAATAAACTTGACAAGTAATTATAAAATATGATCATATTTCGTATCTCCGTTGATGTTTTATTTATTTACAATAATGCTTTTATTTTACAACAGTACTTGAAATTTCGTATCCATTTAAATACTTTTATAGGTATTATGCATATTTTTAACTTGAAATCTGTATTCTTCAAGCATTATATCTTCAAGAACAAATTTCCATTTCTGAAGATTGATCATTGATTTTATGAATTGAATGAACACGATAAAAAATATAATTTATACAATTAAAATTTCTTAAAAACTCTTTAAGTAGAAGAAAAAATATTATCAAAAATCTATTATTTTGATTTCACCTTGCGTTTTAAGGATCGGCTTTTAATCAAGTAAATTTAACGACATCAAATCA
Organism: Melinaea menophilus ssp. n. AW-2005; assembly: GCA_918358695.1. Classification (NCBI taxonomy): domain Eukaryota; kingdom Metazoa; phylum Arthropoda; class Insecta; order Lepidoptera; family Nymphalidae; genus Melinaea; species Melinaea menophilus. The sequence goes on from OU911053.1 coordinate 9,577,367, forward strand.
AAAATAAAAGTGAGAAATACATGTTAATAAAGAGCAATATTATAATATTTTTCACAATCCTTAACAATACAAACTAATTTTAATATTATTAGCAGATAAATAAATGTAAAAAGTAGGTTAGTATAAGTTTTCATCATAATATTTTATGTAGGGAATTTATATATTTTTTTATCTACGGTATTTGTCAAAATGGATGTAAACGTTCAAATAGTTTTGATTTAGACAATTTATAAAGTAATCACTTCAATTCGTCTATTCTAACTTTTACTTTGCTAAACTTGAAATTCTCTGTTTGTAGATATAAGTTTTCTATTTATTCTTGCAATATACGAAATTCGACAAATTCTTACCTTATTGTAAATGAGTACGAATCTTCATACATTAGATTTAAGGCATGAATAAAAATAATATCAATTCTTTTTATAAACAGAATCATTTTGCAATCTAAAATTACTATAATTTTTTGAACTTAAATGGAAACGAAATTTATTACATGATTAAATTATCCGCCTTTATACATATTATCTTAAAGGTTTTGGTTTGTCTGGTAGAAAATGCTTTAACGTTAAGCCCACCCATTGTATCTCGATGTGCTTAAGATGTGATAAAGAATTTTTTACCTCGATGTGCTATAAAGAATTTAAATAAATATATAAAACTTAAATATTTCCTGTTTTATTTCCTTTTTATAAAGAACATTAAACTATATGCAAGAAAGGTATTACCAATCTATTTTTAAATTACATTCTATTTCTAAAGACCATTTGATTCTTCCAACCATTAAGCAATAACACTATTAGGTGACCCCAAAAAACATACTACTGGATGACCCTATTTATTCAGTAACAATTAGTAACTTCTGAACATTTATCAAGAATCCCACCCGAACGTAAAATAGCTTGGTTATAATTAAATAGCTATCATCTAGTCCTTTTGAGTCGTATATTAGCCTAACGACTTTTTATGTCCCATTATGAATTTGGCAGGAAGCCAAGTGTCACTGCCACTTTTCTCTTTTTAGTTCAAAGCTTTTTGCCTTCAGGCGCTTTATGTTCTTTAATACTTCAAGCAGATAACGTAAATTCGCGTACACAACTTCTATTTATATTTTTTAATTATAAAGATTATACATGAACATTACTTTAACGATAATAAGTATGGGGAGTATAGTATGACTTATAATATCTATATCAATATTGGTTTTCATCATAACATAATTATACACATTTGTAAAAGCATAATTCGACTATTATTATCGTTACGATAGCATCGGTTTTACAACATTTTCATAATTACAATTGAATGGAGAAATTTCGACCCCAACAATATTGGCCACTCGTTATTTTCTTTAAATCTTCTAATTACTTTCAAAATATAAATTGCTTTGTAAGTAATAAGTTAGTTAATTTTGTACTACTACCAATATTAGCTACCTAGTTAGCTAATTCTACAGGCTGTCCAAGAAGCAATGGATAACCTCTGAAAGGCTAATAGTAGAACTAAAGGCAAGCACGAAAAAAAAAAATTACCCTTACACTGCTAGAAAAATGGGGCTTTAAAAAAACATCATGTTTTTTGTCTGATTTCATATTTTTACTCGTAACGAGGTCAAATCTGTTAAAATCATAATTATTTTTATACTTAAATATTTATTATTAACCATATCAGTGAATAATTAACAAATAACGTAGTTAACAGTAGTATATTTTTTAAAAAATAATGTTTAACATTATTTTTTAAAAATATTGTTTTGTGTAAAATTTCTGAAGAAGTATTTTTGATTTGGTAATTTGAATAGCTCTGGTGTAAAAAAAAATGAAAGCAACAGTGACCAATCTCTTTAAAATATTTCTGCTTTAATGACGTTTCTAAAAATATGTAATATGTCGTTATTGTAATGAAAAAATATTGAACTATTGTTATTAAAGTGTAAAATGGGATAATTATTTCATACTAGCAAAATTAAAAACGCAATAAAACCAAAAAAATATGATTTTTAATTCCTAATTCACTTCATCCAGATTACCGTGTTTTTATTAGGGTTCATGGCTGTTATTCCGAAGGCAGAATGCCTGGTGGCGGTGCATCAGCTGGTCCCGGAAGGGTTGGTCGCCTTGCCGTCGAAGAAGATGTTCTCAATGAAGTTGAGCAAGACCCTACTATCTCCACGCGAAAAATAGCTCGCCGCACGGGCATAGACAAATCAACCGTGAATAATATTTTAAAGAAAAACAGATTCTAGCTATATCATTTTACACGCGTGCAAACTCTACTTCCAAGAACTTTTAACTTAACATTGCAAAATATGTGCATCAGGTTTATTTTTAACGTCAGAAAGTTCGACCAGATATCACAGAACCGCGATGAGTTAAAATGGCTGCTAGTCAGTCGCCGTAGAAAAATGCATATTCCATACCTATTCTTTCGGATCCTATACTTCTCCCAATGTCCAAAATACCTAAAATAAATATTTACCGTCTATATATAGTTTATTTTTCCATCATTTCATCGATTGGATCGATTTCATCTTTTTTCCAGCGACACTACACGAAATACTGTGATGAGAAAAAAAGGTTTAATACTTCCTGAGGTATCTTTTGAAAAAAAGGTAAAAAAGGTATCTTTTGAAATTAGACGTCTACCGAATTTCGAATACGAGTTGTGTTTGGTCTACCATTGGTCCGAAAACATGTCATAATTTAAATATTGTCCAACATGGTAATAATTTAATCATTGAAAATCAATTAATTAGGAAATATCAAACTTAATACAGCTAGTTCAGTGTATACAAAATACATTATAACGAGAAATGATGGATACCTTCATGAAATCTCTGAATAGGACACTATGTCCTTTCCTCAGCACCACCACCTTTACGGTGCACAAAAAGAAGGAGAGTTAAAGAACAAGGATCCAAAATGGGCTTGGAATCAGTTGGAAATGTTACGATTTTACCACGTTTTACTTAGCTCGTCTTCGTCACGTCTGTCTGTTTGTGGCGATCAAATCTTGCAATTGAAATTTCACCCACTTTCCAGCTAGCTAGAGCGCTGAAATTATCAGGATCGCTCAGATATCGATGACAATGCAATATTCAAGCATAAAAAAAATCTAAAAAGTAGAAAATAATTAAATAATTAAAAAAAAATAAAACCCACGTTTTACAAATGCACTCATAAGAAGAAAATAATTTTGCCCTATGGCAGCTCTGAGCTCCACGTCCGCCTCACTCCATCACCCCTCCTGCAGTTGTTGCCTTAATTTACTCGTCTCACTCGTAATCTTGTACTAAGCTGAAGACTGAAAACGTGGGGCGCATCATTTGGTGATTTGGCTTATACATGTGTATTGATTAGTTCGAGGTGGTTTTAAATATTTTGTCAATTGAGAGTGAAATTCTATGTATGCGTTTGATAGCAAGTCTGTTAGAGTTAGAGAGTTAAGCTTATAAGATTCATGGGAATCTTCCATCAGTGAGTTTGTATGAGATGTGTGGATGTTTAGTCTAGGAGTATAAGGAAAATTCTTAGTAATAAAAACTTAATTATTTTTTAATAACAAATAATTTGTACATTAACGATTTCTCTCTGACTGTTATATCAAAGTACATTTTAAACCTAATTAACAACATAATGATAAAGGCAATCCACTCTAACAAGAACTAAGGGTCTTTTTTTGGGATTTAGGACTAAGTTTTGTATGAAACTCTATTAAATCAAGTGATACCCCTGATGTAATGTATACAATACTATAATATTAGCATTTAATACTATATTAGTATAAATAATATAAATATTGTTATTTTATAATATTTTTAACGAGTTTAAAATCTATCATTATAATGTGAAACGTGATTATAGTCTAGACTAGTCTTGATCTTAGATCTTAATACCTACCACACTCATACGCACAAAAATTAAATTAATTATTTGATATTAAAGGACTTCTTATTTTAGTTGCTATTTCTGTACTTCAAATGTGTATAATATATTGTCATTTAATAATGCAGTTTTCAGGGCATAATGTTGTTTATTAATTCGGTTATGTTAAAAAGATTGCTAATAATATTGCAAAATGTTATTGAAATTTTTTATAGTGATGCTTCATATAAAAATGTTTTTTTATCATAAACAATACACTGAACTTAATAAATAAAGTAACATCATTTAAATGAATTAGTTGCACATTTATCAATAATATAATAGAAGCTATATATAACGTAGCTTAACCTAAAAGTTTCTTGCTGTAATTCTATTTAAATCCCTTGTCAAACTTTGTCCGGGTTCACTTTGTTAATTTAGGACTCGGTTATTATCCATTTCATTCATTTATTACAAATACATTATGAAATAATATGGGCCCAGATAAATCACTGTTCATATTCCTCTTAATTGGTCCTGATATTTTGATAATACTTTGGAGGCTACGAATCTTCAAATGTGGGGATTATTAATTAATATTTCACTTTGAATATATTGACTTATTCCACGATATGAAATCGATATACGTAAGATAGATTTTTCATTTCAGACCTGTTTTTAATTATTTGGTCATGCTTATTGCTTTATAGTATTAACTTTACTGTCGTACTATAAATTGTAATGCTGCCTAGGTTTTCTCAAAGATCAAAAACGTTAATATTTTCTTATAGTAAAATAACTCCAATTACGCCGGTCACAGCGGGAGGATCTAGAAAAATACAAACTGATTAACTTAATATGTAATACATATTAAGTTAATAAGTTTATTTTATTATTATTTAATTTACAAACTTCGTATTCCTTGATCAAAGTTGGAGATAGAAATGAATATAATAAAATGAAATTATGAGATGTTTCGGACACTTCATTATGGGATTTTTAGACAATGTAATGCACACTTAAATATTGTTTATCTAGTATTAACGATTTGTTGGTTGTTCCCAGCCTTTCTAATGATGCTTGTACGGGATGATAGCTAGTTGGCAAGTTAGTTCACTCTGAACCGTTCAACGCAAGTTACTCTGTTAAACGATCCTGTGATTATTTATGTAATTAATTAATTAATAAGTGAGTATCAATAACCTTTATGCTATTTTCGTCTCGCTTATAAGCCACCGAAGTTTCTGGAGATTACAACAATGCACCTGTGTCGAATCAGCGTTACCACGATTCGCGAGAATATAATAAATGCTATTTTAACAATTATATAATAAATAAAATATAATTATTAAATGATCACATAGTGTATAGGAATATAATACATGTCGTCAAAGTACTTGTTGCACAGAGTAAACACATTCGTCTGCGGCTTCCTATAAAGATCTCATTAACCTATGTCATATCTGTCACGTTATTAATTGCGGGATTAATTTGACAACTGATTACTGGGTCTTAACAACCAATTTCTATCAAGATTTTCCGTAATACATTAAACAAATGTTTAATATTTTTTTATTATAATGCAACAATAATAATAAAATTAATGAAATTCAGCATATTTATTATTTATAATAAATAATAACGTTTTTATTTATATTTAGATAATCAATGAAATGATTTTTTTCAGGCTATTTAATTTTAAACTTGTAACTATTATACTTTTTAAATTATAAAATATTAATAATAATACAAATATCAATCAAGAAGCTTTTAAAAACAACGATTTTGAATTTTAAAACTCGTTTAAAACATTTTTTTTTCATTAACCGTGGTGTGATTTCATTTGTATTTCTTAAATAAACAAAATATTTTTTTACATATAACAATATTTTTCAAGGTCACAAGTTGAAGGTCATTCTTCTTTCAATTTGCTAAATCGTGTGAACTTCAGCGTAAAGATTTGAATATCACAAAAGAGTGATTAATGGTCTAAGCTCTTCATAATAAGTTCATGAATAGCTTGAGATTGATAGAAAAAATAGTTGAAGATCACTATTTTAATGAAAGAACTCAACTTTATCATGAAACCTATCTTCCTTATTCATTAATTTCATTTAATAATGTAACTGAAATAGTCACCATTTTTCGAATCTACTCGTTATCATGTAGATGATAGTTAGTAGATATTGTAATGAAATGTGAACTTTTCACTCATGACCACATCTCGTGAAACTAAATGAAAAATAGATCTGTTTAAAAATTTTATATTATTATATAACGCTTATTTACAAAATAATCCTAAAGTTTACAGGATTATATTAATCCTTATCTATCCCAGTATAAAGTTTATATTATTTTAGGATCAAAATACTCATATTTTATTTCATTATTATTTTAAATTCCCGCACGAATTATAATTTCTGATAAAATTTACATATATTTAATGCAAAGTAATGGTGAATATTTTGTATTTATTCTTATTGTTTTTGCACTATCGTGAAATTTTAAATATTTTCTCCCAAAAATGATAGAGAACGTGCGAAGTAAAAAAATGATATCTATCTATTAACATTCTTTCTTACACAGAAATTTATTTTCATGAATGAACTTTGTTCGTTCTGTATTGCTTCCGCTTTTCTCGGATGGATGGATGGATGGATGTATGAATGGATGTCTGTGGACAGGAAAAATTTTCTAAGTCCTGAAAATATGTAGGGATTTTTTTTTAGTTTATTTACTCGTGTATATTTAATTATATTACTATTTTCTATTATTATTAATAACACCTTTATTAAATTTTTTTAGTAATTATAAATAAACATGTATTTAACATTTTCTTATCTTCAATAAATAATAATCATTTTACTTAAAAATCAATTGTTTTTTTATTAATATTTATAATTTCGTCAAAGTTCGTTCGGGAAATATCCTGGGTATAATCAATCTTATTTTATATATATTTTGTTATTCTAGTAATCTATTATATAGGTATGTATGTAAGTACATTTTATATATTTTTACCAAAGCCAGTAGTTACGCTAAAATATTCTGTAACAAAATGATAAAAATATATAATTTTAAAGATAAAGTGAAATAAAAGTAATAACTAATCATATTTGGAATTCAATCAAACAGAATAAGCAAATATAATCAGATATAATAGTACTATACAATCTAGGCGATAACTAAATCTACAGTTTACCGCACTTCCAATAAATACTCGTCTAAGTTTAACTGATATTTGTATTACAAATATTTACTCTACGCCCGAGTTGGATTGTATGTTACAGACAGATATCAATAACTCTTATTGATTAAATTAATAATATCTATTCCTATAGTGATTGATTCACAATTATAGTTAAAGTTAAGGTTACTTATAATGTTGATTATATTGTTGTTGTTGTGTTAATTATGTTGGTTACATTGTTTTAACAAAATTTGTAAATGTCAGAACATCATAGAGCATGTGAGAATATTATCAAGTAGTGGCGTAGTTATTCCAGCTTACTCTACTTATAGTAAGAAAAATGACTATACCAAAATGTAAATTAATAATGAGTACCAGGAAGTGTTTTGCTAGTTCTTCTCCATTTTCCCTTTTGAACTGCTCAACTAGAATCTCGTGTTTCAAGAACATAATGAATGACTATATGACGTTAAAACTTTATCTTTTTATCTTTTCAACTCTTGTTGAAAATGTACTGTTTTCATCTCTGGTCCGGATCACCCCAATATCAGCTTCTACCATTTGACCGCGTACAACGGAGAGCCGTTCGAATTGTCGGGGACCCGGTGTTCTGCGAACGGCTGGACTCTTTGGCATTGCATAGAGACGTGACGGCTTCTTTGTGCGTCTTCTACCGCATTTACAACGGGGAGTATTCCGAAGAACTATTCGATCTGATGCCTGCCGCCGAATTTCATCACCGCACATAAAAAAAAAAAAAAGTTAATTACACAGATATATTACACTTTCGGAGCAGTAGCTATACTTTACATATAAGCTGAAAAAAAAAACTTTAACATTTTTAAGATAATAAGATTACTTACAAACCTATAGTTATCCAATTCATAAAAATGTTTAACTCCAACCACTTATTTCAGAGACCAACGCGTTCAAATAAAATAAACATTAAAAAATCAGATTTATTATGAGTATACATTACATGCAAAAGGTTTTACTTGAATTTATTTAAATAAATACGACGGTGTACATAAATTTTAATTCACGTAAAAACAATACAAAAGACAAAATTTTAACAATAAATTTCTATCATAAACATTTCAAACATTTGAATGTAATATATATTTTCAAACATTATTTACGATAACATTATAAATGAAATGTTCTTATGTTGTTGTTGTGTTGTGATAAAAAGGCGCGGACGCTATTTTTAAATTAATAGGTACTCGTACTTATTCTATTCTTTTTTAAACAGTTTTGCCAATATTTACCCGATTGTGTTCACGTAACTTTTTTAAAGTATGCTCGACTAGTTTCGAGTTTAATCGCAGTACTTACTTAAGTTCGAAGCTTGATGGAACCACTACGTAAACAGTTCATGAACAAGTTACGAAAAATGCAAATATGTTTTCATAAAAAAGTTAAGATATTAATCATGTTTTTTACTTTCGCTTATCAATCTATTATTATATAATATGTCTACCTACACAAAATTTATGTAAGTAATGTCAATAAACCATATCTTACTATATGTTATTCTTTTGCACGTGCGTTTGTCACCTATCTTCCCTTTTGAATTTTTTTATGTCTAGTAGAATATATTACTGGTTGTATCAAAAATAATTAGGCCACGTAAATGACGCTGTTGTCGGTATGTCACCAAATTTTAATTTCAACAGAGCCTTATTTAATACTTAAGCGATTCACTTTATTACCCTGCTAGAAGTAATGGTAATTATAAGTAACACATCTTTTTTAAATTACATTATTGGTTAAAAAAAACTGTGCAATACACATTACAAATGAATAAAAAGTAAATTTGTCATAAATTGAGGTTCAGGGTGAGGTTACTGAGATAGTTTTACGCTACGATTCAAATGTTAATGGTATAGGTATAAAGGCTAAAATGAAAGCGTGAACAGACCTAGTTATCTAGAATTCGTTAAAAACCTTTATCATCAAAATTACGTGCATGATGAGCATACAAGGAAGATTATAAGAATTCTAATTATAGGTTATGAACCCCATCCTATTACAATTAATAATTAGATTCTGATCACAGTTTGTCTAAAGGTTTACAACTTTAAGAAATCTTATCATTTATTCTTCCCAATCCAAATGATCTTACTATCACTTAGAATTCTGGAACAAATATTTGACAATAAAATAATATATCCATCATTTGTCATTACTGACAGTATTTGTCATTGTTAAAATCTAATATCTAAATAAAAATAATCATAAATAATAATCTTTTCATGTTGGTCTTTTTTTTTTTTAATATTTACACTTTTTTATATATTCTTTCATTGTCTTTAGCATTTATTCGGCATTCCGAATTTAAGGTTTACAATGCTATTTATTACATTATATTACTATTTCAAATTTTATCGGCGTAGCTAATGTGTATGTACAAAATACCAAATTACAGCTTTCTAGTACTAGAAGTCTCTGAGCTAGGCTGCGGTCAGATGGACGGACGGATGAATATGATGAAACCATAAGGGATCTAGTGGACTACAAAATCCTAAAAAACACGTCAATTGGCTAAGCCGTTCTCGAGTCATAAGTGTTGTGACTGTAACAAATTTGTTTTGTGTATATTGACTCATTACAAAAACTACTTCATATGACATTTAGTTGCGCGTTATAGTAACTCAGGTATATACAAAAGTTGAAAATAACTTTTTGCATTACACCAAGTTTTAAACCTGGAGGAACTATACACATAACGCCCTCGGTTACCATACCAATGTTTATAGTATGCCCAGCGAAGCGGGCGGGAATCAGCTTCATCCTTGAACATAGAAGGAAGGAACAAGTAGCTTTAAGTAAAAAAAAATATATATATTTACATAATATGTTATAACCTATTTTTTTATACAAATACAAAAATGACAAAAAGCCATAATATACTCACTGCTTATTAAATATTTCTGTCATTGTCTAATACCATGAAGGTTGCGGTGTTATTTAATATATCGACGATAAAAGAGAGTTGTGGGTTATAAAGTAGTTAAATAGATCCACTTAAGGGCTATTATTAACACATTTTTTTACGAATTATAATATTATTTGCCTTTATAATTAAAAACTAAATAATTTTTTTTTTAAATAACATTGTATAGAATGTATGTCAATTCCTATATATATATAAATCATAATCTTTAAAAAATAATCTATTGTAATAATCAACTTATTCAGTGCGCCGTACTTAGTAGAGAGAGGTTACCGTTTAAACTTGAGATCGTTGGAGATGGACATCTTTAAACAAATTATATGATAGCCAAAATTGTAGCTGATCTTTATACAACACTATTATGAAGCTTATGTAACAATTTTCTAACTATAAGCTAAAATTATTTTCTGCTTTCCACCAATTAAATTATACATGTCTAGTTTTGGGGAAAAAATTATTTTATTACGACTTTAACTTTAAGTAAAAGTTTATATATGCTGTATTTTTAGCCATCTGATTTATATAAAAATTATTTCAATGGAAAGTGTTTCCTTTCATACGGTACAAGTTCTTCTGAATCAAATATAACTTGATCATATTCAGTTGAAGTTTCAACACCATAGCAATTATAGTATCCTAGATATCATGTACATAATAGAAACTTACAACTATTTTTAATTTTTGGTCTTTTAATAATTATTGTTAATACATTACATAAATCTACGGGATCGAATTCGATAACTCAATATCCAATGATATAGAATTTTTCATGTACGAAATTTTCTCATTTACATAAAGTAACACAATTTTTTTTTAAACTATCATAACAAGTAATAAGTGTTTGTTCTAAACACTTAATATATTTTGTTTAATTTTATCAAACTTGAAGGACCTCTCAATATTTTTTATTTAAATATTACATTGATACTATTTAAGTATTATCTTATTATGATAGTTATTCACATGATTTTTGTCATAAGTTACTATTTGTATTGGTAATATCCAGTTTATACGTAGAAAATAGATGTTGTTGGGACATAATAAAGTGGAATAAAGTTATGTTTAATAATTATTAAAATGAATCTTCTGAAAAAATATGAGTTCAAAGAGCGGTTTAATACTTGTTTGTTAGAATTAACTTAATTAAATACAACTCTTTAATTAAATTTAACAACTCTTTAGATATTCCTAAGCGCTAAGATATAATCATTAATCCAGTCGACTATTACACTCGACATGACATAATGACAGTTTTAATCAACTGAATATAATTTATTGATGTTAATTGATATGAAAATGTATCTTGTCAATTAATATAAAATAATTGTTCCAAGTTCTCTAAGCTAAGAATACGACGCCTTCTTTATTAATTTGCTATTTTTTCAAATCTTTTTATTTTTCAGTGACGTGGTCAGCAATGAAACATATAACAACTACACAGCATCCATCGCGTGCTACTATTATTTTGAATTTTAATTCAACACGACAAACATTTGGAATATATTTATTTTTATATTAAAATAATTATTATATGTCTTGTTTGAATATTCGAAACAAACTAAATTAATAAAAGATTTTTAAAGAAAAATGCTTAAGAATTTTCGGGACAATAATTTCACATATTTTATATATTTTATTTATTTATTTATTTATATCTTTTCCACTTTTAATCAATACCAGTAATCACTTATGTACCTCAAATGTAAGTGTCAGGAGATCCTATTTTTATATCATACTTACTAAATAAGCCTTTCTGTATTACCACTCTCCAACTTAAATTAAGGCTACGAGGGCTCCAAACGCGCCCTGTTCTGAGAAGAACTACACAACAAACTCAGGTTTTTTTTATTGTGATCACCGTTTCACAAACGTATTGAACTACAAGTATTTATTTTCAAAGCTTTAAGGCACTATAATTTTATTTTGAGGAACAGGTTTACAGGATTATTTTGCACATTTATATTGTAATATAAATAAAACATTGGTGTTGAAAGTTGAGAGTAAATGTGTTGTTCTATATGTAGATTAGATTATTTTAACGTTTACACGTTATTAATAATAGAAATGTAAAGAATTACATATATTAAAATAAAAAAAACATCAAGTATTTTGAAATTAAATTATAATCTAAATCTAAGCTGCGACATTATTTTCCTGTAATATACTTTTACAGTCGAGTCTAAATTTTTATTTAATTAGAGTAGCTTTAAAAATGTACACTTTTTAAAACAAGCTTCAAATGTTTATACTAAGAACGACATAAAATAATATTACTTTTAAATGAGATGTATCTTTGTGTAAATACAGAAATGTTATAATGTAATCCTTAAAAAATAGATATAAATGAATAAATTGTCAGACTTTATTAGTTCAGTGTGTTTGTTTTTTGATTTCTCTACCTTTATTAAGTACGCGTATAACTTATTAAGTACACATTATCTATAGAATATTCAAATTAAGTAAAGTATATTATATTTATTAACGAAGATTGCATGAGCCCGGTGACAACAAAGTGATTTTGCCTCCGCAGGTAAGTGAAGCGTGAGAACAAACGACGTAACGCATTTATTCCGTAAATTATACTTTGTTTCTCTTTCGAACAATTGTCATCTACCTAGTTTATAATTAATATTTGCAATTAATTAACAACTCACGTTTTGTATTTTTATTTTATATTTTGTGGTGTACAAGAATAAATAAAAATAATAGCTTTTGCCATAGTTTCGCTTGGAACATTGTGCGTTGCAAACAAACATTGTCATCTAACATACAGTGAAATCTGCAAAAGTGTCTATCATATACAAAATGTACAAATCGCCCATAAGTTTCTGAAGGTAGACAATATTAGTGAAATAAATTTAGAAAATCGATCCACATGTTTCAAGATGAAAACATTACCTTACCTAATACAATACTAAAATACCTAATATATATATTTCTAAAGACAGAATACTTTTTACAGTTGGAAAGGGAGTTAATAATTGTTTTCTATTTATTTTTTTTAACCCACATTTCCAAATTACACAAAGTTCAGACAGTGATAGATCACTGTTACTTGTTCAGGTGTTTGTTTGATTTTTAGTGTGAAAGTGATGAATTTTAGAACAGTTCTGTACTCGGTAAGTAATTGGTTTTAAGACTTAACATTGTAAAGTTTTTTTAACATTCAATCTATGTTATAAAGACAACTGCAGTTGCTGCTTCAAAATTCGATTATACTTTTGTGTAATCACTTTATAGACTTTTATAGTCCAAATACTTTAACTACATTAAATTGAAGACATAAAATATCAAAATTTTTATGATATATTACAATGTTGTAATATGATAACTATATTTAATTAAAAATACAGAAATACATTAAAACTGTAAAGATGTAAATTTCACGAATCCTACATTATGTGACAATTGCACTGAGATATTATTAATTGAGTTTTTAAACAAAATATTAATATTTAAATAAAAGTCGCATTAAGAGTTCGTTAAATAGATTATAAAGGCTACTACTTGTATTTGAATTAGCAGTATAAGGAATTTTAATTGACATCAGCATAGATGCGATCTGGAAAACTGATTGCTATTCTTAAACCGAATTGTCTCACAAATTAATTTAATAGTTCCGTATAATAAATCTGACAGTTTTAAAAGAATGGATCTTTTAGCGGTAGAGTAACTGCATAAGCAGTTTTTTATTAATAATTATAGATATAATATCAAATTACACATTGTTGCATAGGTCGTAATCCGGTTGTTTGAAAAATATATTAATTTATTTTCGGTACTTCTAGACTTTACATGAAGAACATTCTGTGAACTTGGTGGTTATGTTTATGAGCGGTAAAATAAGCGGTAAATCATTATTTCCTATGTGTTCTTTCAATCTCATACTAATATAAAATATTTTCCTTTTATTATCACCAACGAAGGAGAATACAATTAGAGCTTACCTATATTATTTCATTATTCAAGAGTTAAAAGAAAATAAAATAAGTATAAAACTTAGAAAACATATAATTTTTTATTTAATATTTAACATTGTGATAATAAACTAAACATTTCGTAAGTAAATTTAAAAAGAGCTATTTTGTGATAATTATTATTCTATATCTATTTATTTATAGAAAAGATAAGGGGCGTAAACAAAGGGTGGAGGCAGTTAAGCTTTTGGAATTCAGCTGCCTTACTTTAACATGACATGTATAATTTTTCCGGATTACATGAGGGTTATAATATATTTAATTATAATGTGATTATTATAATAAGCTTATCTATAAGCTTAGAAACAATAATTTTAATTATACATACGAACCCCATTTCAATGTTTATATCAAGCGTCTCATGCAATATTATGTTCGAATTTCCGCAAACAGAAATTAACCAAAATTAATTTGTAATTTTGAAAGTGGCCATAATAACATTAAATGAATTAGAAGAGGGTTTGAACCGGGTTTATGTGAAATGTATGCGAATTATGTCAAATACCATAGTATAATATTATTCCATTTTGGCGGAGTTTATAAGACGTTTATAATTAAATTGAAATACGCTATCATTTAATAGTAAGTTGGTAATATAGATTTTTAACTACATGTACTTACTAACACTATTATCGGATATTAATTTTAAGTATATGAATTTATTTTACAGTTCTTGTTGCGTTCCAGATTTCAAAATTGACTCAATTGATTTACCGAAATATATTAAAAAGGTAATTAGAAATCAACAATATAGTGAAATCATTCAATTTATTCATTCAATCCATTAAACCAATCTGTAATTAATCAACTTTTTGTGATGAGACTGAATGAGTTTGCATTGTCAGTTTCATAGTCGTATGTAAAGTCATACGCAAGTTGTTTCTTCCAATATTTTCAAACTATATTTTTTATTAAGTCAAAAAACATTTGTTTTCAGGCGAAAGGTTTATATTTAAAACGAATATCAAAATAATAGATTTTAATAATTATATATAAAAATGGTAATGGTATAGATTTTAATAAGAGGTATTTTATTTTCAAGGTAGAGGGAGTTTAATTTCAATACTTAATTTCTGCTTTTAGTTGAAAGTCTAAAATTATTTAAATCTTATTTCAAGAGAGACATTTTCTCATTGCATTGGCTGATCAATGAAGAATTATAACAATGTAAATATTTCGTAATATTTATAGTACAAATAGTTTAATATTAATGAAATTTGGACACCAACTCACAGTAATACTTGCAACATCAATTTCTGAATTATTGAATAATTCGTAAGTGATGTATTTATTTAAATCGTTTATTATAAACTTAATTAAATAAAATAAATAGATTTCGTTTCGATTTTTTTATAAACTGTTACCGTCATTTTCCTATGTTAATGACTGTACGGTTGCTAAGTGATTTTCTGTTTTTATGATTTCCTTATAATATAATATTATCGATTGATTCAATTTGTTCCAAACATCGAAAACAACTTGAAGAATGTAATTAAATTTGTTAGCTAAGGTTAAAAAATGGAAACAAACATTTATTGTTTTTTATAGAATTGTGGTAGTATAACGTAGTTTATGTACTTTATAAAGTTGTCGGTTTACGTGATTTAAAAGGAACAAGGATTGATGATAGAGAGAATATAGGCAGAGAAAAAAAAAGGAACTTGTGACTTTTATATATCTTGATATTGATTCTGGAAGATTCAAGGCACTACTCTGATCGATCCATCGATTGTTCTATCGTAATCTTCAAGATTTGATGAACTACTTTGTCAAGCTTTAATGAAGGACCACTTATATGTCAAATAAACAAAAAAAATGTGAATATTGTTAAATTTAAATAATATTATTTATTTAACATAATGTTAAAATAATAAAAACAAAATGTGTTAGCATTTTCGAAAGAAGCGTAAAAGATGTCCCCTCCTCTGTATATGCAAGATTATCCAACGAATACCTAAAACTTTTTACTATTATTGAGTATTATATAAAGGTATATCAAATAACTCATATAAGTAAAAAATACGAAGTTATTACACATGAGGTGAAGTAGTACGAGGGAAACTCAGAACATTTTTAAGTTTTTGAAAATAAAAATTCTTCTTGTCAAGTTTTTATCTGTTTGGAAAACACATAAACTAAATTTTGGTATGGAAAATATTTTCATTGTCATAGATGAATATCACAAGTGATTTATACACTTACAATAATACGAAATTACTGGATTAACAAATGAATAAATAAAATGATAACCATTGCAAGAAAAAATAAAATCCTCTTATAAATACGATACTATAAAATACGACAGAAATGATCTTTGGGAATACTCGATCGTAATTCATTTGAAATCTCTCTAAGACCAATCATAAATTTAAAAGATTATTGGACATGAAGATGACATTAAAATTTTATTTATGATGTAAAATTTTGTTTGTATATTTAATATTTCTTACATTTTTTTATTTACATTTATGCATAATAATATTTATAGGAGAATTAGCAAATGATAATTAATCATCAGATCTGATATTAAAATTACATTTCTTTTAAAAAGAAAAGTGAGAGAGTACGTAGTAAATAGACATGGTACAAGTGAAACTATTTTTTAGACCGGTAATGAAAATATCTTTTTTTTCCTGAAGAATACAAACGTCTGCTAATAAGACCAGGACTACATGTATGAATGAAAATCAAATAAAAAAATTTTTATTGGCGAAGCTACCATGAGCTCGTATATTTGCGAGGGATATAACCGTTGATGCTAAAAACCTAAAGAGTTGTGCTTATGTTTTTTGTTTAAGCCACACATTACTTAATTTTTTTATCTAGAAATAGTCCTTTAAGTATGTAGGGCAGATTGATAATAGACTGCTTATAAATAGACGCCGTCTCCACTAACATTATAACTCTTTGGCTCTTTTAATTTAAATATTTATATTAATTGATATGATAACACATTATATTAAAATGGCATATAAATTGTTTGACCTTTGATATTTTCCATTCTATACTAATTTAATAAATTTATTGGTTCTGTCTCTTCATTTATTTATTTTTAATGTTATGATAAGCATTCATATGATGCACTGATTGGCATTACACCTTTTTTATATTTTAATTAATCTGTCTTTCTGTCTATCTGTTTGTACGTCTTTCAATAACTCAAAAATCTTTTAACCGATCTTAATAATTGTAAACAGAACGATAAACCTTAAACCGTGATCACAAAATTGCTCTGATTGGAATTACACCTTTTCTGATTTTTATTTCTGTCTTTCTGTCTATTTTTCTGTACGACTTTCAATAACTCAAAAATCTTGTAACCCATCTAAATAATTAAATAAAATAGTGCAGGAGTTAAATCATAAGCAGAACGATAAACCCTAAACCGTAATCACAAAATTTTCATACTTATAAATTATTAAAAAGTTTAACATAGTCCAAGTTGCAATAAACATAATAAGTAATATGATTTACTGAATAAGCACCTTCATAAAGTATCAAAAGCACCATTGTATTTATTGTAATGACTATAGTCATTGTTAAAGTAAAAAATAGTACTCAAAATAATAGAAACTTATATTTTCACTTAAATTAAGCAACTTTCAATTATATATTCGGGTTTAATTGATAAATAACTTCGGTATCGCATTATGTTTATTAAGGCGTAAATAAATACATAATACATTAAAATATTCGTTAGGGCAGTAAAAATAAGAAAGTAAGACATTAAAGCTATTATTCGTGCAATAAAAAGGGCCAGATTAGATAAGTATATAAATAACGATCTCATTTTCTACGAGAAAATATTACAATTTTCGGATTACACATTAGGTTTAGTATATAAAGAAAAAGTCGGTGAATTCGGCCGGTCAGTAACACTTATTTCATTAAGTTAATGCTAGTTTTATCTGGTAATATCAAGAATAAAGAATAAAGAGTTCATTCCCGTATTAATATTAAATATTATTTGTTACATTTTCTTAATTTATTTATTCGACTTTTTTACATTTATTGTTTTTGATTCGACTTGAGATGTTTCGTTTGGAAATAATTAAGTTACTTGGTAAGAAACTATCATTTTTTATTCAATTATTATCTTTTAAATAATAAATAAAAGGATTGCCAAGCAAAACATTTAATAGTCCACAAGGTAAACAATAGGAAAATAAAGGAAGAATACAATAATTTTTATTATTTCTTCAAGAAAACCTGGTCTAAATTTTTCATAAAAATACAACTTTTCTTTGTTTACTGCTACTCTACTCTATATATATTTATTGTATTTTTTCTAATCTTTTCGTAATGTAAAAGGGTAATAATAATATTTAAAACCACCAATTTTTTCTTAATAAAATATCGTGAATAAATTATATGTTGCGGAATCCAAAAAAGACTTTTGTATCTCCAGTAATGAAAATTAAAGTATAATCCTAATTCTTCTGTTTATTATAAAATTTAAATTTGGAATTTGTTAGTCCAAGTTTAGTTAAGTTATCTTTGAACAGATTATTATTATTATAATTATTTCAAATATTATAAATTAACAAATTCAGTATCCTATCTAAGATATTTGGCATTATTGTCTTTATTTATACTAAGAGGCTTCAAAATACTGCCAGAAGCAGAGAAACATTAGAGGATAAATCTGCCGATCGTCTTCCTCAAAATGAGCCGAGCCCCTTCATCACATGAAAACTACTGGAGAGATTTTGGTCAAATTTGGCACGAATGTAGAACTAATAAATAAGCATACAGAGCTACAGAAAAAAACAATGAAAATAGCTTGATTAAATCAAAAGTTATAAAGAAAAAACCAAGAGACTCGTGATTGTGTCGCTCGTAGTCTAACTTTCATGGCGACAAACTTTTTCAATTAATTGTTTATTATTGTTATTGAATATTTATTTCCTTTTATTCTTTTCTAATGGGTTTTCCTGCGCTCAGCTCGATTCTCGCCGCGCACGATGGGCGGATCCTAGTCTCTAATTAACTGATTAGGTGTACAATAATTAATTACGGCTCAGAAGGCTCGGAGATAATAATAAATAATAGGTTGATGTTATGAAAAAAAAAAACATTCCAGTAATTCTGTTAGAAATGTTTCAAAACAATCATTAACTTCGTTAATTATGGACAACAAATAGATTAATTCATTTATGATGTATAGGCAATAGAAGCAATATCAATTATCAGTGCTCTTAAAATTTAAATTAAGTAAGTATTGTGGTTTCTTTTGATTAATCTCTTAAAAAGTTGACTCTAATTTTGAAATTAGTTTGTTTATAATTTTGCCTTTACATATAATAAATCTGTAACTGGTTACTAAATGTATATTGAAGATAATTGGGAAAAAATTACTAGGGGTCTTTGATACCCACAGAACGCAAAACGACTCTTTTAGAACTTTTGACTGTTCTGTTTATATGTGCGCTTATTCTTGCACACTGATCTCTGTAATGGCTTATCCGATTTTATTTCATGAACATATTGTTGTAACTTTGAGCTTATTTGTTTTATTTTAATCGGACAATAAATAAAAAAGTTTAGTCAATTTAAAGAAAAGACGTTTTATTTCCTTTGTTTTATCTTCAACAAAGTTGTTTTGTGGAATTATTTGAAACTTTAGCAAACTTTAAAATCTATAAAAGTTATTTTGAGCAAAAGTCCCCTTGCCAGTCCGTTAGATATATGTAGAGATACTTATAAAATTAATTTAGGATTAGTGTTTATATAATAATGCCAAATTCGTCTAAGCACGAGGTCAATATACGATGTAAACGTGCCCTTTCAGGTTTTGTTTTTGTGGCAGTCACGAGACCAAAAAGGGAAATTGAGCCCGGTTTAACCGATGTTAAGTGCAACACAACTCGTCGCGGACAAGTCCTCCCGAGTGTTCGCGGTATTGGGCTCGCCTAGGCTAAAGCCAGTCTGCGTGCCCTCAACTATGTGGCTAAGGAGGCCAATTTTGAGTGAACTCTAAGTGTTCAGGCTTCTCGCATAGAGTCAGTTTCAAAAAAGGGGTTCGGAGAAAGACCTTTGAACTGCTCCAATAGTTAATCTGCCACCACTGTGACGGGACGATGGACTCGGCTCATCCCACCTTGGTGGAGTGCGCAACCTGAGTCCACCATCGTACTAAGCCAGTGATTGTGATAGACAGGGACTTCTCGCTACCTCGCATTGTTGATACAATGATCTGCAGCGAGAGGTGTTTGGTCGCAATGGCCTATGCCGCTGTCGGGTAGGCTTGGGAGACGGTGGCGGAAGTACGCCCGATTTCTTCCCTAGCTATAGTAACTTGTTTAAAGGGGAAAGTGATCTGTTCTATCTACTGTAGGCCTACGCCATAAGGGTGCTCTAATATGCTCAGGATACCCACATATGTGGGAAAATGCGCGGCTTCAAAGTGAGTGCAAAAACGGTCCCGTGGCGTCCTATTAAAGCGATGCAGGCAACCATTGGTTTTTAGAGGTCAGCCTTAAAAATGGCAGTATCCTTTATGCTGCCGGGTAGTCCCACATAATCCCCCGGTCATTACCTTCTTGGCCGACGGATATGCGTGATAGATTTTCCCAATGTAAAAAAACGATTATAAAATGACTGACTGTAATTATTAGTAAGATAAGTCTTTTTTTTCTTTGTTTTTTTAACTAATGTTATAAATTTAAAATTTTTAGTAAATGTATAAATTATTCTAAGTATAAATCTAAGTTATTCTCAACTAATATCAATATATATAAACTAAAACTCCATTCATTAGTCTACATGTATTTGACTATATTTTAAACTCTGTTCATATATGGGCAGTCCTCATTTCTCTTGTGTTGCCAAAAACTATAAAAAAATATAAATACAAAAAAAGATTTAGCCAAAACAATTCAAAATGTCTAAGAAAAACATAAAATTATATGGGAATGTCATCGTTACACTAATGTGAAAAGGTGAATATAAAACAATACAAAAAATATAAAGATTAATGTTACAAACAAAACATTTCAATAAATAGTATTTGCTAGCATCTTTGCAATTATAGAAAAGAAGATATTCTTTATTCTTTACAATTCTGCAATAACACTTAAAATAGTAGTTCTTTTTATGTACAACAGAATATTTTAAGATCATCGTCAAATATTCAATGATATTTGCTGTATACTATCTTTATTTTTATATTTCTTTGTGTGATATATAGTATAATATATATTTTAAAGGAAGACATTAATAAAAACGTATAAAGACAATTTATATTATTCTTATTTATAGCATCTTGTTAAATATATTATTAATTGTATAAATTTACTCTCAATTTATATTTGTCTAAATCATTATAACTATAACCTAATTTATAGACCTTAATTAAGTAAAATAAATTATTATTTAAGTAAATTTATATTGGTTCAATAGTCAATATCCATAAAACGGTTACGGAAAATGTATAAATTTATATATTTATTCTCTTAGTCATATAATATTTGAAATTTGTTGTAATGTATTGTGATATCACTTCTTCAATTCTTACCCTTATCAATGTATATATCTTTTTGACAACGACGACAAGTTATGTCACCATGTGAATCGCTTTGCCCTATTGAACCAATTGACCCAACTCATGTTTTCGATGTATAAATAATTGTATGGGAACTTCATAATCGATTTTGTTAATATTAAACTAATATTATTTTTCACCAAACTCCTAATATTGTTGTAACAAAAAAAATACTTTACAAATAAAGTGTTACATGATCAGAAGTTATTATTTCAAAAATATAATGTTTTGAGTAATATATTTTAGGAATAAAATATTTAAGTCTAATTTAAATAAAATAATAAGATCGACACTGTTTTAATTAAATAAATAAAGACGAGTTTTTCTCGCGTGGGAATGTATTACATTAGTTAAATAAAACATTATATTTTCAAGATAAATCAGCTCAATGTATTGTAATATAAAGTCATGTTTTTGTACCTCGGTGATAGTACTTGTTTGTGGGTCATAAAAATAGAAATAAAGAATTAAGTGTTGTTTTTCATCCATTGTGTAATAGAGATTTACGTTTTCCTATGTTAAGACAAATATCCGCTTTCCTGATAAGGAAAAAATATCGTAGTAAGGGTATATTAATTTTAAAAATTATCTTATATTTAAATAAATAACATGTTAAATGCCGTGAAAATTCAGAAAGATAAGCATTAATAATATAAAAAATCTACGCAACAATGGCACAGTCTTGTAGCTTTTGTCCACGGGTTCGCTCGTTTATAGTTCAACAATAGTTGGTAAGTTCCAACAACTTTATCGGCGGATTTACCTTTTTTTTCTTCTCAATTTATTTTAACAAAATAATAAAGATTAATCGATCTCTTATATAGCGTAATATTTGCACAAATATTTTTCCTAATATATTATAATAATTTCAATCTAAATCGGTTAAACGGCTTTTCACTTATGGATCAACCAGATAAAACCAAAAAATCAATGTACCTTAAAACGATTGTAACGAACGATTGCAGACAGAACGAATAAGTGTATATAGCAGTATAGATAAACTGAATTTGATGAATTGTGTTTATTTTAGTATGTATTTTTAATAATCACTATTATTAATGACTACATCTTGCCAAGAAGACTAGAACAAATAATCGAACCCGAAAAGGTACCATTAATTTTTTCTATTTTTATAGAACGTTCATCACGCTTTTAGCACGCAGGTCTTATTATAAGGCATAATGCCTACTTTCCACGTTCCTAAATCTCTTACCAATTTTGATAATAATTATTTAATCTGACTAGTTGTTATTTAAATTTGAAAATACTCTGCGCTTATTATATTAATAAGGTTGTGTATATTTGTATGTAAATGACCTATAATTAAAGACCTCAAAGAGAGGACGACAAATGTAAAATAAATATTTTATTGTTAATATAACAAGTTGTTATTGCCTCATCTTGATTACTGTTTTAGTAGTTTAGTACTGTAATTTTAGTTCTATAATAGTTAGTTATCTAGTATTCAGAAAAGTTGTTACTAGAATATATTAACTAATTATAGTTTATTTTGTGCATGTTCGACCTCATCGATTTCTCCAACGCTTTCAACGTTGTTAACAATGATATTCCTATTCCTCTCCTCTCGCATCTTATTATTTCTTGAAAATAACAAAAACAGCTAGCAATTTATTCTCATAGCGAGCGGTATACATCGACAATATTTTTCCAGAAAGGTTCACACCTGAGTGTTGGTGTACTACAAGACGATTTCTCAACTCTAATTTATTTATCAACCTCATTACCATAACTTTAATTTCCTCTTAACAATTGTATGCAGACGATTTACAAATCGACATCCATTTAAAGCCTGACAGCATCAACACTAAGATTGTATCTTTAAATGAAGAGAATAAAACAAATAAACTACTGGAACTCAAAAATTCGGTATTCGCAAACCAGGTGCAAAGATGCGTAATAAAAATAAGTAATCAGTGTCAGACTCTCAAATTGGAATCTCCGATCACACACATTAAAGACGCCGTAACGAGCATACCTTGAACCCAACATAAAATGTCGTTTGTGACATCATAATCGGACTAAAAGTTAGAAAGATAAGCAGTTTTTACAATACAAAAATATTAAGCGATAAGTTTGACGATAATTTAATTTTAATTTTATTAACAACGATATACTTTAAGAATTTTTAATTTTATATGATTTTTTAAATAATAATTTTAACGATATTTTAATTATTATTAATTATTATACTGAATTATAGCGAATACATTTTATTTTCAACTAGTTAAAACTGTGTAATATACACATACATATTAGTTATACATGTATATATTATTTTGTGATTAACCAACGCTTCCCTTAGAGAAGTGAAAACCTTATAAATAATTTAGTAAGTTTATGGTTCGCTTGGTTAAAATAAAAAACAGTTGCATTTATTTATTTCTGATTTAATTTATCACAAATTCTGAACTCCTAATTCATTACAATACAATTTACATTAGTTTTGAATCGAAAAACCGGTAAAATGTATTTTCTACACAATTCTAAAAATATACAACATGAAGAATTTTAACTTTACTATAGTAGTTTTACGTGTTTTGTAATAGCTAACATTATTACAAATTATATACATTATTCAATATTTATATTCATAACTTAAGATATGTTATATTAAATATTGCTATATATATATATATATATATATATATATATACCTTCCAAGCAATTATATTATATTTTTACTTATAATGAGGTCACATTAATCTGTCTTTAAATAACTAATAAAGGTTATCTATCGGTACTATGACTACATTTGAAATAGTATTAATATAACATTATATAATTTTATTCAAAAATCAAATAGGACTTTTATTTCGTTTATATTTTTGTTTGTGGATCTTTTACGATGACATCTCAGCGGACTTGTTTCTTCGACGCCCATAAGGAATAGTAATAAAATAATTACCATAATTAAGTAGTAATACTGTCAATCGAAAACTGAAGTTGATAATTTACACACCGTAACCTATTTTGCTAAAAGTTATATAAAGTTTGGACAGTGACCGATCATTGTTGTTATTATAGTTGCTGCTGTTGCTGATTTCTATAATAATTAAAAAGATATAAGTCGTCCTTTTTGATTTCTGTCAGTTGGAAAGAGATAAGCAATACATTTACTACACCTGATATTGTTATTTTATCCCTTTATCTTAAATCAACCAATTATTTTGTTAGTCTGAGTATTGTTCTGCATTATTAACAAATAAATATGGTATATCAATTAAAGAAAATTAAAAGTATTCAATTCTAATTAAATGGAAATATTTTTCAAATTTAAATTTTATCCATCAATTAACAATTAAAAACAAAATATATTAAAAAAATTTAGAATAATAAATACATAAAATTTTACAGGAATATAAATATTTTTTTAAATTAATACTACTGATTAGTAATTAAAAAAGAATATGTTTTTGTAATTATTATCAAACTTAAAATTTATTAGATTGGCTTCTTATTTAAATACTAAAATATTTTCATAATAAAGATGATAGTTCTATACAAATTGCTACAGTCTTAAGTCGGTTTATAATACTTTATTAAACACAGTTCCAACGGCGAAGCTTAAGTAAAAGTTATATTATCCATGTTATTAATGGTGGTGGTTTAGAACGATACGTTTTTACTTATAAAACTTATGACTTTTGCTATTAGATAAATTCATACAATAATTATACAATAACAAACAAAACCGCATCACACACATCACACATCTTACATTAATTTCAAATGCGGTAGTTTAAAAATTGGATAAATACTTGTGTTTTAGAAGAAAAACATGAACAAAGCAAGTTTTGAAGTAAAAAGTAAAAGGTTTAGCCAGCAACTTCTTTTTTTCCTATTTGTTTATCTCGTAGTGAGGAAACTGTTGGAGGGATTATGATTATTTTTATATAGTTATAATTTATTTATTTCTTACTACTGAAAAAAAACTATTTCAATACAACTGATTTAGGTACCAATTGCAATAAGACTAGATTTAGTAAAAAAATAAATGTGGTATTAAAATTATTTTGTAATCCCATACAACATATTTGTAGCCAATTAAAAAAAAAATCAGTTATGGTATCTTTTTAGTGTTATTCTGTACTGCAGCATCACAAACATTTGTATTTTAGATAGACAATTATAAGCTAAATTTGTCTAAACAGGTAGAAGTATCAGAGTAACTCAATTAGCTAAGCGACGAGGTCTGTAGTCATAGGTCGCAGACTCGACCGTTTTAATGAACTGAATTTTCTTTATTGCAGCGGTGTAAAAGCGGTGTAAGTAAAACTCGGGCAGTGCAAGTACTTAGTACTTTTTAATTATTCTGGTTTAAATCAACACACATTCATAGAAGTACCTCGTAGCCGCTGAGTAAATGTTTCTGTAAGCTAAGTACTAAAGCTCGGCATTGTCACAAGTCCGTGATTTTTTTCGAATTGGCAAACATATATTATTTTTTTACTCTTGATATTTCCTCCCGTCTATTAAACGTATAATGAATAAAATGACTGTAAAGCAGGCCAAAAGACATCTTAATATAATAAGTTATTTTATGGAATTAGCTGACTCAAACGACATGCTACTACTACCAGCTTACACAACTTCTAAGTAAAGGAGCAAGTGCTTACTGCTGAAAGCTCTCCGACTCTCTGTTTTTCAAGCTGTATTTTGCTACATCTACATCCCACTTTGATTTTAAAGGATGGCAACTCTTTCAGTTCTATTCATCTTTTTTTTTATAATGCGAAAATTATTACTTAACGTTTTTGCAAGAATTTATGGTAAAGGTAGGTATGATTTACAAATTACTTCTGAGTTTTGCGCTGACGAGCTTATTTTTTCTATATTTTTAGGATACCTTTTATCTGGAATGATGAAGCATGACGGAATGGAGTTTGAAGATGCTAAATTTATTATTTAAAATAATGAA
This sequence comes from Melinaea menophilus ssp. n. AW-2005, assembly GCA_918358695.1. Taxonomy (NCBI): domain Eukaryota; kingdom Metazoa; phylum Arthropoda; class Insecta; order Lepidoptera; family Nymphalidae; genus Melinaea; species Melinaea menophilus. The sequence continues at coordinate 9,603,832 of OU911053.1, forward strand.
CCATCATTATTCCAAATGGAAACCGGAGAAAGCATAAGAACTCTGACCCGGGTCATAATTTACATTTGACCTCACTATGATAAAAATGACTTGTCCGTATTACGGGTAAAGTCTTGTGTTTCTAGGACAAAACTATGCATTTATTTTTGTGAAACACTTTAAATGTTTTTTTTTTATATTGTATTTTTCTTCTTACTTTTTTCTTTTCTTATTTAATTAACATAAGTATACCAAATTATAATTGTGCTCACTCACTACTACATTTGTGCAATTGTTAAAACCTTTATGCAAATAACAAATGAACGGTCATCAGTTTAAAAAAAAAGAAATTCCGTATAAGTATAAATATAAATTGCATTACATTATGATGGTTTTATTATTGGATGTTTTGTTTATGAACCTTTAACTTCTCTGTAGGGTTTAAAAAGACCTACAATTCTCTAGAACATTATTATTATGTATTATTAAAATTATTTCAGTGTTGGCCTTATAATCACCTATGTTACTAAACAGTGTTTCAAATAAAATAACAAAGATCTTTACTATTTACATATTTAAATAGATTGTTTTGTATATATATTTACTGTATCGAAAATTATTCTTCAATGGCAACGAATTCATTAAAGCCGTTACATACACGTAGTTATTGTTTGGCAGCTAGGAAAAACAAATAAACAAAGAATATAGTACCCCTTCTTCGTAATAACATTTTTATTACCTAGTTTGTACTCCATTATGATAAGGATGATAATAAATAAATTATATTAATTGAGTTACAAAAATGATTGTTTAAAACATATAAGTATTATCATATTGGTAACGGAGAATAAAATTTTTTATAAAGTATATAATTTAAAATGTAAATATATATTTTGATGTAAAAATGTTCAGCTTCGTATATATTAACCGTTCACTTTCATATTACCGTTTACTTTAGAAAGTAAAGGATGAACTTGAATAAAGATTCGCTGAGAGTAATCATCCATCTTAACTCTAGTTCTGTTTACTTTCTTCTAGGAAATCTTAAAGGCATCAAATTGAACATAAACTGGAGAACTTTATTTGTTATAATAAAGTGATACAAATACCAAGTGCAATATATGAAAAATTGTAAAGTAATTATGTTATTTTGTGTAAGTCCTACATTGTATTTTTTCTAATCATCGAATAATTTTAGTCAATATTAGCAGTGCCCTCGACATCGTTCGCGCGGAAAATTCTGCTTTCATATGCATTTTGTGAGAAGCCGTTAACTTGGAATGACAAACAGACACTTGCATTTTATATCTAAGATATAATCAACGTTTAGAATCATCGATTTTTATCGTAATTTTTTATGATGATACAACTATTTAGAAATTTTAATTTGGATCATTCTAGTACCAAGATATTTCTTCCATGTCTATAAAATTACACAAATATTTTATTTAATGTATATTATGTAACTATAACTTAAATCCTATTAAAAACATTACACTAGAATTACCTGGAATTACTAAAGAGAATATAGATTTTTAAAAAAAAGTCCTTGATTTTCAGACTAGTTAATATGCAGATTGACTTGAATGTATTAAAACTTGAATGTATTATTCGTAAATAGTAAAGTTAAATAAAATGAATTTTACTTAACTAGACTAGTTCGTTTAAATTCTATACCATGCATTGATACGATTGAGAAGATTTTTGGTCCCAGCATACAGTCGGGATCTTCCAACATACGTTATAAAAATATGTATGTTAATATCATAGAATAAAATATGATTCTCTTATGAAAGCTAATAAATCAGCTTAATATTTGAATAACCACGTTAATTTACTCATTAATGAAGGCTGAAAACAAATGTGCATGGAAACTGTAACGTCTTTATTAATTAATATAAGATGATTTTAATAAGACCTAAACTATTTTTGATAACTATTTTATGTACTTGAATATTTCAAAGTACGTTATATGTTTTAAAAACACATCTTATTTTACGATACAATATTACAACTATAATTCTCACATTCAGGTATATGACAAAAGTTTTAGTACCAGCCAAATCTGATTAAATATATAAGTATAAATTCAGACTTTATGCATTTTTTACAAAATTGTTAATCTACCTACTAAATAAACTAAATTAAAAAAGTTCGTGTCTACATTTTTCAGTGTAACATTTGTATTTAAGTAGGATGTATGAAATATTAAGGATACTTAATTACAGTCTTGTTGTTTTTTTTTAATTTAAAATTATTAGAATCCTTAAAAATTATCAAAAAATATACTGTCTGCGATAAAGGGATTTAAACGTTACATGTTATGCAATTTTTTTACTTTACTTAATACAAATTTAACAAATTTATAGCGATTTCAATAAAAGCATGCCAAGAAAGTACTATTTGCACTATAGTAGGGTTTTAAACCATTTTCATATGATTTTCTTTTTAATTCAAATGAAAATCTATTTTTCTGAACTAACTCGTTATGGCTACAAGTTATACATTCAATTATATATTTTTTACCATCGGATTAAATTTTTTTATTCAAACGTGGTGTTATTTATAATACTTGATGCTTAGAAGTATTTCTACATAAATTCGTATACACACTTTTCAGTAGATCATCAGGATCCCCTTCCAGGAGGAGGAAATTCATATAAACTGGAAATCAAAATAGCAGCAAAAATGAAAAATTAAATAAAAATAATAAAAAAAAGTTAATAAAATGAAGAACCTTTGTGCCACGAAGATTTATAATAAGCGTTAAGAACTAGATTTAGAGATCAATATATATCCGATAATATAAAGTCAATATTTAGTTGCAAAAGTACTAAATTAATCACCAGTGCATTCAAATATGTATAGCACCCGATACCTGGTAGATAGAAAATATCAAAATATAATTAAGAGCTTGCGATGTGGTTATGAATATTTCCAGTTATAAGTACCAATCAAAATAATTCAGTTAATTCAATTCTTTAATTGCTCTAAAAATTAAACTTTATAACAAGTCGGTATAATATAGTATGTTATGATATATTATTGGATCTAAATTTTAAATAAAATATTATATTATATTGCAATGTTAAAAAAAGAAAACACGTAGCCTTAAGAAAAGTAAAATCCACACCACAAAACCTCATTGTTAAAGACTCATCTTTCCAATAATGGAAGTGAAAAATTGTATTTGTATTTGAACATATTAATCAAAATCTTCACCTCAATTTTACTGGTATAGGAAGGTAAAAACTAATGACTGTCATCTGCAAGTAGACTTCTGACATGTCATGATATAAATTAGTATCTCTTTAAGGCAAGATGGATTGGCTCCAAATGCTATTTAGGAAAATTGTTATGGGAATTAACGAAATCTCAGGGATTAGGTAATTTCAGAGCACATCTCACGTGATGTTTGCGACAAAACATTAGTATGATTTAAGATATTAGTTTGGTAAAACAAAGGATTTTATATATTTATAATAACATTAGATAATTTAGCATTATTAATTTTACAATAAATAATATTATTAGAGAACCTTTAGCTTTTCAAAAAGCACTGTAGATGGTATAGCCTTGAGTCTGTCTGTAGTCTTTTAACTTTAGATCGTATTGCTCTCACAAAAGATCAGTGTAGAGTAGCTATTAAACCTACGTATCGTTTAATTACTGAAAGATCCCTTTGCCACAGTCCTTTCCTAACTCATGTACTTTCCATTGCTACAAATATCCATGATAGATCGACGGAATTGTTTACGAACAAGTCTTTATGATTATAATTAAGTACCATTTACTTTTTTATTGAATGAATCGTTTGACTTCATCAATTTAAAAGAAAATAAATATGAAATTTTATTCCCAATAGTATTTAAAATATTTGCTTTATATACTCAAATTTTGTGAGAAAAACTAGACATAATATTGGTACAGTTTTCTCTACAATTTCTATATCCTACAAAGTTAAATCTTGCGGTTAGATTAAACCGACTCGTTTATCAGATTCGCACTGGTAATATTCCTTTTCCTCTATTCCTTCAACAATATAACTAACTTATGAGTAATTTTCTGCCTTAAACTCTATGAAAAATATTCATAATTTGTGGTTTACAAAATTATTTGTTTTACTGTGTCTTTATGTTAATTTATACTCTATAGATATAACGGCATTAAACCATTACTGTTGTAAATTCTTCAATGAAAATGAGTTAGTTAGCTTGTTTTAGACTTACAATAAAATGCTAATATATCTTGTATGTACAGCCCTTTTTGACAAAACTTATTTAATAGTGTACTTAAGCACCAAATAGGGCATTTTGTAAATTAATCAAGTATAATGGCGTATAAAAATTTGTATCGGAAGCTGTTATTTTAAATTTCCCGAGTTTATGTCGTTGTGGCAAAATCTGTGGAAAATAATCTAGCGAGGTTTGGCAATAAAAACATCTTTTGTAAATAACTGACTTTCAATAAAGAATTTCATTTTGATTAGACAAACAAAGAGAAGATAGATGTCTGTTTTTTAAATATTGAGTTGGAAATAATAAGATTGTTTTATATCTTTTACTTTTGGAAATTAATGAACTTCGAACTTTGTTAATTCAAGGATTTCATTTACCTCATAATAATACCTCAATGTTTGTTCACTTCTCTGGTATCATGAGCAATATTTTTATTATTGTTATCATTTTACTTGAGAGGAGGGGAAACGGGTTTGCAGATCACTGATAACAAGTGCTCATCGCCGCCAATGAGCTCTTGCAACATCCAGGTGATCGCAGAAGCTGGTGTCGGTGGCCAAGGTGTCGGCCTTGAAGACAGGAGTATTCACTGTATTCACTGTAACATTTCTTATCGTGGCGTTAAGTAATATTACTTTAATAAGTGCAGGATTCTTAGTGAGAGAGAGAGCGTAAATCTTATATCATTATAAATCTAAGGAATATAAATCTTATTTAAAGAGAAAAAGGACTATTAGAATTGTGTCAAAATGATTTCAACCACAGAAATCACATTTGCTTTGGGAATTGCGATCAAACGTTTGTCTTGAATCGCTAATACAGACCAAATTTACCGCCTATATTCAACTGCATCCGAGTAATACAAGTGGTTCTTTGATACAGACAAAGTTCTTTGACTTCACTAGAAATAAGACAGCATGAAATTATTTGTTTCATGCTGTTTATATGAAAACTATAACTCTGTTAATAAAAATGTTTGAGAAAATAAATATCATTAGTTAATTGCCATTTTTTTAATAAAACTTCGCTATGGCACAATATTTCATGTTGATTCCGTGATTAATAGGTTTGGGAGCGATCTGAATGAGTCAAGAAATAGCAGATGTAAAATATTTTTTATATATAACTATTAATCTCTCTCTTTTAAGTAGATTTTATTCATTTAACTAATTGATTAAATAACTTTTCATCTGCTTTTGCCAAAGAATTTTATTTTCCCAGCTTCTATCAAATAAATTTATATAAAAAAATGTACCGAAGTCAAGAGTATTTGACAATTAATTTACTCTTACCGAGTAATAAAACTATATTATATATTGTTGTTTAGTAAACGTACCCAATTAACCACTTATTTTTTTAAGTTCAGATAATTAATCTATATGATATTTTACGCTCAAAACCTTAATAGTGGTAATTCAATCGAGTTCCAAATTACATGAAACCTTAGCCGAGAAACAAACACGTGATATGAATTTCTCAATCATTACCTCGTTCTGAGTCTAACAAAGGTTACATTTTACACGATTACTTGAACATTTTAACTAATGTGTCTAATTACTTAACGATTTTGGAAACGGATTAAGGAGATAATTAATATTAATATATAAAGTGAGAAAATGAAATATACCTCCCTCACCCGCAGAGCGTAAACCTAAGTTAAAGTGTATTTATACATTATTTGTAATTTTTTTTTTGACATAATTCTTAAAGAACGTTATTTCTTATCTTCCGTAGACTCCAACACAATCCAATCCAATTTTATTTAATTCAATTACGAAAAACGAATAAGTCAAAACTAAGTAAAAAATGCTACATATAATTGTTTTGTTACTTGTATATTACACACATAAATACATTGCATTTTTGTAAATGCCTGTACAATACTCTTTTAATAATTAACGGTATGTTCTTTTCTAGTCTTCTGACAACTTGTGTGCTTAATTTAATGAACTAAAAAAATCGATTGAGCAGTTAACAATAGATTCCGGTTTCACTCGCATAGACCTCGATCCCGTTAGAATATAAGAATAAAAGTAGCCTGCAATAATTGCTAATTATGAAGCTTTCGACAAACAAAAGATATATTAAAAAGATTCTGTAGTTTTAAAGATTTCCCAATATATTTAAACCTAAAATCAAACCTCTTCTCTCTATATCTATATCTCTATATATATCTTTTAAAACACGTATAAAGTATTTTTATGATGCAACTTATTAATTTTGTTGAGTTAGATTTGTAGTGAAAAGAATGAATAAAGTAAAAATAAAAAAGCTGTGTAAAAAGTTTGAAAATGTCAAGAGTAGAAAAATGAGAAGTAATAAATTGTCATGGTATGGTCAAGTAACGCAGAGAAATGCAAATCATATTAGAGTAGACATTAGACCAGAATAAAGAAAAGTTGTAACCGTGAAAGACTTGACTGGAGTGAGAGTATATTCAGAAAAAAGTAGATAAAATTATCACTATTTATATAAATTCTTATAATAAAACTTTTATAAAAATTCAACATCTTCTGGAACATGTTTTCATAATAATACTTACAGTACCTTTCATCCCCATTTCCACCATAATATGAAGTATGATTTATGTTAGAAATATTTTATATGATGAAATTCTATTTTTATTCAAGAAAATTGTTATTTCAAACTTGTCCGCATTTTTATATTTGCTATTAAAATATTTTTATTGTTTGTATGGACTTTATTGTTTGTATGTTATTGGCAAACAGTTATTTTAATTGAAAGAAAATATCTTGTATCTTTCACTTGTGGGTGGGTGTCTTCTATAAATAAATTTAAAACTATTGCGATTAAAGTTTCAAAAACTGTCAACATTAATTTAATATATTTAGGATACAAGGAAAAACTCGACCGACATTGATTTCTTTGTATATGAATACTTAAGAAACATAGAATGTGTTAAATTGATGTACAAAACAAGACTACCGAGGAAAATGGTGTGAAATACTGATATCACTATAGAAATATTAAGTATTTCGTATGAATATATTACTAATTGAAATGTTCCATTTACTAAGTTTCTGACGTCTGTTATAGACATCGTCTTGAAGCTACAGCAACCATCAGTATTGCGTTTATTTATTTTATTATTAGCAGAGCGGTAATACTAAGTCTTTACAGTGACAACGAAAAACCCAACTTCAAATTTAATTTTCCGCAATTATGCACTAATGGTAATAGTTTTTTTGCTAATGGCTTAACTTAACTCTCGGTATATTTAAATGAAATGTTTATCTATACCATACTGTAAATGTTCCAACAATAAAAAATACAATAAGGAGAACCAGATTTCATTCAGTCCAGTAATTTTATATGATGTGAAAATAATACAGACAGATACAATACAGATAGATATAATGCGTAAAAGAGAAGAAAGAAATAAGTCTCTCACAGAGTACTGCGTTTCCGGCGATACGGGAGATTCGTTTCATTTGCATTGCATCTACAATCTCTCATAATAGAATATACCTTCATTTAATGTATGAAAACATATACATCCATACCTATGACATATACTTACATACACTTAACACATATTCGTACCCAAACTATAATATCTATGAACATTTTTGTGAAACTCTATATAAAATTTAATATTTAACGAAAATATATTAAACTTAATTATATTAAAAGCACTTTTGTGTTCGGTCTTTTAGCAACAATAGTGTTGCCATAAACTAAAAAAGTATGCTTTACAAAGAGATTTTTTTATGTCGATATATATAAATTACGTATTACGTTGTTTGTACACGATGGATTCCTAAACTACTTAACCGATTTTAATAAAATTTACACACCACGTGCAGTCTGATCTAACTTAAAAGATAGGATAGTTTTCATCTCAATTCATAGTCGCAATATTATTTTATCGCAAATTACTTGTTTATTATGACAGTCACAATTTTCAGTTAGCTCCAAACGATTCATACAGACGGTGGTATCTGTTGACTGGATGGAGTAATTATTCATTATAGTGGTATGTTAAACGTACTGTAGGTGTTGTTACTACAATAATTGCGTATTTATATGTATCTGCCATATGTATTACTTTATTAATAATCTTAATTCGAGTTGCAATTACAAGTCTTATAATGCTGTATCTTTTCTCCGATTAGTGCTCAATTCAATTGAAATTACAAGTATTTGAAATTCATAATAGTTTATTCTTAAAAATTTTAACATTTTAAACTATCTGCCCTACCTACCTCATTCGTAACTTTAAATGTTCAATGTTATTTACTAAAAACTTTGGATAGTTATTTGTTTCAAACTTGAATAAAAAAAAATATAAAACTTAAATATATTTTTTTCTAATTTTTTCTTTATTTCGACTGTAAGAATATATGATGGTTCTCATAACAGATGTTACCGTTACCCTTTTAATAGTTTGCTACAATGTAATATATCAAAAACCATACACACAGTAATTAATACGTGGCCGGGTCTGCTAGTTATAATAATAGGACAAAGCTTCAAGCTTATATTTAAACATGCACTTTTCAAGCTAATTTTATGATTCTAAAGGCGTCAAAGATTTATTCCCGATTTTGTATAAAAAAAAGTAATTATAAGCTTAATTTCATGGTCTAACGATCCAAGTGGGGGCGAACTGCCCCCACTGTCGTCAGACCGGCGGCAGGGGACTCTAAGTCCCTCGTCCACCGTCGAATCAGGGCTCGGTGAGCTGAAGCCCTGATTCGAGCTGCCTCGAACCTTACCCCCGTGGTCCTGGCTTCCGCCCGGTGCCAATACATCCCGGCGAGCACCTCCGCCTGCAGCTCCCAAGGCGGATCGCTCGCCAGGAGTGTGGCCGCCGTGTACGACACTGTAAAGTACCCCCTGATAATCCTCACCGCTAAGACCCTCTGCGACCTTCGCAAGAGGGTCTTGGAATCGGCGGTGAGGGACCCCGACCATATGGAGGCACCGTACAGCGCCATACTTTTCACGATGCCGCCATAGAGTCGCCGGCACGGACGTTGGGCAGAAGCCTTCCCAAGGGAGCCGCGGTGGACAATAACTTCGGGGCTTGAAGGGAGAAATGAGCCCCGAAGTTCCATCTTCCGTCCAGGGTGAGACCCAGATATTTTAGCTGGGCCTTCACCACCACCTCCTCACCCTGGACGGAGATGAACTCCCGGCGAGGGGGACCCCGGCGAGGGCCGTGGAAAAGGATGGCCTCCGTTTTGGATACGGAGACCTCCAATCCCTACAGCCCTATGCGGTCCGCAACCAGCGTAGCGCCAACTGTTGCCAGAAGGGCCGCCTCCGCATACGTCTCTCCCCTGCATGTGACGAGGGTGTCATCTGCGTAACACAACACCCTCATCCGCGGCAGGAGAGGACAGCGGAGCAGCCAGTCGTACCCGAGGTTCCACAAGACTTGCGAGTTGCCTCTTGGGTCAGGTCTCTCAGACCCTTCAGGGCGTCGATCGTCGATCGACCCGCCCTGAAGCCGAACTGATCAGCCGAGAGACCCGGCCCCACCTCCTCGAGGTGTTGGACGAGACGGGCAGAGAGAATTCTCTCGAAGACGTTTACCTGTCTCGTCCAGCAGCACGATTGGTCTGTATGCAGAAGGGGAGTCAGCAGAACGACCCTCCTTCCGCAACAGGCACAACCTGCCCTCTTTCCGGTCCTTCGGGAAATGTCCAGTGCGCAAACAAAGGTTGAACAATTCTCGAAGCCTGCCCCCCAGGTATTCCATGGCGAGGAATAGAATTCGCCCCGGAATACCGTCCGGCCCCGGCGCAGTACTGCGGGCTCGGAGACGACTCATAGCGACCTCCAGCTCGGCCTCTGTGATGTCCGGGAAAGAACCCATCCCCCCACTGGAAGAAGGGGGGGCCATCACAGGAGGCGAGTGGCCGGTGGATTCAGGGAATAGGTCCCCCACCAGCTGCTCGAGGAGATCCGGATGAAGGGACTCCATGACCGGGGCGCAAGTGGCGCGGTGTTTGTTCCGCGCCACCCGATACGGTCGCCCCTATGGGTCCCTATCGAGACCTGCCAGGATCTCCTCCTGAGCCAGGTCCTTCGCCTTCCGAATCGCCAGCCGCAGAGTCAACTTCGCTTCGCGATAACGACTCCGCAGCTGGGCCTCCAGGTCCGGGTCGAAGCCGTGACGACGGTGACACAGGACGAAGGCCCTCCGAGCCCTGCAACAGGCCGTCCGAAGTTCGGCTATTTCGGACGACCACCAGTACACTGCTCTGCGCCGGGGCCGAGACCCCACCCGCGGCATGGCTGCATCGCAGACCCGTGATAGGGCCTCGCGCATGCGGCCAGCCAGCACCTCCAAGTCGGTTTCCTCGTTGGGCGGATCGGGAAAGGCCCAGCTCTGAACGATGGCTGCCTCCCTGGCATTTCCCGATCCAAACGTTTAAGTGCCCAACGAGGAAAGCGACTCCCCTTCCCTCGGTGGCCCGGCCTGGTCCAGCCGGGAGGTAGAGATCTCAAATCGGACGTAAAGATGGTCCGATAGAGTCTCCACCTCCGTCTTGACTCTCCAGTCGACGACCGTGCGAGCGACAGCTGGGGTGGCTAACGAAACGTCCACCACGGAACTCCCTTGCTGTCGCACGCAGGTCGCATCGGTCCCTCTATTGAGGAGGGACAGACCGGAGAGGAGCGACCAGACCTGGACGGCCCTACCGCTAGCGCCCGTGGCGTGGTTCCCCCAGGCGGGGATTTGGCGTTCAGGTCGCCGAGGAAGATGAGCTTCCCCGACGCCTGTCTGCCAATCGCCGCACTGACGGAGTCGAAGAAAGTCTCGAACTCCGCCAGTCGACGATTGGGGGAGAAGTACGCGGCGATGACGACGTACTTCCCCCACCGCGCCACAACCAAATCCGGGCCAGTCTCCAAGGTGGAGAAAGGGGGACCGGGACCAGAACCCGCAACCACAGCCACAGAACCGCTAGTGTCCCCCGCCCAGTTGGAATAAGGGGAAACTACTATGTCCATAGTAGGGCTCACAGGCCACCGCAACACTGATGTCCCACTCCGCCATGGTCTGGATGAAGAGATCCTGGGCCCTGGCGGAGTGGTTCAGATTCGACTGGAGGAAGCCATGTCGTCGTCTATTGTCGTCGAAGCCATGTCGTCGTTGTCTATATCTATGACGACATGGCTTCCACAGGCGTCTGCTGACGCGCACTTCTTGGGGCAGCTGGGGAGGGACCAGCTGCCTTGCCTTTTTTCCGGGGAGCTTTGCACGCCCTGCTGCCCAGCTCATGTCCCGCCTAGAGAACTAGGTCATATACAATATACATACAATAACTGCTTATTGCTTTTGTATGTGGAGCAGATGTTTTTTATATTTAGTTTTAAATGCCATCTCCGATTTTAGTATGCGCAATGGAGGAGGAAGATTGTTCCAGCAGCTGGAGGCAGCATATTTAAAACTACCACGGAAAGCAGCAGTTTTGTGCAAAGGAATGCACAACATGTTAGTTGCAGCTCTTGTTTTGTGGATCGGATTGTAGTCACTCAACCATTTCAACTTATTATACAAGTATATTGGTATCCTATATTTAATTACCCCAAAAAGCAGACATGCTAGATGTAATTGTCTTCTATAGTCCATTTTAAGCATATTTGCAGAATTAAAATAGGAAGTAATATGCGTTCGCGGCGGGATATTAAAGCAAAACCTAGCACATGCGTTCTGAACACGTTGGATGAGAGTCTTACTACTCGCAAGCAACCTCGGTCCTATAACAGTGTCAGCGTAATTAAGTTTAGAGAGTACAATCGCCTCACAAAATCTAATTCGTACTTCAGTGGTTAGGTATTTTCGTATACGATATAATAGTTTAAGTCGATAAAAACAATTGCGAACACAATTAATGACGTGTTTTTCAAATCGTAAATGCTCATCTATTATTATACCTAAATTTCGTGCTTCTGAAACACGTTCGATTTGCGAATCATTTATAAATATATTAGGAAGCCTTGATGATATATTTTTTATCTGCATATTATTGCCAATAATTAAAAATTTTGTTTTACTAGGGTTCAGCATTAAATTATTGGACTGTGACCATATGTGTATGCTACTTAAATCCTCATTAATGTTATTAACGGCTAAGGCAATGTCATTAGGTTTACAGGAAATATATAATTGTATATCGTCAGCGAAAATATGATAATTGCAAAATTTTATGGAATTAATTATGTCTGCACAATACAGGGAAAAAAGAATAGGGCCCAAGATGGAGCCTTGTGGCACTCCTCTAGTAACGTTTTTACGTTCAGACGTGGACTTCGACCCATCCTCATTAGTAATTTCTACTGTTTGAGTTCTGTTGGTAAGATAACTCTGAAACCAACTGATGCTTTGGGAACTAAAATTATAGAAATGTAATTTTGCAAGGAGTAGTGGTATGTCAATTGAGTCAAAAGCGCGGGTAAAATCTTACAAGACAAGGATTGTGATCTTGCTCTCATCTTGGGCACTCAAAATATCGTCTACAACATTTGTAAGCGCCGTTGTAGTGCTTCTTCTTTTTCTAAACCCTGACTGTAGATAAGGCAGAATATTATTATTTTCAACGAAATCTGACATCTGGTCATAGACAATTTTTTCCAAAACCTTAGAAAGGCAAGGCAAAATACTGATGGGGCGTAAGTCGCTTATTGTTTCTGGGTCATCCTTTTTTGGTATAGGTCTGACAACTGCATTTTTCCAACAATTAGGAAAAGTACCGGTTGTTATGGAACAGTTTATAATGTTTGTGATTGGTTCTATAATATAATTAAGTGATAATAGTAACATTGACAGAGATATACCATCTGAGCCAACAGCGTTTGACTTGATACTATGTACTTTTCTGGTAACAGTTGTCATATCAACTGAATACAGTGTAAAATTACTTACAGGGGACTGGTGCGATTTGAAAAAATGTATTAGAGAAGGAGAAATAGTGACAGAACCCGGAATGTTTAAAAAATGAGAATTGATAGTATCTGGATCGTTTAGATGACTAACAAGACAAACATCTTTATTTGGCTTGTATGATATATTTTGTTGTAGTTGTTTCCATGTTTTAGGATTACTCAAACTCTTCTTTGTAAAAGTAGAAAAGTAAACGCTTTTTTCTTTATGAAGTGCTGTCTCAACAGTAAGTTTTAAGTCTTTGTAGTATGTAATGTGTATATCCCTTTTACTACGCTATTCTTATCATTATATTCTTATCATTTTATTAATATTGTATGTTATCCAAGGAAGTTTAATATCTTTATAAAAAGCTTTTTTCAGTGGTGCTAATAAATTAAACACAGTAAGTAAATAGCCGTTAAATACAGAAACCATATCATTTATATTATGGATTTCTGAGAGCTTGTACCACTCAAATGATCGCAAACTATTCTGAAGTACATGATTATCTATATCGGCATATTGTCTGTAGTATTTGAGCACTTTCTTAAAGTTTACCTTACATGATTTAATTTCAAAGGTAAGAAAGGCATGATTGCTGAGAGCAGGAATGTGATCAATGCTTACGTTATTAATATTGACATCTGCACCCACCAAATCGAGAAGCGACTCACTGTAAGTAGTAAAGTGAGTCGGTTTAGTTACAAATTGTTTTAAGTTAATGTACGTCAGAAACTCATGTAACTTGGCGGTGTTATTATTAACGTCTAAAAAATTTATATTAAAATCACCAATAAGTAGGAGATGATCATGCTTCGGAAATCCTACGATTGCATCAGTTAACCCTCCAAAGAAGATACTTGGATTTAACCATGGCGGTCTATAAGCTGTCCCTATTATAATTTTTTTCCCTCCAATACTTACATTTAACCACAACAACAGTAGCAGTTTCAGGGTGGGTCATGAGACGGATTGAAATACCTCTCCGGATATAAAAACCTACACCACCACCGCGAGAACGTACTTTTTCGGGTCGAGGTTTGTGGCGTAGACGATACCCCGACACATTAGGAGCCCGGCCATCTTCCCCTTTCCTCAGCCAAGTTTCGTTTAATGCCATGATATCTACCTTATGACGATCCATTGCTAATAAAAATTCCTCATGACCTGTTACCAAAGAGCATGGATTAATAAATCCAATTTTTAACGAGCGTAGTCCTAGCATTTTAGATTGAAGTTAAATCTAACAGTTATAATATACTTATTATTATAACACATAATGACATTTTTATTAAAATAATATTTTTTTAGATTATAAAGTAATTGGTTAATTTTTATATATAATATAAATAACATAATTAATAAGCTATGATAAGATATATAATGTAAATAAAATAAAAAATATATTAAAGTGTGTTTACTACTATATTTTGTTATGGAGCAGCAGGATTTGTACTTTAGGACAAAATTTAGAAACGTACATATGGCAAATACGGAGGTCACAGTTTTACATAATTTAAAGAAAAGTCAAATAAATAAGAAAAAACTGGTTATTGAAACAGCAGAACAAAACCAGGTACATTTAAAATAAACAGTAAGATAACAAAGGCATTTATAAATTAATTCAAATATCACTATAAAGTAATCTAATCGAATTGTGATCGAAAAACCTTTACGATGTCACAGTCCGACCGGATTCGATAAACGGGAGCATCAGGGGCCCGGCGTGCAAAAATCTTACCACTTTTAGTCCAAACGTATCGCCAGTTTCTAGTTTTACCCTCTTCTCTTGTTTTATATAATAAGCGCCTATTCATTGGTGTAAGATGCTCGTTAATATAGACCTTCCGGGCCTCACCCTCAGTTATACCCGTGGAATCCATATTGCGTCGAACACGAGCCGCTCTTAGAACTTCGTCTCGAATACTCCGACGCGCCAGACGTACTACAATTTTGCGTGGCATATTTGTTTGTAGTTGCTGTCTTGAACCGTATCGCTCGGTGCTAACAATGTCTCTGTTATCAATTTCGACGCCAATCTTACTTCCAATTAGGTTCACAATATTACCTAGGTTCTCCCCTGATTTTTCTGGAAGGCCGGAGATTTCAATATCGTTGAGGAGAAATGTTTGATCCCTTTCATTTAATTCGGATCTTAAACTTGAAATTAGTTCGAGTGAAGAACTAGACTGAAGCACGTCTTGTTCTTTAAGATTTTCTAAAGCAGATAATCTATCTTCCACCGCACTAACTCGCTTATCGAATTCGGCAACAGTCGTATTAAGATGTGACAGTCTATCCCTAAAAGAATTCATTTCCCTGGAAACCGCAGCCATTTCTTGTCTTAACATACGAATTTCATATATTAGAGTTGAGTGTGGATCATTTCTTAATAAATCTTCACCAACAGCTTCCCCCGCCACCACAGAAGGGCTCTCTTCCGACGGTTTGACTGGAGTACAAAGCTTAGTGTTCTTAATTAATTTACAGTCCTGACATTGCCACTTAGCAGATATGCGAGTATCTGGGCTAATATTCAAACAAGCTCGATGATATCGCTGTAAACATTTTGAACACTTAGCGCCCTCTGTTGCGCTGATAAACTTTCCGCATTGATTGCACTTGTGACCCATTTTTATAGAAGCGTAGAGATGTTAAAAATAGCTAACAGATGGCTCTTTACGCAAAAAAGTATTTACTCGTAAATAAAGTTCTCAGGATTAACGATGTTATGGATTCAATTTATTAATTTTTTAACTCACACTTAGCATTCTTATTTTTTGTCCAGATGTAGCACTAGAATTGTAGTCCAACTCAATAAAGTACAATTAAAAGTGATATACGTGGGTAGGTAAACGTAACAGCTGATTGTTAAGCACTACTATAATTGTTGAATTACACTGTACCACATATAAAATAATAAGTACTGTTAACGTGTTGATTGCAATACACTAAAAATTATAATTTAAAGTTAAAAACGTCTATTTTCGCACTTTAAATTATATTTAAATAATAAATTACACTAATCAAACAACAAAAGCTGTCACTAGCGTTGACTACTAGAGTGGCTATTAGCATATGGAGTACTGTTCTCATCTATGGTCCGGATCACCCCAATGCCAGCTTCTGCCATTTGACCGCGTACAACGGAGAGCTGTTTGTAATTGCGTAAAGACGTGGCTTCTTTGTTCATCTTCTACCGCATTTACAACGGGGAGTGTTCCGAAGAACTATTCGATCTGATGCCTACCGCCGAATTTCACTACCGCACAGCTCGCCATCGCCTAATTTACCATCCATACCACCTGGATGCGTGGCGATCTTCAACTGTGCGGTCTTCAAGGACTTTTTCCCACGTACCTTTCAAATGTGGAACGAACTTCCTTCGGCGGTATTTCCAGATCAATAAACATGGGTACCTTCAAAAAAGGGATATATTCCTTTCTCCAAGGCCGGCAACACTCTTGTGAATCCTCGGATGTTGCAAGAGTTCATGGGCAGCGGTGATCACATATTAACGGTGACCCGCAAGCTCGTTTGCCCTCCTATAACATAAAAAAAAAGAAAAAAAAATAGTAGGTTACAAAACTATTTAGGCTAACGATAATAAGAATTAATGAAACAATATTTAAGACTATTTTACCAACTTATTAACATAGTATAATTTGTCGAGTACTTGTTCTCGTGACTGAGGAATCACTTTGAAGGGTTTCTGCGTGGGTCAAGAGGATACAGATTGAAGTGTTTTACTGTTAGAATATTTAAAAAAAATATTTAATGCTATAAAAATGTTATTTGTTATTTCAAGGTTGAAAATATAATTGAGTTGAAATTATAGTTTTATTTATTATTCCTTTTTAATATATCCTATTGTATAAAATTACAAATTTCATTATTATACAACATCTTGCTCATCATGTAGATAAGGGTTTTTTTTTTTTCATATAAAATTTCATCATTTTTTACACGTGTCTTTAGTATGTGCGTCTACATTAGCTAAATTAGCTACTCCGAATCTCAACATCGGAAAATTATTATGCTTTATAATAACACATCATAAAACTAATTTGAATTGAAACACATGTTCAAAAGCTTAGAGCACTTTACGCCAATTAAGCTAATACTAAACGTCCGACATTATCAATATTAGAAAAATAATATTTTTAATAAACTCTTGTGATTAGTTACTCGTACATCAATAATGTTGTTATTAAATAATATTTAAAGTAATATAAAGGTAAAAACCGAAAAAAAAATATGAACATATACAGGGTTCTAATTTAAATAAAAATATTTTATAATCCGCTGTTTTTGATCAATAACCAATGATTTCTTAACTTACCTAAGTTTTAGCTTTATTTTTTAATGTAACATACCCACTGTAACAAAAAACAGGGATTAACTTCTTATTCATGTATCTGTACAGTTATATTTAACTGCTCGGTCCATATTTTGATGCTCTTTTAATTAAGGAATAATACATAATTTAGGTTAATGAATAAAATATAAACAAATAAACATTTAAGTAGCCGACCGAAAATACATCCCATTTAAGATTGTAGAATGTCAACATAAATTGCGCATGAATTTACCCGATTTACGATACGATACGATAGCCGGACGGTGGCTAATCACGGTTAATCAGTATGAAATTAGGCCCCCTGCTAGCTGTTTAATCGTGTGCGTGCAACACCGATTATGCTACCCTATGACAGCCATATGCTGAGTTTTGATAAGAAAAGAAATTGCCAATTAGGAGTAAGCAATTAGCTGATTGGAAAATCACAATTTGTTTTCTGTTTCATATGTCGTACACTGATCCTTAACTATGCTTTTTAGTCACAAACTAGAATAATGTTATATAAGAATTTATAACAATATAATTAAAATCTAATTGTTAAAATTTCGGAAACTAGTATTTTTTTTATTAACGCAGAGTTTAACTTAACATTTTTCATACGAAATAAATGTTTTTCCTTTGCAACCGGGGTATTTATAGCGTTGCCATTTGACAAATGGTGAGGATAATACCACCGGTTTGTTAACGTACCATAACACAGTTACTTTATTTAGATCTCTGAAAGAAGATTTTTTGAAATCTTTTCCAAAAGCCCCATTGCTCACAGTTTTTGGGTTCATATTAGTACAGGTTTAACTCACACTTGAAACGCTTGTATTTACCGTTCGCAATGCGGTGACCTAAGGAGAACTCATGTTATGGATTATGTAAGCGCTGCTGCATAGAAGAGGTAGCCTCCATCATTTTTGTGTGTGTTGGATTTTAACTTTGGACCCTAACGGAGCTTTGAGTAATATTCTGTACATTTAATACGAGTATTGTTCTACTCCCAATACTTTGTTATCACAATAGATTATTTATTTTAATTTTTTTAACTGCAATTATTATATTTTTAACGTAACTTTTTTTTAATATTGTTAATATTTTTTTTAGTATGCATTTGCTAACATGTAAACCAATTGTGCATCTCTAGAATATTAATATTGATATTTATATATTTTTTATTGCATCTATCATTGAGATCATTACATAATGATCTCAATGATAGATGCTGATATCAGAATCTTGGTTAAAACCCTCACTCCCTTCATGTCTCTACCTCCTTCCAGATTTCACACTTATTCGCAACGATAGGGAAGGAGTTGGCGATGTGTGTATCTATCTCTGCAATAACATTTCTTTTTCCATTGTGTCACAATCTGCCCATAATACTGATAACTTAGAATATCTTTTTCTCGAAATTCGTGCACGCTACTCAAACCTTCTGCTTGGTGTCGTCTATAGTCCTTCAAACAATATTGATTATTTCTCAACACTCGAAGAACTACTACAATCTTATGCAACATCTTATGAATACACCATTATTATGGGTGACCTTAATACATGTCTTTCAAAACGGAACACCAGGCCTCATAAACTTGAATTATTAATAACTTCTTTCAACATGTCTATACTCTCTCTTTCCGAAACTCATTTTTTCCGTAATGCTGATCCATCTCTTCTGGATCTAATTATAGTATCAAACACTAAAAATGTCATAAATCATAGTCTTCAGTTTCTTTTGGTGTTGTTATAATAAAGAATATTTTATTTAAATTAAATATTACGTTGTACTTTAAGTCATACAATACAGACCTATATAAGACGTATGTATATTATATTTTTTATATATTTATTATTATTATTATTATTATTATATATAATCTGATAAATCTTGTGAGATTTAACCCGATCAGAAACTGAATCGTTTTTTAATTAAGTTCCAGGTGGATTGTATGATTATCAATAACTCTAGCATTTCGTAATAATATGGTTTCATAATAGTAACAATACTAAAAATAAAACATGGCTTCATTTTTTTATTATTCACAACCAAAACAATAATTGTTTAATAAAGTTCTATATTATTAAATTAGAATATATATTAAAACATTTAAATGACTATTTTATAAACTCAAAATTTTATCATCTAAAAATACATTTGCTTTATGAAAGAAATGTTCCAATTGCCTTGGAACTTTTGCATTCTTCTAAACGAGGGGCGTCCTTTTTGGAATAATGGATTCATATGAATAATTCTTTTCGCTCTGGAACTTACTACTTAAATTGAATTTCATTTTTAATTTCAAAGAGCTCACCTTTTTTTAAGTAATAAGAGAATTCTAATATCATGTATAAGTATTTATTTTCACGTTCATATACTGACATTAATACTTCTAAAACTCATATCTTGTTTAAATCAGTTATAAAATGTTGAAAATGGATTGTTTTTTATATTTATTATTAATATGATATTACATAATAGAAAAGGAAAGATATTTTTGACCCGATCATTATTGCTTATTATTATTATTAGTATATTACTATACCTATTATTTGATATATATTATTTAGAACAAACGGTCCATCTTAAAAGTATGTTTCTACCTTATTATTTTTTACAATACTTTCAATAAACGAAAACAATTTTTTTTATCTTCTACTGAGAGTTTGTTCTCATTTATAAGTTCAAGATAATTTTCTTAATTTACTTAATCGATTTATGTATGTGTCTTATTCGATTTCTTACTTTAACTTTAACTTTAACATTTCAAATATTATATTGATACATTAGAACTTTTAATCTTTAATATAATCTATATCTTATCCATTTTGTTGCCTCAAGATAATTATCACAAAACCACACTAAAAATTATCTAATAGGTACATTCATGTTATGAAAAATTACTGACAAATTTTATTATATGAATTATCTGCTCAAGATTTGTTAGTTTATATTTCTATTAGATAACAAAACTTAAAGAATATTTAGTTTAGCAGACGATTAAAGTTTTTATTAGTTTTTATAATCATGATATATAAGAAAACAGTTAAGATTATTATTAAACAGCTTAGTATTATAGAAAATATATTCAAGTGTTCGAATTATGCAAGCTTTGTAAGCTCTTTATCAAAAGAGATTTTAATATGTAAATCAGATTCCGCCACTCCTGTCTTTAAGTGTTATATCACATTCATAGCTTTGACCGGATTTATGGCATAATATGTAAAATTAAATGTTTTAAAATAATATACAATTATCAGTTAACATAAAGTGGGTGAAATTCGATCGTAACTCAAAATTGAAGTATTTGTAAGATTTGAAAAAAGTATAGCCTATGCTACATTTTCACATTCTTTTAATGAGGTACGAGAAGTGAGAAAAATTACTTTTCTATATATTATTAGTCAATGAAATCCGATAATGATTTAGCAATTAGGGGCGCCAACAGACCCTCAATTTCGACTCGCTGCGCTCGCGTAATCTCTGGTGCCCTTTGCATATTGAGCGAAGCAAACCCAGTGTAATGACTCATCGTTGTGGATAATGTTGAATTTTTTTTCCTATTGACTTCAATAAGGTAACCAGTTTTTTGACGATTATTCCTCAACGACATGACATTTTCCATTTTGCTTTTTTTTGAATTGTTACCTAATGTGTCTTTTTGATTGCGAAATTTCATAGTTTTCCATCTAGTAGTTTTCGAGCCTATTCGTGACAAAGAATGTGAAAAGTCTCCAGTAGAACGCTACACTTGCTTCGCTCAATAATGGAAGACAACCCATGTTTTTCAAAGACTACTGGTAGACATAATACTGTCAAGTTTTCTACCGACATTTAATACTAGTTTACTATTTGTTTAAAATAAATTGTTTTTTTGGTTGAACTTCCGTGCTCCTAAAACATTATTATCAAATTATGATGACACTTTGGAGAATTGTGATACGCGCTCCTGCTGAATAAGAACAATCGTTTGGTAAAACAATGAGTTACTCCAGTAACTAAAACTTATAAACCTAGATAAACGTAAATTCCTCAAAAAAGTTATAATTACAACTATGAAAGTCTATACGGTATTTGAATTATGGGGCTGAGAAAAGTAAATTAATTCTATAATACAATTATTTTACAAAAATAGCTTTGCTTCCTTGCGGGATGTTTTAAAGAAATTGGTATTCTTACAGTCACTTCTTGACATATATTCTTAAAATAACAAAATGACATAAAAATAGTGACAGTTACACTACAAATACAAAAAAATTAAAACAAACTCGTGATGTCTCAATTTTGTCTTCAAAATTTAACGAATCCTTCACGGACTTGAGTGTACGTATATATAATAAAGTTCCACAATATATCTTAGACCTTCCTTTTCTTAGTTTTAAATCTAAAAATCAAAAGTGTTTTATTAAATAAATCTTATTATAGCATTCATTTTTAGTTGATTGAAATGTGTTAGATTATTAATTTTGCAGGGCAAGTATTAAAATGTACATATCAAATATGTTAAATTTCATTCAAAAAGAGTTGAGAGAAAACTGTTGAGTTTCTGGCTGGCTCTTCTCAACACAGCAGCATTTCGAGTCGGCGGTAACTTACTCATGAACTGACTAAACTGACAAAAAGTAAAACACAAAAGTGAGTATAATTGCCTACTTGAATAAAGATATTTCGAATTTAAATTTCATTTTCTTTATTTTTTTATACTATTGTGAAATGTAACGTGTTTTCACCCAAAAACAGTAGAGAACGTAGAGCCAAAAAAATATAAAAACTCTTCTACATACAGAAATTTATTGTTAATATTTAACTTAGTCTGATTATATATATTTAATTTTCCTAATGGTTTATCGTATAACTATATAAGTAAGTACATTTTTATATATTGTTACCAATGCCAGTTATTGCATATAACATATTTTATATGAATAAAAAAATATCTTATTTACTTAACCACATTATATAAAACAATACTTTTAATGATAAAGAAAGTAAAATAACAAATAACAAATAAGCACATCTTCAATCCAATCAAACAGAATTAATTAATAGAATCGTATATGCAATACAATCCAGACTCTAGATGATTCGTAAGTCTACAGTGTATCGCACTTCCAATAAATACTCGTCTAAGTTTAACTGATATTTGTATTACAAATATTTACTCTACGCCTGATTTGGATTGGATGTTACAGATAGATATCGGTAACTCTAATTGATTACATTAATATAATAATATTAATCGCTATGTTAATATTTCAAACTTATTATTTAAATTACTGTTACTTAGAATGATAAAGTTTAAATTGTAATAACTTATAATTGTGAGAATATCAAAGAACTAGTAGTGGCGTAGTTAGTAATTTTACCGTTTTTCCAAAAACTTATAACAAAAAAAGTGTTATACTTTTGGGGCATTAGTACAGAACTATAGATTTAAGCTGGGTAAGAAACCTCTAAAATTAAGAAGACATGTCAAAGTGTTAAGATTTTTAATAGCTTTACAATCATTAATTCCTAAACTGTTTTAACTCCGACTAATTACTTTAGAGATCAACGCGATTAAAGAAAATTAAAAAAACTCAACTTTATTAGATTATGTGCAAAAGATTTTACTTGAATTAATAAAAATAAATACGAAAACGTCCATAAATTTATATCCACGTAAAACACTATGAAAGATAAATTTTAACAATACATTTCTGTAAAAACATTTCAATTATTTGCATTATACATATTTCTTCTCCAAAATAATTTACGATAACATTGTAAATAAAATGTTTGCATTATTGTTGTGTTGTGATAACATTAGAGCCGGGATGTTATTTTTAAATGAATATGTACTTAATCTATTCAAGTTATTATTTCTTTAAAACTAATTTATGATGACTACTCGATTGTACTCACCTAACTCTTTTAGAATATGCAGGACTAGTTTCGAACTCAATCGCAGTACTTATTCATAGATTCGAAGAATGGTAGAATCGCAACGTAAACATTGTTGAACATTAACGTGAATGTATACAATTTTATTAGATTATATATTATATACAAAAATATTAATAATGTTTTCATAAAAAAAATCCGTGCCCGCAGGGGGACACGCGTGGGTAGACCTCGTGTGTAACTTGTTTAAAATATAACTCACTACCTAAGAATAACACATAATGCCGTTGTTTACATCAAAAATTTTCAAACAAAAAGCGGTTTTTATTTTTTTTCTCGGAAACGGTACCTTTTACGGAAAAACTTTGGGTACCTAAATTTAGAGTAAAAAATAACCTTTCTATTAAAAATACTTGTGATGTAAGAATGTTTACCAGAAAAAAGTTTAGAATTTTTTTACAAAAATTTTCGGTTTTTTTACCCCCACCCCTAAGTTATTGAAGTTAGGTTTTCGGTTTATTTAGATTAGTTATAGGTATTCATCAAAGACATCATATAATATGAACGCGATTGATCTTCTTTGTATAGGGAAAAAGTTACGGTCGAAAAACTGAAATCAGAAAAAGTGAGGCCCTAGCGCCCCCTGTAGCAGGATTTCTCTTGTTAACGAACTTGACCTTTATTTTTGGTTGGTTGATTTTTGTGCAAAGTTTGAAAGCGATCCGAGCGAAACTGCGGCCGCTATCGTGCTGACAAAAGTCGAATCTGGACGCACGCACGTATATATATATATATATATATATATATATATATATATATATATATAAACTTTTTGACCAATGGTCATTTCGGACTCAGGGAGTCATAAGAAGACCTCCTGTGAAGAAATTTTTTCAAAATTCGAAAGTCGGGTACAAATGAATGGGCAGACCGAATTCTTCGAGGTCTACCCAAAACATTAAGATACTTATATTCATTTTTTGATCGTATTTGATTAAGTCAATTTGAGAAAATTTTACGGGTTCTCACCCACTGGACTAATTTGATCGAAATAAGTTGAATATTTCAATGGGTCCCTGGACGGTTAGAAAAGGTTGCACCAGCAGGAGTTGCATGTCACCAAATTTGAATATGATAATATTACCTAATTTTAAACTGTGCTTTTTAATGCCTAGTTAGGGAAAATGTATAATCTTAAGCTATCCATATTTTTTTAATTTATATAAGTAAGGATAAAAAACAATAAACGCACTGTAAAATTTCTAATAACTATAATATACTACATTAACACGTGTCATATTTAAAAGTCATTCAAAAAAAAAATGATTTGACGAAGCAGTTACAATATTTTATTAAGTATATAAATCACCTTTTTAAAATTATTTGTCTACCCTTTATATAGAGAGGTTTCTCAACTCTTCATATAGAAAGAAAAAAGAAAAGAGAAAAAGTTTCTATTATAAAAGAAAAAAGTGTTTTTTCTAAATACACTTCAATAAATTTCATGGGCGTTACTGACCTCAATCGAGGTCATGATGAAGTCTACAATGAATTTAGTACAATAAAATTATCACAACGTTTTGGCAGACATATTTAATCAGCCATGATATTTCGGTGAAAACGCCACTCTAATTCAGAAAATATTCTTCAAGAAGGTCTTGAATACCTATCCAATACCTATAAGCTTCTAAAAGACTAAACTAATTTTGTTTATTGACATATACATCCCGTTTCAGAAAAAGTCGTTATCTGTCTAAGATAGAGAGATCCTATTTTGTATTATCTATATCTGTTATAATTGTAATCGACTCAATGCACATTCCTCTTTTACACAGGCGTTAAGACGAAGAGTTAAAGAGAAACAGACACAATTCTAACTACCTAACAGCTATTTCTCACCCTTCCAACCAGAATGAACCTCTGCGAAACGTGGCAGAGTACAGATGGTATGTTATATACTCATGTCAAATTATTCATGACAAGGTTCTTAGGACAGCTTGAAAGAATCCAAAAATTATTCCACTTTTAATCTTAAAACGATAAACCAGCACGTATTTAATATCCAGTCTTCTTATATCATTGACTAAAATATTAAAATCAATATATACCTACGTACAGTTTAATCAAAAAATCCACCTGGGAGTAAAATATGCTTCCAATAAATCGAAAAACTGAGTGTACAGAACCAGTTTCCGATGGGGTCAAATCTACCGGGACGCAAATTAGCAATCATTGTTGTATATTTGAGATCCTTGCCTTCTCTTTACTTGATCTTTACCTCTGCCGGCCTGGTCTTGTAAATTAAAAAAGCCAATTATAATAAATATATAATATCTTTGAGTTCACCGCACAAGCCGGCTGTCTTATAATAAGGATAAATCGTAAACTTTTGATGACTATCAATACGACTGTAGGTAGTAACTAATAGCAGTCTTACGAATGTAGTTAAAAATGCAATAAAATCTACATTTCGTTTATCTTCTAGTATTTTGCAACTGTCCAGTCTTGAACGTATTATCACGCCTATTATCATAATGTAGAATAAACACAATTTATAAAATTATAAAGAAAATACCAACACAAACAACCGCAAATATTAAATAAATATTGCCGCTATTACTCATTTCAATATTCGAAGATTAGACGCCTTCTTTTCATGAGAAATCATCATTTAAGATTCATTTCATAAATTTCATCATGTCATTTCATAAATCTCACAGTACTTTAGGATATATTAACTTTGGTATAATTTATTTGTTTATGAAACATTAGACATAGACACAGGAAACGAAAAAATCCTGTATTCCTATGTCTACCGTTCGCACAGCCTTGATCAGGAGACAACTAGATTATTTGAGTATCTTGGTGAGGCTGCTGATATGGCTCTGCATCAGTACCCGTCAGTGCAGCTCGTCTTTTTAAAATATCTAAATTTAAAATATCTGCATATAAAGAAAAATGAAGTATCTGTTTGTAATTCTAAAGTAACAGCTTTTCACTTAATGCATATGAAAGTATATCTGGCACTTACATTAAAAAACTTTTTTTTTAATTACTGTCTGTTTGTTTAGGCTTACCTCTGCAACAGCTAAACCGATTTTAAAGTTTCACGGTCGGATAACTGATGTTAGTAAGAGTACTACTCTTTTATTTAAAAAAAACATTATCAAACAAAACAAAATCGTTACATAAAATCGGTTATAAAACAGTCTTTAAGAATAAAATCCAACTCATAAAGAAACATTATACTTTAGTATTATGGATATCTGTCTATCGATACCGATTATGTTATTATTATATGTATGAAAATAGAATAATTCTGGTCACCTCAACTTATTCGACCCCAAAACATTACTTATTAAGTATTTTTGCAGGCATGAGATTAAAAAAATATAATGACCACAATGACGTTATCTACTAAGATTTTGAAGGCTGTCTCGAAAGTTTATCTAACACTATTTACTTTAAACTAACACCCTTTCATGGGTGTATGTTATTTTCATTGTCAATTCAATAGCCGTTATGTTTTCATTAAAGCAAATGTTGCGCAATAGTGTCTTAATTCTTTACCTTAGCAAAAGTTGAAGTTAGATAACATAAATATAAAATGGGTTCTTATGCTTTAGACTTTTATTGAATAAAGATATAAAATATTATTTCGGATATTGATATCGTCTAAAGGAAAAATAGCTAAATTTACTTTAATTACTTCTAGATTATTAGAGGTCTTATGATGTAGCTAAAAACTTTATAAATATGATATGTATCAGTTTTTAATATAAGTTAATAATAATATAATAATTGTTTGTTAGTAGTAGTAGTAGTAGTCGTAGTAGTAGTAGTAATAGTAGTAGTTGTTGTATTTTAACATTTAAAAATTCTAACATAGTTTTAAAAAATCGGCCAAGTGTTAGTCGGACTCGCTCACCAAAGGTTCCGTATATAATTGTAGAAGACTAGCTATTCCTAATATTCAGCTTCCGAAATGTATATCTTACTAATAGTATTAACGTTACCTGTATAATTACCATAGATATATATTAACGGTAATTATTTAATATTTTTCGTTTCAGATACTTCGGCGATAAAGGGAGGGGTGGAATTTTGCTCAATATTTTTCATTATAAGAATTTATGCGTCGAAATAAATAAATAAAATATTTTTTGAAGTATCCAATAACCAAGCCACATGACACCTCCCTTAAACCAGTACTAAAAACTTATTTTTTTATAATTTAATCACAAGTGAACAGTATTTGGATTTTTCCTTGAACTGGTAGCGTAAAATGTGGAATAGTTTTAGTTGAACAAAAAGTAATCTATAAATTTTGATTCCATTGAGAATATCGAAATATTTTTTTTTCACATACACGGACGTACCTTTTTTACGTTAATTCAGAAGTTTTATTTTATAAAGCTTCAAGACTGTAGGACCTTAATACATGATTTTTATTCAACTCGATATTTCTACGCTTTCACGATATAATGGATCTCGACAGACAGACAGACGGATGGGCAAAGAAGTGATCCTATAAGGCTTCCATTTTTTTCCTTTTAAGGTACGAAATCCTAAAAATGGTAATGACTTACAAGTAACACTAAAAGAATTTCATTACAAAATACAATGAAAATGTAAGAAATCAAAATCAAAAGGTACTTAATTTTATAATTAAGAACAACAGTGAAAATTATAAATTTAAGTAATTAAATTCATAACTAGTTAATTTATTGACTTCATAAAATTTCAAGTACGTGTACAAATGACAAGTAAAAATAAAATCCTATTATTTTGTAGATCAAACGTTAAATGACGTTACGTGACGTTATGGCAAACATGCACACCTTAACCATTAGCTTGACCTAATGGTAAGTGGTGCCGTCAATCATAGAATTTTCCAAGTAGAGATATTTGAAATAACTTTTATAATATATCCTTGATGAATAGAAAGATATTATTTAATAATTAATCCAATCATCTGCATGGTATCTTCTACCCCTATTTTCGAGATCAGATTCGAATTGATGTAAGTAAGAAAGAAAAGGACAAAAAATGAAATAAACAACAGGTGTATTAAAAAAGATTAAAATAAATCCTATAATTAGTGAAGAAATAATATCTGTTATTTTTTTTTTAGTTGAAGAATTAGATTTTTTGTTTAATCTTTCCAATCTCTGGCTAGTGCCAAACTAGAGTACTAGTGTACTGTAGATTATATAAGAAGTCTAAAATATTTTTATATGTTATTTTAAAAATAAATGAAATAAAATTTCAAGTGGAACTGAATATAACACATACTTTTAAAAATATTTAAATATTTTGAAAAGATGCAAAATAGCTTATCTACAAAACAGTTTATTTCCTTTATTTACTAATAGTCCAGACATGTCAGGCGTTTTAAACCCTCACCTATAGAAAAAATCCAAGTGAGCTAAACTTATTTATGAGATACCGTATGTGCGTGTATTCCACTCGCTAGTTGCTAGTCTTTCTCTGCGCTCTTCTCCAGAACTATTGATGTTACCGAAAATACAAGAGGCATTGACTAATTTTCGTAAACTTTTGAATTTGAATTTTATAGCTGGAACGATAATGTTAACTTTTCACATTTTTATTAAATACCGTAAAAAATTTTATGTACAAAGAAGAGAGTTGTGTATTGGCAGACAACGAAGTTATTAAAAAATATTTATTTATAAAATATTCATTAATAAAAATACATGTTTACTTGATTAAATCTACTACAAGACTAACTTAAAATATTATTAAAATATTATAATTAAATCTTATTACAAACAATGACAAATGTCGAGTCAGGAGATTGATGCTTTCCTCGTAAGCGGGAATCACTGCTTATGCTGTGATAACTCCTCCGTCCTTCAGAGAGAAGCTGATCTTACAGCTTCCACTAGTGTCCTCACTAGTTGGTGTCGCCTTCGGATGTTCATTTATCTTGGTGGCTTTTGTATATTGATACAGCTTCCATGATGCTGCGCTGACCAGGAGCAGATACAGGATGATAGTCGGCCAGCTCGGGGTTGCCATACGTGTGGGCCAGTCTGCGACGTCATCTTCGTTTATGTCTTCAGCTTGGTCCAGAAGTTTGTGTATGTTGTCCAGATCTAGGTCCTCTATTTTGAGTTGATATTTTACAGCTTCCACAGGTGCATTCTATTTCAATGGCAGCGGTATGACTTCGTCTATGTTTATAGTAGTCATGTGAGTCTGTAGAGTTATGTTAATGACGTCAACACGACAATCTTCGGTGAGTGTTACGAGATGAATTCCCGAAGTGCGTTTGTATGAGGTTTTGGTTCCACATTGAACTCGTACTATTTCTTCTTTTCTAAGGATAACCAGCCAAGTGTTGTCTCTCGTCTTCTGTATCTTATCTTCTGTTAATATCATTTTAGCGCGAGTGCAGTTGGCGTCCTTATGCTGAACGAGGTTTATGATACAATCTTGCGATGTTGTAATGCGCTTGGTGTTCATTAACTCGCAGAGATGAGCGTTTTGGGTTAGTTGCTTGCAGTTATCTTCCAGATATGCGTACTCGTCGCTTCCAAGTGCTAGGTATTTGGATTTTGGGATAATAGTAAAATATTTTGTATGAGGGATAGAATAAAGGTGTATAAGGTCATATATATTTGGGTCGGTATTAGGAATTTCTAATATAAATGTTAACGAGTGTTCTGTACTGTAAGCTTTAACTTTAATTGACCTTTCTAATATTCTAATATTATTTAAATTTATATCTATTACTGGTACTAGGTTAAACTTAGTTTTAAGTTGTCTTAATTCTAACACCAAACTTTGGGGACTAATTATACTGGGATGCATAACACCTAATTGGGAAAATGTTATAGCATCTTCTAAAATCATTAACTTATCTAAGATAATCTGTAAGCTAAAATCTATTTGAACGTAAATATCTAAATAATTCAAGTGACTATGTAACCCATCACAGTCTTTTGTCACGTTTCCCATATATGTAACTAAATTTCTCTGATTGTCATTAATCTTATCTAATTGATTACCAAATTCTTTTACACTATTTTCTGCAATAATTAATGTCTTTTTCTCCGAATTTTGAATAGAAGTTATTTTATTTCTTATAGTTGAAATTTCAGATTCAAATTTTAAAGCATCTTGATTATCTAAATTTTCAGTTATCGATTTTACAACTGAAAATAACCCGTCTATAAGGCCACGTTTACGCCTAATGTTCCGGGGAATCATAAATGAAAGTTTTCTATTTACTAAGGATAAATTGTACTCTATTTGATTACGATAAGAATTTTGAATACGTTCTGATTGCGTAGTAGACGTTTCGGAAGCTTTAATACTTGCATATAATGCAGTTAATTTAGTTGTAGTTAATTTTAAATATGTTACATTATAAACACAAGCTAAATTAAAAATATTTGTTTGTTTAATTATTTGACCTTGCTTAAGCAAAAGGATTCCCTGTTCGTTATTTACGGGATTAAAGGTAACGTCTGCTGTTGCGTAG